>JAPPVO010000002.1:174936893-175536893 GCA_030407325.1 Camellia japonica | reverse complement strand
CTCTGCAATTTTAAGATAGTTTATTAGATAGCAAGTTAATAAATTGTTGTGGGGAAAAAGTTCTTGGAACATTCCTTTTTAAATGCTTTGGGTTTCTTAGAGGACTTAAAGGTTTGACATGTGGAATGGCATCAAATTGAAAGATGTCCTCCGACCATATAATATTCTACCTTGCTTCAATCAATTTAATAAAACTATGCAAGCCTTTTAAGGTGAAAATTAAGAAAAAAGCATTCATATATGCAAGGGTGAGGAAACCGCAAAGAATACCATCTCAATGAGTATATAAACCATCTCAACCCATCCATCAATATCACCAATCTCAATGAAGCATTTAAAGAAACACTTAGAAGGCATATATCAATAACAACTATTTGTAAGTTACGATTGACAAAAACAACTAAACTTGATTTTGCAAGAACTATAAGATACTAACAACAATGTAGAACATAACATATTCAATATGTTGGTGCATAACTACAAGGCAACTCATGTCAAGGGAAAACATGTAAAAGAATTTAAGTATTACAAAGTCAATACAATATCATTATTTTAATAACAATTCAAATGGTGGCGGAGATTTGGGAATATAGAGAAAGCATTGTACAAAACTGGAGTTATGTACGAATCATTGTGGTGTAGTTTGAAAGGGGCACAATATTTATTATAAAAAAAAAATTAGTTCAAGTATTTATGATTATGTCCAAATATTTTATTTTTTGAAACTTTTTTTGTGGCGTACTTACATTTTGATTTGAAGTTAATGACCAAAAGTTTTTTTTTTTTTTCTATATATATATATAAAGTTTGATAATTAAATGACTTTTTTTTCCCTAGTGATTACCTTAATGGGGTTGGGTTCAAAGACTTTACCAAACCCTCCCCTATTTCACCAATAGTCTTTACCATAGTTCTTATTTAAAATCATTTTTGATTTCACTTTTTGACCGTATGGTTCAAAATGGTTCCCTCTAGAAGTAGTGTATACTATTGGAAGTATTTTTCTTTTTACTTATTATCAGAAAGGGGACTTCCCTGAAATTTACTGTTACAGGTTTTAGCATTTGCTGTTGGAACTACCTAGAGAGATGACAGTAAAATGGGATAGATATGTTTGTGTTCCAGTTTTTGCAGTCCTTTTGAACATGGTATGTTATGTAATTTGACAGTTTTTCCGTGTGTTTTATTTTGTTAACTCTTAATATATAGTCTACACCTGAGAAAATGAGTTCAGATTCTTATTGTGTATATGATTTCACATTACAGATTTAGTAAGGTATCCCTGGTCTTATCCAAAGATTCATGGCAAGTAGTATATAGTCTTGCATGTTATGTGGACCCATAAATCTACATGCCATGAAAACAGACACTAATCAACATTCTTTCCACCAACGTAGATGCAACATTAGGCAATGCTTGGTATTCAATGTAAAGAAGAGGATAATAGCCACAAAAAGGATTCGAATAGATCAATATTGGAATCAAGCAACAAAATTACAATAAACATAATTGATGCTTACAAACAGAAAAAGGGTTAAAAAAAGAGATTAATATTATTTTGTCATCTTATTCATGCTTACAAACAGGAAAAGGGTTTTAAAAAAAAAAAAGAACAAAATAATATAAAATCTCACTAAAGCATTTAAACAAACACTTGCAAGGCATTATATAAAATCACAACATAAATACAATAATAGTAAATCACAACTAACCCTTTTATATTAAAAGATGCAAATTAATAAATTCATGAGTTAAAAGATTAGATTTTCAGATTTTATCCCTAAAACAAGAAGATCATAAATAAGTGGCAAAGATAGATGTATTGTGTGTGTTTGATGAGAGTAAGAAAGAAAGAAAGAATACCTAATGAACCCTGATCGTAGAAGATGAAATCATAACAAATTTGTGGTGTAGATGGTAGATAAGGATGGTATGAAAGATGAAGAATGATAAACCCTTACTTCATTATTTGGCTTCTCCCTCTTTGTCTCGCCAAAATCAAATTTGCTTCATCAATTTCAGAATGGTTGGATTGGACTTTCACCTCTTTGTCTCTAACCCGATCTGCTCTAGGGATTTTGCTTCATCACTTTTGCTTTGTTTCCTTGTGTTTCCTTATTTCCTACTGACATGAAAAATGGATTAAGTTTGGTCATATTTTAAATTAAGAAAATAAATATTAATTTTGGTCCTTATATTTTTAATGAAAGCAATTGTAATTTTTAATTTTTAATTTTATATCAATTTGGTCTAATTAATAATATTGTTAGTGTTTTTTTATGAAAATTAATCACTGAATTTGTTGAGATTAACTCACCCAGTTAAGCAAATTTATTATTTTGCCTCTAAAAGAATGACATATGTCACTTATATACATATTTGTCAATAAAAAATGCTAACAATTAGGGCTAATTACACTATTAGTCCCTCTATTTTGGCTATTATATCATTTTAGTCTTTGTAATTTCAATTGAATCGATTTTAACCTTGAATTTTTTATTTTGTCTCAAATTAGTCCAATTGATAGCATTTTTTTTTTATGACAAATGCAACCTGTCATCGTTTTAGGAGTAAAACAAAACACTTGATCAATTCACTGACTTAACCTTAACCAATCCAATGAAAATTTTCTATCAAAGACCCTAAAGATGTTATCAATTCGACTAAATTGACATAAAATCTAAAATTAAGTGTCAAAATTGAGTCAATTAAAACTATATGGAACAACAAAATGTAAGGATTATTGATGTAATTTACTCAACAATTATAAGCAATTGAAATAAATTGAGATAAATCCGTAAATTCAGAGTTAAAATCGAGTTAATTGAAACTACAGGGACTAAAATTCAAGAAACTTTATCATTGTACAGGAGAGCAATTTGAAATTTTATTTTTCCTATTAAGTCATATAAAGTCGTTGATCAAATAATTTATTTGTTTTTATTTATTTTGTGCATTTTAAAAATTTTGAAAATATATTGGCATTTTTTGTTTTTTCAAAAAATGCCATTAAATAACTTGGAAAGTTTTTGGCTTAGTGGTATTTCTCAAAATGCTATAAAATATTTGTTTATGACACTTTTTACCTAATGCCATAAAAAGTAACTTGCACCTATCTAGTTTAGTGACATTTTTAAAAAAATGCCATTACTACTAAAGTTTAGTGGCATTTGTTGATAAATGTCACTAAAACAATTTCTTGTGTCATTCTTTTATAAAATGCCATAAAATTGATGTGACATTTCTTTATTGAAATATCACTAGAACCTTATATGTTTGTGGTTCTGTGGCATTTTTCTAAAATGTGTCACCAAATATTATTTTTGTGGCATTTTTTAACAACATGTCACTAGTGTAGTGCCACTAAAATGTATTTTTGTTGTAGTGTTTAAATCCCCCAAGGCATGGGATCTCCGTGGTGGTACTTATAAAATAATTACTCAAAACACATTTTAATAAACAGTTATATCCATGGGTTTCAATTTAAACAAATAGAGTTTAGAAAATAATTAACGTAATCGAAATATTAATATAATTTATAAAATATAAATTACATAAAATAAATTATGGTAACTCAAAACATACGTAAAACATATAATGGTAACTCAATGTATAATATAACTCACCTTAATGTTAATTCCAACTTTTATCTTTCGTTCACTGCGCCTCACTAGATGCTCCAAACTAAACTCAAAGTTTTATATATAAAAAGACAAAACTAGAGACGAGAGAGAGAGAGAGAGAGAGTTTGGAGGGAATTGGTGATGAGGCTCTCTGATTGACACATCTATATATATAGAGTGAACAAGCATGGGCAGCAAGACGCTTGGGCAACACAATAACTTGGTGGGCACGTATTTTGTCGCACAAAAAAATGTTATATTTCAGTGTATTTTGATTTAGGAAAAATATAAAGAAAAATATAATAAAAATATCATAATACTTAGAAAATAATTTTGAATAATAATATAAAGTTAAAATTATTGTTTTTGAAATCATTTATAATTAAATAATATTAATATAAAATTTAAGGACAACTTAAATTTTTTGATTGTTACAATATAGAAGCTCTCAACACTCAACCCACATATAATGATATCACTCCACTCCAATATTGTCCTCACTTCACTCAACCCACAACTCACAAGCTCTGTATTAACATAGTAAGCACCCTTAGCCTGCATATAAAATATATAGTATATAGTAAAGGTAAGAAAAACATTCATTGTGGACCTCACATTCCTCGACCCACAATGTAGACAATTAATTTTTGAGCTCTCTTCACTCAACCCACAATTTAGAAAGGGGATTACATGGCTCACATCACTCAACCCACAAGAAAACATATCCCATTCTATTTCTTAAAATTTCAGGAAGTCCCATAACTATAACACCCATTCTAACATTTTTAGGCGTCTCTTGGATTTATCGTCTCTTTCGTTTCCATTTACCACCATTGTTCTTTTGCTCATGAACCTTGTTCCTCACTGTAATATACAACAACATACACCATTGTCCCTCAAATTATTTATATACCATCCTCACTATAATATATATATATATATACATGCAACAATCGAATCAGAATACAAATGATAAACAAATTGTGTGGCTTACCCATGGCAGTAACTCTATCTCCTTCTGTCTCTCATCGTCTTTGTGCTCTTCTTCTTCCATTCTTTTATCCTTCACACCATCACCCAACCCCCTTTCTCTCTCTCCCATTTTCATCAAAGTATTTAATCTTCTTTATGTGTCTAAGCCCTCTAGCTTATATATATATATATATATTAGAAGTGTTTCTTCTTATTTAGAACTCAAAAAAAAGTAAGATTCAACAAGAGACCCAACCTATACATACCCATCCAGTCATCTCCTCTCCATTGGTATGTTGTCAAATTTTTTGATATTACAAAGTCAATGTAAATATTCACATGTCGTCAATTACTTTATAATTATGTACACATAACCATTGTAGAATGCATTTTTATCTACTTATTTATTGTTTTATTCTTAATGTTAATATTTACGCCAATATTTTGATTGTGCATAAATATATACTTCATATATATGGATGTGAATGTTGTCATATATTTTGCATTGTGAACATTCACATTATCCTCGTGTCCACATGAACACCATGGATTATGGTTGTATGGGCTTATAAATTAGTTCAATGTGAACTTTAACATTAGCATTGTTTAACAGAAATGTGAACATTAACCTTGTTCAATAGCAGTGTGAACATTTACACTGAGTGAATAATTATCTTGTTTAACATTGAAACACATTAACCCTAATGCGAACTTTAACATTCATATCATAGCAGCATGTGTATGACCATTTACAATTATATGAATATTCAAATTTATGTGAACATTAATATCATAATCAATTCATATTATTCACATTATGGACCACATATTTGGTATACAATATGTTAATGTATATGCTTATATTTTGCAGACATGTCATTTTTGTCTTCTTTTACCATCCGTGAATGTTCACATTGGTATGACTATGTTATGTGTTCGTGTGTATTTCAAAACTGTAAATGTTCACATTATTCTTACAGCCAAATATAAATGTGTGTGAATATTCACATTTGTCTATTTCATTAAAGCAAAACAAAGTGTCCTCTATTACAAAACAAAGGACTACATGTGAGAGAGAGAGAGAGAGAGTGTGTGTGTGTGTGTGTGTGTGTGTATTTGAGATGCGTAACCATAAGTTCATATTATCAGATATGATACTAAATAGCTAGTTTTACAAGCTCAAATGCATTGGCAGAAACAAAACAAAAAACTCTAAAAAATCTCAATCCCTCTAGAAATAAAAAAATCATCACCCACATCCTCCTCATCCTCTTCATCCTCCTTTTTCTCGTTATCATCATCATCTTCATTTTCATCACTATCATCAACAACCTCCACAATTTCACCATTACACCAATCCAAATAAAACCAAACCCACATCTTCTCTCTCCAAAGAAATTCCTATTACTTTATCAGAGACCTAATTTTTCACAATCCCAACACTCATTTCTCAGACTCTCGGAGAAAATCATTCGAGAGAAAGAGAGAGAGTTTCCATTAATTTAGAGAGAGAGAGAGAGAGAGAGAGAGAGAGAGAGAGAATGAGAATTTCTATCTTTTCCTTGAACTTGAGTCTCCATCTTCTCCTTTGATGGTGTGGAGAGTTTAATGTTACAGTCGAAAGTTGTGGTACAGGAAATATATATATACCGTATATATATTGTGGGTTTCTTTGATAAAATATCTATAAGGGTAAAATAATTCACAAAAGACCTCCAATATAGAAAAAAGGATTTAGTGGAATATAAATCCAAATAAATAGGACTTATTGAAATATAAAAATATCTTATGGACTAATTTGAGATACAAGCCAATGAAAAGGAATTTTTCACTACAAGTGTGTTTGGTTTGTGTTTTGAAACATGTTTATCGAAGAAAATTTCCAAAAACATGTTTGGTTACAAATTTTCTCAAAAAAAATTCCAAAATTAGTTCTCTCTCTATTACACATCAATCAATCACTTTTTCTCTCTCCTCTCTCTTTCTCAATCACTTTTTCTTTTATACACATCTACTCAATTACAACAAAATATTAAACCTTGGTTTGGCATTCTTTTTGAGGCTAAATAATCACAAAAAGACAAAATTGATTACAAAAGTCAATAAGACAAAATACAATTTTTTACCCATAATCATTATATTTTTTCTCTTACAAAAGTCAAAAGAACCCCAATACAAAAACCAAACAAGGCTAAAAAGTCCCAACACAAAAAAGTTAGTTATATTAGCCAATGCCAAACGAACCCTAAATCATCCCAAACTCCCAAACTCCAAACCTATTTTCAAAATATACAACCAAACAAATCAAAAAAAATTCTAAACTCTCTCCCCAAATTTTTTTTTTTGAAAATTTATCTCAAAACACTAACCATACATCTCTCCCCTTTTTTTAGATAGAAATTAAAAAAATATATATGATTTGACCTTTTGAAGTAAATAACTTTTTTATTTTATCAATTAAATTTTTTAAATTTAAATCATTTGTCTATTTTTATTAAATAAAATCAACAGAAAAAGTATTTTAGCCATTAAACTCAATGTAGACATAAATAAAATGTCTAAAATATCATTTTTTGTTGAGTTTAATGAATAAAATATTATTTTTCTGTTGATTTTATTTAACAAAAATAGACATATGGCTTAAATTGGAAACAAATCAAAAAACTAAGGTTTAAATTGATAAAATTAAAAATTAAGAGTTTATTTTGTTACAATGTTCAAACATTATTTTTGTAATTTTTTTATTTATTTTAAATTGTCACGTCCCACTTTTTATTACCCGGTTAACATTACCAAAGACATCATTATAGTCCATTTTTATTGATATAATACGGAACAAAATCCACTGACATCCATAAATACACAAAAGCCCCCTCAATTGTATATACATATTGAAATGCAACATGAATTATAATTAAATAAAGGGAGATTGACCAATAAGTCCCATATTTTGGACTTTTAATCTATATAGTCTCATGTTTCTTCTTGTGATCGATTTAGTCATTTTGTATGTGTAATGATTCATTTACCTACCACATTGGAGTGTCATATTTGAAAAAAGTATACTAGAGAGTTTTTTAGTATCACATCATACACATTACGTTGGAGTGTTACATTTGAAAAAAGTAGACCAAAGAATTTTTAATTTTTTGCAATGTCATATCATACTCGCTAGATTAGAGTGTCACATATCACGTTTGAAAAAAATACACTAATGAGTTTTTATTTTTTTTTGGAGTGTCACATCATATCCGTCACATTGTCACAGTTGGAAAAAATACACTAATGAGTTTTTAGTTTTTTTTGGAGTGTCACATCATACCCACCACGTTGTCATATTTGGGCCACGTTGTCACATTTACAAAAGGTACACTAATGAGTTTTTAGTTTTTTTGGAGTGTCACATTATAGCCATTACTTTGTCACATTTGAAAAAAATACACCAAGGAGTTTTTAATTTTTTTGGAGTGTCATATCATATCCACTACGTTGTCACATTTAGAAAAAGTATACTGCGGAATTTTTAGTTTTCTATGAGTACAACATCATACCCGTCACGTTGTCACATTTGGAAAAAATACACTAAAGAGCTTTTAGTTTTTTTGAGTAAAAAATTTAGAGTGTCACATCATACTCGTTACGTTATCACATTTGAGAAAAGTACATTAAGAAATTTTTAATTTTTTTGGAGTATCACATCATACCCGTCACGTTGGAGTGTCACATTAATACCTGTTATATTAGAGTGCCACATTATAACTGTCACATTAATAAAAGGGTATAGTTGTCCACCAAAATACTTCCGAAATCAAAAATAGGACCACATGGAAAGAAACTCTCCACTAATAGGACTTAACAGATCAATAGAAAAAACTTGGAACTAATTGGAGTACTTGTTTGTGAGATGAGACTTATTAGTAAATATCTCCTAAATAAATTTCCCGTAGACTTACACTATTATATAAAAAGAGAAATGATTCAATCCTTTTACAACGGCAGTGTTCTGCCAATCAAATAAAACGCCTCGTGGTCAATAGATAAGAAGATTCTCAATCTTAAGCCACTTCTCAACATATACCTGAAAAAGGATTGGTAACGTGGAATGAACATAAAGTCTAACAAGGATCCCAACATGATCCTAAACAATAATAACGAACAGATAGCTATGATCATGAATGCTTCATTTCATACTATATTGTCACGACCCAAACCCGCCCCTATAGGTATAGCATCGTAATCGGCCAGTAATCCTTGGACTACCGAAGGCCTCTGAACAGTTTAACAAGATTAAGGGGCTAGCGGAAGCAAATACATAAATATAGTTGTCCAATGAGCTGTGCTGACTTATATGAACAGAATATTTTAAACTTTATATAAATATGCAATAGTCATTCATACATTATACCCACACACATTAAAGTATCTTAAGTACAGCCAACAAAACTACCAAGTCTTATATGTGCAGAAACAACGGAACTTAAACACAGGACTCTTCGGGAACCTCCACGTGAGGCACAATGGTTGGCTGACAACAGAACACAGATCCGAACAAAAGCCTTCAGGCTCGAACTCCAGAATGCCCACCTACATATATATATATATATATACACACAGTGAGCTAAAGCCCAGTGAATAACATTAAGGTAAAGGGGTTAGTGAACGAAATCGGAATATATCATAAGCAGAAAACAGACCAGAGCATAATCATTCTCATATCAGAACATAATAATGGTACATCCCATAGAACACATCACAGAACGTCTTCCGACTAGAGTAATCGGTTCCGGATATCGATTAAACACATATCACCACAATGAAGTGGCTAACGAGATCTCGTAATCACATGTATGTCATGGACCCGCATTTTCATGCCGTCCCCCATGACTTGGGACTATCTATGGATGCCATAATAGATTTCAAACATGGAATATTCGTTCACGAAAACAGATATCATTTCAGAAATCAAAACTTATCATATTTCATTTGGAACGTAATTCATATGAACGTATCTTTACAATAACGTTACTCACAGTGGTTTCCTGCAATGGTCAAATCAACCCTTGAGTCTTGACTTACAACCACAAAATACATAACACAAGCATATCTTATCATTACACATTCAAGTGGCCAACACGGCTAGCTTTCTCACTTTAATTGCCCATTCATTCCATGCTGCATAACTTGTTCATATTGCCCATATACTCGGATGCAACACATATTTTCTAATTCACTTACTTATGCTATTTCTTAGCTTATTAATCTTTAACGGCTCATAAATCATGCCTAAGAATGCCCATAAAGAGATGGGAGTGAAGATATGTACTTAAAACATCTTTTGAAAACATGCTGAAAATAAGTTGGTTGCTAGAGCCAGCTTTTCTTGGCTAGAGCCAGCAGAAGGCAAAAACAAAGCTCGCTCGAGCCAGGACTTCTTCGCTCGAGCCAGCTTCTGCAGAGTTCAAAATTCTGAGAGCTCGAAATGTTGGCTCGAGCCACCACTTCTTCGCTCAAGCCAACTGTAAATTTCTGGGCAGTAAGCTTAACAAAAATGGCTTCCAAACCACCTTCAAACCTTGGGGTCTTGCATGATTTGATCAAACACACAAAAATAGCTTTAGAAAACTTCAATACAAGACCCTTGAAACATCTTTTATTCAAAAACTCATCAATTCTTGAAAGATTTGAGTCAAAACTTCTTCATGCAACACATTTTCAACTCTTTCATGGTTTTTCATAACATGCAAATGGTGATCAATAACTTCATGAATTCTGAAACCATGGACATGATTAAAGCTCACATGCATGCAAGGACTTTAAAACTCAAACTCAACATGATAAAATCAAAGATGGTCTACCATGAATGTATATGTAAGCCATCTACATGTTCTAAGACCCATTTCCTTACAAATATCATGAAATTAGCTCAAAGACATGCTGAAATCATGATGCAGAGAAGGCTAACTACGGAAAATAGGCTCAAGACTCTTACCTAGATTCTTGATTTCAAACAACAAGAGATGGTCTTCCTAGTTCCCTTCTTCTTCTTCTAACTTGAGCTCTCTCTCTCTCTCTCTCTCTCTCTCTCTACACAAGGACCACATGAGTAAATGAATGGTACAATACTCCCTCAACTCTCATCAGAATATACACAACACACACCTCACATTTGAATACACAGCACGTGCACACACATGCATTAATCCAACACACTCACAAGAGTTTTAATCCTCTACATTCAATATCACCAAATGCCTTAGCACATCAACACTTAATCCCATCTTGGATCATTAATAGGATTAGATTAGGTACCAATCATGCATCATTTAAATCAAACACAAGTAACCTTAATTAGTCAAGGTTAGCACAAAATTCAATTATTCAAAAATAGTTCCAATTAAAGCTTAATTTAATCACATGCGATTTTACTAAACTGAATCAGTTTTTAACAAAACTTTTCAGATGGTTCTAAAAATTCTAATTAGTCAACCCATGTGCTCAATTCGGTTTCTAAAGGCATTTAGGCTAACAACTTCAAATTCAAAGTAGGAATCATGACAACTAATTTTCAAATCAGATAGATATGCACAAATTACTACAAAACACATATCACAATTAACAATAACACATAATTCCAATCTAAACACTTAGTTAGCATTCTTAATTACGAATTAGTAGCTAATTACGGACCGGGATTGTTACATATATACATGATGTGATAGTTTATAATCAAAGTATACTTATATAGATATTTTTTCCAAAATCATCCCATTTACTCAACAATATAAAACATTCATTTTTCCTTCTCTTATCCCATTTCATAAATAACACACAATAACAATTGATTTTCAAAAACATGTTCACAAAACCCGATTACCTCACATTCCTTACATCCCCAACTCATCACATACACTAATTACTAATACGTGTACCATATTCCTTAACCTTAAGCCCAAGGGTAAAGAAACACTTTCAGTAACCTATTCGATATACCAATGTACGTACATATACATTTATCACAAAACGAAAATAATTTATGTGCAATGACTACTACACAAAATCATATAAGACAACCCAACCTCATCTAACCATAATGTTACGACCCAAACCCGCCCCTATAGGTTTAGTGTCATAACCGACCAGTAATCCGTGATTATCGAAGGCCTGTTTTACAATAACACAATATAAAGGGGTTGGCGGAAGCCAATCAATAATACCAAATACCGTCCAATAAGCTATGGGGACTTAAATGAACAAAACAAATTTCACACACTTGAAATTATACAAACACTTAAGTCCATAACACATGTGTTCATAACAAAACATAAGTCAGGGAATTAAATACCATTGCCAAAAACAGTTAACAAAACTCAATGAACATTCTTATCTCATAAACACAATGTCAGAAGGGTGAATTTGAATCACCTAATAAATCCTGACATGCAATGGTACGGAACCTCGCAGTGAGGCACAGTAGTTGGCTTGACAAAAACAGGGTTTAGGTCGACGTCTCTAGCTTTGATCCAGTGCCTGGCCACCTACATATATATAATAAACTATGAGCTAAAGCCCAGTGAATAACAAATGTGTAAAGAGGTTAAAAACAATGTCCTTACAGTCTTTGAAACAATCAATTATCATTAGAACATTTTCAATCAATATTATTTGTCAATCAATCATTCAATCGTTCAATTCAATCAATTCATGTTCATATAGGTCTTATGTAGTACATCCAATAGCAACAATACAATAAGTCTTAAAGACCGAACAATCAATTGATGGCCATCATACAATAATAATAGTTCTAAGATTTGGAACTAACAGAAATCTTTGTAACAATAACGATATCAATGACAATAACAATAATAATACGCTATGGATGCCATAAATACTGTTTAAAAGACGATCATCATTCAATCGATAGAAAAGTATCATTGCAGAAAACAATATAATTTATCGATCAGAAAATAAATACGATAGAACATATCTTTACAACAGTGTTACTCACAGTGGGCTTCCCGATACACGTACTATTGGTTCGACGTCCGACCTAGACAAATAAATTCAAGCACAACGATGCAATCACATTCAATCCTTGGCCAATACCATAGATTCGATTGTTTACTTATTCAATTACCATTCGTCTTTATTCGTTCGGTTCTAATATTTCATTTATTCATTCTAATGAGATGCAAATGATTATGAACACATTTTAAAACCATGCAATCGGAGGCCCAGGAGGTGAAAAAGAGAAGCGAAAAACAAGCCGGGTCTTACCAAATAGGGCCGCACGTGCAGGGCTATTGCAAAAACTGTCCGAAAAACTGCTCTGTTTGAGCAGTGTGTTTCCTTGCCAAAACAAGTTTATTTTCATGCAATTTATTCCCAAAAACTCATATAAACATGCTAAATTTGGGCCTTGATCATGACACACAACACAACACTTTATTTTACAATGTCAAATGTTCATCACAACTTAGAATGAAAGTCAAATTTCCATGTAAGAGTTTAAGGTTTGAATTATCATGCTACTTCATACAATTATCCATCTTGAGCTTCAATCTTCAAATCCCATAAAAATAATTCCCCTCAATTTTGAAAACTCATACAATAAAATACATAGATGATCATGAAA
Organism: Camellia japonica; assembly: GCA_030407325.1. NCBI lineage: Eukaryota > Viridiplantae > Streptophyta > Magnoliopsida > Ericales > Theaceae > Camellia > Camellia japonica. Next base: position 175,523,666 of record JAPPVO010000002.1, on the reverse strand, counting down.
TTCAAGAATTATGCCATGCATGGTAAGGTTTACGAATTAATTCATCTAATTTCTTATTTCTATGCTCATAGATTCTCACCTCTAATTTTACTTCAAGACTTGTCATATTGAGCTTCAATTTCTCAATTCCCATTGAGTTTTCTCTTCATTTTGAAGGTTTAAGCAAGTACATGAATGTATGATCAAGAATAATTAAAAATCTTGCCATGCATGTTGCTAATTCAAGTTAATCTCCACAATTTTTTTTTATGTGATCATATGAATTCCCAACATCAATTTACATCACTAATCTCATAATAATTCATGATCTTTAATTTAAACAACTCAAAGTCTAAAGGATTATGAGGAAAGCATTTCAATTTCATGAATTTTTTTTTTGGAAATTTCTTACCTTAATTGGTTAATTGGTGAAGATTTCAAGTTTCCTTTCACTGTCTCTTCTTCCTATCTTCTTTCTCTTGTTGAGCTCTCTCACCAAGTCTTTTCTCCCTTTCTCTCTACGTATATAATGTAGGACTACCCAACAAGACCCACTAACTCTATCTTCTATATTCTTTTAACGAGTAAAATGCATTAAACTCAAATTAATTAGACTAAATAAATTAATTAAAAATCAACTTGATTCAAATTAAATTAATCTCATCATATATAATCTCAAATCAAACTAAATTTAATTATTCTAATGTGAATTAGGCTCTAATTTCTATTCAATTATTTAATTCTAACTTGTTAAAATTAGCGAATCAGACATGTTTAATTTTCATTCTAACATATATGTTCAAACAATACAAGTCAATAAATCTCATAATAATCAACAACACTTAATCACATAATTAACATGTAGGAACATAATTAATAGTTCCAATTAAGGCTCAATTCAATCACAGACAATTTCAGTAAACTGAATCAATTTTCAATTAAATTTCTCAAATGGCTCTAAAAATTCCCATAAGCCCATCCATGTACTCAATTTCAAATTGTGCACCGAATAAGATTGTCGATTTCAGTTTCAAAGTTGTAACCTTAATAGGTAATTTTCCAATTTGGATAGATATGCACAAATTAAATTACTAGGCACTTAGTTCAATTAGAATTAACACATAATTAATTAATTAAAATCACGATTAGGAAGTCTGGGTCGTCACACATAACCATCACGCATGATATACACGGATACACCAAGACAGAATGAGGAATGAAACAATGCTCTACCTGCCTTAAACACGATAAGCCAATGATACACCTTTTCCATAACGAATGCCAATTTACTAGACGCAAACTGGAAGGTAATGATACATCTGCCAATTACCAGACACTAGCTGGAAGGTAATCACTATGTTTGGTTCTTAAATTTTGAATACAATTTTTAGAAAATTTTAGATTGCGTTTGGTAGAGTTTTGTAAATATGATTTGAGAGTATGAGTTATATTTTGGGTTTATGAGTTGTGGAATTATGATTTAAGTGTTGAAAATTTGTTTAGTTATGGTTTTTGAATAGAGTGTTGAATTGAGTTTTAATGTATGTGGAATTGAGTTTTGAAAATTTGATGTGACATGTGAAATAAGAAAATTTGTTTGGTGATGAGTTTTCAAAATAGTTTTCAAAACTTCATTCAACCTATAATTGATAATCAAACACACAACTCATAACTCGATATCCGTATTTTTGATCAACAATCATAACTAAACTATTTTTAAAATATTCAAATAAAAAAACGATTTTTTTTTCCAATTAATTGTTTTTAAGTAATTTTTTTGAATACTTTTTTTTCAAATAAATTTTTTTTTTTAAATAACTTCTATGTCAATTTATTTTTTAGGCCTGTACAAATATTTTGTGCAATACGTTTTTAATATTTTTCAAAAATTTTGTTCAAGTCAACACATTTAGAGATTACATATTGATAAAAATTAACAAAAATCAGTTTGTTCAATTTTTTTAAATACAAACCAAAACGTAAACGTTACCAAACATTATCAACATTTTTTCATTTGTTAAATTTTATTAATTAATAAAAAAATCCTTTATGTTGTATCTTTTTGTAGGTTCATTATTGTCCCTCACATCTAACTCTCACCCACCCGTGAAGCTCATATTATTGGGGGCCATTGAGTGATATTTGTCTACAAAATGACCAATTCACCCTTCTTTCATAGAATGGCAGGTTGTTATGTAAGTATAAAATGAAAAGGGTAACAGTGTAATTTCACTCATCCAATAGACCCACTCTCTCCTCTACTGGGTGTCAATTGGTTACTGTTTGATAAAGGAAAAGAAAAAAGAAGCCAAAAACGAGCCACAGATTGTCAGTGATTAGTATACGAAAGAAATGAAAAATAAATAAGAAGTGCTCTAAAGTCAGTATTAGATGAAAAAAAAAAAAAACCCTTATGGACCTCAGCCTTTATATAAGTCAATGTCTAAGCATTTGTTTAACTACACCATCTTCACAATCTCATTCCAACAACTTTAGCAATTTCTAGGTGTGTGTGTGTGCATGATTTACATTTGAGGGTAGATGTGGAATAAAAGGTGTGTGCAATGAGCAAAATAAATTGGGATTAATTTTTTAAGTGTGTGTATTGAGAAGAATGTGCACAGAGTGGAAGGGGTGTGTGCAAATAGAAGCTCTAAGGGTGTTGACCGTCGTAATTTTTTTTCCAAAATACCCCCAACTATGGTAAATGTTCTAAATTTATTTTCTTATATCCAATTGCTTCTTAGATCTAACTATTTGTGCACACATAGTATATGCCCATCTCTAGTTACTATTATAATATGTGAACACTTGAATTGGGTGTTGACAGGGGTGTCCACGGGTCGGTTTGGTTCCGTTACACCTTTGATCTGCCATCCAAACCGATATTATCAGTTTGGTGAAGCAATCATCCATTATCGATCGACTCATTGGTTGAAATCGACCGAATTAAAGATGTCGGTTTAGTGGTCGGTTTGGTCGATTTCAAACACTCAGTAAAGAAAGATGTGGGAAAAAATTGTAAAAAATAAAATTGAAATTTCAGAATAAAAAACATTAATCTTTATATATAAAGATCTAATCAATATATACAGATCAAAGAAAACTCATATATTTATATACATATATATTAGGGGTGAGCAGTGGATATACCGATCCGCCAAAACCGACCGATCCGATCCAATCCGATCCACCGCATTTTGGACGGATGCGTGATGACGAGCGGACAGTTGCGAATTGATTTTCTCCAATCCGCCAATTTGGCGGACGGATGGCGGATTTGAGATTCCTTTGGCCGCAACCGAACCGCCAAACCGCGAACACCCCTAGTAGACTTTGTATTTTCAGTTTGTTTAAATATTCTGTTTGTGTTTTCAATTAAAAAAGAGTTTAAATATTCTGTTGAAAAAAAAATTTCAACTTGAATATCTTTTTTGAATTGAAAAAAATAAACGTATTATTTATCTATATTTTTTGGTTTTTAAATCTATCTCTAAAATAATAAATAGAAAATATGATATATGCTGGTTGGTTTTTGTTTTCAAAAACAGATATAGATGTAACAATACAGAGACATACAATCTCTACTACTACTCTGTTCATGGTTTTGGTGGTTTGAATAGTTTTTATATTTTAATAACCACGATTGTAATACTTTATGTGGATGATACATGCTGTGATTGTAGTATGTGGATGAGGCATGTAGTAATTGTGATGTTCTAAAGTTTCAAACTTTCTTGCTTTGGATGAGGCATGCAGTGATTGTAATATTTTTTTAAGTCATTAACTGTGATACTTTCTTCTTTTTTTTTTTTGAGGAAATGCACAAGTTGAATTATGTTAAAAATTTATAAAATTTTAAACTGCCAAACCGATTCACATCCATCCACCAAACTGCCAATCCGCTCAATCCACATCCGTCGGATTGGCAGACGGATGCGGATTGATTTTCTCCAATCCGCCAATCTAGCGGACGGATGGCGGATTGGAGATTCCGTGGCCGCAACCGACCCGCGCTCACCCCCCATATATATATATATATATATATAAGAAAGCAAAAATGAAGGAGAGAAAATGAGGGAAAATACGGGAGAGACCCATTGTCATCATCCTCACTTATCAGCGTCGCTGTTGCCGCTCATGGAAGCTGCAACCACCATCGATCATCATCACCATCGCCACATTGAAGATGAAAGGGAAGAGAGAGAGAAAAAAAAAGAACGAGACCACCAGATCTGAGAATGAAGAGAGACAGAAGGTCTCTTCATTTTTTTTTTGGAGTTTTTAGGATTTATGAGAGACAATAAATAATTATGGAAAGTGTATATAGTTATGGAAAATGGAGACTTATTACAATAAACAGAGAGAGAGAGAGAGAGCGAGAGAGAGACAGAGAGGGGTAGGTGACTGTTAATGGTTATGGAAAATCAACAAACCTGAGAGAGAGAGAGAGAGAGAGAGAGAGAGAGAGTACGGCTCTGTTTGGTTGTTAATTCAAATCAATTTTCAACATGTGAGCTCGCGCATGACGTTTGGATACGACGTTCAAAAGTTGATTCCGCGTGTTAATTCAAATTACATTTTGAAAATCTGTTTGGCAGCTTGTATCTCCCTTTCAACGTTTCTGCCTTCTTCATCATCTCTGCAACTTTCACGTGAACCTCATCTACATCAGTCGTTCAGATTCATCACGGGTGGCTTCTCTGTATCAAACATCCGTACTTCAGATTCATCACGGGTGGGTTTCAGAAGTCAGACTCATTTTATAAATAATGAATCCACCCAACACGCTCTGTACTGGTATCATATTTCACAAATCGACTGAGTTACGATTTGTGCGTTGCGGACGATTTTTATTACGGGCAACCAAACAACGACGACTGCGAGGTGAAATTACTCACAAATTTATTTACATATTTTCTTATAGGGAAATTATTTGAGAAATTCATCCTGATTTATTTTTATTTTTTTTTTCAGGTCAAATTTATCAAATTTATTGTCGAATCCGACAAGCAAACAGTGGCACATTCAATCAGTATACACATTCCATCACCGGCGATAACTATTCAACTCCCACTAATCTGGTAAATAAATCATTCATCGTTCATCTGTTATCTGAAAATGATTTCAGACGAGTCGATAAATGATTTCATTCTTCATCCTTCATCCTGAACTGTTTCAACTTTTTTGTTCTTCAAGAATAGTCAGTAAATCATTCATCTGTTATGTATAAATGATTTCGGAGAAGTTGAAATCAGTTCCTAAATGGTTTATGAGAAATTGTAGAGGCGTATTTTCCATTTCAGATCGGTTGTTATTTTAAATTATGAACTGTTTGAACCTTTCATCGATCAGAACCTGAAGCGGCAGTGCCTGGGACACCCGGCCGGTCGTCCCCCGGGTCATCCCGCCGGTCGACCTGCGGGTCTTCCACCCGGTCCTCCCACCTCTTCCGGTTTTGTCTTCCCGTTTTCCATTTCTTCCTTAATGGTTTGAACCTACCGGTCCTCCCCTCAACTGTTTGAACCTACCGGGCTTTTTTACTGATTTTTTTTCCTTAATTTTTCTGTTACTGATTTGTTTCCTACTATTTAAACACAATGTTAACTGTTTTTTTTTTATTATTTGTGGTTATATTTCTGCTATCTAAATGTTTTTTTTTTTGTGGTTATATTTCTGCTATTTAAATTCAATTAATCTGCTACATACTTTTTTCCTCAAAATAAAATCATCTGTTCTTTTTCCTTTATCTGTGTTCTCCTTCAAACCAGTTTAAATATAATTTGTATGTTTATAGATTGATGGAAATAATTCCGATGACAATGAGAACACCAAAATGTGGACGCCCAGAATTGAAACGAAATTAATAAATATGTTGAGAGATGAGGTTAGAAACAATCAAACAACGGACCGTACTACTTCGTGAACAATTAGGCATTGGAATCATTATGCAAATCAGTTGCACAACATATATGGATTTTAGTATAAAGGTGTCAAGGTGCGCCAAAAATATCAGCGGTTGAAAGCTAATTACCAGACATTTAAACAACTCCAGGCACAGACTGGTCTGGGATGGGATCCTATTATAGGCACTGTTGTTGCACCCGATGAATTTTGGGATAAGATTTTCCATTAATCTATACTATTTTCTAATTTTATTTTAAACATTTCATGATATATACAGTGCTTAATTCTTGTTTTGTATTTGTTGTAGGCTAGCAGAAATGTGAAGAAGTTTATGACAAAAAGGTTTGAATATTTTCAAGAAATGGCAGAAATTGTTGAAAATTGTTGTGCCACAGGGGCCCTATCTCGTGCATCCACACAAGGACCCCTTGACTCAGAAGAAGAAGATGACATGTTAAATAAATTTTGGAACGCTGATGCTGGTGGGTGTAATGCTGCTGAGGCCATTCCTGTTGACTTATTCGGGGATGAGTATATGGATCCAGCAAAGGGCAAAAGTCACAAGAGGGGCCTTGCAACCAGCCAGACTGATAGTGGTCGTTCCAAAAAGTCCCGGTCAAGTGGGTTTGATGATGTGTGTGCAGCTTTCACATCCTATGTACAAGCCAAAACAGGACATTCACGTACACGAGAAAATGAGACTGAGGCTGTAAGTGCAGGTGGTGATGATTATTCCCTTGATGCATGTCAAGATGCATTGCTAGAGCTTGGGGACATACCACCGTTGCAGTACGTTAGGGCACTGACACTGTTCAAGGATAAGGAATGGCGAAGGTTTTTTATGCGCACTCCTACCCATTTGCGCCTAGCCATGATCCTCGCTTTGCAGTGACTGAGAAGTTCTGTTTTGCTTGTGTTAGCAAATCTTCTTGGCTGAACTGTTTGATGATTTCATTATTCCTGATTTGGTTTTTATTAATTTTTTTTCATTTCATCATATCCTCTTTCCTTTTCTATGTTCGTATGTTTTTTTTTTTTTTTTGAACTTTTAAGTGTTTTTTGTTATATTAAAACTATGTTCTGTTATTATAATATCACCATGTGTTAAATAAATTTTGTTCTCCTCTGAATTTTACTGTTTCACCAATAATGCTAACTGTTACAGCATGAATAACATATTATTTAATTATCCTTTTACTGTGATGTAGACAAAATCATATGGCATCCGACAGAGAAAACAATACAATGGAGCTCTCATCAGAGGAGGATGAGGTTGTTGATGATTTTATGGATTTTTTGATGATTGCTTTAATGCATGACCATATCAACGCGTCAAGTAGTCGCCGACCGCAGCGAACGTGTCCATTCAGAAGTGATGATTACATCTTCGGCCTATTAAATGGACATCCAGAAACAATGATGAACGTTATGCGAATGGATGCACAAACATTCATTTTATTGAAAGACACTTTACTCCATAATGGCTTTATCGATACTGAACATATGCATATCAGTGTAGAGGAATCGCTTGGAATTTTTTTATACACTTTTGCACAAAATGATCGCCATCAAATAATGGCAGATAGATTTCAACACTCCACGGAAATAATTTGTCGGCACATAAAAATTGTTATGCAGGCATTGTGCAAGCTTTCATCATCGGTTATCAAACCATGTAACCTAGAGGACATACCGGGAAAAATTTTAAATGACAGGAGGTTTTTTCCCTGGTTCAAGGTACGAACAGTATGACTGTCTTGTAAGTTTGTTCATATCAATAAGGGTTAATAAATATTATTATTTTCTAATTATGAAAGTAATATCGAAGTTCGTTTCGCTTTTAATATGAAACAAATATCTGTCAATTAGGATTGTGTCGGTGCTATCGATGGCACATTGGTGGATGCATGGGTCCCTACTTCAAGACAAAATACATTCCGCGATCGGAAAGCAACGGTATCGCAAAATGTACTCGCAGCTTGCGACTTCGATATGTTGTTCACATTTATTAATTCTGGATGGGAAGGTAGCGCTCACGACAACGCTATTCTAGTTGACTCTATTACACGAGCTGATCTACAGTTCCCACACCCACCCAATGGTGACTGTCCCTGAATAACATACGGTACACTTATTTCCTTGTCTGTTTTTGTACATACCAATTAACGGAACTATGTATTCATTATTTACATGTAGGCAAGTACTATTTAGTTGATGCTGGTTTCACGAACATGCCTGGATTTCTTGCCCCATTTCGGTCTCAACGGTATCACTTGCAAGAGTTTCGCGACCATCGTTATACAGGACCTAAGGAATTGTTTAACCATCGACATTCGTCATTACGCAATGTCATAGAAAGAACATTTGGTGTTTTAAAGAAGCGCTTCCCAATATTGCGGTCCATGCCAAATTACAAGTCTACACGACAAGGGCCTCTCGTGATTGCATGTTGTGTAGTGCACAATTGGATCCGTTTGCATGCAGCTCTGGATCCATTCTTTATGGAAGCTGATAATGAAATGGCCGCAGAAGCAGACGGCCTTGTTGGAGACCAAGCTGACTATGTTGACATGTCACAACATGGGTTAACATCCCAATTGAACGTTAAGGATGCAATTGCTACTGCTATGTGGCAAAATCATGTTCACCATCAATAGAAAAGAGATGTGAACAAGGCAAGTGAATATCGTACTGACTACTGGTTGTAAATGTGTAATTATTTTACTAATTTCAGTCATTATGATACCGTTACTACATAACTTCGCCCAATCATCATTTCTGTGATTTACTGACTTCTTAGTAACTTTCATAAATAAATATGTTGTTATTAAATTAAATGTGGTGGTGGCAGATGGGTGGTGGGTGGTGATGGGTGGTGGGTGGTGGGTGATGGTGGCAGATGGGTGGTGGGTAGTGGTGGGTGGTGATGGGTGGTGGTGGCAGATGGGTGGTGGTGGCAGATGGTGGCAGGTGGCTGGTGGTGGCAGATGGCTGGTGGTGGCTGGTGGGTGGTGGTGGCAGGTGGGTGGTGGGTGGTGGGTGGTAGTGGGTGGTGGTGGTGATAACTTGACCATTTAAAAGTGTAACAAATAAAAAATAAAAAGTATTTTATAAATAAATAAAAAACAAATAAAAACTAAAGCATAATAATAATAACAATAATAATAATAATAATAAATTAAATTAAATAAAAAATTAAATTATATTTTATTGTTTTATATCACCCGATTTTATAGCAAAATATGATTTTATATGAAGAATGTGTAAAAATTCGCTGGGGTACATCTTCAAGTAAGGGTGTCTAATTTGTGTAAACGCTGGGGTATTCTTTTTAATTTTCTGTACACAAGTTTATATTAACTTTTTTTTTTCCTTTTCATTTAAAAAAAGAATGTTTATTATTAAATATTTTTTTTTTTGGTACACATGTTTATTATTAAATTGTAACTTGTTTTATTTCATTTCAGAACATTAATTTAATTTTTTTTTATTAATTGATGCAGACAAATTATTTAATAATTGTTTAATTTTTATTCATTTAATTGAAATGAAGGATTTCGTAGACATTTATGAAGTACTATTTATTAAATTTTGTACAAATAATTTTTTCAATGCATAATCTTTTTGTACAAATTGTTATAACATTGTAACTGTGTAATTAAATACTTCCAAAAAAAACCCCTCGTTGTTATTAAGTACGTGAATAGAAAAGTTTATAACAAAATAACAACAGTAAAACAATCAGAACAAAATAAGGAAACAAATAACCAAAACAAAAAAAGGGAAAAAAAATATAATCACAATATCTGTGAACCATTTTACTTGATTTTTGAACAAGTTAAGCATCATTGTCAGGTGGTGTTGGAGGTGGAGGGAAATGCTGATGGTATAGCTGAGTGACTCGATAGTCAATCTAATCAATGCGGTTCTTTGTCAGTTCAGCACGTCTCTCTGAGTCTACACGAAACTCGCCAAATTGATGAATTAGTGAGTTCTGAGCGGTGGCAATTTCATCGAACCGAGTACCAAATTCGTCGAACCGAGTACCCAATGTATTGAGCTGATTAGCCATTTGTTGTTCCCATTATAGGCGCTGATTGTACCGTTCTTGTTCCAAGGCTAAATAATCAGTCCAGTAATGAGGTTGTTCATGTGGTGGCATAGCATTGTCATTGGGTTCTTCCTCATCAGGTATTGGTTCATTTTCAAGATTAATAGAGCCCATCAAGGTGTCGGCACCACCAGCTCGAGTTAGTGTATACTCAGAAATTGGTGAAGTGATTCTGATCCATCCTTCACCTTCAAGGTTCACATCATGGGCTTTGAAAATTATGGTTAACAAAGCTCCAAAAGGTAGTGACCGGCTACTCAGAGTTTCAAATTTTGCAACCATTATTTCTTTTAGTAATATAAAGCATAAATCTAATTTTTGTCCAATTTCAAAACAATATAACAAGTAAACTTGAAAACATGAAACACGATTATAATGTCCTTTTTTAGGAGTGACATTTTCAACTATCCATCGATGGAGAATACGAAGGTGAGGTTTTAAATGGCTGACTTCTAAATTAGTGCCGCTAAATCGGTTGTCACAAATTGTGGTATAAATCTGACTGACATCATCAACAATTTTTTCTAAGGCAGACTCATTTTGAAAATAACATTGTAAATCTCCTGTTTCGACTCCAATAATTTGTGCAAAACGACGGAGAGAGAGTGCGATTGTTTTCCCCTTAACATAAGAGGTAAGATTGAACGGTTCATTTTGTTGGTCACCCGGTGTCAAGTGAACATAAAATAATCGTAGAAGACGGGGATATATCTTATTTGGTAAATTATTTAATGGTAACCATCCCATTGTATCTAATTTGCCAAGTAAGAGTGAATCATATTGAGAAGGTAGTTTTACGTTTCTCCCCGTAACAATTGGTCAAGTAATGAAATGTTCATAGGCTTGTTCATGATGATATGTTGCAAAATCATTAGTTGGATAGCCATCATGTTGTTGCTGTGGTGGTGGTACAGGGTTTGAGGATTCACCAAGTTCGAGCCTGGTTCGTTTTGTTCTTGGCATGATGACTGTAAAAGTGAAAGAAAATTGTATATTAAAACATATGAGGGGTAAGAAAAATGTATGAAAAATATATCAACCATTAGTACATTTTTGTGCATACAAACTTATTTTTATGTAAAAAATAAATATAAAAAAGTTTGGTGACAAAATTTAATTAGGCAAATACCATAGAAACAGATTTTTATACAAAAAAAAATCATAGGGAATGACATTTCTCATTTATATTGGGTTTGTTTCACACAGTTTATTATAATTTAGAAACTGATAATCAGAAAAATAAATGATAGTGTGACAAAATTAGAACAGAAATCAGAAAATATAACAGATGAAAATGGAACAGATATGAAACAAAGCCAACAGATACGGAGGTGGAATGGTGACTGGGCCGGGATGACCGGCCGGATGTCCCGCGGGATGACCGGCCGGTAGACCACCGGGATGACCGCCCGGTCCTCTTCCCCTCCCTCTGAAACTAATGTCTGAAGCTAATATCTGAAGCTAATATGAAGATGAACTGGCATCAAAACTAACATGTAAATTATAGAAGTGGAGAAGGAGGACCTAATGAGATGGTGGATATGCGATATTTCTCTAATTTTTGTTCTCTGATGTAACTGGAGAAGGTGTTTCTGAGATGGTGAAGTTTGTGTGGTAAACGGAATGAGATTCAGATTTAATAGAAAGGGTGAGGTTCAAAAGGTTCATGTTGTATTTTTTTTTTTATTTACTTTTTATTTGTTAAATTTTATTTGTTTTTAATATTATTATTTTTTTAATGATATGACATCCGTGTACTGAGTACACAGCTGCATCCTCTCCTTTTTCTTTACCACAGTGTTGAACACACAATTATGAAACAATAGGGGGTAGGTAATCAGTAAGTGAAATTACTATCTTACCCTTTATATTTTGTTCTATGTAACCAGTTTCCATTTAAGTGAAGAGGGGCATAATAGTCATTTCGTATGCCAATCCCCACAATTATATGAGCTCAACGGGTACAATAATGCATTGCATTTCTGTTATCACATCTGGACGAAATTCATAACATGTAATAAATGGGAAAAAAATTGATAATGTTTTTGTAAGATTTATGTTGTGATTTGTATTTTAAAATATTAAACTTAGTGTATTTATTCCTTCTTTATTAATATGTATTTTCAAAAGTTGTTGACTTTAACAAAATGTTAGAAAAAAATTAAAAACGTATTTTACAAATGAATTGATAGAAAAATTAATTGCCAGAAAATAATTGACATAGGTTTATTTTAAAATGAAAAAATTATTTCGAAAAAACAATTATTCAAAAAAATTACAAAAAAAAAAAAAAATAATTGACAAAAAAAATCAATTTTTAATTTCAGTATTTTAAAAATAGTTTGGTTATTATTGTTGATAAAAAATATGGATATCGATATATGAGTTGTGTGTTTGATGATAAATTATTGGTTTAATTAAGTTTTGAAAACTATTTTCAAAACATATTACCAAACAAATTTTCATCTTTCACATGTCACATCAAACTTTCAAAATTTAATTCAAAATACATCTTCAAAACACAATTCAACACTCTATTTAAAAACCATAACCAAACAAATTTTCTATACTCAAATCATAATTCTACAATTCACAAACTCAAAATACAACTCATACTTTCAAATCACATTTACAAAATACAACCAAATGCAAGCTCACATTGTTCTGGAAAATCAACACCTAAAATGAAATGAGAGAGAGAGAGAGAGAGAGAGATATAAGGTTAAGTTTGGGAAGTTTAAAATAATTCATCTTTTTATCTTTTTATTTTTTTTCATCACATCACCTCTCTACTTTTCTGCACATTTTTTCGTAAAAAGACAAAAAATACACTTCTTTAAGTCATCACAAACAACCCCTAATTGTGGGCAGTGAAACAGTCTTGTGTGGCAGACTGTGATCAGATAAGATCAAAACGATAAACAATGAAAATATACCAATATTTATTCAGTCGGATCAAGTTAGTCGGATGTGCGCCACTTAAATCCATTTCCGACCGTGAAATCATGAAATTAAACGATAGAGAACCGCAGCTGAACGTGTTAGCCTTCCAAAGTCGGGTCAACTCGAGTCGGACAGTTTGAACGGGTTTACTTTTGTGTCTTATAATTTTTATTTTCAAAATAAGCGTAAACAGCTATATAATTTTCACACATATAACTTTTTTTTTTGCTACTAGTTATCTATTTATTTTCTGTACTGCATAAAATGAACAAAATTATATAGCGAGGAGTTGGGAATTGAACCAAAACTTCTGTTTTGGTAAACAAGACTACATAATATATAAACTTTCAATTTAAAAATTAAAATTTATATTTTATAAATTTAACATCACACCAATCAAAATTTGCAATTGGTGTTGATGTCATTTTTTTCCCCTCAAAAATGCCCCAAAATAAGACAATTGTTATAAAATGTTTCAATTATCTTCAACTTTTTAAATTAAATGATATGATTATTAGATTCAATTACAAATTGTACATGTACCCGCTTCAAAAATTATATATTTGGATTTTTCAAGGACTATTAAATTCTTTAAACCTTTTTATTCATTATTAAATTTAAATATTAGCAAAACTTAAATACTAAAAATATTTTAAATTCTAAAAAAAAATAGAATATACAAATATATTTCAGTCTAATACTATGAACAAAACATCCAAAACATATGAGGTGAGATTGGGCTGAATGGGTGGCATTTGGGCCCAAAGCCACTCCTACTCTTATGTTACGATTTTGCGGGGATTTCATTTGAATCTAAAAAATATCAAATTACTCCATTTTGAGGGTACTCTCAGGATTAAGCAATTGATAAAGAGTATATCAATTGACCTTAACAGTGGTGCAATGGTTTCTAAGTCTGTCTCATTCATGGCAGAGCCGGCCATAAAAGCTAAAACTAGAGCATACCTAGAGGTTTTGGAATGGTGCCAGTTAAGCAGCATAAGGTGTATGGCTTTGGTTTCCTATGTTCAGTGGGGCATGGCAGAGGATTAGCACTATCAAAAATGTTTTGCAGGACATATGTAATATTTGTAAGGCTATGGACTATGTGTGTACTAGCAAGGTTGATAGGCGCACTGTTAATCTTGCGCGCCTTGCGTCTAAGGGAGCTTTTGTTACGTTTTATTAAGAGATTATTTGGGCTGTCCTAAATAAGTGTACTTTTTATCTTTTTAAATTAAAAAGTTGAGAAAAAAAATATAGATGTTTGGGTTAATTTTGACTTTTTATGGAAAAATGTGTATTAGAAATGTGTGTATGACAGCTGTACAATCTGCAAGCCGATTGAATGGTAAGAAATTATTGACTACTTTTCAGACATTGCACTAGACGGTTTTGTTCGGTCCGTAGGGGCCATCATAGGTCCTATTTTGATAATCTGAACCGTTTAATGTGTAAAACTCGTCGAGTATTATATGCCTATTAAAAATCACGTTGATCGAATATTGATAGCTATCTGATCAGATTTGTTTTTTTTTTAATCGTTAATTATAACACCATCCATTTTTTATACAAAACTGATTTAATCGTGTAGTTATCGATATCCGATCAATGTGATTTTTCACAGACATATAGTACTCGACAAGTTGTACATATTAACGGTTTAGATTATCAAAACGAGACCCGTGATGGGCCCCCATGGGCCAAACAGCTGTGTGTGAAAATTGCACTCAAACTGTGCAATTTTTGGGACAAACGCTGCACAACGCGAGCTTTGAATAATTGCTGAGTTGTATGGATATGTGGAAAGTAATTTTTTAATATTTTTTTTTGTGAATAATGATAATTTTTTAACTTTTTAAGTAACTTTTTGACTTTTTGAGGAGATGCCAAACTTGGCCTTAGTTGAGAGATTTAAAAATGAAAATGAAAAAAAAGTAAAATATAAATAAAATATATTTATATTTTACCTACTTTCATACATCTTTTCTCTATTTCATTTTAAATCTCTTCCTAAATCTCTCAATCAAATATAGCGTTAGGAACTGGTAATCATTGGTTATTGTGTTCAACATAATTATATAAGTATATATGCAGCTTTGCATTCATGAAAAATAAAATAAAAATAAATTAAAGAGTATATCCAAATTGGAAACAATGATGTTGAGAATAATGGCAAATTTTGAAGAGATGGATTGAAATTTTGAAGTGAAAAAGAAAATAAAGATAAAATAATTAAAACTTAAAAAAGAAAATAAAGAAAGCTCAAGATAAATACCATGAAAAAAATTTAATAATTTATTTAAAATTTAATATGTATTATTATTATTATTATTATTATTATTATTAACAAAATTTATATTATAATATAATAAAAATTAAAATTTTAAAATTTTAATTCACGAAATTATTATTTAAATACAAATAGAATCACCACAACATTGTCATTATAAATCGCAGGAGATTCTGTTCCAGCAGCATCAACCAAAGCTACCAAACACGAGGCCCACCGTACTCTCTGTATTTTTCCCCCACCATATGATTACCCACGTGATCCTCCGCCCCCCACCATTCGCCATAGCATATACGTTATATAGGACATGGGTTGGGATTAATTTTGAGTTTTTTTTTTTTTTAACTATTTGAATCGTTTAATTTTTTATAAATATATTAATATTTATAAAAAATTAAATTGATCAAATAATAATAAATTTTTCATCAAATCACATTTATATTCTGTTTGATATTATATATTTACTTTTTTTACTATAAATATATTTTGATAAAAAAGGCTATTAATATCTAATTAATTAGACTTTTTTATAAATATGTTATACTCACTATCGATACTATATTATAAAGTGAACTTGTTTTTTTGGCGTCCTGAATAATTTGCCTATCCTCGTATAACGTGTCGTGAATTTTTATGTTTAAGGTCTTCTTTTGGTATTTTGAATACTTGGATTCTTCTCCTAGGATATGGTTAAGATGGGAGATATTTAAGAAAAAAATAATGAAAATATTTATAATTTCTTTTGTGAGGAGAAAATTTTCAAAATTTCAAATATATTTTCTTTTATGTTTTAAAAAGTGTGTTGTTTTATAAAAAGCTTTCTAAATAGACAAATAGAAATTAAACCACAACCAATCATGCCATAATTTTACTTTATTTTATTTCAAAATAATTTGAATAGGTGAAACCAATTGTATATAAAAGAAATAAACTATAATTGTATTTTATTTTTTTCATAGAATAATTTGGTCGAGTAAAATATAGATCAATAAATGGTTTCATTACTAAGTAACTTAAATTTGGATTATGATTATATCAACCATGAAGGACATCGACTTGGGTTGGAGAAAAGTGTTTTAAAATATAGATTGTGGGAGCCGAATAATTGACAAAGGCAGAAGGCGCACGCAATACAGGGCTGACAATAATCGGCTGTATCCGAATACAATATTTGGGCCGAATAAATGTGTAGCATTGGAGCCGGATAATATAAAGGATAATGATAAAAAAGTAGGCCCTGGCCCCGAGGGAAACAGGTATAAATACATGAGCAACATATTTAGTAGGTATGTAAGAATCACTCCACTTAACTTAAACAAGAAACTATCTTGAGTGTCTGAACTAACTTGTCCGTCGAAGTGCTAATCTCGGCACCCCCGACCGGAGTGTGTATCTTTTCAGGTGACTAGCTGAGGATCACCAGCGTCTCCCAGGATCAGAAGAGTATTTCCAAACCACTTCTCCACAAAGCTAATCCCGGCACCCCCGACCGGAGTGTGTATCTTTTCAAGTGACTAGCTGAGGATCACCAGCGTCTCCCAGGATCAGAAGAGTATTTCCAAACCATTTCTCCACATTGGCGCCATCTGTGGGAATACTCAAATACATCCATGGCAGGCGTGACAGAAGATCCTCCGGTAGCCATTGACGAGACCGCACAGGGAGATGACCTCACTCTAGCAAATATGCTCGGGAAAGAAACCATCGCTGCAAGACGCGCCTTGAACTTCGATTCACCAACGACTTCAGCGCAAGAGACAATGCAGGCGATCATGGAACAAGCAAAGCAAAACGAACAGAGGCTGGAGAACATGATCACTGAAAATGAACATCTCCATCAAGATTTGGCCCTCGAAGTTGCAAAATCGAGAGAAGCCATGCGCCATGATCCCGAACGACCTCCGAGGGCCGGTGGACAACGACCTCGAGCCCGGCCCAAGGATACCAATAGCGACTCCAACTCATTATCCACGGAGCTCACCAAGAAGGGACGATCCGAAACTTCCAGCTCCTCCGAAAAGAGTCTACATACAAGGAACAAGCGCAGGAGGAGCAGCTCAGACGAAGATGACCAGCACGATTCTTTTGTCCGACGGATTGCAAGGACGGCCTTGCCCAAGAAGTTCAAAGCTCCGTCATTCACTCTTTACGATGGAAAATCAGACCCCACTGATCATATCCGTCATTACAAGCAGGCCATGACATTGCATGCAGACAACGAAGCCCTCATGTGCCGAATATTCCCCAGCAGCCTGGGGCCATTAGCTGTCAGGTGGTATTATAAGCTGGAGCCGGCCTCCATCAAAAGCTTCCATCAATTACAGAAATCCTTCAAGGCCAGGTTCATGACCAACGAGGTACAGCCGAAACAGGCCGACTCTCTCTGGGCTATGCAGATTCAGTCAGGAGAAACGCTCAGAGCATACTCGGCGCGATATTGGGAGTGCTTCAACCTCGTCGACGACGCTTGTAACGACTCCATGGCCATCACCGCCTTCAAAATGGGACTACATCCTGATAGTCCTCTTCGCAGTTCTCTGACCAGAAGACCCCCCAAAACAGTCTGGGCATTGATGAAGAAAGTTGAGGAGTATTGCAAAGTGGAAGACTATGCCTTGAGAATAAAGGCCGGCCAAATGTCCAACACAACAGCCCCCCCTGAAATTGCTCAACCAATAAGTTCCGTGCCACCTTCTAGCCCAGAGCCTCGGCAGCGCACTAAACGAGACAAAATGCGGGATACTCACCGATCAAGCGATCAATGTCCCCACCGGACGAATGAGCAACTGCAAGTCGACAACAGACGTTCGAGACATGCCGACAAAAAGTACAC
Organism: Camellia japonica; assembly: GCA_030407325.1. Lineage (NCBI taxonomy): Eukaryota > Viridiplantae > Streptophyta > Magnoliopsida > Ericales > Theaceae > Camellia > Camellia japonica. The sequence continues at coordinate 175,505,600 of JAPPVO010000002.1, read as the reverse complement.
AGAGTTGTTAGAACCAATCGCTGCAATAATGACCAAAGTCCAACACCTTCCATTCTTCAAATGGCCGTCAAAGATGGTGGGGCCGCCCGACACGCGAAAACGGGATTGGCGGTGCGAATATCACAAAGATCACGGCCACGAAACAGAGAGTTGCTACGCATTAAAAGATCACCTGAAAGAATTGGTGCAAGACGACCGACTGCAATAGTATGTGAGACAAGAAAAGCCAACCGAGGCACTAGCCTTGAGGCAGGACTCTCCTCCACTTGGCGTGATCCATGTAATCTATAGCCTGTGTGCACCCCCAACCGTGCACACAATTCAATCGCATCCAATCCCCCAAGAGCAACGTATTCCGATTGAATGGCCCAAAGAAGCTCCGACAATTGCTTTCAATGACTGCGACCTTAGTGGCACAACAGCTTCCCACATTGATCTGTTGGTCATTAGATTACGCATAAACCGGTTCACCATTGAACGAATTCTCATAAACCCAGGGAGTACTTCAGAGGTTATGTATTACCAAACTTTCATCAAACTCGGCCTCAACGAGTCAGATCTGTCCGGCGCCTCATCCATTGTTCGGCTTTAATATGAATCCTGAATACCTGTTAGGGAAGATCATACTACCTGTCCGAGCGGGCTCCAAAACGGTCGAAGTAGAATTCCTGGTTGTAAAGCTCCCTTCGCCGTATAATGTCATCATGGGGCGAACCTGGATACATATTATGAAGGCCGTTCCAAGCACTTATCATCAGCTCGTGCGCTTCCCGACAGCCCGTGGCATTGAAGAGATCCATGGCTCCCCCCAATTAGCACAAGCAGCGATTTTATGAAAACCATATCACTGACCCGACCTGTGGGCTTTGATACTTGTATATATTTCACTTCTGCAATGCAAACCATCTTTCTTTGTCGTTCAATTCATTTCACAAACCCCATTATGCCGCTCGTCATGATGACGATTCGGAGCCCCCTTTGGTGCATGACACCTTAGGGCCGATTAAGTCTCCGGATTCGGAGCGCCCTTCGTGGATATCACGATTGGCCACATTAAGTCTCCGGATTCGGAGCCCCCTTCTGTGCATGACACCTTAGGGCCGATTAAGACTTCGGATTCGGAGCGCCCTTCGTAGATATCACGATTGGCCACATTAAGTCTCCAGATTCGGAGCCCCCTTCGGTGCATTACACCTTAGGGCCAATTAAGACTCCAGATTCGAAGCGCCCTTCGTGGATATCACGATTGGCCACATTAAGTCTCCAGATTCGGAGCCCCCTTCGGTACATGACACCTTAGGGCCGATTAAGTCTCCGGATTCAAAGCCCAATTCGGTGCATGACACCTTAGGGCCGATTAAGACTCCGGATTCGGAGCGCCCTTCGTGGATATCACGATTGGCCACATTAAGTCTCCGGATTTTGAGCCCCATTCGGTGCATGACACCTTAAGGCTGATTAAGACTCCGGATTCGGAGCGCCCTTCGTGGATATCACGATTGGCCACATTAAGTCTCCGGATTCAGAGCCCCCTTCGGTGCATAACACCTTAGGGTCGATTAAGTCTCGGGATTCGGAGCCCCATTCGGTGCATGACACCTTAGGGCCGATTAAGACTCCAATTCGGAGCCCCATTCGGTGCATGACACCTTAGGGCCGATTAAGACTCCGATTCGGAGCCCCATTCGGTGCATGACACCTTAGGGCCGATTAAGACTCCGATTCGAAGCCCCATTCGGTGCATGACACCTTAGGGCTGATTAAGTCTCCGGATTCGGAGCCGCCTTTGGTGCATGACACCTTAGGGCCGATTAATACTCCGGATTCGGAGCCCCATTCGGTGCATGACACCTTAGGGCCGATTAATACTCTGGATTCGGAGCACCCTTCGTGGATATCACGATTGGCCACATTAAGTCTCCGGATTCGGAGCCCCCTTCGGTGCATGACACCTTAGGGCCGATTAAGTCTCCGAATTCGGAGCCGCCTTTGGTGCATGACAAGCCTCCGGATTCGGAATACCCTTTGGCACGAACAAAACAAAACTTTTCAATCATTGACAATGCCAAGGCAAGACGCAAATAAAAAATTCAACATAAGGCGCAAATGTTTGAAATACAACTTTTTATTCGATCAAACAGTTGTTACATAAACGCAATTCGTATTTGAGCATTACAATTTTCATTTAATCAGACAGTTGTTACATAAACGCAACTCGTATTTGAGCACTACAATACCCATTTCCAATCTGAAAAGCTAAAACGGGGAGAAGACGCATTGGTAAAGCGGCAATGCCGGATTAACTCCCGTCACCCGGAAGTCCTCCGTAGTTTGCAATGCCTCGGGCCAACTGTGCCCAAGTCCTCCCTTGATACCATTGACAATGTCAAGGCAAAGATCCCGGACAAGGAGAGATAAATCCAACAGTCGTTGCCTTTCCTTTCGGGGTGATCTGCTTCGACGACTTGAAGGTTCATGCCAACTTTCAGACGCCCTACTTCCCATACGGATGGCCCCTCCGCCACGATCCATGGCAACACCAAGGTCGGCTGAACTCTAGTTAACCCAACTCACATAAGCGATTGTTTATCTGCTCAAAGCGCCCACTCCTTTTATTTTTAATACTGGCAGCGATCTCGAGGCCCCAATCCCGAGGCGATTTCAATAACACTAAACTCCATAAGCAATACATCGGTTGACATTCGCCACGGCGTAGTTATCCAAACGACTTTTTGAAGCACGTGCATTGGCCAGAAATCTAGGCCCCGAGCCGAGTCGAACTTGCCAGAGCCACTCTACCCACCGATTTTTGGCTTCAGGTTACAATAGCCTGTCAGGAGTAAACGGCTATCACGTATGGATTGACCCTGCCGAACAACGCTTATATATTCATTCAAACACAATAAAACGAAACACATACATGCCGAACACGAACTGCAATAAAATATTTGTGACAGAACGTTTTTCTTTATTTATTCAACAAAACAAGCAATAAATTACATAGTTTTGAACGTGATCCGCGTTTCAGCCTTACAATAAATATAATTATGCGGCGTCACCCTCATCATCACTCTTCTCGACTTCAAAAGCAGAAAATGGAAAATGTTTACTGTGATAGAGTGGTGATGCCGAATCAATGCCTGCCGCTCGAAGAGCCTCTGCGGCTTGAGATGCCTTGATCCAACCGTGCCTAAATCCACGATTCTCACATCGGCAAACTTCTTTGGCAAGTTTTTCCTTGGTCTTCTCGATTCCAACTCTTCGACCTTCATGGAAACCTTTCTCATAGGCCCTTCCCTTTGCGCTCTCCATTGCGAACATATTCACCGTCTCACGATCGGCAAGCGCGGAACTGATGAGCCGGCTGGTAACCCTCTCTTCCACGATTGGGTTTCCCTGCCCGGCGGGTTGTGCCTGGGCTGCCTTGGTCTTCCTCAACTTGCGCTCAGCCGCCTCCACGCGGGCCTCCAAACTTCGAATACGTTCATCATTCTTCTCCATTTCTCGGCGGGCAGCGCGCAACCGCATGCCGATTTCATAGGCAGTGTACAGCCCCATGAACGCCTTCGCGAAACACTTCGTAGTCCTGGCGACCTACCATCGATTGCTGAACCTCAGGCGGGAAAATTTGTCGAGCAAACTCGACCGCTACATTTGGGTCTCGAACGATTGAGTCCGCCACCGTCATGGGTCTATTCCCCACAAATACCGCGAAGCTTAATGGGCGCGGATTCGCCTCAGGTGCCCTCTCGACTCGAGGTTGGGAAGTTCTGCCCTGCGACTGCTTGTCCCGCCTGGGCAACCTGCTTCGACGTCGAGGAGACTGACGCCTCTCTCGATCCCTGGAACTCCTGCTCCCTATGCGCGGTGGGTCATTACCTCGATTCATGTCTCCACCCAGCTCAGCCAGCGTCTTCGCTTCCCCTCTGCTGTTAAAGAAGAGTCTGTTCAACATTCACTCGATATCCTCAAACGCTGGAGTCAGTTGTCTGCTATGCTCATAAAAGTTTTACCTTTAATCATTTATCCTTTAAAGAGGCAGCACCCTCGAGGCCATCTTATTAATTGTAAAACCCTCCAACGTTCGGCGCTGACTAGATCGACCCACTTGGGGCAAAGGCAGACAGATCTATCAAAACTCCTAAGGTCGTTTCCTCCGGCGCCCGAATGATCATGCACCGCTTGGGGCAAGGGCAGATCCATCAATCTATTCGGCTTATGTACCCCAACCGGCCCATGAATCGATCCTTCACAACTCTTAAGGTCGTTTCATACGGCGCCCAAATGATCATCGTTTCGTCCGGCGCCCGATTGATCACGCACCGCCTGGGGCAAGGGCAGATTCATCAATCTATTCGGCTTATGCACCCCAGCCGGCCCATGAATCGATCCTTCACAAATCTTAAGGTCGTTTCATACGCCGGCCCATGAATCGATCCTTCACAAATCTTAAGGTCGTTTCGTTCGGCGCCCGAATGATCACGCACCGCCTGGGGCAAGGGCAGATTCATCAATCTATTCGGCTTATGTACCCCAGCCGGCCCATGAATCGATCCTTCACAAATCTTAAGGTCGTTTCATACGGCGCCCAAATGATCATCGTTTTATTCGGCGCCCGAATGATCACGCATCGCCTGGGGCAAGGGCAGATTCATCAATCTATTCGGCTTATGTACCCCAGCCGGCCCATGAGTCGATCCTTCACAAATCTTAAGGTCATTTCATACGGCGCCCGAATGATCATACACCGCTTGGGGCAAGGGCAAATTCATCAATCTATTCGGCTCAGTACCCACAATATGCGGCACATGAATGATAATTCAATATTGTCATAGGATATTAAATTTCTGAAAGCTAAAACACAGCAATGATTTTATCCAAATTCGTGAAAGGCAAAGTATTCTTCATTAACATAACTTCACAAACCATGAACAAGTAGTGGAGAAATACCAAGGCAATTTTCATTAATAAATTGAGCGCAAATAGTAACCAATTTATACATGAAAACTAGCATGCGCCAACAAAAGCCTACCAAACAAAAACTTACATCAAAATTAAAAGTCTACCAAACAAAAACTTACATCAAAATCAAAAGTCTACCAAATAAAAACTTAAATCAAAATCAAAAGAGATGACTCCCAGATCAATCCTCGGGGTCAGACTCAAGTGGCTCAACGTCCACTTGCTCGTAGGGAATTGGCAAGGCCAATGTAACTCCAGTGGCAGCAAGGGCTTTGAGCCATCCATGTTTGAACCCCCGATTCTCGAATTTGGGGACTTCATCTACATATTCCGTGAAGGCGGTGCTTTTTCCTGCCTCAAATGCCGCAAAAGCTTCAAAATCAGCTTTCTCCTTAGCGGCCTTGAGCTCCGCTAACTGAACCTCCGCCTTGGCAAGCGCCTCCTCGGCTAACTTGAGCGATTCTTCGCTCGCATTTGCCCTACGCTCAGCGTCAGAGCGGAACTGTTCAGCTGAGTGAGCCCTCTTTTTCTCTGCTTCAGCTCGCGCACCCTCCATCGCGGCTCTCATACTTTCAAATTCGGCCCTATTCTTTTGACCGTCCGCCTCCGCTTGCAAACGATCAACTCTGCCGAGGGCATTATGGAGGCGGCAGCCTAGGTCCGCGATCCTGCCAACAGTCTGCAAAACAAGTTGGGATTGTCAGATATCTTTAATGAAAACAAAGTCAAGAGAATTTGAGATGGTCACTAACCAGGAATGCTGACTGCGCAGATAGGGCTACGGCCATAACATCCAGCACGGCGCGAAAGGCTGCGACGTCAGCCGGCAAGGAAATTGAAGCCGCGAGGCTCAACGCCATGGCTGGATCCTCAATGGCTGAGGCATCGGAGGAGATCGGCGTACCTTTGATCTTGGGCCGAACAATAAAAGGCGCAGCCACACCCGACTCTTCTAAACGAGGCTGTTTGGAAGCAAGGCTAATTTTCGACCCAGCCTCTCCCTCGGCGCTACGCTTTTCGCCCCGCTCCTCCGGAATCAGCCGCTCATCAATGACCTATTCCTCAACCTCTTCCCCCATTTTGGTCTTAGCGACCTGAATCGTCTCTTCAATAACGGGTACGAAATTTTTAATCAAGGTGGGCTCAGAATGGGCGGCCTCGGCCTTCTTTCGAGTAGCCATTCGCTCGGCATTTTTCCTTTGCGCCATCTGCGTAAGGCTTTCCCCAGCCATAGCTTCAAAAATATCGCCGGGTAGGTCCCCCAAATTTGCAAAAATATCTTCGGACAAAAACTCTGCCCGACCCGAAGTGGACGGTGAAGGCTGGTTAAGTCCCGCAGCCTCAAACGCCGAGCGTATCGCTTCGTCGACCTCTTCGGCCTCCTCAACAACCTCTCTGGTTGGTTCAGCAACTATCTCTACCACCGGCTCAGCCTCCGCCCTCGAATCCGAATCTTCGAGGCCAATTTGCCTAAGGCTCTTGAAGCTGGGAAAGATAAGCGCCGAAAGGTGTTGATCGCCGGATGGAATTGGAATGCCTTCCGCAGCCGAGAATGTAGTGTAAGTCGGTTCGTATCGGAGGAGTATGTGAGCCGCTCTCCCTTGCTTTTGTACGTTTGGACGGCCTAAGTATCTGAGCGCAGACTTGATCTCCTCAAGAACCGCCCCGTCGGTTGACGGAAGAATTTTCTTCAATCTGTTACCTGCGAAGAACAAGGGGTGATTAAAGGGAAAAATCCGAGTGAAGGGTAAGTCAACAAACAACAAGGCGTTGCGCGGCAACCTAGATCACCCTTTCGTCTGGGAATAGGATCTAGGCGGTCTTCGCCTTCACCGAACTCCCAATTACCTTGGACATTGACTATTACGTCGTCAACCCTCTTACCAGAATTGGCAAGCATGGTTATCAAGTGATGGTCAGTGTCCTTGGCCCTGAGAAAGTATCGCCCCAGCCGACCGGAAGATTTGGCCAAAGCGTAGCAGTGCCGAATCGCCGAAATGCCAAGGTTGATCCTAAGACGCCGGTTCAACTCAATCACCCCCATGATGATTCGAAAGAAATTGACGTTAGGTTGAGAAGGAATCAGACTCCAATAGCGAAGGACGGCCCTAAGCAATGGGTGTAGAGGAAAACGGACTCCGCCCTCCGCTATGGATAAGAGAGGGAAGACGATCGTATTCTGATCCTCCCTCTCCATATCAAGGGTATTGTCCGTTACAAGAGATAAGTGGACGTCGTCGGGAATGGAAAAATGTCTCCGGAATCCGGAAATACGACCCTTGGAAAGGAGGTCTTTCAAGTGTTTAGCCATGTTCGCAGGGATTCAAGGTTTCGCCGGAATCAAAACGACAAACAGAAAATATAATCGTAAAGAAGGGAGAAGAAGACTTACGAAAGTTAAACGGAGACGAGGGTAGACGAAGAAGAGTTGCAGAGCATGCGAGTCAGAGAAGGGATATCCGCTGGCAGTCTAAGAGTCTCGAATACTCGACGAACTGTGCATTCGAAAAGACTGAAATTTCAAATCATAATAAATGCGAAACGCACGATTGAGGCGGGAAAGCGTAATGATGAACGAAAAGGTATGCGCGTCCTAACATCTATATTGGGATACGCGAAGCCGCCTGACCAGTTTTAACTTTTCCAATTCAAGACCAAACACGCCGATTAACTACCATCAATAGGGAGTTTGGGGGGCAATTGTGGGAGCCGAATAATTGACAAAGGCAGAAGACGCGCGCAATACAGGGCTGACAATAATCGGCTGTATCCGAATACAATATTTGGGCCGAATAAGTGTGTAGCATTGGAGCCGGATAATATAAAGAATAATGATCAAAAAGTAGGCCCTGGCCCCGAGGGAAACAGGTATAAATACAGGAGCAACATATTTAGTAGGTATGTAAGAATCACTCCACTTAACTTAAACAAGAAGCTATCTTGAGTGTCTGAACTAACTTGTCCGTCGGAGTGCTAATTCCGGCACCCCCGACCGAAGTGTGTATCTTTTCAGGTGACTAGCTGAGGATCACCAGCGTCTCCCAGGATCAGAAGAGTATTTCCAAACCACTTCTCCACATAGATCAATAAGTGGGTCTAGTGTTTTTTAAAAAGTAAGTATGTGAATTGTGAAAAGAACATTAGTGAATAAAGGAAATAAGAGGAGCTTGGATAGTAAAGAAGGGATAGAAGTGGTGATTGAACAGATTAGAAATATAGGGCTGGCATTGTAGAAGAGTGTAGTCAGATTACTAGAGAAACGGAGAAGGAGGGAAAATATTTGCAACGAACACAATCTTCATTTACACCAACTGAGAGGGTAATTTATATAAATTGGGCCGAGCTGGGTAGTGGACCGTTCTGTGGGCCACGGTAAGAAGGGCAAGGTAAAAAGGGCCCAGGAGTTAGCCCGGTCATAGAAAGCCTTATAGTTAGCCCGGTCCCAGAGAGCATTGTAGTTAGCCCGGTCCAAAAGGGCTTTGCAGTTAACTCGGTCACCACGGCTAGAGTGACAACAGTTAGCTCGGTCACACCTTTTGAGCCGAGGTATGTTGAAGCTTACCAAAAGACCTTGCTATTAGTTAGCTCGGTCCAAACTCATCATGGTTAGCACGGTTTCAGACAACCCAACACCAAGGTACACGCAGTGAAAGGAAGAACCGAGCTAGTTGAAGCTCGGTTTATTCTGCGGCTTTAGCATGGCCATGTTATCTCAGTCGTATTGACATCCGACCATGGTAAAACCATCTCACTTGGTTTAAGCAGTGAGGGGGGTGTTGAAGGATAAGCATTATCTTCAGGAATGTGATTCCTAGGAGGACTTTACATGGAGGAGTAAGAGTCCTACTAGGATTATGCCACGCGGAACCTATAAAACTCATAACATCACCTATGGGAGGTAACACAACTTTGATTCTCGAATACACAGAGCTTTTTGTCTATTTGTCTATTTTGCTGATTTACACATCGGAGAGGTATCCGACACACACCCGCCGGCTAGCTCACGTTTGTGTTTTCAGGGAGTAAAGCGACGTCGTACGGAGGAGCGCAATCTTGATCAACAGGATTATACGAGAACAATATTTCGTGTTCGTACAATTAGCGCCGTCTGTGGAAAAAACAGAAAGAACAAAACCTCTTGATCAAGTTATCCTCACTAGTTAGAAGCAATGGCGCACAACGAAGATTTGCCACAGTCCGCCATTGACGGGCAAACCCCATAGGGAGGTGGGAGGCACGAAGGTTTGCCTTTTGTCCCTCCTATGGCGGATTTGGAGCCACAGCGACAGAACCCCCAGAGGGATGCAAGGGAGAGGCGGAACAACAGCCCCCGTCACTCTCGCTCACAAAGTCCTAAAAGGCAGAGGCGAAGAATCGACCCTCAAGCTCTAGAGGATCCCGTGAAAGAGCAAAATGAACTAATAAGGAAGATGACAGCGGATATGGAGGCCATGAAGCGCCAGATCAAGGGAAAAGGAGTGGCGACAGGAGAGGGGCGTAAAGGCAACACGCCCCCTCGCCACTCAGAAGATCGCAGTAGGCATACCACGCCATCACAAGCAGAGAGTAGGAGCCTTAGAACAGGCGACACTCAATCCAGGACTTCCAGGACTCGCTACTCCAGGTCTGAGAGAACGAGAACTGAGAGGTCATATACTAAGGGAAGCACCTATCGGCCCTCGCGCATGCACCAAACATCATCTAGGCAGACGGAGTTACCTAGATCGTCCGACTTACGAACTGTGCTAGAAGAAAGGGCATGATGGAAGGAGGATGCCAGGGCGTGCGACCCACACAGAGTTTCTGCGCTTCAGCAGTTGGCTCCTTGGACGTATGGAAGCGTCGAGGTAGGAATGCCAATACCGCACCCTGCTTACGAACCTACGGACAAAGCATTAGCAAGGCTGCAGACCTCGCCGTTCGTTCCGGCAATTGAGAACGCGCCCTTACCTTCCGGCTTCCTGCAGCCCAAATTCACCACGTATGAGGGAAAGACGGACCCCTACTCGCACTTGAGCCACTTTCGACAGGTTATGGCTGTATATCGACTAAACGAGGCTTTGATGTGCATCCTATTCCCATCCAGCCTTGGCGACCTAGGATTCACCTGGTTCGAAAGGCTACTAGAAGGCAGCATCGCCTCCTGGGCACAATTAGCAGAGGCGTTCGTGACAAGGTTCAGAATGAACACCAAAACGCCAGTGGAGATCGACCAGCTTCTTTCCATTGACATGGGCGACAATGAGACATTAAGATCCTACAATAGTCGCTACTGGGAAACCTTCAACCAGATTGGGAATTGCCCTACCAATCTCGCCATCACGCAGTACAAAAGAGGTCTTCCAGTCGGGAACAGGCTAAGGGACTCAATCACCATGACGCCACCCCTCACAATGGAGGCCTTAATGGAGAGGGTACACCAGCACATTCGGGTGGAGGAAGATGGCACCCGTGCTAAAACAAAGTCTGGTACAACCGCAATACCAGACAAAAAGACCACGGCGAAAGTCAATGCGGTAGAACGTCCAAGCAGAAACGGGCGAGGCAGGCGAGACAACGGAGAGGACCAGCATAAAAGATGGTTGAGAGTCCGCACTGCCATTACCACGGTATTCAAAAAACCGATCTATCAGATTCTAAGCGAGATACGCGATGAACCTTTCGTCAGATGGCCAGCTAAGCTGGGAGAAGCGCAAAAGGACTACGACGAAAGATCCCGGTGCACCTCCCAAAAGGAAAAGGGGCACCGCACTGAAAATTGCACACCATTGAGGCAGCATCTGGAGGAGTTGGTGGCAGCCGGTCATCTGGACAAGTACATAGAAGGAGGGATGCAGCCAGCCTCCGAGGACCACAACAACCCAAACGGAATGCCAATCGACGCCCCACCTCAAGGCGTGATCAATGTAATCCATGGGGTATTCGAACCTGAGCGCGTATGCGAGCTCAGGAGCATAATCAAGAAGGCTGAGCACTTAAGGGAGGTACTAAGCGCCCAACCTACCATCAAAAAGGGGAGAACAGAAGCCACGAACATCATATCTTTTTCAGATAGAGACTTGGCAAGGATATACTGCTCTCACAATGATGCACTGGTCGTCACTCTCTGAGTCAAGGATTTTGACGTCAAGCGGATTTTGATTGACCAAGGGAGCTCATGTGAGATAATGTATTACGAAACATTCAAACAATTGAAACTAGAAGACAAAGACTTGGCACCTGTTGTATCTCTTCTGATTGGATTCAACTCAATGCCAGAATGGCCAGTTGGCAAGATAATCCTCCCAGTCAGAGTAGGAAGCATGACGAAACAAGTGGAATTCTGGGTATTGAAAGTCCCTTCCACTTACAACATAATCTTGGGAAGAACATGGTTGCATACCATGAGATTAGTAGCATCATCCTACTATCAAGTAATGCGGTTCCCCAACGAAGCCGGAGTAATTGAAGAGGTCTTTGGAGACCAAATTATGTCCAAGCAATGCTTCGTCACAGTAAATGGCAGCCGAGCTGCCAAGGGGTTTGTACAGATGGTAGAAGAACTAGAGAGCAATGAATTGTTCGCGGATGTTGGCAAAGCCGCTGAACAGAAGGCAGTGGAAGACTTGGTACAGGTAAGAATAGATGTAAAGAACCCGGATAAGTTCTTTTTGCTTGGCTCATCTATGTCCAACACTGAGAGAATAGAGGTCATGGAATTCTTGACCTCTAACATCGAAGTGTTTGCCTGGACGCCGTATGACATGCCTGGCATTGACCCAAGCTTCATCTTTCACCAATTGAACGTCCACCCAACTGCCAGACCAATTATTCAGCGCACTCGCAGATCAGCACTCCACCACGCCGAGATAGTGGCAGAAGAAGTGGGAAATCTTCTAAAGGCAGGAGCTATCAGAGAAGTGCACTATCCCAAGTGGATATCCAACACAGTAGTGGTGCCAAAGAAGAATGGAAAATGGCGCGTCTGCGTGGACTACAAAACAGTCAACAAGGCGTGCCCAAAAGACAGCTTCCCCCTTCCCCGGATATACCAACTGGTAGACCTAACGGCGGGGCACAACCGACTTAGCTTTCTTGATGCGTACAAAGGCTACCATCAAATCGCTATGTATGAACCAGACCAGGAGGTCACATCTTTTACAACGCCAAGAGGACTATACTGCTACAAGGTCATGCCCTTTGGCCTAAAGAACGCAGGGCAACATTCCAGCGGATGATCACCAAGATGTTTGAGCCATTGTTAGGTAGAACAATGGAAGCTTACATCGACGACATGGTGGTCAAGAGCAAAGATGAAAAGGACTATCTCAGGGACCTAGGTGAAATGTTCCAGATCCTGAAGAAACATAAGTTGCGCCTTAACGCGTCCAAGTGTGTATTCGGCGTTGGATCAGGCAAATTCCTAGGCTTCCTGGTGACCAACCGAGGTATAGAAGCAGACCCCTCTCAGATCAAAGCAATTCAGGAGTTAGAGAGGCCCAACTCAATAAAAGAAGTGCAGCATCTCACCAGTATGGCAGCTGCGCTCAACCGGTTCATAAGTCGGTCGTTAGACAGATGTCGGCCATTTTTTCAAGCTTTAAAAGCCAAGTTTGAGTGGGACGAAGAATGCGACCGCGCTCTAGAAAGCCTGAAAGAATACATGTATACCTGGTAACCCCAATCCCTGGAGAAGAACTCTTTGTATACCTGGCAGTTTCACAGCACGCAATTAGCGCAGTGTTGGTCGAGCGGAAGGGATCCAACATCTGCCCATCTTCTATGTCAGCAAGACATTGCTGGACGCCGAAACAAGATACTTACCACTGAAAAACTGGCCTTAGCCTTGATGATGGCCTCAAGGAAGTTGTCACATTACTTCCACGCCCACACCATAGTCGTCCTCACAGCCTTTCCATTAAAAGCTTTGTTTGAAAGGGCAAACTTTTCTGGGCGAATCCTAAAGTGGGCAGTAGAGTTAGGACAGTTCGACATCAAGTTCCAACCCAGAATCGCCGTAAAAGCCCAAGCCTTGGCAGACTTTGTCGCAGAATTCACCCCAGGAAGTCATTATATCTGCCCAGTCGACCTAACTGGTACAACCGAACTAGGGTTGGAAGTTGACGCCGGAATAGCGCAACCCCTGGTACAGGATACCCAGTCAGACCCTCAGGCAGACCAGAGTAAAGTAAGGAGGAAGAAGCAAACCATGCTACACCAAGCCAAGACTCACCAACAAATAAAGACTTGGTACAATCAGATAGCGAGGGGCAAACAGCGAGCATGGACCTCGAAGAAAACACCAGCAACACTCTTGATCCCAAGACATCATCTGATCCCTCCACTTGCTGGAAACTGTTCGTTGGAGAGATGTGGAAGCTCTTCGTGGATGGAGCATCCAACAGGCACGGTGCAGGACTAGGCATAGTCCTCATCTCACCAGATGGCCTAGTGGTGGAACAAGCAGTCAACCTTGGCTTTCCAGCATCAAACAACGAAGCGGAATATGAAGCGCTTATGGCAGGCTTAAAATCAGCATCCTACATGAAGGGCACCGAGCTAATGGTTTATAGTGACTCACAGCTGGTGGTAAACCAAATTTCAGGTGACTATAAGGCAAAGGATGATAGGATGGCTAAGTACCAAGAATTAGTCAGAAAGGAGATCAAGAAATTTGAAGTAGTGCGGATAGAGCAGATCGGCAGGGAAGAAAACAGTAGAGCGGATGAACTAGCAGGCTTTGCTTCAATGGCAGATACCTCCATCCCTCATCCATTGCTGATTGACTACCTACCAAGACCAAGCATTGAAGAACCCGAAGTAGAAGAGGTATGTTGTGCCGAACTAGGCCCTTCATGGATGGATCCCATCATACTGTTCCTAAAAGACGGCGTTTTACCAGAAGAAAAGAAAGAGGCCAACAAAATAAGAGCAAAGTCACAGCGCTTTTGGCTCTCCCCATCAACGGCATTATACAAGAAATCCTTCACAGGACCTTACCTAAAGTGTGTCCACCCCAGTAAAGTGGAAGCATTCTTGTTCGAAATACACGAAGGCGTACGCGGAAGCCATCAAGGAGGAAGATCATTGGCCTACAGAGCAATTTCGCAAGGATATTGGTGGCCATACATGCAAGCAGATTCAGAGAAGTATGTCAAGAAGTGCGAGAAATGTCAGAAGTTCGCACACCAAATACATCAGCTAGCCAGAGAACTTCTACCATTGACAAGCCCATGGCCCTTTGCAATGTGGGGCTTGGACATAGTAGGACCACTTCCAACAGCACCCGGCAACAGAAAGTTCTTCCTTGCAGCAACAACTACTTCACAAAATGGGTGGAGGCAGAAGCATTGGCATCAATCAAGGAGAAGGATGTGAAAAAGTTCGTCTGGCAGAATATCATCACTCGGTTCGGCATACCAAAAGCTCTAATATCGAACAACGGCACTCAATTCGACGGAAAAAAATTTTAGAGGCTTTTGTGAGGAGTACAAGATAGAATTCTACAATTCTACACCGGCATACCCCCAAGCAAATGGCCAAGCGGAAGCATCAAACAAAGTCTTCTTGGACGGATTGAAGAAAAGATTAGAGAAAGCAAAGGGCAAGTGGGCTGAGGAGCTTCCCCACGTTTTATGGGCTTACCGTACCACACTTCGGCGGTCTACTGGCGAAACACCCTTTTCCTTGGCCTATGGCATGGAAGCAGTAATCCCACTGGAAGTTGGCCTCCCCACAATTAGAAGTGAAAATTTTGATCCAGACTTAAATGGAGAAGCCATAGCATTGGAGCTCGATCTTGCGGAAGAAAGAAGAGAAAGAGCACTGGTTCACATTGCCTCGTACCAGCAAGAGTTGTCCAGAAAGTATAACAAAACAGTACATCTAAGACAATTCAAAATCGGAGATTGGGTACTTCGCAAAGTGATGGGAAACACTTTGGTACCCGGAGATGGCAAGTTAGGGCATAATTGGGAAGGACCTTACAATGTGGTTGGATTAGCAGGAAAAGGGGCATACCACTTGGAAGATAAAGACAGCAAAGCCATTCCCAGGCCATGGAACACTGTCAATCTTAAACTATTTTATTTTTAGCTTTTCTTTCAAGTATTTGTAATTTTTTCTTTCTCAATAAAACAAGTAGTTTCTTTTCAGTATAGTTGTTTCCTTCTGTAAAAGATTGTTTTAGTGAGTTAGGCGCACTGAAAGCACAGTTGGCCGGAATAACCAACTTTGCACTCTCTTCAGCTAAGATTAGGATCAATACTGACGAAGCTGGCTGGAAAAACCAACACCCCTCCTAAGCCCAGGATAAGGATCCAGGCTGCAGGACGTTTGGCCAAAATAACCAAACACTTTACTCTAGGTTGGCAGGAAAAACTAACTTAGAGGTTGGCTGGAAAAACCAACACCCCTCCTAAGCCCTGGATAAGGATCCAAGCTGCAGGAAGTTTGGCAGGAAAAATCAAATACTTTACTCTAGGTTGGCAGGAAAAACCAACTTAGAGGTTGGCCGAACAAAACCAACACTTAGTCCTCTTCAACCGAGATAAAGATCAAGGCTGAAGGGTGGTTGGCTGGAAACACCAACACTTAGTACTCTTCAACCGAGATAAAGATCAAGGCTGAAGAGTGGTTGGCTGAAAAAATCAACACTTAGTACTCTTCAACCGAGATAAGGATTCAGGCTGAAGAGTGGTTGGCTGGAAAAACCAACACTTAGTACTCTTCAATCGAGATAAGGATTCAGGCTGAAGAGTGGTTGGCTTGAAAAACCAACACTTAGTACTCTTCAACCGAGATAAGGATTCAGGCTGAAGAGTGGTCAGCTGGAAAAACCAACACTTATTGATTCTTTAGCCGAGATAAAGATCAAGGCTAGGTATGGCCAGTCAAATTGCAAAGTTAAGACCGGGATAAAGTATCTCGGCCGGAGAATGTTATACTTTACTCAAATTACAGTTAGAAAGTAAATATATGCATGAAAGTAAACCGACATAACAGTTGAAACCAAAAGAAGCTTTCATTGAATATTCAAAACAAGTACAAAAGAAGAACCTCAGCCCGGTTACAGTTTTTTCTTTCCAAAAGCAAAAAGAAGAAATTACAGAGATTAAGCAAAAAGGTCATCTAAATCAGCATCAAAAACAACGCGGTCTTCACCTAGGGGTAGCTCGGTTGTGGCAGGCACCTCTTGGTTAAGCTCGGTTGAAAGATCTGCATCGGCAGGTAAAGGCATGATGGAGACCTCTGGAGTTGGGGAGGTAGACTGGCGACTAGGCTGAGTGTTGTCTTCTGGAGCTTCATCTTCATCCTCCTCTTCCAGAAATTTTTGCTGAACGGCAGCAGCGTACTCCATCATTGAGCTCGGTATGAAATATGAAGGAGGGTTGAAAACCTCGGTTTCCGGGCCGTGGCCGAGCTGCGCCACGGCCGCCCTCCATCCACATTTGAAGAAAAGGTCTTTGGCCGCCTCGCATTGCTTGATGTAAGTGGCCTCCCCCTCCTTGTAACCCCGGTCCTCTGCGTCCTCTGCCTTCTTCTTCAGCTCGGCGATCTCCGCGCTCTTTTGCCATCAAGCTTAGCTAGCTCGCGCAAGTATTTGTCTTTCATCACGGCCAGAGCCTTTTGTTTATCAGCATCAGCCGAGGTAACTAGCCCGGTGAGTCGAGCCACCTCGGTCTCTAGCTCGGCTATCTTTTGTTGGGACTTTTTTAGCTCGGCCGCCTTTTCATTAGCCTTGGCCATGGCCTGCCTGGTGGTTTTTCGAAGTTCCAACACTCGCTTGTGAGCAATGTGGTTTTTCTGTATGGCCTGCAAAAGGACGGTAAGCCACTTTTCAGTAAAACCGTGCCAAAAGTTGCAAAAATTTTTGAAAAATAAGCAAAAGAGCAACTTACCAGCACCATTGATTTTGTGGACGAGTGAAGGGCCTTCAGCTCGGTTAGGTGGTCGTGGTGCCTCATGTCGACTGGAAGGCAAACGCTCTTAGCAAGGTTGAATGCCTTCAAGTGGTCTTTTTCTGCGACCACTGAGTCAAAATCCGTGATAGCGTGGTTCTGAAATGTGATCTTTGGCACCCACTTGGAAGAGCTAGCTCGGTCAGAGCGCTCCGGTTGTGGGCTCGGTGGAAGGCTTGGCGGAAGGATGGTATCTTCTTCATCAACAAGGCGTGGCTCGGTTGAAGAAGTCCGAGCACGCTTGTTTGGACGAAATGATGAGGGTTGATGGGATGGAAGGGCCACCACGGTCTCCTGAGTCTGACCGGTTGGTGGTACCTCAGGCTGGTTTGTTTCGGTCAGGAGGGCCCTTACAGCTCGTTTCTTGGCCATCTCTTGCTCAGCGGTTAGAGGGATCAAGTTGATTTGGGGCAAGGTTGGGTCTAGTTCTGGAGAGGCTTCTAACAAAAAGTCAGTTACCTTGGTCTTGCGTTTACCGTTGTATCGGTAGGTCGGCTCAAAATTCAGTAGCTCTATCCAATTTCGGTTTGGATATCGCAGCGCGGCGCGAAGAACATTCAAATTGGGGTAGCTGTATTGGGACTTGAGAAAGTTCAAATCTGCATGAAGGAAGACAACAGTTAGTTCGGTTCAGGAAGTGAAAACTGAAGTAAAGAAAAGCATGCAATAAAGCCGAGGTAACCCTACCTGCTACATCCTTGTTCCAATTTATTCTATGGCCAAGGATCTGGGCTTGCTGGTCCTCAAAATTCCCAGATACCTAGAAGAAATCATCATCATTCACGTCTTTATCAGGGGTATCCTTTATTATTTTTTCACGCCAGCGCCTTATTCTTAAGTAGTAAACCCAGCCATCTTCGGCCGATCCTATGGAGTATTGATGGAAGAGCTCGACTAGACCGAGATTAAGGCCAGCCCGGCGATTTAGCTCGGCAATGCCGTTTATTATGCGATAAGAATTGGTGGAAAGTTGGGTAGGGCAGAGCTTGGTTTGTCTAAAGAATTCACAAATGAGGGGTTGTACAGGGAATCGCAGACCGCACTCTACGATAGAAATAACATTAAAAGGGACAAAGCCTTGTTTTCCCCAAGGGACGGTGTCTAGTTCGGCTTGTGAAAGGTGGACAT
Organism: Camellia japonica; assembly: GCA_030407325.1. Lineage (NCBI taxonomy): Eukaryota > Viridiplantae > Streptophyta > Magnoliopsida > Ericales > Theaceae > Camellia > Camellia japonica. The sequence goes on along the minus strand of JAPPVO010000002.1, from coordinate 175,487,571 downwards.
CATCCGGAATTTGGTAGTCCTTACAGAATTCGGCTATGGCCCCTGGTGAGTTTACTAAAAACCTATATTTACCCATTGATTATTAAATTATCAATAAATTAGCCGAAGGATTAGCTCGGTCAAGAAAAGGCGCCTAGTAGCTCGGTTGAGCAATCAGAGGAGAGCCTGGCCAACCTAAGTCTACAAAGTAAAAAAGAAAGGTGTTAAGCGCTGATCAGTGGACCGTGCTACAAAAAACAAGGGCAAGATAAATGAAGTCCTAGCTCGGCTACACAAGAAGCTATCAGTTTTAGCTCGGTTTGACTAACGGGCTTTTTTAGCCCGGTTGAGCCTGTGGGGCAGCATTCTTAGTTCGGTTTGAACCAAGGAAGCTGGTTTAGCCCCAAGTTTTAGCTCAGTCGGTGGTTGAGGCTTTCTAGCGTGGTATTGCGCAAGCCTAGTACGGTTCGATAGCTCGGCTGAGTAAATCAGAAGGTATTTAAAACCTATTGAAACTACAAGTGTGGCGAAGGGTTTCAGGTCGGTTGCTTAGTCTGGTGATGGTAATACTTAAAACAAACAACTTCCTAGTTCGGTTGGAGTGTGATTTTGGATCAAAGGGAAAAATTGTTCAGATTGTGCATATATACAGTACTTATATTACAAAGTTTCTTCCAGAAAAAACGAAGTTCAGCAAAATGGAACATATGTTTTGAAAAACATATAAATATGCATGCTATGTGTTGCAAGACAAAGGCAAAATCAACAAAAATGAGGTAGATTTGGACCACTTACCAGTCCAAGATGAAGGCAATGAAGATGAACACGAACTCAACAAGTGCAGGGTCAAGGAAAAATGGAAACTCAGAGAAAGAGGGAGATGAATAGTTCAATGAAAGATTCAAAACGAAGGTTTGTGTAGACGTCCCGAACGCCCCGGAGGGAACGAGCCCCCCCGTTCCGTTCATTTTTGGGCTCACTACAGTTCAGGACTCTAATTGTCACGGTTCTTAATCTGAACCAAAGAGTCCAAATCCGACAAATCGTTTTGAGAAAACAGATTTTTTGAAAGAAGTGTCAAACATGGACTGCTTTGCTAGATACAGAGTTGCCACCTAAATATTTTATTTTTGGAAAATTTAGGAAACCCTGACTCGTTTGCCTAAGGCCACGTGTCCGTCATCACCAAAGTTACCTCGGCTCGGGAACTTGGGTACGATTGGGGAAGGTCACTTCGTGAGCACCCCCGCTCGCCCGATCAAAGATTGGCCTCTACTAAACATGATATCTAGTTTTGAAAACATTGTGCGTTCTTATTCCGGTTATTAGCTTAGATTTACTACGTGATGCGCACAGCATACAAGTATAGACCGGGTCGCCTGAATTGGAACAAAACATTTCATGTTTGTTTTTGAAAGATGGTTTGCTACTCGCAAGTAGGCTTAAAATGCAGATTTTGCCACCCTCGGGTGGGCTTAGAAAAGATGGTTTTGCCACTATTTAGTGGGCTTAAAACTCACAGTCAATGCATTGTTCCAATCTAAACAACCCAACCTTCACCCACAGGCATTCAGGCAGTTATAACACATAAGCAAATAGCCTCATGGTAAGCATGCTATCATGGCAGTCACTCACACACATGCAAGGATGCTAAAGCATAAAACTTACCAAGTACTCCAAGCCAAAAAAGAAGCTATGTTAGAAATCCATGCATGATCCTAACTATACAGGAATGCCTAATGCAACACATGCAAAAAATGCAACTATAGCAGGCTCGGCTATTCTAAACATGGCATATGGAATGCTACAGCTAACATGTATTCAACTTAGAATTGAAATACAAATGCAGTTAGTATGATGCGCCGAGCCCGGTGCGTGCAAAACAGATAAATGAATGCAAACATGCTATCATACTGTATGCTAATTGAAATATGCCCTAATCTAACCATCATAAGCTGGTAAATAAAATGGGAGAAAGACGTGGGGTTGGAAGACATACTGTAACATGCCCAGGGGGTACCCGAGCGCGTTAAACAGTTCGGACTCCCGAGATCTCTTTGATCTCAAGTCTCACGAGTGCAATGTGAAACGTAGATGAGAGTCCAGATTTGGCAACTTTTATTAAAAATCCATTTTATTGCAATTTTGTCAAAAATGGACTGCGTCATCAGATCTCAGAGTCGCCACCTAATATTTTGGGAAATTAGGAAACCCATGACTCAGTGCCAAGGCCACTGTTCGTCGTAACCAAGGATGCTTGGCTCGGAACCTTAGGTATGAGAGGGGAAGGTCAATAATGAGCACCCCCGCTCACCCGATCAAAAGATCGGCCTCTACTAAACCATGATATGACTTTTATTTTCTTTATATGTTCATGTTCTGATTAGTTAATAAATCCTAAAATTTACTATGTGAAGCATACAAGTATAGACTATGCCATTCATTTTGGAACAATTTGATATCATGCATTTTGAAAGAGTTTTGACGATGTACAACCCAAATAAATTGAGTTTACAAGCACGAAAAATCAACATCATTCCAAATTAAGCGACACAACCTCCATCCACTGGCATTCATAGAGTTATATCACATAAGCAAATAGCCTCATGGTAGAATGCTAGACATAGTAAGAAAAACACACACAAACGGGATGCTAAAGCATAAAAACTTACATGTTTGACGTCCCACGAACAAGCTACAAAACAAAGTTAGTAAAATATGCATGATCTTATATACAAAATCCTAATGCAATTCACTCATGAGATGCAACTAAAGATTCGGCTTCTAAAATATGATATGTGAATCATCTCAAGAACATGAGGTAGCGCACATAATCACATAGGAATTGATTAAATCCACAAATGCAAACTTAGCCGAATCAAGATGCATGAAACATGGATGCAAAGCATAACTATGATGAAAAATAAATATGATGTTTATGTACAAATAAAGAAAGCAAGTAAAAGAACGGGATAGAAAGAAGCGGGGCGGGGAATTATTACAACATTTTAAAGAATAATTACAAATCAAATTAGAGAGAGATGATGAGAATATTACAACAAAATAAAAACCTCACAATACACTCAAAATAAAAAATAAATAAAATAAAAGCTTCATGTTCTTTAGAACCGCCGGCGGAAATTGGTCAATATTGGGAGATTACGCCATCTTGTTCGGAAGAAGCTAACCGGCCGGCCAACTAGGCCAAGCAAAACCTGTCTTGTTGCGAAACCAAGAAAATGAACAAACAAAAAATATGTAGGTGGCTCAACTAACCACTACCGGTTAGATTAAAAAAAAACAAGAAAACAAATATAAAATAAAATAAAAAGTGCAAACTCACAACATAAACCTAAAGCAATAAAACAAATATAAGATAGAACATGCAAGATTACAACAGAACTAATATGAGACTAATACACGAAAAAAAAATAAATATGAGGTAGAACATGCAAGATTACAACAAAACTAATATGAAATTAAAGCATGCGAATAAAAAAAATAAATAAATAAATAATTATGAGCTAAACAAACCACTAGGATTATAACAACACACTATGAAATATAAAGTAAGAAAATAAATATGAGATAAACAAACCACTTAGATTATAACAAAACACAATGAAATAAGAAGCATGAAAATAAATATAAGATATAAAATATAAGAAAATGAAAGACTAACAATTCACCTTCCAAAGAAAGATTGAACTTTTTGATTTCCAAACTTCCTCTTGATCACCCTCAAGTGTAGGAAGTGTGTTCTCAAATCCTCAATTCGAAATTATGGAGTTTATGGAGTTTGTGGTATAGAAAGTGGCTAACTCTCTAGTTTTTCTCACTTTCAATCACTAAACACTCTTCCTTATGATCAAGGCAATTGATCTTTGGCTATATCAGAATTTTTGGAGTGGTTTTGGTGTATGGAAATGAGGAATTTCAGTAGCTATGGAAGGTATGGGGTGTATATGGAAGATAGGAATATTTTTGGCTCAAAAACTCAATTTTTCTCTCTTTTTTCACTCTTTTCTCACTCCTTTCTCTTCAATTTCGTGGTCTTTTTTTCTCTCTTACAATATGATCATTCTATATAGGCAATGAGGGAGAGTAAAGGTCAAAAAGAAGGTGGGAGACAAGGTGGGAGACAAGAATGTGATAGGAGGGCAAATTTTCAAGGTGGTTGCATGGGATACTCCTTTATGAATGCAAACAAAACCTCTTTTTGACAATGGGGGATGATTAGGTATAATGGAGGATGAGTGGATGCACTTGAATGGCTTAGAAAATAGGTAAATGGGTTGTCCCAACCGAACCAAAACCAAAAAAAATGGGCTATTGTTGTTTTGGGCCGAGTCAACAAAATCTGCTTTTAAGCCCAACTTCAAATGGGCATATCTCCCCCATATGGACTTGGTTTTAGGCGGTTCTTGGGTCCAAATTGAAGCCCCAGAAGTCTACTTTCCAATGGTGGTGGCCTCAAATTTAAATTCCAAGTGTACAAAGAGATATGCCTAATTTAGTAAAGGCTATCTCGGGCTGGGTCAAAAAATCTGCTCTGAAGCCCAACTTCAAATGGGTATATCTCCCTTATTTGGACTTGGTCTAAGGTGGTTCTTGTGTCTAAATTGAAGCCCCAGAAGTCTACTTTCCAATGGTGGTGGCCTCACATTTAAATTCCAAGTGTACAAAGAGAAATGCCTAATTTAGTTAAGGCTGCTCATTTCCTTCTTAATGATTTGATACTCATTCTTTTCCTAAACCAGTTTTCTTTCATCCCCTCCTATTTCCTTCAACTCCAAACCTATAAAGAAGATGTTTTTAAATATTTTTCAAAAAAGTTCACCTCTCTTCCATTTATTTCCACTTTGTCCTTACTCGGTTTACTGAAAAGTGCAATATTTTAATCGAAATGGGAGCCTCGGGACATTATAGAAACATTTAAAAAAAACATATTTTGAAAAGAGGGTTTTAAGGTCTAAAATAGTTTGGCCAAAAAATGGGTGAAGGTTGGGATTAAAACTTAAATTCCATCTTTCTTACTGAGAATTTTGTGAGAAACACATTCTAATTGTCATCATCGGGTAATCAAAAGAAAGCGCCCAAGTCTTAGGGCCGGTCAAAATGGGGTGTCTACAGTTGCCCCTCTTTGACAGAGCTCAAAGTCATTTCATGACGTGAGTGAATGTCAAAGCCTAAAGACGACCCTTTTGACAAGGCCGTAAGACTTGGGCAAACAAACAAGATGTAATGCAAGTGGTTGAACCCGAAGGTTGCCTACGTATCCCTTTGCAAGGAATCAAACCAGCGTAGTTCAGGGGCAGAATGCAAGTGACATGCTCAAGATGCAGTTTGAAAGTTGGACTTACACGCTTCGCGAAGCTGGTTGTTTGAAAATTCATGATGTATGCAATGCAATGCAATGTCATGGAGTGATGATAAAGATATGAAGATGGCAACATGGGAGGCAAGCCTCGTGCAAATGATAGGAAACATAACAGGGGGTGCATTGCATACAAAAATGAAAGAAGGGGGTGCATCGCATTCAAATGTGCATACCACACAAATGAGAGAGGGGGTGGCGTGAACAGACAGGCACACCTAACTGTATTTTATACACAACTTTCCCTATTCTCCAACGGGGTGACAAACTAGGTTGGTCCAGTATCCAGAATTGAGGCGCATACAAGCTACCTCAACCTATGGGGCTGCCATACAGATTTCAAGCCAGGGATACACCCCTGGGTATTTAAACCAGACTTTAGTCTCGGAAATCCGGAACCTTTTGCGTTTTAGGCATCGCCATTCGAACTCTAGTTTTCACCGTCTCAGTTGATCTCCTAGGAACTCATTGCAAACCAGGCAAGTGGCTATACCAGACCACCTGAAGTCGTTCGGGCACGACAAACACCAAAGGAATTGCACCTTTAGAGGATTTAAGGTCTCCTAGACCGCGAAAGAAGAGGGTGCATCGCATACAAATGTGCATACCACACAAATGAGAGAAAAGTGCATCGCATTCAAATGTGCATACCACACAAATGAGAGAAGGGATTGCATCGCATTCAAATGTGCATACCACACAAATGAGAGAGGGGGTTGCATCGCATTCAAATGTGCATACCACACAAATGAGAGAAGGGGTTGCATCGCATTCAAATGTGCATACCACACAAATGAGAGAAAAGTGCATCGCATTCAAATGTGCATACCACACAAATGAGAGAAGGGGTTGCATCGCATTCAAATGTGCATACCACACAAATGAGAGAGGGGGTTGCATCGCATTCAAATGTGCATACCACACAAATGAGAGAAGGGGTTGCATCGCATTCAAATGTGCATACCACACAAATGAGAGAGGGGGTTGCATCGCATTCAAATGTGCATACCACACAAATGAGAGAAGGGGTTGCATCGCATTCAAATGTGCATACCACACAAATGAGAGAGGGGGTTGCATCGCATTCAAATGTGCATACCACACAAATGAGAGAGGGGGTTGCATCGCATTCAAATGTGCATACCACACAAATGAGAGAGGGGGTTGCATCGCATTCAAATGTGCATACCACACAAATGAGAGAATGGGTTGCATCGCATTCAAATGTGCATACCACACAAATGAGAGAGGGGGTTGCATCGCATTCAAATATGCATACCACACAAATGAGAGAGGGGGTTACATCGCATTCAAATGTGCATACCACACAAATGAGAGAAGGGGTTGCATCGCATTCAAATATGCATACCACACAAATGAGAGAGGGGGTTGCATGAACAGACAGGCACACCTAATTGTATTTGATACACAATTTTCCCTATTCTCCAACAGGGTGACAAACTAGGTTGATTCAGTATCCAGAATTGAGGCGCATACACGCTACCTCAACCTATGGGGCTGTCATACAGATTTCAAGCCGAGGATACACCCTTGGGTATTTAAACCAGACTTTAGTCTCGAAAATCCTGAACCTTTTACATTCTAGGCATCGCTATTCGAACTCTAGTTTCCACCGTCTGAGTTGATCTCCTAGGAACTCATTGCAAACACAGCCAAGTGGCTATACCAGACCGCTTGAAGCCGTTCAAGCATGACAAACACCAAAGGAATTGCACCTTTAGAGGATTTGAGGTCTCCTAGACCACAGGAGTGCACAAGATAGTGCGATGGAATTGAACTTGCACAAGACAGTGCGATGGAATTGAAATTGCACAAGATAGTGCGATGGAAGTAAAAGTGCAGCGATACGCGAGATAGCGCGGTTGAATTGATGCACAAGATAGTGCGATGGAATTGAAATTGTGCGGTAGGTGCTTTATTGGCGATAGATGCACAATATGGTTATGATCGTGCGATAGATGCACGGTGCGGATGTGATCGTGCGATATAAACAAAATATACACAAATATGTACATACGGTATATATATATTCATATACAGACGTATACACAGACAGAGGCAGATATATACACGGATATATCTTTTCTGGGCTTGCTGTTTTCTCTCTTTTCTTTTTTTCTTTTTATTTTCTTTTGTTTTTGGAGTCTCTGTAATCGGGGATATCATCCCCTGACTGTAACAAAATCAATTTCTTTTTTGCTCATCAATGGCGTGACTGGCATATCACTTTGAGTTTGAAAATAATTTTGTTTTGATTGAATTTGAGAATGATTGAAATTTGAATTCTGAATTGGACATTAACTCCTTACTGACCTGAATCAACAAATGACCTAACGAACTGAAAAAAAGAAGCAAATTAATCCAAACACACTTATATACACTGACTAGTATAAATACACCAACTGGTATAAATATATTGACTGGTATGAAAGGAACACCCTTATATACACTGACTGGTATGAATACCCTGATTGGTATGAATACACACTTATATATACTGAATAGTTGACTCGAGCGGTGGAGAAGACAGAATCTCTAACTCGACTATGCCCCTAGTTCATTGCCTTGACCCTTTTTTTGTCTCTTGATTTTTTGTCAACATGTTTTGATCAGCATGAGAGTTAGATTAGCATACTTATTCCATTTTCTGTTTCAAATCATGTAAGCTAAACTGTGAGCACTGAAAATTTTCCTTTTTCAAATCCAAAGAATGGTCCAAGTTTTGCAAAAATGGAACAATTTTCGAGAAAAATTAGTTAGCTTCATTCAAATTAATCAAAACCTATTTTTGCAAATGGCCACTACTCAACTAACATGGAATCAACCATTGGGGTGCATAGTCCCAAACCAGATAATCAAAGGTGATATCCGAACCAAGCCAATCGAACCAAGCCAATCCGGACCGAATGAAGCCGAGCAGAACTAGACCGGACTGAACCGAACCGCCGAACCGAATCGAACCGAACTGAACCAAGTTAAATCGAACCAATTGAACTGAGCAGAATGAAGATACACCAATCAAACACGGATAGGACAACCAAGTCGACTAAAGACACACCAAGCAAACATGGACGAGATGAATGAGTTGAAAAATTATTAGGGCCGAACTTCGAGATGAAGCTACCTACGTATCCCAAAGATAGGAATCAGGCCATTGTAGTTTCGGCAAAGGTTCACTCGGGTATTGACACTCTCCTTTTGTGCTCTAACTTTTGCCAAAGCCGCCCTTTTGGGTTTTCAACCTTGCGAGCTTTTCATTTTTCATCATTTTTTTTTTCATTTTCATTTTTTTTTTCATCATTTTTTTTTATTTTTTGTTTTTCTGCTCTAACTTTTGCCTGGGTCGCCCTTCCGGGTTTTCCACCCAGCGAGCCTCTCAAGGGTTTCAGTTTAGCTTGTCCATGTTGATTGGGTGTGAGATCTCTAGGCCATCTATAAGAACGACTGCTACACTTGACCAGTAGATATGATGATGTAGGGACTAGACTAATTGGGTCTGAATTTGCCTCTAGTGTTGCCCCTAGTGTAGTGGATAGGACCTCGACTGTCTTTCAATAATAAAATTCATTCTCTCAAATTCTGGGTTTTGCCTTTCTGGGCGGTCTTCATTGGGAAACAATTCAGTTTTAACTCTTTGATCACATCCAACCTTTTGCCCCTAGTTCAAGGGCTGCTTCAAATCTAAATCACATCTAACCTTCTTGCCCTTAGTTCAAGGGTTGCTTCTAATCTGAATCACAGGCCCTACATAGTTCTGGCTAAGGTTCACTCGGGTATTGACACTCTCTTTTTATGCTCTAACTTTTGCCAAAGCCGCCCTTTCGGGTTTTCAACCTTGCGAGCTTTTCATTTTTCTTTTTATTTTCCCTTCTTTTTTTTTTTTTTTTTTTTTTGTACTCTAACTTTTGCCTGGGTCGCCCTTCCGGGTTTTCGGCCCAGCGAGCCTCTCAAGGGTGATACTTTATTGCCCCTAGTTCAAGGGCTACCTCCATTTCAGCTATGCAAGCCTCACACTTTTGCCCCTAGTTCAAGGGCTGTTTCAAATCTGAATCGTATTCGACCTTATTGCCCCTAGTTGAAGGGCTGCCTCCATTTGAATCACATCATGGCCCCTAGTTCAAGGGCTATTTCCAATCTGGATCACATTCGACCTTATTGCCCTTAGTTGAAGGGCTGCCTCCATTTGAATCACATCATTGCCCCTAGTTCAAGGGCTGTTTCCATTTGAATCATATTCGACCTTATTGCCCCTAGTTTAAGGGTTGTCTTCATTTGAATCACATCATGGCCCTCCAGTTCAAGAGCTATTTCCAATTTGGCTACGCAAACTTTACACTTTGATTGATCATGAAATACTTCAAATCACGGTTTGAAAGCTAAGGAGCTAAGGAGGTCGGACCACGAGTCAAGAGGGATCCTATGCTGTATAACTAATTCCAGGCATGTCTTCGTAGGACCACGCAAAAACAGTTTTTGAAATCTTTTCACAAAGTGACTAATCACTCGTACTTTTACGAAGATAAGATAGAACCAATTTGGACCAAGCCAGGATCCTTCTCAGTACCCACATTAACAAAAATGATTTTATTCATCAAAGGCTTAGCACACCTCTCTTCCTTTCAGTTGATCAAAATTTGCAAATCCCGAGGAATTCCTTCCTCTTCGTTTTTATCAGAGTTTTGGAAAAAGTTTTGAAAAACTTTGGTCAATGCGATGAATTAAGGCACAGAGAAGTAGGTAGACTCTATGGCATTTTTTTTTTTTTTTTGTTTATTGAAAAGAGACTGTGACTCAGCAATGACAACAGACTTTTTGACAACAGACTCAAAAGAAAATGACAAAGAAGGCCTAGACAGGACATAAATGTCTAGGTTAGCACTATCAAAATCAATAGACTCTGACTCACTAGAATGACTCGAGTCTGATCCCAACTCTACAAACTTGGTGGAATTAAACTTAGACTCAATACTCAATACTCAATTCAGAACTCAGAATAAAACCATTCTCAAATTGCCAGTCAACGTGTGGGCCATCCGCAATATTCAAAATAAAACCCGTCCAATCAACAGGCGGTCACTCCCCATTCACAGAGATGGTCGGATACCCTACAAGCTCTATTTATTTACAATGGTCGACTTTGTGGGATACCGGAGTTTTTTTTTTTTTTTTTACAAATTTTTTTTTTGATTTTATGTTTTTGTTATTTTTTTTGTTTTTGAAGTAATGGTGCTAACTTGAACTACCTGAACCAGTCATTTGAATTTGAGAACCCCTGTATAGATCCAATACATTGCACATAACACATAGCAGGAAAGAGAACAAACACCCCTATGGAGGGTAGGGTTATCCTGTCCTAGCTTGAAATGATCTAGGGTTTCACTATTCAGACAAGCGGTATCATACATCCTAGCAATGGGAAAGCATCATGTCCTAATTTGGAAGGTACTATGGCTCACTATATGTACAAGGTTGGCTTTACTCTAGGGGTTATAGTCAAGGTGACATTACGAAAGAGTCCTTTGAGTCATAACCAATGAAGATCTTAGGAACTCAGAAGAGTCAATATTAGCCTCTCTTCAAAGTCTGAGAACTTTCAGATCTCAAAAGATTAAAACACAAGGCCTCCAAAGTAACGTAGAGATAGGTGTAGTGTCACAAAAAGTATGCCTGTGTTCCCACCAGTATCTGGGCAACACAGGAACTTTAAGTGCACCAATGCATGCAATGCAATAAACATATAATTGAAAATAAAAGTCATATCATGGAGTTCGAGTCAAGGTTTCATAAATCCCCAGCAGAGTCGCCAGAAACTGTAACATGCCCGGGGGGTACCCGCGCGCGTTAAACAGTTCGGACCCCCGAGATCTCTTTGATCTAGTCTCACGAGTGCAATGTGAAACGTAGATGAGAGTCCAGATTTGGCAACTTTTATTGAAAATCCATTTTATTGCAATTTTGTCAAAAATGGACTGCGTCATCAGATCTCAGAGTCGCCACCTAATATTTTGAGAAATTAGGAAACCCATGACTCAGTGCCAAGGCCACTGTTCGTCGTAACCAAGGATGCTTGGCTCGGAACCTTAGGTATGAGAGGGGAAGGTCAATAATGAGCACCCCCGCTCACCCGATCAAAAGATCGGCCTCTACTAAACCATGATATGACTTTTATTTTCTTTATATGTTCATGTTCTGATTAGTTAATAAATCCTAAAATTTACTATGTGAAGCATACAAGTATAGACTATGCCATTCATTTTGGAACAATTTGATATCATGCATTTTGAAAGAGTTTTGACGATGTACAACCCAAATAAATTGAGTTTACAAGCACGAAAAATCAACATCATTCCAAATTAAGCGACACAACCTCCATCCACTGGCATTCATAGAGTTATATCACATAAGCAAATAGCCTCATGGTAGAATGCTAGACATAGTAAGAAAAACACACACAAACGGGATGCTAAAGCATAAAAACTTACATGTTTGACGTCCCACGAACAAGCTACAAAACAAAGTTAGTAAAATATGCATGATCTTATATACAAAATCCTAATGCAATTCACTCATGAGATGCAACTAAAGATTCGGCTTCTAAAATATGATATGTGAATCATCTCAAGAACATGAGGTAGCGCACATAATCACATAGGAATTGATTAAATCCACAAATGCAAACTTAGCCGAATCAAGATGCATGAAACATGGATGCAAAGCATAACTATGATGAAAAATAAATATGATGTTTATGTACAAATAAAGAAAGCAAGTAAAAGAACGGGATAGAAAGAAGCGGGACGGGGAATTATTACAACATTTTAAAGAATAATTACAAATCAAATTAGAGAGAGATGATGAGAATATTACAACAAAATAAAAACCTCACAATACACTCAAAATAAAAAATAAATAAAATAAAAGCTTCATGTCCTTTAGAACCGCCGGCGGAAATTAGTCAATATTGGGAGATTACGCCATCTTGTTCGGAAGAAGCTAACCGGCCGGCCAACTAGGCCAAGCAAAACCTGTCTTGTTGCGAAACCAAGAAAATGAACAAACAAAAAATATGTAGGTGGCTCAACTAATCACTACCGGTTAGATTAAAAAAAAACAAAAAAACAAATATAAAATAAAATAAAAAGTGCAAACTCACAACATAAACCTAAAGCAATAAAACAAATATAAGATAGAACATGCAAGATTACAACAGAACTAATATGAGACTAATACACGAAAAAAAAAAATAAATATGAGGTAGAACATGCAAGATTACAACAAAACTAATATGAAATTAAAGCATGCGAATAAAAATAAATAAATAAATAAATAATTATGAGCTAAACAAACCACTAGGATTATAACAACACACTATGAAATATAAAGTAAGAAAATAAATATGAGATAAACAAACCACTTAGATTATAACAAAACACAATGAAATAAGAAGCATGAAAATAAATATAAGATATAAAATATAAGAAAATGAAAGACTAACAATTCACCTTCCAAAGAAAGATTGAACTTTTTGATTTCCAAACTTCCTCTTGATCACCCTCAAGTGTAGGAAGTGTGTTCTCAAATCCTCAATTCGAAATTATGGAGTTTATGGAGTTTGTGGTATAGAAAGTGGCTAACTCTCTAGTTTTTCTCACTTTCAATCACTAAACACTCTTCCTTATGATCAAGGCAATTGATCTTTGGCTATATCAGAATTTTTGGAGTGGTTTTGGTGTATGGAAATGAGGAATTTCAGTAGCTATGGAAGGTATGGGGTGTATATGGAAGATAGGAATATTTTTGGCTCAAAAACTCAATTTTTCTCTCTTTTTTCACTCTTTTCTCACTCATTTCTCTTCAATTTCGTGGTCTTTTTTTCTCTCTTACAATATGATCATTCTATATAGGCAATGAGGGAGAGTAAAGGTCAAAAAGAAGGTGGGAGACAAGGTGGGAGACAAGGTGGGAGACAAGAATGTGATAGGTGGGCAAATTTTCAAGGTGATTGCATGGGATACTCCTTTATGAATGCAAACAAAACCTCTTTTTGACAATGGGGGATGATTAGGTATAATGGAGGATGAGTGGATGCACTTGAATGGCTTAGAAAATAGGTAAATGGGTTGTCCCAACCGAACCAAAACCAAAAAGAAATGGGCTATTGTTGTTTTGGGCCGAGTCAACAAAATCTGCTTTTAAGCCCAACTTCAAATGGGCATATCTCCCCCATATGGACTTGGTTTTAGGCGGTTCTTGGGTCCAAATTGAAGCCCCAGAAGTCTACTTTCCAATGGTGGTGGCCTCAAATTTAAATTCCAAGTGTACAAAGAGATATGCCTAATTTAGTAAAGGCTATCTCGGGCTGGGTCAAAAAAATCTGCTCTGAAGCCCAACTTCAAATGGGTATATCTCCCTTATTTGGACTTGGTCTAAGGTGGTTCTTGTGTCTAAATTGAAGCCCCAGAAGTCTACTTTCCAATGGTGGTGGCCTCACATTTAAATTCCAAGTGTACAAAGAGAAATGCCTAATTTAGTTAAGGCTGCTCATTTCTTTCTTAATGATTTGATACTCATTCTTTTCCTAAACCACTTTTCTTTCATCCCTCCTATTTCCTTCAACTCCAAACCTATAAAGAAGATGTTTTTAAGTATTTTTCAAAAAAGTTCACCTCTCTTCCATTTATTTCCACTTTGTCCTTACTCGGTTTACTGAAAAGTGCAATATTTTAATCGAAATGGGAGCCTCGGGACATTATAGAAACCTTTAAAAAAAACATATTTTGAAAAGAGGGTTTTAAGGTCTAAAATAGTTTGGCCAAAAAATGGGTGAAGGTTGGGATTAAAACTTAAATTCCATCTTTCTTACTGAGAATTTTGTGAGAAACACATTCTAATTGTCATCATCGGGTAATCAAAAGAAAGCGCCCAAGTCTTAGGGCCGGTCAAAATGGGGTGTCTACACATACATCACACGCACGCACACTTATTACAATTGTGCCCTCGCTCAGAGGGTCCAAATAAATAATATAGTCCCAAATGAATAGTTACAGTCCGAATAAATACAAAATCCTAATTAATTAACAAATTAAACTAGGAAAGCTGTAAACTAGCATGCAAGCTAGGGACTACCTCGACTCTATTTCGGATGATGGATGATGCATGTTTGAGCTGCTTTGCGCGGAAATCCACTGCGATGCCCCAATTAGCTCTGTTTGCAGTTGATGCCGGAATGCTGTGCGAGGCTTTTGAAAGCCGCTGATTTCTAATTTGCTGCAACGGAGAGCAGAAAAGGGGCATGGCAGTGTATTTTCACATATGTATGCTTGACTACTCTACAGAGAGCGTAGTCCTCGATCATCGTGCCACCAGTCACGCATATCGATGCATGATGGCCGAGGAGTCGAATTGCACGACTTAATATGAAATGAATGCACACATAAACACAACAATACCTAAACTCCATCATGGATAATCCGGAGTGTCGGTGACAGGGAATTGAGACACATTCCGTCACTCGGAGTACGAAACGTCCCTCGTTTCCTGTGCTCGGGCTAACTTCTATCCCAAACACAATGCAATATGTATGACATGCATGAAAGCAACTAAGATACAACCTAACATGCACAATGCTGTGAAATGGCATACACGATGCACGAGGTAACATGGCATATACAATGCGCTAACGTACAACCTAGCATACACAATGCTATGAAATGAAATGGCATACACAATGCATAATGGACTTACACCAACACAAGTGGACCTCATCCACACTCACATAGGAGGCCATAAGATGGAAATGAGACACTCGAGACGTGTGCACGCATGCACGCAAACCGAGGACCGAACCTAGGGCACGAATGCCACTCTACCAAAGCATGGCAAGGCATGGAATATGGCATACAAACATGCGAATTTCAGCGCTAAAATATGATGCTAAACAGCCCTGAAACATGGCAATATGGCATCCGACGCATGAGATGAACCCCGAAACACAAAACTAGGCATACGCAATGACCTATAGCTATACAAAGCATGCATTATTTGATCATGAAGCATGAAGACAGAGTCAAGGCAGTCTCAAAACATGAACATTTCTAGTTCAAAGCATGGCCAAAAGATGCTAGCAAGATGGCCTAAAATAGCATGCGATTTTGACTATCAAACATGGTTTACATGGCACGTATATGAAGCATAGGGAATCTCACTAAACCAGAAAAAATCAGTGAACTAAACATGCCAAAATACACCCAAATACATATGGAAAGACAGCCAACACATGCACAAATGAGGGCTCCTTTAGAGGGCCATGCAAGGAGTTATTAGGCACATACAAGATAGACATGTGGCAGCCCCAAATCAACTTTGAAAATCAAATATGATAGTCTTAAAACTCACCAAATTGACCCTAAAATGTGACTAAGAAGCATGCAAGATGGGGTCGCTTTTGAAGGCCAAAATGACCACCAAACAAGTCAATGTGAGAGGGGGTCACCCCCCTCTAATTTGGAGGCTCAAAATAGCATCAAAGCCACTGGAAATCCACTGGATTCCAGTGGCTAGAAGGTCAAATAAGGCATGCAACAAGGGCTAGGGTGTAAGGCTCAAAATGAGAGGGAATCAAGCATATAAGGAGGTATGTGACCTCAAATAAGAAAATACCCTTAATAAAGCATGAAGATGATGTCAAAACAAGCCTCTTTCTAGTTTGTGACAAATCTCAAAAGTGAACACAAGTAGGGCTAAACTATCATGCAAAAATGGCCCTAAAAGAGAGAATAAAGACAAGGGGCAGAAGCCGGCCCCAAATGAAAAAGATCCCTTCAACAAAGTTGAAGAGGGGCTCAAAAAAAGGCACTTTACAGTTTACACTAAGCCACGAAAATAAACACAAGTGAGGCTAAACTATCATGCAAGAAAAAGGCCAAAAGATGGACAAAGAGGCAAGTGGTAGCTTCTGGCCTCAAACAGAGGAAGGCCCTTCAACAATGTTGAAGAGGGGCTCAAAACATGATATATTACAGTTTATGACCAAGTCCAAAACAGCTCACAAATAGGCCTAAAATACTATACAAAAATAGGCCTAAAAGAGGGTTTAAACACAAAGGGTAAGAGGGAAGCCTCAAACAGGGAAAGGCCCTTAATCAAACATGAAAAGGAGGTAAAAATATGACTATTTACAGTTTAGGTCGGAGCCCAAAAATGCAAGCAAGAGGAGCTAGTATATTGAGCAAAAAAAGACTAGAAAAAGAGAAAATGGGACTCACCCTTGTAGAGCCAATCTTCAACAGCCTTTGGACCAAGTTTGGGAGCTCTTAACCTCTGGAAGACAGCCTCAAGTTGCTGGAATGGATGTTGGAGGTATTGTGCTATGGCTTGTAGGGTAAAGGGTGTAGGAAGCTTAAGGTTTTGAGGTGTGGAAGAGAGGGAGAGGGAGAGTTAATGCAAGAGGCTTAGAACAAAATTTTGTAACCTCCAAAACACAGCTGGGGGTGTTGGTTATATAGGCAAAGGAGTGGAGAAAATGGGGGAAATATGAAATTCAAATTTCCCCCCCAAAAGTTTCCCCCCTCGGATACAGAATCTGGGGGGGAAAGGAGGGTGTATCTGGAAGGAACAGGGTGTAAGGATCATGGCCGGCCATGTATTGAGACTCCAGGTGGCCGGCTGGCCACTTCCCTTGGCCGGCCGGCCAGGGTCAAAAGGGTCAAGCAGAGAAAGCTGGCCGGCCACCCATATTGGTGGCCTCCCATGTGTGCACAACACAGCTATGTGGTTAAAACCCAGAAAAAGTGAACCAGGAGAGAGAAAACTCAACTTTTCAGAGGGGTTCAAAAGGTCAAGATGAATTGATGGCCGGCCATGACATATTGGTGGCCTCCCAGGTGTGTACAACACAAATATGTGGTTGAGGGCCAAGGAAAGTGGCTCGGGAATGGTCAACACTAGCTTTCTAGCGAGAAAAACGGGCGACGAAGGGCGATGAAGGAATAAAACTGGTCCTCAAAACAATTGCTGGCCTCCCACCCTTCTACAAGCTTCACAACAATGAAAATAAGGTCCCTGCCAAAAATAAACTCAAACTGAAGCAAATCGAAGGTTCGGGGCCAAAACGCGCGGCCCGAGGCCCCGAAAACTGACTGTTAAGCACCGGAGGTGGTGTTCGACCACGAAGTTGGTCTCTCGGACCACAGTGTCCCTCAAAAGGGAGGAAATAAGACGCATGCCAAAAACCGGAGCAAACGGAGGTGGTTAAGCGGTCCCAAACCGAAGCACACGGCCGACGGCTCCGAAAACCGAAAACCGGACTCCGAAATGGGAAAAAAGGCCTACGACCATGAAACGTAACCTACGGCCACTGAGAGATGACCTACGAGACCTCTCCCTCCCTTCGGGAAGAGAAAACGAAGAAAACGGGGCCTAGTTCGCAAACCGAGGCAAAGCACAGAAAAGCTCGGAAGTTCGGAGGCAAGGCTCGCAGCCGAGACTCTGAAACCTCTGAACAAGCACGATATGCAATATCACCAAGCACTCAATCGGTGACGTCTGAGTCTTAAGGTCGGTCAAAAATGGGGTGTCTACAGTTTGTTTTGTGTAGAAGAAAGGACAAAAAGGCGGGACTGTTCAAAATTCGAGAGGTACGAGGGCGGCGTGACAGATGCATATAGCCAATTAACGCCTGCCACGTGTCCCTGGAATGGAAATCGATTCAGTTACTACACCTGAAGAGACGTTTTGATCGGGCATATTTGAGTAGCCCGGTGTTAACTTAACTCGGTTGGAATGCTAAAGAATTTAGCCCGGTTGGAATGCTAAAAGTTTTTAGCTCGGTTGAAAGGCTAAAGTTTTTTAGCTTGGCTAGTAAAAGATAATCCCTATCATGCTGCGCAGATGGAATTAAGGGGCAATTGAGAGGGTAATTTATATAAATTGGGCCGAGCTGGGTAGTGGGCCGTTCTGTGGGCCACGATAAGAAGGGCAGGGTAAAAAGGGCCCAGGAGTTAGCCCGGTCATAGAAAGCCTTATAGTTAGCCCGGTCCCAAAGAGCATTGTAGTTAGCCCGGTCCAAAAGGGCTTTGCAGTTAACTCGGTCACCACGGCTAGAGTGACAACAGTTAGCTCGGTCACACCTTTTGAGCCGAGGTATGTTGAAGCTTACCACAAGACCTTGCTATTAGTTAGCTCGGTCCAAACTCATCATGGTTAGCACGGTTTCAGACAACCCAGCACCGAGGTACACGCAGTGAAAGGAAGAACCGAGCTAGTTGAAGCTCGGTCTATTCTGCGGCTTTAGCATGGCCATGTTATCTCGGTCGTATTGACATCCGACCATGGTAAAACCATCTCACTTGGTTTAAGCAGTGAGGGGGGTGTTGAAGGATAAGCATTATCTTTCAGGAATGTGATTCCTAGGAGGACTTTACATGGAGGAATAAGAGTCCTACTAGGATTGTGCCACGCGGAACCTATAAAACTCACAACATCACCTATGGGAGGTAACACAACTTTGATTCTCGAATACACAGAGCTTTTTGTCTATTTATCTATTTTGCTGACTTAGACATCGGAGAGGTATCCGGCACACACCTGTCGGCTAGCTCACGTTTGTGTTTTCAGGGAGTAAAGCAACGTCGTACGGAGGAGCGCAATCTTGATCAACAGGATTATACGAGGACAATATTTCATGCTCGTACACCAACCATAGTTTTCAATTAAGCCTCTCGACTACCCTTTTGTGGCAATATCATCTCTCCCTCACCATAATTATCCAGATAACTCTAAATACACTTCAAAAATTAGGTTGAATACCTCATTTAAAAAAAAAATTAATTCAATTTTGTTCCTTGATTAAATGACCGAAATGGCCAAAACCTTAACCCAACCAACCACACTACACTAGATACCACCTAACTCTGGTGATAGTGATGATAGTAGTGAATAGTTCCAGTGATCAACGGTGCCAGCGACGACTTTTGTTGTTATGTAAGTGTGAAGAAATGTTTAGAGAGGGAAAGAGAGACACACACACATAGAGAGATTGAATGAGGAAGAGAGAGAAATGTGTCCTTATATATAGTTACGTTTGAAATCAAAAATTTTGAATTTTAAAATAAGATTTGAAGCAGCAAACTACAAATTAAAATAATAAAAAAATATAATTTTTAATTTGTTTGAGTTGCACGTTAACACCGATTAGGACCAAAGATGTAAATACCGTACGTACCGAATTAGGTATTGTTTTTTCCATTAGTGTGGTACCTATTGGTATCAGTATGTTACCAAATACTGTTTCGAATTTATTACAAAAATATTATATATGTATTAAAATTATTGTTTAGTAACAAATAATTTAACAATACATATCGTGAATCACAAATTTATATGTAAAAAAGGTTCAAAAGCATATTATGTGTACTAAATAAGACAAACAAAAATGTCTAAGACCCCCTTTTTTTCTCACCCCCTTTGACCCCCTCTCTCTCTCATTGGCTGGATTTTCTTTTTTTCTTTTTTTTTTTCCCCTTGTCCTCCAATCACCACCCGTGTAATAACCCTCACCACTGATTACTGATTGATTGTCGATTACTGCTAAACTGAGACTGATTAAGATTGATAATTGAATTGAATAAAATACTGGGCTGACTGACTAAAATCCGAAACTGATTGATTGACTGTATCTGTTTAAATGCATTTTCTATCTGTTGATTGTTAATTGATCTGTTCATGTTTTACGTTTAAATTGCAAATTGAAGGCCTTATCGGCGGCCGAATCTGAAATTGACTGATGTTCTATGCTAATTAGATTTTATGTGATTTTATGGTGTAATTATCTGAAAACTGATTTGGTATGAATAAACTAGATCAATTAAAGCTAATTAAAAAGTTAAGCTTATTTACTTAAATGCCATTGTTAGTGGGCCATGTAGGCTAAACATATTTGAGCCTTTATACACTCAAACAAACATTTCATCAGCCATTATCCTTGTTATTGCCGACCATAGAGAGAGAGACTAGAAGAGTTGATTTCATCTCACTTTTGCTTGATATTGCTTGGTGATCTTAAAGAAATTGAAGAGTAGATTGCAAATTGAGCTTGTGTATCTTACATTGAAGACCTAAGGTAGATCATTGACCTTCTTCATTGTGTATTTGAGTTTATTCTTGCATGATTAATGGGTCTTTAGTGAGCTAAGGCTTGAATTGGTCTTGTAGTGTTGGATTAAAGCTTGTATCATGCATGCATGTTTACATTGTTGAGTTTTAAGTTGCTTTCATGGAAAAATGTTACATGCATGCTCATAATTATGTTAAGTCCATGAAACCATCTTGTTTTTGAAAGAATTAGCTCATTTGAGCTTGTATTTAAAGCTTTGAAATGATTTAAATTCATGCATGTTTGCATGTTCTTCGTGTCCATGGAAATTGGTTTGAAATTGGATTTAATTGAAACACCCTTGGGCTTTGATTTATCAAATTGATATTTGAAACATGTAATATTATGGGTTTTGAAGTGTTTTTTAGAAAATTAGCCCAAGAGGATCGAATTTGATGCATTAAAACTTGATTTGAGCTTGGAAGTTCAAATCTGGAAATTCCAGATTTTGGACTCCCGCTCGAGCGGGAAAAGTGGCACTCGAGCTGGAAATTCGTGCTCCCAGTACTTTGCACTGTTTTTAAGTCCGCTCGAGCGGAATGATTGACGCTCGAGCGGGACCTTGTGTCTTACGCTCGAGCGGGTGTCGAGCGCCCATCGAGCGTGATTTTTGAGCATCCAGTACTTTTGACTGTTTTGCAGTCCGCTCGAGCGTGGTAAGTGATGCTCGAGCGGGAACCATTGTCTGCATGTCCGCTCGAGCGGAGTAACCTACGCTCGAGCGGGACCCCTGCTTTCTGAAAATTCTGAAAAAAATGTTTTCTGAATGCATCTTTGCATCCTCATTTCATCCTATGCATTCTTAGGCCTAGTTTAAGGCATCTTAATGAGGATATAGATGTAGAACACACCGAGGCAATTAGGGATTAAGTTACTATCTTTCCCCACTGTGTAGCTTAGTGTGTGTTCGTTCTGTAAACTGTGTAGGGTTGACGACTGGAGACGCGCTCTAGCTTTACTGTAGCCCAGAACTCTGTGAGTAACAATTGTGTAAAGATATGTTCAACTGAGAATGTTTTTGACTGTTCAACTGAACTGTTTTCTGAACTGATATTGTTAATTGAATGAATGTATGTCCTATATTCTGAACTATATTGTGGCATCCTTAGCAACTACTGTTTACTGTTACTGTTACAGAGATCTCTGTCGGTTCCCTTGTTGGAACCACTACTGTTTACTGATTGATGGCCATCATTGATTGTTCGGTCTTTTTAGACCTACTGTTTACTGTATTGCTATGCTAATGGATGTACCACATATGACTGTTTACTGTACTGAACAACTGATATACTGATTGAAACAACTGTTTTCAATACTGAAGGACATTCATTCTAAACCCCTTTACGCTTTATGTTATTCACTGGGAATTAGCTCACTGCTCATATATATATGTAGGTGTACAGGCACCAGACCGCGGCTAGGAGCGTCGGGGTAAACTCCAGTTTTGTCAAGCCAACTATTGTGCCTCACTGCGAGGTTCCGAGCCTGTTTAGCTATGGCTTAGGGGTGTTTTAACTTCCCCCATCTGTCTCCGTATCTGTTTTGCAATCTGTATAGACTGTACTGTACTGTTAATAGGGATTAGGTCCCTGTTCTGAATATTTTACGTACTGTTTTGTCACCGACTGCATATACGTATGAAAAATCTTTTTGCATACAGACTGTCACAGCTCATTGGACATTGTTTATTTACTGTATTGGCTTTTGTCATGCCCCTGTACTCTGTTTTACTGTATTACTGTTAAGCAGGCCTTCGGTAATCTCGGATTACTGGCCGGTTACGGTGCTAAACCCATAAGGGCGGGTTTGGGTCGTGACAACCCGCCACGTGTGTGGGGGGTGGTGGGGGTGATGATTGAAGAGGGTCTTCATCACTCCTCAAAAAAAAATGGCCATTATGCTATTTACCCAATATTATATTTTCCGTCCAGTATTAGCTGACACTATCCAATATTAGTCAATACTTTGAACAAAATAGAATTAAACTATGTAAATGTCATTTTTCTTCAAACATGATACGTAGATTAATAACATTGATTAGGACTCTGGAAGCCTTGTGTGGTGCTTTGTCTATGTGGCAGCCTCACTAACAAACTGTGTTACTTGCAAGTACTGAGTTGGGACACCATCTAGCACTTCTGACGTGGTGTCCTAGAACAATTCGTCTTGAATTCTTCAATTAGTGCTCTTTAGGTCTTCAAAATTTGGCGATGATCTTATTTATGTAGAACAAAAATTGGTATTTCAACTCCCGTTACTTAATCGTTTTCCTAAAAATAATATTTGCACCCACCAAAAGGTGTACAAAGGGTTATAGCAAATTCACCTTCAAGATACAATAAAACCTGATCTAAAGATCAAATCTACCGGTATTTGCACTAATGACAGTAGATCAAAATACTCTTGATATAATTAAGGAAACCAAGACACATAATCAAGTCTGCAGAATTTGATTACTAATAAGAAAAGCAAAAACTTGTTTAAGAAACTCTTGATTGAAAATTTTAAATCAAGAGGGAGAGAGAGAGAGAGAGAATTACAGGAATACTTTCTAAATTTTTGGATGGTTGAAATGGCTGATTTCATAGCCTATTTATAGGCCTTGATGCATCTGATCAAATGGTCATGTCCCTTAATCGCATCCGTTCAGATCTGACCATTGGATTGACGATCTATGATGTAGATCATTCTCTCACCGAATAGATGCTTTGACTGATCATACCTGATCACAATCGGGTGCCATCTCATTAAATACGATCGCGTGCATCTCCAATCAATGGCTATGATCAAACCGCTCTAGATTAAACACTCAACCGTTCGATCGGTTAGACGCCACATCACTGTTACGTCCATAAAGTGCAAAGTGTGCCATCAAACGCCACACAGCCTACGCCACGAGCGCGTGTGCAGATGGTGCGAAGCACCATCCTTACGGTGTGAGTGCATGTACACTAGCATCCATCTCACAATTCTATATTTAAAGGAATATTCTATGTAACACTTTATTAAGTGTTCCATATTTTGCTCTCTTTCTGATGTGGGACAAACCCCCCAAGCTTATTTCAAGTTTTCCAAAGAAAAATAAGAAAAGTTTTGAAAACATCCAAAAACTAAATAATAAATTTTAAAAACCATTTTGAAAATTTCTCAACATGCCCCAAGAGTAACAATTAATTTCTGAGTAGTGTTAAAGATTTAAAAAAATTTACCAAAATTTTTATCAAATATTTCACACAAGTATGGGATTACACCATCTAAATCTTATGTAAGTCTCACATTATGAAAGACATTTAATAAAAATTTTAATAAAAATTTTGAGATCTCTAATATTTTTGTTAATTTCTCACTGAGAGAAGACGAGGCCCACCGTACTCTCTCTATTCTTCCCTCCACCATATGATTACCCTCCCACCATTTTCAGTGTCCCCACATATTCACGTGTTCGTCGGCCCCGCCATTCGCCATAGCATGTACGTTACGTATCATGGGACATGGGGATTTTCATTCAAAATAAAAATAAGACCTGGGAATTCATTCCGAGTTTTTTTTTTGATAAATTATAAATATTTGTTTAAAATATGAATTTTTTATGTAATTTGAAATTTTAAAAATATCTTCTTATCAAAAAAATTTATTTAACTATTTTTTTATATAATAATAAAATTAATTAAATTATTAATTAAAATAAATTTCTAATAATATTAAAATTATTAATAGATTTAATGATTTATTAACAATAAAAACTAGGGCGATGCACCAATAAATCTCAAATTAATAACTTATACACTGTTTAGTTCTAAAAGTTTTTTTATAAACTGAAAGGTCCTATTACGATATTTCAAACATCAGATTAATGTTTCTAACATTAGATTTCGAACATCAGATTAATGTTTCGAACATTAGATTGATGTGCAAATGGGACTAAATGGAGCATAAGAAAAATTTTATGACTAAATGGTTCAACTTTTCAGAAACTAAGACTTATGGATAAATTTTCCTAAAAAAGTATTTGTTATGAATTTAAATTTTTTAAAGAGGGATGTTATTTCATAAATCACATGAACAATATACATTTTAAATAAATTTTAAAAAGTATATTTATAAATTATTATTTTTTAATAATTTAAATAGTTTAATGTTTAAAAAATATCAAATAAAACATATTTGTACAAAATTAAGTTGAATAAATATTGATAATTTTGTTTATTAAATCATATTGATAATTTTGTTTATTAAATCATATTTACATTTAATTTCATTCTTATATATTTTTTATATATAAATATGTTTTGATTAAAATTCAAAACATCAAAATACACGTCAAAGTGAGTCCGTGATGCGCATGACAGTCACTTTCCATTTCTCATGTCATCTTCTCTCTCCCCTCTCTCTGTTAGCTCTAGTTGCCCTTCTCTCTCTCTCTCTCTCTCTCTCATCGATGGAGGAGAGATTGGTGGAAGTGTCCGACCAAGAGGTTCGAATAGACTTCGTTTTAGGCTGCAAATGCCGAGCCAATGTTCGCCTCAGGTCACTCAGTCCTACAACCCCCATAGCCTTCAAGGTCCAAACATCTTCCCCACACAAATTCCTGGTTAACCCACCGAGTGGACTCATCCCACCCTTATCCTACTCCACCTTCCAAATCGTCCTCAAACCCCAATCCCAACTCCCCCCAACCTTCCCTCGCTCTCCCTCCGATCGCTTCCTCGTCAAGACCGCACTCGCCCCTGAACTCTCCGAGTCAACTCACCCTGACTTCATCAACTCCTGGTTCAACTCAATGCCTCGCGACTCCACCATTCAAGACCTCAAGCTCAAAGTCGCCTTCGTTGGACCCTTCCTCCTCCGCCACGCTGTCACCAGCGGAGACTTTGACTCCGTTAGGAACATAATCAAGCGGCAGAGAAACCTCGTCCCCGAGTTGCCTACTCGGGACGCCGAGTCGCTCCTCCGAGTCGCGACCGAGTTGGACTGCTCGGAGGAGATGGTGAACTTGTTAGTTGAAGCCGGGTTGAAGGCGAGAGAGAGGTTTGATGACGTCGGCGAGTCGAGGTGGGTATCGAAGGGTTGGGCGGAGTTACACGTGGCGGCGGCGATGAATCGGACGGAGGAGATTTCGGGGTTGGTGAGGAGAGTGAGGGAAGAAGGGGGACCGTTGGATTGTAGGGATAAGGAGGGTCGGACGCCGTTGATATTGGCGGCGAGTAAGGGGAACGAGAGGTGTGGTAGGGTGTTGGTGGGTGCAGGGGCAGAGGTGAACGCGAGGAGTAAGGACGGTCGGACAGCGTTGTATAGAGCGGCGGCGAATGGGGACCGTAGGATGGTGGAGATGTTGATCGAGTTTGGTGCGGACCCCACCATCAGCTCATTGGATCATGGCCGTTCAGCTCTTGATGTTGCGAGAGATAAGGGACATGTAAGTAGACCATCCAGTACAACTGTCGATCCTACCCAACTAATTTTTGAGTGTTGGCTTAAAAATAGTTTATTGGTTTAAAAAGTTAATATAAAAAAATATTTTCAGATACATAGAAAAATTTATAAAGTTTGTTTTAATATTCTAAAGTTTATCTTATCCACCAAAAAATATATATATATATATATATTTATCATGTAAATATGTTTTTTTTGATTTGCACTAAAATGAAACATTCCCATTAATTATTTTGTAAGACACTTGACCATGAGATGTCCTAGCATAAAAGAGAGTACAATTAGTACAACCAGTCTAAGAATGTTATTTATTTATCAGAAGTGCTTCATACCCCCACTGGGGGTCGACCCCAGTGAGGTGGCGGCTCCTGATTCGTTGCAATCATTAAAAAAAAAAAAAAAAAAAAAAAAACTGTTTTTTTTGGCCAATCCCCCAGTGACACATCACTGGGGGTCGACCCCCAGCTGGGGTAGGAAGCTTTTCTGTTTATTTATGTTGTATACGTTTAGGACAATTTTATACATCCTTAGTATGTTTGGTTTGAGTTTTTTGAATTAAATTTTAAAAAAATTGAGTTTTTTATTTTTGTTTTTTTTTTATTTTTAGTGAATATTTTTAAAATTTTAAGCATTTTTTTTTACTTTTTTAGATATACTTTACTTAGATATATTTAAAAAGTAAAAAATTTGTGAAAAAATATTTTTAAAAAATTAACAAATACATAAAAATACAAAAAAAAAAATTACTAAAATTTCATATTTTTTTGTATTTTGGTATTTATTGAATTTTTAAAATATTTTTTCACAAAAATTATACTTTTTATGTATATTTATGTTAAGTGTGTCTAAAAATTAAAAAAAAAAAATTTGCTTAAAATATTAAAAATATTCAGTAAAAACAAAAAAATACGGAAAACAAGAAAGTAGAATTTTCTGAAAACTGTTTTCAGAAAAACGAAACCAAACAAGCTTCTTTTTCCTTTTTGTTTTACATTTTTATTTCACAATGTAGATACTATTCTCCTTATAAATTATAATTATATTAATTTTTATTATGTAATCCATCTTTCTCTGATAGAATGAATGCATAAACAATGCAGAAAGAAGTGGTTGAGATACTAGAACAGGGCGAAGCAGTGCTAAACGCGGCTAGGCGTGGCGACCTAAAGCACCTCGAGTCACTACTAGATAGAGATGCGAGTGTCAACTTCTGCGACCAATACGGTTTGACAGCTCTGCATGTCGCAGCAATCAAAGGACACAAGGATGCAGTGATGATGCTCGTTGAGTTTGGGTCGGATTTGGAACAAGAAGACAACGAAGGACACACACCGCTTCATTTAGCAGTGGAAGGTGACCACGTGGAGACAGTTGAAGTGTTGATCAACCGGGGTGCAAATGTCAATGCCAAGAGCAAGAACGGCGCAACCCCTCTTTACATGGCTCGAGCAATGGAGTATGATCGTGTGTTGCAGCTGCTTCGTCAGAGAGGAGCCTCTTCTTCTCATCCTTCTACATCATCTTCATCGTTGTCTTCAATCCTATAGGCATATAAATTATAATCCATTTACTATAGGATGTTATTGACCGTGATTTCATCGCCTGATTTAGTATGTACACTCGTAATGAACAGATGAATATAGATGTTGGGGGGATTATAATGCTATATTTTGAGAAGCCTAAACAAAATTGTTTCAACAAAATTGCATTATCTGTTGGAAGAAAAAAGTTGAACAGTCATGCAAATGAATTAACATCATATTGGCAAAAAGAGGAAAACTGGCCAACATAGGCCAAATCAAAAATGACCAACATGGTTACTTTTGACACAGGTTTTCTACAGCAGTTCAGACACTCGAGGGTTGAAAAGTAAAGGTAACAGTATAAGATTTATAAATAAAAAAAATCTCGGTCATCACCTAAGTCGCATTCTCAATCTATTATCCCAGTGCCAGAGTTCTCCAAGTCAATATCTCCCATTCCGGTATCTTCCTCCTCCTCACTGCCTTCATCGCCACTCACCTCTTCATTTTCACGACCTAGCTTAGCCATGTGTTCAGCAAGTAGCTTATCCTCCCGTTCACTTACCTGGATCAATGCACCATCACCGAATGAGAGAGAGCGAGAGAGAGAGAGAGAGAGATTTGTGTCTAAAATGGAAACAAAGTGATCAGGCCATTGCAAATCAAGATTAATGTTGAATAAAATGAAATTGATGCTTACTGCTCTAGCTGCCTCCTTTACAGTAAGTTTTCCCTTGTGACGCTCTATTTCTTCAGAGCATGCTTGAATTGCTTTATTAAGGATTGATATACCTTGTTCCTGTACCAAAATAAAATAACAAAATTTCCTTGAGTACATTACCAACTTCCCAGTTGCATATAAAACCTAGGAGGTTGTTGCCTGAGGATAATCAGTAGTAGTGTCACTTCATGGAGCTGGCAAAGACTAATTGCAGAAAAACTTTGAAAGAATTCATGTAACAAGATTAATTTCAAATGAAATGAGATAGAGAAATAAGAGCATCCCCATCTCTCCCCCAAAATCATTCCCTTACCTGTTTTAGGGGGTTGGAGCTCGTTTATATCACCCCCATCAGCTCCCTTATACCATACCCTAAACTAATATTTGCTACAATGACTCCCTATTTGTAGCTCCCTTGTATTTTTTTTCCTTTTTGTTTTGCTTTGTTTAGGAATTGCAGTACACATTTATAATTTTTATTTCTTTTAAATTTATTATTAAAAATAATATTTTAATAGAATAGAAAAAAAAAATTGAAAGTTTGTTAATAGAATAGAGAAAGAATAAGGAGTTTGTTGGAAGGAAATAGATAAAAAAAAGTGATTTCTAAAATGGGAATGAATTTTTTAATAATATTTTAGGGTATAATTTAGGTAATCTACTAGTAAAGATGCTCTAAGCGGATGAAACTAGCCGTTCTAAAGTGTACAGCCTCCAACGAGTGTCTCCAGGCACATGAGCTGATGCACGTGTGCACAAGGGTAGACCACAATTGTCACACAGACACATCTATGCAGGCACTTAAATGACACAGAAAACAGAACAGGAAAGTGGAATACTAAGGAATCAAAGAAATTGATTAGCTGAGTAGCTAAAGATACAGCTAACACAGAATGACTCCTATTGAAACAATGGAATATATTGTGCTGTGAATTTTGGCAATGGAGAAATGTCCATTAATGTAAATCTTCCCAAGGAAAAAGTTAGCCAAAATTTTTCCAAAATCACATCAAACTATAACCATAAATATATACATATTTGGCACTAGTTTCCTAGATACAGAAGTGGGCCAGTAGGGCAGGGCTTGCATTGTTCTTACTTACAGGGCTAGGAAGTGGAAATTAAATAATCCATGGTTCCTGATTGCAAAACTAGACTCGAATATTGTGGCAAGTTGGCAACAATACATTACAGACAAGAAATTAACACATCAAAAAGTGTATAATTGCCACTTATCCCAGGTCCATACGAGATAAAAGCCTTTACATTTTAGTCAAGCATCCCACAAATAGAATTAAATACTTTTGAAAAAGAAGTACCTCTCACATTAACTCTAAACAAAGAGACAACAAGGAATGTATACAACGTAGACAATTGACATTTCATTCACACCTAAGATATTGGAACATAAGGCTAGCATCCAGAAGAGAAGCAGTCAGACAAGAGAGTAAGTTGTACATCCTCATGGCAATGGTTAATCAAATATGAATAAATGCCCCAAGAGATGGTAACGTAAAATCAGATATGAATAAATGCGCCAACTAATGCACAGGCATACACAGAATACAGGCAACTATTGATTGAATAAGATTTTGTTACCTTGTCAAGTGTCTGGGTATTAAGAACATATGATGGAGGAGCAACAAGTTTAATTTTCACTGGGCAATCTTTATTGCCAGCCGCTTCAGCTTTCCGCATGGCTTCCTGCAGAGTCAGAAATGGAGATAAGTTAAAAACAAGTTCGCAATGGCAACAAACAACACCTTCCACAATATGATCAAGATTCTTAGAAGAATGAGCCGATCAGAGAACAGATGATAGAGGCAAAGGAGCAGGGAAGCAAGACCTTGATGTGAAGAACACCATCAAACTGGAAACATTTCATTTCAATATCAGCCCGAATCTTCAATGGCTGCGGAGTCATTCTTCTCCTAATGTTTTTTATTAACGCATCTTTAACTTCCTCTGACATAGCAGGAACCACTTTAGTCACCTATAGAATGAGGGGATAGTAAGTAGCCTTGTGACCAATAGAAAGAATGAGGCCTAGAGACTTTAAGTAGACAATGATTACCTCCTTTCCATCAGGGCCAGTTTCTTTAACTTCATGGATGAGGGAATTAAGAACTGAATCAGGATCATTAACAATTAACTTGAATGCCTACACCAGGGGAAAAATATACAAGCATAGGTACCTTATTGCTAGTTAAAGAGAAATACTATTTTCAAAAAGAAGTGGACAATCCTACCTCAAAAGCATGACCATATTTTCGGTACAAAGGCCAGCCAACATGAATGTACAAATCCTGTCAAATATAATTTGCTTTTAGAAGTGGCCATACGTGTGGAGAGAGAAGACAAATAATCAGCACAGCAGTACATTGATACATTCAGCAGATATTTTGGTTAGAACTAGCCAAGCTTCTTCACAAGAGGGAGACTAGACAGAAAGAAATATGAATCTTCAGCATACAACAATTTAAAACGTGTTTGGCACAAGCAATATATTATTTAAAAAAACTGGAAGGTGAACTAAAGAAAGGCATGAGAAAGATATCCCTGTTTTTAATTAAACGTAAATGAAATTGGCCTCAAATTTAAAGCCCCAAGCAAATGTAGTGTATGAAAAGTAGGCATTCAGGGAACATAAATAGATGAAGGGAAACATTAAGTTCATTAAAACAAAGTCACAGGCTAGGTAACAGTTGCGACTACGAGAACAATGTATCTGCTCTATCAAATTCAAGATGATCAAGCCATTGTACTTAATCACACTCAAGGAGTCAGAAAATTACCAACCAAACATCGCGCACTCATCCCAATATTAAAAAAAAAAAAAATGACTCAAATTAAATTAAATTGTTCAAAATGTTGCAGTACAAGCTTCAAGGTCAATAACATGCTAAGATTTCACTTTGTGCCATTTGCATGCACACCTAGAGGGACAAGCCAAGTACTAAGTAAGAAAGAGTGTTTTCGAAATTATTTTAGCACAGACGTTATCAAGACGTCTTTGGACAGAAATTGGGCCTCAGACCCATATTTTTCTACAACACAGAAAATTGCTCATAATAGAAAATATAGTTTATTAGTTAATATGAGCCAAATAATTTCTGCTCAACAAAATAACTCCTGCAAACAAGTTGCCAATCCTCTGTTTCTATGTGACAAGCAAATTATACACCAATTCCAAGTTTAAAAAAACTCAAACTGACTCCTGAAGAACCAATAATCACAAAACAACATTAGCTTCTCCATTCCCAAAACCATTCACATCTCCCCATCATATTCTACAGGGGAAAACATGAGTTATTTCTCGAGTTGAAAATTGTTCTCAAGAGTGAGTTTGGGAAAATGGGATACAAAAGAAAAAAACTTCAAGACGATTTTATTTAAAAAAGGGAGAGAGAGAGAGAGAGAGAGAAAAAAAAAAAAAAAAGATGACATAAGGGGTAAAGTGTGGGTAGCTCTTAATCCTCATCTTGTTTGGGAAAGAGAAGAACAACAAAAAGGAGAGAAAACGTTAGCATGCGATTAGAAATAGTAATACTAGAAATCAATTGGTATAAAAGAGAGTGGATAAAACCAAAAGTCACTCACTCCCTTCCTTTCTGTCCAAAATCCGTTCTTCTGAAGTATGGGAAGAAAGCAGAGTGGGCGTAAAGTGAAGAGGAATTTCTCTTTTTCCCTCTAAATCTGTTTATTTCCCTCCTATATTTACCATCTAAAAAGAAAACAGTACAATCCCTTGTCCTTTTATTTCCTTCCTCTCCCGTCATTCATATCCAAATGCACTGTAAATGCTGAAATGAACTTCAAATCTCATTTTAAATGAAAATGACTGAAGGCAGGAACTTATGCTCCCTTGCTCTGTGTTTAAATCATGGATTTGGATATAAATTTGGAAAAGAAAAGGAAGAAAACATTCAGCTTATATTTCATTCACATTTGCCTCACATTTTCGCTTTCCCTTTGCAAACACAGCCTTAGGATATTCTTGTATTATTATTTTACAAACAATGTCATACGCACCATTGCTTTGCAGGTAAAATAGAGGTTCTAGCCTTCTAGGACAAACGTATGCCTGAGCCCCTGTTGACTAAAGTTTTTTTTTTTTTTAGCAAAAGAGAAAGAACTTTATTGATGAAGAAAACATACATAACATATGAAAAGGGACAATGTGCAGAGAGCATCAAAGTGAAACAACCCGATCCCAACCAAGTTGGCACCAAGAAAAATATCCAATCATTTGCTTTCTTAAGTTGAGTTCCATTAAGTGATTGGCAGCTTGTCCTCCAAAGTCAACAATTGAAATATAGATTTGGGTCATCATTTGATGCTATCATTAAATATTTCAGTCATTTCTCCATAGTTTGTTACGAACACATCAAACAAAAACTTAAAAACATTAAAGCCCAAACTTCCAAATTCTAGGAAATCATGAAATTAATTCTAAACGAATTGAAACACAAACCAGATCCTATAATAAACGAATAATGCTGTATGCACCAATTTATGTACTAACTAGTGTAGGCATAATTTAAGAGGTTTTTGGGCTTTTTATATTTGTAATGTAATTAATAAGTGGGGTCAATAATAATGCTATAACTAATGTTAACTAATGTTGGTACACTAGTTAGTACATTAATTGGGCATGTGGCACCACCGATAATAAACACAAGAAACTATTCGTAAACATTAAAAACTATATTCCACAAATTACCAAACCCTTGTATCATAACAGTTCAAAACTCAAGCTTTAGGGCAATAAACACATCAAATCAAAACTACAAACAACAATGACACTTGAATTACCTCGAGATCGAGAATCATAGTCTCGGCGACATGACGCATAATCGAATGAACGAGCTTGCTCTTGTTGTACCTCTCTTCACAGGTCTGAATTTCCTCTTCGGAGACTCTCCTTTGCTGAGATCGATGTAGCCTTTGTCTTTGTCGACGCGGAGGACCATGACGGGCTCGATGCGGCCGACCTTGATGAGGCTGCTGACGCTGCGAATGCGGCGGCGAGAGAGCTCGGAGAAGAGGATCATGCCTTCAATGTTGTTGTACTCGAGAAGTGAGACGTAGGCACCCATGTCGGCGATGTTCTTGACCTGAATCATCACCGCCATGTCCACCTCCGGGTACCGAGTTTCGTACATTCGACACTCTAAGTTTGGCATGTTCGTCGCCATTGGTGCCTTCGCCGCCGACACAGATTGGTCTGTGTTCTAGGGTTTCTATTGGCGATCGCCGTGGGGGGGAGAAAGAGAAGAAGAGAGTTTTAAAAATAAAATAAAAAAGAAAAGAAAAATTACTATTCTGATGTATTGTTTAAAAATAATTACATATATATGAAAAATTTTATAATTTTAATACTTAAAATTTATAAATTTTATCATTAATTTAAAAAAAAAAAATTCAACCTTTACATTGACATGTTTTTCCTCAACAAAAAGAAAAAATTGTGTACTTCATAAAATAAAAATAAAAAAATTACAAATCAAGGGAAAATTGTTTGAATATTAATAATTAAATTTATAAGTTTTTAAAATAATTTTGTAATTATTTTTTTGAAAATAATCTGAATTGTAATTTTTTCTTTAAAAAAAATGTAAATTAGACTAGTAGTTTTTACATTTTGTCCTTTGTATTATTTTGATTCGTATGTTTTTAATTGACTCAATTTTAACATTTAAATTTTAAGTTTTGTATCAATTTAATCTAATTGATAAAATTGTTTGTTAGTTTTTCAATTCTAACCTTAAAGTTTAGATTGTTAGTCTAATTGATAAAATCGTTTGTTAGTTTTTTAACATAAAATGATCATTGAGTTTGTTAAAATTAACTCACTTAATTGAATGGAAATTTCGTCAAGGGATAAGTTTCCCTCCATACCTCATCTTTCCTTATCTCTCTATACTATTCTTGTAAGTTTTAATTCGAACCAACACTGATAATCTGAACCGTCTATCTTGTAAGTTTCGCAATAAAGATCATCCATACAAAAAATTAGTTTTATTGGACAATTATAAATATACGAACAAAGCGCATTTTTTTTAATTATAAAATAGATGGTTTAAATTTAATTATATTTTCCATTCATTTTATAAAACAAAATGTGATTAATTTTTGTATTTATAATTTTCTGATGAAATTGATTTTTTGCATGGATGACCTTTATTGTGGGGCCTACGAGATAAATAGATTGGATTATCAATACGGGATTCGGATTAAAACTTACAAAAAATATATATAAAAGAAGTATGGAGATACGAGGTATGGAAGAGAGCTTATTCCTTTGTTCAAAGCTCCCTTATAATAAAATTTTAATACATGAAGGACAAGTACAAAAAAATATTATTGAAAAGTTCAACACACACTATTATTACCAAAATATCCTTAGTGAGTAGTTTAATATTTTAAACTTTAAAATGATATAACTTTTTATCCAAATGTCGATTTTTAATAAAATTAATATTTTTAAAATCCTTTCATCAGAATCTATTAAATAAGATCTAAGTTGACTAGAAATTCTTTTTTTTTTTTTTAAATAACGTCAAAATAACATTTTATTTATTAACGACAAAATATTACTCTAATTCACATTAACATTTTATTTTGATTGACAGTAACATGTTATTGACTACCATAGTAAAACTTTATTGTATTCTTGAACAAATCATCAATAACAAAAAACAGAGTATGAACTGACAAAAACGTTACGAGTTCTTTCACTACAAATTTACATACAAATCAATAACAATTCAAATCACCAAGTAGAATAGGGAGGGGGGGAGGAAAAAGAAAAATCATAGCAAACTAAGGCCCTGTTTGTTTCACTGGATATAAAATGGAGGATATAATATGATGCGGGATTTAGTCAGGATATATGATAAATAAGATATATGTATTGGATAATATATCCCCTAATTTATATTTGTTGACTTGATATATAAACTGGATATACATTATCCATGTTTGTTTTACAAAATATGTTGTGGAATATAAATAAGTAATTTCCAAGATTGCTCTCATAATATATTTTAAATACCATATTGGAACTAATGCAAACAAACAAATTCAAAATTCAAAAATAATGCAAATAAAAAAATTAAAAATTCATATTATTTTTTATTGGAACAAATTAAAGATTCATATTAAATTCAATAATTTTTCCAAACAAAAAAGAAATTATATTATATTAATGTCAACTGATAAAAAAAATTATATTATTAAATTCAAAAATTATATTAAATTCAAAAATTATATTAAATTATATTATATTAAATTCAATAATATTATATTATATTAAAAAAAATTTATATTAAATTATATTATATTATATTTAATTCAATAATATTATATTATATTATATTATATTCAAAATTTATATTAAATTCAATAATTATATTATATTAAATTCAAAAATTATATTAAATTATATTATATTAGATAAACAAGAGGGTAAATTAGACTTTTTAAATCATATCCCAACCTAGGGGATATGATATAATGGGGGGATGGTAGTATTGTATATCCTCCAATTTTGAGAGATATACAATCCTATAGTATATTATATCCTATTTAAAAAAAAAATTACAAATATGGGATATGTGGGTCCCACAGTATGTTAGATATCTACAAATGGTGGAGGAAATCATCAACTGAATAGTAATACCTTGAACTTTGAATTTGGTCCGAACGATAGCCTTCACTTTGATGCTTTCAGCAATGGTCAATTAGTTTTGAGTAGCATTCTCAAAGATAAATTTGTTTCTTATGGTCCAGATTTGATCATTGAACGATGGCCAACAATGATCATTGAACAAAATTTCAATGTCAACCGCTAGTTGATTTCATTCAAATCTCTTATATATATATATACATATATTCAAGATAAGTTTGTCTAGAAAAAAGAAAATATATTTATATGTATATATAAATATGTAGTTCATGAATAACACGCTTATTGTTTAGGGGATTTAGGAAGTAAAACATTTTGGACTATCTTTTACAGACTAAGGCGGTGTTTGTTTGGAAGGATTAGCCCATGGGATAGGACTAATAGTTCCTTGTTTGATTGGAAATTTTTGCACCGAACTATTAATCTCAAATTTGTTGGACTGTTGTATCCCATGGGAAGAGGTGGGACACAAATCATGGGATAACTCATCACATGGGATTATGTAATGAAATTACAATTTTGATCCTCTACTATTTAATATATTTTTTAAAATAAAATTTATTTATTAAATTATTTATACTTTATTAAATTATTTATTTTAATAATATGGTATTAATTATACTTGGTAAAGTAAAATAAAATTTAAAAATCTCAACTACAAATTAAAATAAATTTATGTAATTTTTATTAATATTATTTTTATTTAATTTTTTAAACGTTCTAGTAAAAAAATAAAATAAAATTTATAATTCAGATTTAATATTCCTATTATTTAGTAAATAATTCAAAAGGACAAAATAGTCTTTTGAGCATTTATCATTCTCCATAAAATCCCAAACAAATATAGGATTCAATAGAATAGTCTAATCTAGACATCTAATCTTATGATTAAACAAACATAAGATTCAAATCCAATGTAACCAAATAGTCTGGATACAATGTATCCTAGGACTAACAGTTCGGTGGATTACAATTCCTTTCATACAGTCCGTCTAAACAAACACACCCTAACATATTGAGCCTATGGGGTTTTAGCTAAATTTTTCTTAATTTGAATAAGTTTGTAATTTTATCTCTAAAATTATAACACATGTCGCTTATTTATCTATTTTTTCATTAAAAAAAAAATTATAACAATTATAATCAATTGATTCAAATCAAGACAAAATGGTAAATTTTCTTTAGGATTAAAAGAGTTGGTTGAAGTTAAACAAGTTTATAATTTTATCTCTAAAATTATGACAAATGTCATTTATTTGCACCAAATTTATAATTTTATTTATAAAATTATGACACATGTCGCTTATTTGTAATCAATTCAACTAAATTGAGAAAAATGGTAAATTTTGTTCAAATTTATAATTTTGTCTATGAAATTACGACACATGCAATTTATTTGTAATTAATTTGATCAAATTGAAACAAAATCCTAAATTTTATTAGAATCAAAATCATAGAAACAAAATCCTAAATTTTATTTAGGATCAAAATCAAACCAATTAGAATTATACACGAAACCAAAATGACACAAAAAAAGATTGGACCAAATAAGATGACACAAAAAACCAAAAGTGCTCATAAAAGGAGACAGTAGGTCGTCGACAGCAGGATTCGAACCTGCGCAGGCAAAGCCCAACAGATTTCGAGTCTGTCTCCTTAACCACTCGGACATATCGACAGCCTGCAACAGGTGTCCAACATTTAATATTAATTTGATTATAAAAAGCACTAAAAAAATTGATTATACGCCCACCGTGGGGCTCGAACCCACGACCACAAGGTTAAGAGCCTTGCGCTCTACCAACTGAGCTAGACGGGCACGTTGCTTAAAGTGTTGTGATATATGTTTAACAGTCATAGCTAGGCTATTTTAGGAAATGGCTATTTAATTATTTTTTGACTTTTATGAAAAAAAATAAGAAAACTCTACTTACACCATCAATTAACTCCTTACACTCTTAAAATTTAATTTATTTTAAAATATTTATAATTCCTTTATTACCTTTATTCCTAACCTTTCTCCTCCTGACACCCAAAACCTTGAAAACCCTAATAACTACCACCATCACCTCCGATTCAAGTTTGCCCCTGTTAGGATTTGATTATGTTCTATTTTGGTTTACACCTTAGTTGTCCTATTCTATAGGGATAGGTTATTTATTCCTATTGTTTAGGGATAACTCAGCTAGTAGTTTGTTTATTTATCTAACTTTCTGCCAAGTTGTTAAGTGTATTTAAAGACTGCTTCAATTAAGGAATAATATATCGAATCACTCAACAAACTATTTCTCTTGTGTTTGTGTGAGTTGTGGTTTTTCACATTATGGTATCAGAGCTAGGTGTGATCAGGTAGAAAGAAGCAGCAGTTTTCTTACTTGCCACAACAAGCATCGATGGCATCAGACAACAACTATGTGCAACCATCCATTCCATGCTTTGATGGTTATTATGCTCATTAAAGCATGATAATGGAGAATTTTCTAAGATCCAATGAGTATTGGCCTATTGTGGAGACTGGTATTGCTGTGTATGCAAGCGGAGTTATGTTAACAGAAGTACAACAAAAGAGCTTAGACGAACAAAAGCTGAAGGATCTCAAGGCCAAAAACTATTTGTTTCATGCCATAGATCGTGCAATCTTGGAAACTATCCTTTACAAGGATAGTTCTAAACAGGTTTGGGATTCTATGAAGAAGAAGTATCAAGGCATGACAAAGGTGATACGTGCACAACTTCAAACTCTTCGTCGAGAGTTTGAAATTCTTCACATGAAAGCAGGAGAGTCCGTCATCGATTATTTTGGAAGGACGCTGGCTATCGCAAACAAGATGAGGATTCATAGCAAGAAACTGGAAGATGTCGCTATAGTCGAAAAGGTTCTTCGATCCTTAACTCAAAAATTCGAGCATGTGATATGCTCAATTGAAGAATCAAATGATGTTGATGAACTTTCTATCGATATGCTGCAAAAGTAAACTCTTTGTGCATGAGCAAAGAATGATCAAGCCATTTGTTGAGGAGTACGTTTTGAAAATGGCCACCCATGGAGAATCATCTACTTAGAGGGATTCAAACAAAGGTCGTGGCTGGGGTCGTGGCTAAGGAAGAGACTGGGGACGGGATGCTCTGTCTTTATTCAGTCCTAATACCAGGTTTGACAAGTCTAATATTGAGTGCTACCATTGCCATGGGTGTGGACATTCTAGGTTTGAATGCACTACCAATTTAAATCCTGAAAAGGAACAAAAGTCCAATTTTTCAGAGGTGAAGGATGAAGTACTCTTGATGGCATCTCTTGACAAAGAGGAACCTCACTTAACCATATGGTATTTGGATTCCAGTTGTAGTAATCATATGTGTGGTAACAAGTCTTTATTTTTTGATTTGGATAAAAGTTTTCAAAAAATTGTGAAGCTTGGAAACAATACTAGCATGTCTGTTATGGGAAAAGGAAATATTAAACTATAGCTAGAAAATAATATTGTGCACACATTGTCTAGTGTTTTATATGTTCCAGACTTGAAGAGTAACCTGATTAGCTTGGGCCAGATGCAAGAAAAGGGATATATAATGATTAAGGTCGAATTGTACATCATTTAGGCCATTAATTAGGATCTCTTAACTTCACTTGCTGGTCAAACTGTATACTTTATATGTGTTGAATGTCAATCAGGTTGTACATAGTCAGAGCATAAAATGGGCAAAAAGATAGAATTTGGAGAGAGTTGACTTTTCCGCACGTGCGTTGACTTTTTTTCTGGAAAAATGTGCCCGACGTTTTAAACCTGTTTGGAAGAGATCAGAAGTAAAAATAGGCAAGGAAAAGGCTGGAAGAAGGGGGGGAGTTGTTTTGTCAAGAAAGAGAGGCTAACGTTTGAAAAGAAAAAGGAACTTGAAGCTTCAAGCATGTCTCCGATGGTGGCTTCTTCTCCATCTACCTCCGTCCACTCCTCTATGAGTGGCTAGTCTCCTTTTCTAGGGTTTTGATGAAACCCTAGCCATGTAATTAGTTTTTCCTTTTGATTTTCAATTATGTAAAGGTTTGAACAATTGTATGGTATTTTAGAAGTTTCTTATATATAATTTTCATTATATCTTCAAGTATTCGGCTTTCTGTGATTGTTGAATGTCTTCCATACATGAGTTTTTTATTCTTTCACATTCAAGGTATGAGACGAATCATACTACGAGGGACGAGTCGTGTCACTACCCTAGTGTAGAGTGAACGATTCGTACTACTTGAGATGGTTCGTGCTCGTACATTGAACATGATGATTTTCTTGTTAAATGCTTTGAACTTGTAGTTGCGAAGCATTAATCCGTTCGAACCATAACATAATTGTTGTCAATTTGAAAACCCTATTTACGTGACTAGTGGTGGACTCTTTGCCCTAGGTTTTTCCCCAATTCAGTAAATCCAATTTTATTTATAATTGATAATTTAATTATTTAGTTTAATTTATTCGTTATTAAATTAGGTTATGATCAATTAATCTTTTCATCAAAATTAATTTAGGAATTTAACAAGTTAAATTAGTTTAATTTCACAATTGTCCCTATGGATCGATACCTGGACTTGTCATTATTCTAAAAGAATTTAGTGTAGTTTAGTGTTTAATTTTGGTGTGTTCAACGACCCATCATACAATCATTTTTAAAGTAGGCAGTTGTCAAATTCATCATCCACGGAAAGGACTAATTGTTGTAGTTAATATGACAACTAATATAATGTTCCCATTACAGATTCAATCCAATGTTCAAGTGTGCTTCTACAATAAATTGCAAGATTCCACATGGTTGTGGCATTTTCGGTACGGACACCTGCACTTCGGCGGTTTAAAGATCCTATAGCAAAAGGATATGGTGGCAGGTCTTCCTCAAATTCATTGTCCTTCCTGCCTCTGCGAAGAATGTGTTGTTGGCAAACAACAACGTGATTCATTTCCAAAAGGAAAGGCATGGAGAGCTGAGCAGTCACTTCAATTAGTTCATTCAGACATTTGCGGGCCAATTACTCCTATCTCAAACGGCGAGAAGAGGCACTTTATTACGTTCATTAATGACTATCAGAGGCCTTTTCAACTAGAGCCTTGTTTAATGAGAAAAGAAGATAATCATCAGTCGTGATGTCTTTTTTAGGCTCATTTGTAGTATATCTCATCAAACTTTAAGGCTCTAGTTGAAAAGGCCTCTGGTAGGTCAATTACTCCTATCTCAAACAGTGAGAAGAGGTATAATCATACTACAAAGAAAATAATCATCAGTCGTGATGTCTTGTTTGATGAGAAAAGTGTATAGAATTAGGATATAACAGATCAGCAGCAATTTCCATTAATTCTTGAAGAAACAGAAGTTGAAATGGAGACTGGTCAGCTACTTCAAACACCTTGCTCCTTTATTGCTAATTCTTCCAATTTCTTAGATACAGAATAACCATTACACCCATAAAGTGCAGAAAATCAGCATCAACGAAAACGACCAGCTTAGATGATGGATTATATAAGTGGAAATGAACTCTTTGATGATGATACAATCGCTCATTTGGCTCTATTTGTAGATTGTGATCCCGTGGCATTTCAAGATGCGATTAAAAAATCAAAGTGGCAAAAAACAATGGATGAGGAGATAAATTCTGTTGAGAAAAATGACACTTATGAGTTGTCAAACGTTCCAAAAGGACATAAATCAATTGGTGTCAAATGGGTCTATAAAACAAAGCTGAAGCAAGATAACAGAGTTGATAAGTACAAAGCTTTGTAGACACCTCATTTTTGACGGCCGTTTAAGACTTGGATGTTCTTGCAAGTACATCTGATGGCGAGTCTTTGTGACGCCCCAAATTTTAAGGACATCATAATAAGATTTAGAACTTAAAATCAATGTTGCCACCAAACATCACTAATATCCATTAATTAACAACCCAAAAATTTAAAGTTTTCAAATTACAATTCTAATAAAACTTAAAACTTAGTCTCGGTGCACAAAAAGAAAATGAAACAACTACGAAAGAAAAACTAGAGAAAACTATGAAATATAGGAAATGGTTCGTGGAATTTGGGGACTCTTCAAGCTAACCAAGGCTGAATGTCACCTTGCAAGGCCTTGGTGTTTCCTTCGTTTTCTTCGGTACC
This sequence comes from Camellia japonica, assembly GCA_030407325.1. Taxonomy (NCBI): domain Eukaryota; kingdom Viridiplantae; phylum Streptophyta; class Magnoliopsida; order Ericales; family Theaceae; genus Camellia; species Camellia japonica. The sequence goes on along the minus strand of JAPPVO010000002.1, from coordinate 175,445,545 downwards.
TGGCATAAAACGCCAGGGCAACGAGAATGCCAATGAGGGACGAGCTCAGTAATATACTACAATCCGAAAATACCCACCCTGATAATAGTACTCACAATTAATGAATAATGCGTAGTAACAGAATAACATGTTGCATCTAATAAGCATAACAGGAATGCCAACAGTTAAAATAATAACAATAGATAAATAAATAAATAAATAAAATGGAAAATGGAAATAGTGATTTATATAAGGAAAATGCACGCTTTTCTTTTAAATTCCCATAGATTTAGTTTATCAAATAAATTTAAGTAACTCTCCGCGGAGCACTATTTCCATTCAACCGCTAAGCAATGGCCACGAGCAATTCTGACTCCCCATTGGTCAAATATTCAAATGTTACTTGCTGTAACTACCAATGATGCCCACGCACCAGGGTTATGTACTCGAGTCGTGACATCACGGTCTGCCCCAAGGGAACGGTTTATGTTGTGACACCCGCACCACCAACCTTATATCGCCTACACCGATAAGAGCCGAAATATCTTCCCGTGCCATGTTAGGGTTCGTAACTCACTTGCGCAAGATTCTAAACTGGGCTCACCCCATCACTTTTAAAATTTTAATGTATCATCGGTTCAATTTCATATTTCTTTACTTCATCGAATTCACATTTTTTTTTTTTTGCATGTGCGAGTTTTAGCTTGATAACCACAGTGATATAATATTTACATAGCACAACACAATCATATATGGCAACCAAAATAAATGTGATAGAATGTCTTAGGAATCATCACAAAATTTCTTAAGAATTCACATACTTCTCCTTTCAGCACTGTATGGTCAAACAAAAAAAATATGAAACCCAAACCAAACGATGTTCAACCATTATAATATTTTAACTGGTGCTAGTTCATCGAGTTAGGAAAATATTTTGAGAAGAATACTAGGGCTAAAAATGATTTTAAAATGGAGAAAATTTTTTTGGAAGAAGACTGGTTTGCTGGGACAGTGAGTTACATTCACCTCCAGCACAGGTGATCCGGGTTTGAAAAATAAAAAGGGGCCTCAAACGGTGTTAAAAATAGGCATGGTCAGAACAGTTTGCTAAATTTTTGAGTTTAGAACATATTTCCAGAGGAGTGTGAAGGCTGAAAACCAGCCGAAGATGGTCAAATGATTTTTATAAGAAAACTGGACAGATTCTGTCACCTTTTGGAAAAATTGGTGTTTCTCTCTCAATACTGAGTAAAAAATTATGAAACCAGCGGCGTTTGAAAAGTAACTTAAAAATGTAACTTTTCCAATTTGAATCACTTGAAAATTCATTCTGTGGAATAAACGGTGACCTGGTAAAGTCAGCATTGCTGCTGCCTCCAAACAGCAATGAGGTTAAAAATATATTCAGGCCATGAAAACGTTCTCAAATAATTTTCTTCAATATTCTAGTGGCATGAAAACATGTTAAACTAACTCCAATAGTTTCGAATTTTATGAAAGTGTTCTCATGAGTTTGTTTAGGGTTTATTCAAAACGGATTAAAATCTGTTTTTGCTGGAAGTTTATTAGTTTTGCAAAAAACACACTTTGTATCCACCATGAATCACATGCAAGACAAAAAAAAATGTTTCTTACTATTATTCTCATGTGAAACTCTAATCCTTCATATTTACTTTCATTAGTGATAACAGAAATTAATATTGATGAAGAGTAAACATAAATTCATAAACATGCGAGATTGATTCAACAATGGAGAATACTTGATCACATAAAGAGCAAAATCATTAGCTAAACCACCTAACCCATATTTGTAAAAAGGACAAAAATCACATAATCATAAGATTATCATTCTATCCAAATGTAACATGCATTGAGCATTTGTGTATTATCAATACACGCTCTTGCATATTTTTAATGTGTAGGTTTAAGAAAACATCTAAGGAAGGGTAGGGGTTGAGTATTTCTTTACCTCAATGAAGTAAAAAAAATTCTCAAGTATTGAGCCCTTCTACTCCTCTCTTCTCACCTTCCCCTCTTGCTTTCTCTTCCTCTCTCCCTCTTGTTTGCTTAGTTACGTATGTGTGTGCAAGGGACTGCTGAAGAATGCTCCTAATTGTAGGAGTTTGAGGCCAAATTTATTATTATTATTATTATTATTATTATTATTATTATTATTATTATTATTATTATCATTTTAGTTTTACTTTATTTCTCTTTTGGCTTAGGAAATCCCACCTAATAGGATAGCTTACAGCTGCTGCATACCGTGGCTGCCTTGGCAAGGTCTTGAAATTTGCCATCTATGCATGTGGGCATAGAGTGGCAGCAAGCAAAGGTGTGCCTGGCATGCCTGGGCTGAATTTCTCTTCCCAAAATGAATTTTGATTTGATTTGATTTTTTTTTTTTTTTACAAAAAAAAAAAAAATCAATTGAATAAATATATAACCTAGTTACTAGATATTTTGCTCCCTACTATCCTCTGATTAATTCAGTTACTATTTATTTAACTCATTTAGTTTCTACAACTATATTTTGATACAGAAATTTAATCACAGCAAGACAAATAATTTTATTTAAAAGAATTTAATATTGGTATTAATATGGTGCTATTAATATTATAACATTATAATTTAATAGTTTAATAATCACTATTGATTGACTTAATATTATTATTAATAAACTAATTAGTTGTCTAAAAATTCAGGTTCTTACAGTCTGATTGCTCACCGAGCGTTTAAAGTCCGTGGCAGAACGCCACAGGTTTGAGTTTTCCAAACCTTGCATCCATTTTGTCTCATCTTTGGACCATGCCTAGGTCTTTTCAGCATGAAGTTTTGGATGGCCTTGGAGGCTACCGACCACCACTTCTCCTTTGCCAGCCATTGATGTGCCCTGTTGGCCATCAATGAAGCCTTGCCGCCCATCAATGTTTCTTGTAGATATTTTGTGATATTTTGTACCAGCTGTTTGCATAGATTCATGCATCTTCCAACACGTGTATGGCTGAATGTTTGTGAGGGAATTTTGTGTTATATATATATAGGACCCCTCTCTCTCATGTGTGGGGGTTAGAAAATTTGAAGACAAAAAATTCTCTCTCTCTTACAATTTTGTGCTAAGTGCTTATTTTCTCTACACTTTTTACATACACTACCTTAACCAAAGTTGTTAGTCTTTAAGCTGAGGTAACTTGGGACCTTCTCTGAGCTCTGGAAGGTGGTTTTGGCTTGGATTGTTAGCCAATTTGTGTTTTACTTCAAAGGTATATCACTTGCCTTGTTTATACTTGTTTTGCCATCCTTTTTAACTGTTTTGGGACTGGTTTTGAACTGTAAAAAGCTCTGTTTTGGTGGCTTAAAAATGGTGGTTTGAACCCCTTTTTAGTTAGGGGGGCGGTTCACCCTTCTTGTTTCCTTGTGTGTAAAGCTTTCGTGCCTTTATTCATCACTTTAAAACCAAATTTTTTGGGCCTTTTAACCACTGAATTTCAGAGATTTTTCAGTGATAAAAAACTCATTTTGAAGTCCAAAATTGGAGGGGTTAGCCTCCCCTCCTTGTGTATTGTTTGCATGCCTAGTTAGCTTCACATGGTAGCATGTTTTTCTAGTTTAACTTAGCTCAAGTCCAGCATATTTTAGCCTCTGAAATAACCTGTTTTCGCTCTATTTTAGGCTAGTTAGTTTGTTTGAGTTTTATTTTGCATAGTTGTAGTGTAACCCCATGTATTAGCTTAATGTTTTGGCTTTTCATGACTTGAGTCCAGCATGTTTTAAACCATGTTTAGGGCTATTTTGCCTTTGTTTTGGGTTATTTGTTTCATTTGTGTCTTGTATGGCATGATTGTAGTGTTAATTCCTTCACTAGCTTAGTGTTTTAAGGCTTTAACTATCATTGGTTTGAGTTGATTGCATGTTTTAGTGCTTTTAGTACTCATTTTCAGCACTTATAATCTCTGCAATCTCCCTTATTTCTTCACTTTTTGGTTTTGCTTTGAAAATGATTTCAAACCACTTGTTTGCCTAAGTGTGAAATGGATGTGCTACACCTAATAGTTTAATCCCTTAGGGGGTTCATTACCAACAGTGTAATGCCTCTTTCAAGCCCAAAGTAACTTGTGGTTTGAACCCTCCTTCCATTAGAGGACACTCACCAATGGATAATTGATTAATGAATGGTTCGGTAATTAAAATGAGTAAACAAAATTGACAAGTAAAAGAGGCAAGAAAAGTATTCTTTGTGTTGCATTGCATGTGTTCAAATTGGACGTTAATTTGAACACAAGGCAAATGGGACATTTCATACTTAATAGTGATGAAATGTGTCATTTTCTTAGGTCTCTATTGCCCTTGATCATGCATGATAGGATGATGGACATTTTGAGTCATGTTTTTGCATTTATTGAACTTGCAGAGCCATCATGCAATGAAATTGCTTGATTGGCGGTTTTGTGAACCAAATCTTGTCCCTCCTTTGATTTCCCCATGAGAATGAGACACAGGGTGTGCAGACAATCCTTGGAGAAACCCTATTTTTGTTCTGTTTGTGCTCTATTGCAGCATGGTGATCTAATGCATCAGTGGCCGGCAGTGCCTCATCCATGGCCAACAGTATCTCATTTTTGGTCGGCAGTACACCCTTTTGGCTGGCAGATGGCCGGCAGGCACCATCCATGGCCGGCAGGCCACTGAGTCAACCTAAGCAAAGATTTGATAAGGTGGAGCAGAAAGGTTCTGAAGTATGCTCAACCTTGCAAACAGAGCCTCTCAAGAGCAAAACGGAGGTCTTTTCAGGGTAAAAACCGAGCACGTGCATCTCTCCCTTCCCGAGGCGGAGCAGTGGCAGCATAGTTTAATGCCTTACATGATTAGTTTTGCTAGTTAGTTAAGTGTTGTAATGATTAGTAATTAGTTTGCTAGTTATTCATTTGATTTGTAATAATTAGTCTAATTAGTTTAATTAGATTAGTTTAATTAGCGTAGCTAGTTAGCTCTTATTCATTCAGATCCTCCTTCACGAGGGCGTAATGTTGTAATAAGTGTGTGTGCGTGTGTGTATATCTTCTAACCACACGTCTTTCTCCCTTTTATTTAATCGTTTTCGATGGTTAGATTAGAGACATCATATTTTAATTAGCACATTGCATGCTTGCATCCATTCATTTGTATTGCATGCGCCGAGGTTCGGCGCATCATTCAGACTGCATTGTCATTTCAATACTTCATTGAATACATGTTTAAATCGTATGTTGTTCAAGTCGATTCATATGCCATATTAGTAACCGAGCCTATTAATTGCATTATTATATGTGTTGTATTAGGTATCTTAACATAGTTAGGATCATGCATCTTTTTAACTAGTTTCTGTTTTGGCTTGGAGTACGCGGTAAGTTTTTATGCTTTAGCATACTTGCATAAGTGTGAATGCTGTCATGATTAGCATGCTTGCCATGAGGCTATGTGCTTAAAGGCTAAACTGCTTGAATGCATGTGGATAAAGGCTTGTTATTTGAATTGGAACGATTCAACAAATGTGCATTTTAAGCCCACTTTGTTAAGTGGTAAATCATATTTTAAATCCACTATGTTTGGTGGCAAATTTGCATCTTTATGCCCACTTGAAGTGGCAAATTCAAACCATTTTCGCAAACAAATATGAATTGAATTGTTCCAAATCTTGCAAACTAGTCTATACTTGCTTGTGCGCGTCACATAGTAAAGCTAGTTTAATAACCGGAATAAGAGCACATAATGTTTATAAAATATCATATAATGATTAGTAGAGGCCGATCTTTGATCGGGCGAGCGGGGGTGCTCAATTCATGACCTTCCCCCCTCGTACCTAAGTTCTCGAGTCGAGGTAACTTTAGTGATGACGGACACGTGACCTTCGGCACGAGTCAGGGTTTCCTAAATTGCCCCAAAATAAAAAAAAATATTTAGGTGATGACTCTGTATCTGGCAAAGTAGTCCAATTTTGGCATTATTTGATTTAAAATCGATTTTCTAAAAAATTTTGCCAGATTTGGACTCTTTAGTGTTTATCAGTTTCACATTGCACTTGTGAGACTAGATTTAGAACCACTGGAGTCCGAACTGTGAGGCCTTTATTTCAAACCTTTTCGAAAGGCGGAGCGCGAAAAAAAGGCGAGTTCATAAGCTCACTTGGTCATAAAGGGATACAAGCAAGAATTTGGTGTTGATTATAAAGAGGTGTTTGCTCTAGTTGCACAGCTTGACACCATTCGACTGGTGTTATCCATGGCTACCCAAAACTTATGGTCCATTTATCAGTTAGATGTAAAATCAGCATTTTTGCATGGAGACTTAGAAGAAGAAGTGTATATTGTTCAACCGCTTGGAAATGTGAGGAACAATCATGAAAATCAGGTAAAGTAAGCATTATACGGACTAAAACAAGCACCAAGAGCTTGGTACAATCATATAGATGCTTACTTTACTAAAAAAAAGTTTTCTTAAATGTCCTTATGAACCTACACTTTAAACTAAGCTTGGAGATGGTATGAAGATGCTAGTTGTGTGCTTATATGTTAATGATCTTATTTATACTGGTAATGATAGTGCCATGTTTGATGATTTTAAGAAATCTATGATGAATGAGTTTGACATGATAGATTTGGGGTTAATGCATTTTTTTCTTGGCATTGAAGTTCGGCAATCATCTATTAGGATCTTTATTTCTCAAAATAAATATATCCTAGAGATTTAGGATAGGTTTAAAATGAAAGATTTTGTAATTTAGTCTCCACTCCAATTGAGCTTGGTTTGAAGCTTACCAAAATGAAGAAGGCAAGAAGGTGAATGCTACTCTTTACAAGTAAATTATGGGGAGTCTTATGTATGTCACGTCCACTCGGCTAGATATCATGCATGCTGTGAGTTTAATCAGTAGGTACATGGAGAGTCCAACTGACAGTCATCTCTTGGTTGCAAAGAGGATTTTTCGCTATTTGAAAGGTACAACTAATCTTGGAATTTTGCATAAAAAAACGCAAATGCTCATGCTTGATTGGGTTTTTAGATAGTGATTATGCTAGAAATCTTGATGATAGAAAGAGTACATCCAAATTTGTGTTTATAATGGGTTCTGGGGCTATTTCATGGTTATCTAAAAAATAGCCAATAGTGACATTACCAACCACTAAAGCTGAGTTTATTGCCACAACATCGAGTTCATGTCAAGCGATTTGGTTGCGAAGGTTGCTTGAAGTACTATACAATCAGCAGCAAGGTCCAACTTCAATTTATTGTGATAATGTTTCTGCCATGAAACTATCAAAAAATCCAGTTTTACACAGAAGGAGCAAGCATATTGATGTAAGGTATCACTTCTTGCGTGATCTTTGCAAAGATAGTGTTGTAGAGTTGGTGTTCTATAAGAGTGAGGATCAGATTGCAGACATTTTGACCAAACCCCTCAAGCCTATTGTGTTTCTAAAACTACGAAGTTTGATTGGAGTATGTTTAAGGTAGAATGCGGGTTGGCATTAGGCTGCTGAAGTTTCTCTGTAAACTGATGTCCCTAGGACATTCAATTTAAGGGAGGGTGTTAGGATTTGATTATGTTCTGTTTTGGTTTACGTTGAATAAGTTTTAGTTGTCTTATTCTGTAGGGATAGGTTATTTGTTCATATTGTTTAGGGATAACTCAGCTAGTAGTTTGTTTATATACCTAACTTTCTGCTAAGTTGTTAAGTGTATTTAAAAACTGCTTCAGTCAAGGAATAATATATCGAATCACTCAACAAACTATTTTTCTTGTGTTGGTGTGAGTTCTAGTTTTCACAGCCCCACCAAAATTTACAGTGAATCTTTGCTCTACTCATACACTTCCCTAATCCAAGTTATCCAACTAACAACAAATACAATTATCAGATTAAAAATAAGAAAGATCAAACTATAACAAAACCAAACCCACTCAAATAAATCAAAAATTGAATCTTCATGAACTAAAACGGCCAATTGGATCAAGTTGTTGCAAACACTAATATCACAAGGGCTGTGGTGTGGGGGGACTGGGAAAGATATTGACTCACACTACAAGAAAAATCACTTTTGGCGACTAAATTTTTAATCGCCAAAAGTCTGTTTTTAATCGCCGAAAGTCGAAATTTGACTTTCCCCAACAAAATTCTTTAGTCGCCACATTTGTCGTGTATACGTTGTCGGCGTAGGTATTGGCGACTAAAACTTGTTTAGTCGCCAAAAGACAGGTCTTTAGCGACCAATAATTTAGTCGCCAATAGTGTTTTACACTTTTGGAAATCAGGTCTTTAGCGACTAATAATTTAGTCGCCAATAGTCACTCAATCGCTGACTAAACGGTTTAGTCGCCAAAATAAAGAGTTTTGGCGACTAAATTTTTAGTCGCCAAAGGTGTTTTCGGCGAAAAAAAAAAAACGCACTTTTTTTTTGCTTTTCCTGAGTTTCGAACCCCAACCATCCCACATTCCAAGCCTTTTTGCAACACACTCCCTCCACTATGCCACTACAACTTCACATGAATGTATATGCAATATATATTATTTATATAGTATATTAACCGATATTAATACAAAATAATATATATAAATATAATTATTTTAATTCAATATAATTTATGTAAAAAACAAATTATTTACTAAAAAAAAAATTAGGCCACTTTTGGCGACTAAAGTGAGTTTTAGTCGGCAAAACCCTCCTTTTAGCTACTAATTTTTTTTTAGTAGCCAAAAACATGCACTTTTGACGACTAAAGTGAGTTTTAGTCGGCAAAACCCCTCCTTTTAGCTACTAACTTTTTTTAGTAGCCAAAAACATGCACTTTTGGCGACTAAAGTGAGTTTTAGTCGGCAAAACCCCTCCTTTTAGCTACTAATTTTTTTTAGTAGCCAAAAATCTCCACTTTTGGCGACTAAACTGAATTTTAGTCGCCAAAACCTCTACTTTTGGCTACGAAATTGATTTTAGTCGCCAATAACTATGCATTTGGCGACTAAACTGTTTTAGTCGGCAAAAGTGGTCACTTTTGGCGACTAATTCCATTTTAGTCGCCAATTCTCCTACTTTCAGCGACGAAAAATGGTTTTTTGGTCGCCGAAAGTGCTGTTTGTTGTAGTGTCATAGAGAATTGAAGGAGAAGATCAATGCGAAGTTCTATTTGAAGTTGATGGAGATTTCACTATTTGTAGATCGAATCCACAAGCCCGGTTACCTTCGCTTAATCACAAAGACATTTTTGGGATGAAATTCAAAACAAAGAATGAAATAATTTAATCCAACAATGATAATAGGAAACCTTCTTCCTTCTTTCTTCAACAAAGAGCCACAAATTAATTGGTTCAAGATAGAGTCTCACAAAATTCAAGAACAGAAGCTAAAGAAGATTGAGAATTTAAGGCTTAGAAGCCTAAAGAAAGAAGACATAATTGAAATTGAAACAAGTGACAAAACCTCAAATTGATGAAGAAAACCCAATTCGCAGACAATCTGAAAGTTGCGGAACCAGATGAACTGGTTACAAATTCTCAGACCCAATTCCAATTTGTATCAATTGGTGTGGGGGGACTAAGAAAGATATTGCCACAACAGCAGTGGTGTGGGGGTCGCAGTGGTAGAACAGCCGTGAAGGTGGTAGCCAAATAGCGTGGGCGACAAAGTTCATGGCCGAATTTGGGCCTTGTCGCTAAAAGTGATCAAAACAAAGCTCTAGGTTTCCTCATCCATGGAGTCCACACCTCTCCCTACATCCATAAAAAATCCAAGTGATTCTCTCTCATCTCTATCTATATCTATATCTATATTTTTTCTCTCTATATTGATGTATGTATTCAATTTTGATTGTCAATCAGTGAAGGTTGCCGGAGATGAGGGTTGTAAGGGATAGTGGTCAGAGGTGATGGTAGTGGTTGTTAGGGTTTTCAGATTTTGGGTGTAAGGAGAAAAAGAAAGGTTAGGGATAAAAGTAATAAAGAAATTATAAAAATTAAAAAATTAAATTCTAAGTGTGTAAGAGCATCCGGATTAGCCTCTCTACAATGGTTTTGAAGTTATTGTAGAGAGCAAAAGCTGTAAATATCAGTTTCATCAGACTCTTTATAACCTTCATTCATTTTGACTTTGTTACAGTGCCTCACCTGATTTGTTGAGGCACTATTTATATGGTAATCTATTTTTTATTATATTTTCTGGAGTAAAGCTGGGCCAAAAAGCCATGGTCGGTCATCCATCCGAATGTTCTGTGAGTGCCCTATAACAAAGAAGGAAAATGCTCAAATTTGGCCTGACAGGTCAATCGTCCAGTCGTCCGACCGATCGATCGCCTCTCGGTAGGTTCGGCCCTCCTATGTTGCTGCTACTCTGCTATTGCTCTGTTACTGTCTTGGGCCTTATTTGTACTTGCTTGTTTATAATATTTTAATAAAATAGAATTTTAGAATAGAGAGTTTGATAGAATGTGTACATAAAAAAGAGACTAGTTAAAATAAAAAGTGAATTTTGGATTATAATTTAGCTCAAAATTTGTTGAGGTTAATACGGATGCTCTAAGAAGTTAAATAGGTGATGCAAAATAGATTTTTTCAAAAAATTAAAATAAAAATTGACTTTTTGACTATTTTGATAATTACCAAAAAAACCTCTTGTCTCGTGAGAGCTACTCCCATAATTATTGAAAGCTGGTGCATTTGTTAAAAAATAGTAAGAAGCTCTACAATTCCCCCTTTAATGGTGACGTAAAATTGTTGTTATAATTTAATATTATTATTTCTTTGGCTATATTTGGCACAAAGAATAATTATAGGTAAAATTATTAACTTATAAAATAAAATAAAAAATGATTGAGAGTTCTAATAAAGGAGTTCTAATGAGTCCTAATGGGAGTCGATTGGTCCTACTGTGATGTGATGTTTTAGTTTTGACTTTTTTTTTTAAGCAATGATACATTACTCTAATTTTGGAGCTTTAATTGAGCTCCAATGATATGACAGAGAATAAAAAAAATTAAAAAATAAAACCAAAGCCAAAACATCACATCACAGTGGGATCTACTCCCATTAGAGCTTATTGGAGCTCCTTTATTAGAGTTCTCAATCATTTTTTTTTATTATTTATTTTTATTTCCTATCATATCATTGGAGCTCAATTAGAGTTCCAAAATTAGGAAAATGTATCATTGCTCTAAAATAAAATGAGAGATGTTAATGACTTCTTGTGATTAAAAGTAGAAAAATTACAATTCAATGGTTGTGATTAAAGTAAGAACTATGCAAAGGAACCATTGAAGCAACATTGTTAAATATTGGTAACTTGTCTTACTATTTATGGCTAAATATAATAATAAATAGAGTTTTAACAAGTAAATCATTGGAAATGTTCTAATAAAAATTAAACAAATTCGATTTAGAATTTGAAAATATTACAACTAGCATAATTTATCTCTACCTTCCATCTTAATTTTTTTTTTTTTTTGGGACTAACTTCTTACATTATATCTAAATGCATTTTATGTATATAGTTAAACATTAGCGTAAGATATTAATAGAAAAATAAGAGAAAATATTCTTTTGTTATTTCAATGGAAATATTTAGGTCGTTCAAAAAAAAAAAAAATGGAAATATTTAGGTATATGTTAGTATATAATGTTAATTAAAATTTGTGTTAGATGATAAAATATTTGTTAATTATAAAGAGGAAATTATCCAAGTGAGCAGAGAGGAGAGGAGAGGGGAGGGGAGGGAGGGGTCAAAATCGTGAGAGGAAAGGGGAAAAAGCTTCACAATAAGGTATTGTTTTAAAATTTTAACTTTTAACATACATTTTAGAGAAAATTATAAAAAAAGAAATTAAGGTTTTTACTATTGAAATAAAATAAATAATGATTTTTAATTTTATTAATTTGAATCATAAATTTTTGATTTGTTTTCAATTTAAATCTTTTGCCTATTTTCGTTTAGTAAAACTGACGAAAAAATAATATTTTAATTATTATACTTAATGTAAATGTATATAAAATGTCTAAAGTATATTTTTTTCATTGAATTTAATGACTAACGTATCATGTTTTCGTTGGTTTTACTAAATAAAAGTAGGCTAATAATTTAGAGTGAAAGCAAATCAAACAATTAATGTTTAAATTGATAAAATAAAAAGTAAAAAAATTATTTTATTACAAAGGCAAAACCCTTGAATTTTTTTCAAATAATTTTCTCCTACGTATTAACATATTTTATTATAACACTCTCACATACTAAATTAATAAATCAAAAAATTAAAATTCTACTTTATATAAGAAACTAATCCACACAATTTCAACACAGATGCTCTCATTAGCATGAAATTCACCAACAGAGGTTAGTTAAGTGGTAAAATCTTTGGATTTCTCGCTCAAAACATGCGTTGGGGTTTTTACACTATACTTTGTTAATATTCAGAGCATGTAGGAGGGCCCAGGTTCCTATGTGTTAACACTCCCTCACGAATAGGGATGGAATTAGGAGATAATTATAGGACCATGACTTTTTAATTTTTGTGAAAAATGTTATTTATTATAGCACTATAAAAATATCATTTTATATATAAAATGACCTTTAGTATGAAAAATATATATCTTATTCTTTTTTCATATTACATTCTTTTTTTATTTTGTACTAAAAAATTTATTCATCCTATTAGAGATTGCTTATATAGTATTTAATTTTTTTCTATGTATATATGTAATTTATATATCATATTTTGCAGGTGATTATTCGTATTGCCGAAGTATGAACACGTGATATTCCATAAGGTTTTGATTGACAGAGAGAGATAAAGACCCACAATTTATGTTGGGGATGGAGAAACAACACGAGGCTAAGTAATTGGTGATTGGTTTGGAATATGACCACGTGATATTTTGAAATTATTGAATAATTTCTCTCTATTTTACATACATTTGTATTTATGTATATAGTGAATTTTTTTTTTTTTTTAACCCTTCTGATAATAAAATTTTAGTTCTATCTCAATATATGGACTGTTTATATATTTATTTTTCATAATCAATTGTCTATGCCACTAATGTAGTCTAAAAATTTTAATTTTATAAATATTAATAATTAAAATAATAAATTATTTCATAAATATATAATTATTTTTAAAAAAATCACCCAATTTAATTATTCAAAATAAAGGCTTATTTGAAAAGTAATTTTTTTTAATTTATTAATTTTTTTTAAAAAATATATAAAAAATATAAAAGATAATATAATTTAAATAAATTAATAATATAATTTAAATAAATTAATAAATTAATTTTTTTGACCTTTCCCGAGGAAGCCAAAAGTAGTCCAAAAACATACACAGTGGAGCGCACCGACAACTCCATCACCACTGACAACATACATGACTCCACTCCACCCCACTTCTCAAATTCTGAAGAATGTTAAAAGTTTTATTATTAAGGGTTGTTTGGGGTGTCCTAAATAAATATATTTTTTTTATTTTTTAAATTAAAAAATAGAGGTTGAAAATATAGATATTTAGGTTAATTTTTTAACTTTTTATGAAAAAATATATAATAAAAAATTGTAAAAATTGATTTGTAGGGAAAAATTCGACTTGGGAGTTATGCAGCCTTAATTGTTGACTTTTGGTGAATAGTGTTAACTTTTTAACTTTTGAGTAACTTTTTGACTTTTTGACTATATGTCAAACTTGGCCTAAATTTTTAGGTAAATTATACTCACACTTTCTGAAATTTATATTTATTATAATTTATTTTTTTATATTTAAAAAATTATATTGATTTTTTTGTTAATTTAATTTTATGTATGATGATTATTATGGTGAAGAGAAAAATTGTTATGAAATTTTATATCTCAGAAAATAATTTTTTATAAAATTTTAAACCTCGAGAAAGAGGATGTAATTTTTAAAAAGTAAAAAAAACTGTAATAAATATAAATTTCAAGATGTCAATGTAATTTATTCTAATTTATTCATTTAAGACTCATTGGTGTGAAATCTATAGATAATTAATAAAAAATTTAATAAATTTTTTTCAACTCTAAAAGCAAAAGCAGTATTCAAAAAAAAAAAAAAGCAACTAAAATCACACAAACTAAACCCATTCTCTCTCTCTGTCTACAGGGTGTTTTCATGGAAGACGTAGCACAGGTGGCGGGTGTGGACGCCTTGGGCCTGATCAACCTGATCGTGGCGGCTGCCCGAAACGCCACCACTCACCGGCACAATTGCGAGCACCTGGCTGCTCACGTGAGGATGGTCGGAAACTTGCTGGAGAAGCTGAAATCGACGGACCTGAGGACTTTTCCGGCCACTGGAGAGCCGTTGGATCTGCTGGAGGAGGCGCTGAGGAAGGCTCTCGATTTGGTGGAGAGTTGCAGAGAGAAGAGTTATCTCTACATGCTTGCCATGGGGTGGTGCGTAGTGTATCAGTTCCGTCGGGTTCAGAATCAGATCGATCGGTATTTGAAGCTTGTGCCGTTGATCTCGCTGGTCCATGAGTATAGGATGCAGGTACGTTCTGTGGAATCATTGTCCGTTGCTGAGGGTTTTCGATATCCGTTATTTTCGGAAAGTAAGGGCAATTTAGTGATTTTCAAATTTTGTCCGTTTGTATCAAATATAAATTAATTTTTACAATTATAATTTGTTGGTATATTATTATTATTATTAGTTTAAAATATTAAGGGTAAATTGGTGGCTTAACATACGGATTGCCTTAGTACTTGAAAAATTATAATATCTCTTAATTGCTCTCCTAATGCTGAAATTATTTTTATTAATTAAAATAAAATTTAATATCATTAATTGATTTAATAATTTATTAATAAAATGAGTCATTTATTATTATAAAATTAGGGACTTCAAGGATGATATGTAATTTTCATGTAATTTATCCAAAAATTAAAAATATATTAGAGATTTCAAATATTTTATCAAATGTTCTATTAAATATCTCACATGAGTCCCATACTCATATGACACATTTGGTTAACATTACTCTTAAAGAAAATTAAAATAAATTAAAGATTTGTTTGGTACAATTTTTAATAATTTATAATACTGAGTAATGGTAGAAATTAGGGCTGAGCATTGGGTTATCCGAACCACATAACCCGTCCAACCCGAACCGATTTGCATATAAATGGACAGTTTTGCAGACATAATGTGGGTGGATGCGGTTTGAAATATGACATTATTGCGTGTTGCGGGTTTTACTCACACCCACAAGAATCTACCCGCATTTAGATTTTTTTTTTTTTTTTTTTTCTTCTTAAACCTGAACCATTGATTTTTTAGGTAAGTTTAAAATTTTGAATAATTTTACTTTAATTGTATTGGTGGGTAGTGAATGATTTTGATAATTTAGTTTAGAATTTTGAAAGATGTGCTTGTGTTAGTTTATGATTTTATTTAAAAGTTTAGGATTTTGAATAATTTGCTTGTGTTAGGAATTGATTTTGTTGTGTTTTTAATTTTATAAGTTTTAATTTATTAATTATTAATGTTGAGCATTTTAGAAAATGGGGAGAAAAGGGCTCAAAATAAATATTTACAAAATGGGGAAAAAAAAAGAGGCCCAAAAATAAATTTTTAAAGAAAAAAGTCCAATCCACAAACCGCCCGCACATCTGCGAACTACATCCGCGAACTCTATCCGCACAAACCGCAATCCGTACTGCGAGCAGTTGCGGGTTCAATTTTTCCCAAACCATTGATATGCGGGCAGGTCCAAACTGCAAATTGAACCATCCAAAATCGAACCATGAGCAATCCTAGTAGAAACCGCATTTGACCTCGAAATACACATCATTGAGAGGATTACGTAATTGAATATGTGGCAAATATTATGGATGAAATTGTGAGAAATTTTATGAGTCACAAATATTTTTCATAAAAAAATTGTCAAGGATTCAACTTTCTCTAGTCCAATGTGAAAAATCTAAAAAACTGAAGATATTGATTTGTGATTATGTTTTAATTTTAAATAACGAATAACAATCTCAATCAAACAATAAAAAACAAATCGACACAACGATTTAACGTGGAAAAATCATAATTGGAGTGCCTCCAATTGTGATAAAAAAATCAAGGGTCAAAGTCACAAAACAATCTACTAAGAAGATAAAAAAAAATTACGCAAGTGTACTTTCAATTACCTAGCGAATCCACGTTTGAATTGAACCGAACCCAATATGCCTCTTCCAACACCATCTTCACCTCGGAAATGTCTTGTCAACGTTGAATCCACAATGCTGATGTCGAATCCACGACGATGAGCCACTTCGGAATCCACCAAAACTTCAGGCTCAAGTTCCCTAGATTCCACCGAAAAACAACTCTATCTTTTGTGAATAAAGCAGTAATAACAACTCTTGATGTTCGACAATCTAAAGTCCGTTGATTAATCGATCACTTTCTATACACTAAGGAAACTCATATAAAATAGCCTCTAATATAAAACACTTTAGGTATGTTTAGTTTGGTTTTGAGAGAGTAGTTTTTAAAAATTGTTTTGGGGAGAGAGTTTAGAATTTTTTTTGATTTGTTTGGTTGTGTATTTTGAAAGTAGTTTTGGAGTTTGGGAGTTTGAAATGATTTGATATTTTGTTGTAATTGAGTAGATGTGTGTGAGAGAAAAAGTGTTTGAGAATAAGAGAGGAGAGAGAAAAAGTGATTGATTGATGTATAAGAGAGATAAAGTGATTTTAGAAATTGTTTTGGACATATTACAAACCAAACAAGTTTCTTAAAATTTTTTTCTCAAAATCACTTTACAAATCCAAACCAAACATACCTTTTGTTTTTTCTTCCTCTCAGATAATTTGGGCGGCTTGAAACCTAAAAACAGCGAACATCGCACTTTATAGAAAACAAGATCGTGCAAACCGCTTGAGCGCACATTTTACTGCTCGAGCGGTGTGACTAAAGGCAGTGCGAAACATATAGGCTGACGGCTCGAGCACAACTTTCATCACTCGAGCGGTAAAACTTTTTTCCCAGAAGTTCAGGAGTTCTGCAAAAATACTGAATAATCCTTTTCTTTGCTCGAGCGCACAAATGACTATTCGAGCTGTCAAACAGTTTTGACTACATTTTGCTTTTTGCTTCGGGAGCGTTGCCCCTTGACCTCGCCAGGGCGCTGCCCCCTGGACCCCGCGAACTAACTTGGCAGCTCGATCCTTGACATAGTCAGCGAAATGACAAACATGAAAAGATTAAGATCACAAACTCCTTTGTATAGTCACAATTCGAATTGGATTAGCATCTAGATACTCATAGCCTCATTGAAATAAAAAATCGAATAAAATTACAATTGAAAGGAATTTTCTTAAATGGGATTGCTAATTACAAAAACCTAACACAATGTTTGGAGTAGTTCGTTCAGAGAATAAAATTTTCACATTGTTACACATTTTTTTATTGGTGGATGAGTGGAGTGGTCCTACTTTTCGCGTCACAATGGACTGATCACTGAAGTGTGATGTTCACCCACTTTTGTGCGAACAAGTTTGCGTGGATCATTATGGGCTAATTTCAAATTTATTGATCTGACCCATTCAAATTTTAGTAGTTTTTTGAAAAAAAAAATTAAATTGATTGAAAATCATCAACTATATGTTTCAATTACTTTGTTTTAAAAAATTGGTGAACTATTCTTGTAATTATATTTACCGTTTATTATTATTTTAAATGAATGATCTACTTTTTTTTTTCTTCACAAAATAGTGGTTAGTAGGTTAGTTGTTAGGTTACAACACATGCTAACGTCTCTCCATAAACCTGACACCTCACTTACCTTCCTCTCCATGATCGCTTGAGCAGTTGTCCCAAGTCAAATCAATGATCTATTTAAAAGTACTAAAACTTGATCGGTTCGAATCAACAAAATGAACATAAGATAGGTCCATAATGAACAAAACTGGACTCTTCAATCCAAACAGTGGATAGGAGGGAAGCCACATCCTTTAGTTACATAGATTATTACCTAGTTTTCTCACAATGTTTATTTGGTTGAATACATTGTTGATTTTTCTTTTGTTGCAAATATTTAAATTATCTTCAAAAATCTTTTTACACTAGCAATTAAAACAAAATAGATGAGACACTTTTTCCAAACATATTTAAGGATTTCAAGTGAGTTAAAAATAGATATAAATTGTAACCAAAGAAATCTCAATTTTGTTATTTTTTCAAATAAATTTAAGAAGTTATAGTTTAAAATTACAACCAAACACTATTAGACCACTTTTTTAAACAAATAAGGTAAGTAAAGTGATGCCAAATGGGCCTATGATGTGGGGAGTTGCTAATTGCGAACATATTAAATGTTAGGATAAACTATCAATAGGTCTTAATAGTTAAACTTAATTCCCATCATGTCTTATTGAAAATAAGTCTTAATAAAATCGTCGTTAAAAATAATTTTTTGTAACAATTTTTTTTACATATGTCGCTAAAAATTGACAATTAGTGCCTTTTTTGTAACGATTTTTATATATTGTCGCTAAAATTTATAGTTAATGACATTTTTCATGACGAATTTTTCAAACTGTCGCTGAAAGTTAAAAATTAGTAACTTTTTTTTAAATTGTCGCTAAAACTTATAATTAATGTCACTTTTTGTGACAAAATTTTCAAATTATTGCCGAAAATTAACCATTACTGACGTTTTTTAATAGTGTTTGATGCAAAATGCCATTAATTATCATAGATCTATTGGACAATAAGTCCACCTATTAGGACCTATACGTAAATATCCCTTAATTTTAAGTTTACTCATAAAAAATTAAAATTTTATTCTTGAGTACAATTGCTATTAAGGACAAAATCACCAAAAATTCAAATAAATAAATAAATCATCTAAGTGCACCCCATATCCTCTGCCACCACCTTCCACCATCTTCCCATGGAGAAACTTTGGGCTGCATAAATCCAAACACATCTTGCCAGGGCGAGAGAGACTCAAAGAAGAAGTGATATGGTGGAGGAATTTTGTGTTAATTTTACCTCAAAGTGTTGGAACATGAGCATAGGAATTTAGTTTAACTTGATCTCAGTTGATTCTAGACTAAGACAATTAAATTTAATGCCCCTGCAAAAAGTTAGCTGTGAACTTCAGTAAAAATGCTTTTGTCCCATGATGAAGTTCTGTTAGCTTGAACACAATTTCTTATATACTGCTTTTGACATCAGAATTTGAAGGACAGCTTGGAAGCCATTGAAGAGGACCATAGAGAATACACCCTCGATGAAGACGATATGGAGGCCCAGGGAGTTATATTAAAAAAAGATTTCACTAAGAAAGATGCAAACATATTAGAGAATTCTCTGTCTCGTAGATATCCTGAGCTTGAATTCCACGAGGCTCTTCAGGAGGAGAAGGAGAAGCTGCATGTTGAGTTGCATCGGTCCATAGTGAAAAATGACCCGAAGGAATGCCAAGTAATTGAACACCTTATTGAAGTTACAGAAAATGTTGTTAATGTGCCAACAGGAAAGAAGCTTTCCCTGGATGTATTGACTTATTCAGGATCCGGGTAAGTGTTGATTCACTGTTTAAGGTTTGTTAGGATTTATTATCGCATTAAATGGTTTTATGTTGTAGGTATGGAACAACCACAAAATCCAGTGATGGGGCTAATGATTTAAAACCTAAAAATCAAGTTAAATCTGAGTGGCAAACCGATCTCTTTGACTGTTGCAGTGAGCCTTGTCTAAGTCAGTTCCAAAAATCCTAATTCTTTCGAACATTTTTAGTTTTGTATGTTTGATATAGTAGTTGTCTAGACTATTATAAATATTCAATTCTGTTAATTTTGTTATTTATTTATTTATTTTTGAACAGGTTTGAAGGCCTGCATCTATCCCTGTGGAATATTTTCACGCATAGCTCATGTGTCCTCGAAAGGAAATACATGTAAGCTTTCCAGTGTTAATTGCATTGATCTCAAGTAACAACCTAGTTGACAAGATCATGGTTATTATAATGAGAAAAATTAAGTGCACAGAAATGGTTCACAAAATCAATCACAGGTGTCTGTGATTGATTTTGTGAACCAATTTTGTGTTTGTAGCAAAACTTTATTAAAATCTTACGATTCACAATTTGATTCATACAGCTGAATTTTAAGTAAAGTGAATTTTACTATTTATGATTCACTACTTGAGAGAACAACTCACAATTCAATTTGCTGTTTGACAACACTGGAAAAGATATGCGACTTGCCGAGCATTTATCCAGGCTCAACAATGTTCAGAACAAAGCTGCCATTTGGTCATATTAGCTATCATACTCATAACGCATAACGCTGAAGCAATTTCCCCAACAAAGCCTAATTAAGAATACTCAAGGGTTGTTGGTTTAGTTTTCAAATCAAGCTTTGAGATTTCAAAACTCAAAATTTGTTTGGTTTACAATTTTCTCAAAACTGTTTTTAATCAATTTTTCTATCTCTCTCATTCTTTCACATCCTACATATCAATCAATCAATCACTTTTTTTTTCTCTCTCTCTCTCTCTCTCTCCTCTCTTATTCTCTCACATTCTACATATCAATCAATCATTTTTTCTCTCACACCCAGCTATTCAACTACAAAAACTACAAATCATCCAAAACTACAAAAGGTCAACTACAAAATTATTTTTAAAATATACAACCAAACAAAATTTCAAATTTTGAAAGCTCTTTTCAAAAACTTATCTTTGAATGCCCAGTTCTGAAAGATAGTCTGAACTATGTATGCTCCATTACATGTGCTTAGATTCTGTTAGGTTTTTGTAATTGACAAACAATCCCGTTTGACAAAACTTCTTTCAATTGTAATTTTATTCGTTCTTCTGTTTCAATGAGACTGTGAGTGTTTAGATGCGAATCCAATTCAAGTTGTGTCTGTGTAGAGAAGTTTGTGCTAACATTTCGTATCTTGAGCATCCTCGTTTGCCACTTTGCTAACTATGTATGGGGTCCAAGGGGCAGCTCCACCTAGTGAGTCCGGGGGCGAGGTCGAGGGGCAGCGCTCCGAAGCCAACGTTGTTTGTGCGCTCGAGCGGTGAAGTGGTACATCCAGTATTTTAGCTTGCATTCAGAACTCTTGCAAAACTCGTTTTACTGCTCAAAAGTTGCGCTCGAGCAGTTGGCCTATATGTTTTGCATCGCCTTTACTCACACCGCTCGAGCGGTAAATTGTGTGCTCGAACGATCATCGTGACTCTGTTTAGTGTAAAGTGCGTCATTTGCTGCTTTTAGGCGTCCAAATTCTTAGAGAAGAGCAAAATACAAATTGTTCTACATTGGAGGTTGTTTTTATATGAATTTCCTTGATGTATAGAAAGTGATTAATTAATCAACGAACTACAAATTGATAAACATTAAGGGTTGATTTTGTTTGTTTATTCATATAAAGAAAGAGGTGTTATTCGGTAGATTCTGGGGAACTTGGGGCCTGAAATTTTGGAGGATTCCGGAGTGGCTTGTCATGGATTTAACATTGGTGTGGTGGATTCAACATTGGACAAAGCAGTTCCGAGGTGAAGACGGTGGTGGAAGAGACATATCTAGTTTGGTTCAATTTGGGTATGAATTCGCTAAGTAATTGAGAGTACTTATATGTAATTTCTTTTTTGTCTTCTTAGTGAATTGTTTTGTGACTTTAGCCTGTGATTTTTTTTATTACAATTGGAGGTGCTCCAATTGTGGTTTTTTCCACGTGAAATTGTTGTGCCGATTTGTCATTGATTGTTTGATTAAGATTGTTATTCACTATTTTAAATTTGAAACATAATCATAAATCAATATCTTGAGGGCATTTAGTTTTTTTTTTCAGATTCATTGATGTTAACAATAGAAAGATGGTACTCCTACTGAAACCACATATGTTATTAGTAATTTGGTACTATTCGGGATTTATTTAAGACACGATGGTTCATTTTTATTCTTTCTCATGCACCAAAAATAATAGTTTTGATAAATGTTTTACCTTCAACAGTGGAGGACTGCTAATTCTGACTACCCACACTTATTTGGAAGTGCAGCTTGTGAACGCGCATGCAATGATCTTATGGCATACTCCCTATGCTGTTGTTGTTGCTGTTACACTTGTTGTGTTAGAAGGAAACTGCGCAAACTTTTTAACATTGAGGTATTTTCTTCCCAAACAGAACAACTCTCTCAAATGCTAGTTCTTGGTATAGGAACAATCAAATTTTCCCATAATGGGAAATTACAGAACTGTGAAGTGTGAATGTTATAAGAAACAATCATCAGGGTTCTCTTAGAAATTCTTATTCATCCTTCAAACTTTACTTTCTACTTCAAATAACTCCTTTTTTCAATGGTGATGAGTGTGGGGTAAAAATATAGAATTTCCTTCAATCCTGTTCAAATGGCAGTCATGTTTGATGCTTCTTAATGATCTATCTATATAATTTGGGATTTATTTGCACAATGCCACTTCTGTCTAACCCCTTTTATGCTCTCAAAACTTTAAATCTCATATATAACATTGACATCATGTCTACATGACCGTGTTTGGTGCAGTTTATTAGAGTTGCTTTTTTTTTTTTTTTAGAGAACATGTGCCCGACTGTTTTGTGCAGATTTGGCTGATAGTTTATAAGGTACAAATAACTTACATGAGGTATAAAATAAAAAAAAATAAAAAATTGATTATCTAAAAGCAAGGGAAGACGTACTTTTAGCTTATGCTTTACGATTATCAACTTTCAGCTTGAAAAAGGCTGCACCAAAGAGGCCCATAATCTTGATGGAATTGGTTCTCCTTGGAAAAAGAGGAATCATACAACAAAATTTCATCAAGTTCTAACTCTGTTTTGTATGCAGGGAGGTGCATGCGATGACTTCTTAACTCATCTTATGTGTTGTTGCTGCGCAATGGTCCAGGAATGGCGTGAGCTTGAAATGAGGGGCTTTGAAGGTGCGTGTAATCAACAGGGTCATAATAATTCTCCAAATTATTGTTGTGGTCGGGTTTCTGCTCTTCTCGTCTGTGCTAAACTAAAAACTCTTTGTGCAGGTTACCCAGAAAGAAATATGATTCCACCACCATACCAATATATGAAGCCTTAAAAAGTGCCTTGTCAATGTAGTGAGTTCAAGACTTCAAGTTCATTGCCTACTCTTGTATGTTGATCTTCTTTTGTGCATTCCTTGTATCTATTCTGTTCACAGTTTAAATATGTATACAGTAAATATAATCATGCTAGAGAGAGAGAGAGAGAGAGAGAGAGAGGAATCAAATAGTAGTGTAAATCAAGAAATTTAGGTTTGTGAATACAAATTGTAGACTATATATACAAGAAGCAAAACTGTGAGTACCACTTGGTGATCTATTAGGATGCTTGCCTTGGGCTTCTCTTTAAGTTCAAAAGTTGACGGACCTGTGGGATGCCCTATGGTTCCTGTTTAGTTGATTCGAACTGTTCATTTTCTATGACTCTCTGTGTATATTATTCATGAAAAAATGAAGTCAATACGATAATTGTAACTTTTGATTTTTTTGTGTTTATTTATTTATTTATTTTTAAAAACTTACTTCTCAACTATTTTTTTTTTTCAAGATTGATGTGATAAAATGAAAATATTACGATTATTATATCATTTTCATTTTTTTTTTCATGACAACGTTACAAATAGATTTGAACATATAATTTATTTATGTAGATTCTATGTGAGCTTTATATAAACGGATTTTTACTAGCCGGTTCTAATAATTGAATTTAGTACCCATTAAGTCATAAGTTTCTATTTCAGGTACTAGGAAGTCCTATTATATTTTTTTATTTCGATTTTACCCCTACTACCAGCTGGTAAAAATCCCAATTTAAATCATCTAAAACACTTTTTAAATCTTTAATTGTTTATAATATTTATTACTCATTAATTTTTTCAATTTGTATTAACTTCTCGATCATTTTTCCAAAACTCTTCTTCCTTCTCATTTCTTTCTCTCTAGAAAATACCACCATTGTAGCTATGGCCATGGCCATCCATCCGCAACCACCATCGTCGTCCGTCACTAATCACTGCCACCTCCACTGACTTCGCCGCCCACTACCACCATCATTGTTTACCAACCATCTCCACCGTCGCTGATCTATACTTTACCATCTCCGATTAACCGCCAATGTTTACTAACCACTTCCGCCATCGCCGATCTATACTACGCAGTCGCCAATCTACACTCCAACGTCTTATATTTACACCGACTTAGTTGTTTTTACGGTGAAATCAACTTCAAACAACTACAAGCAACATTGATTCTGCAGATCTCACCTCTCTCTTCCTCCCTCCATTTCTCTCTTTTTATTTCCCTTAAACCAAATCTACTGCATCAGTGATATTATCACTGATATATTTTTTTTGAATCTTGTGTTGATTTGTGATGAAGATGACGAGTTTTTTTTTTTGGTAATCTTTTAACAAACAACTAGTGAGAAATTTATCAGTGAATGTGTTTATCACTGAATATGTCTTTGAATCTTGTGTTAATTTGTAACGATGATGGTGATATTTTCTTTTTGTAATTTTTTAACAAACAATCAATGATAAATTTATCACTGAATGTGTCTATCAGTGATAAATTTATCATTGAGTATGTCTTTGAATTTTATGTTGATTCGTGATTATGAAAACTAAATTTATCACTGAATATAACTCCTTATCCCCCTCCTTCATTTTCTTCATTCATATTTTTCTCTTTTTCTCTTGTTGCCAGCATGGCGATATTGACATGGTGGAAATGAAAAATAGCCAAAAAAAAATATTGTCAAAGGTTGGAAGTGGTCTTCGGTGGCCGGTTGAGAGAGAGAGAGCGTGTGGAATGGTCGAGTGATTTCTATGTGTGGGTTGAATGTTAAGGGTAAAATGGGAAGATGTGCTAAATTATTTTGGGTCAGGACCTCATGGAAATTAAATCAGGTTTAAAGGACTGACCCGTAACTCTCCCTTATATGAATGATCCACATCTATTTAGGGCTCTTTTGAGAAGTGAGTTAGTAGTCACTTTCCAGTTTTTAACTTATTTTTAGTCACATTATCTCTTACATTTTTTATACATTAAAAAAAAATTAAAAAAATTAATTTTTAACTATCTATCCAAAACAATCCTTAAAACATGACCATGCACATCTATTTGGACATGGACATGGACATGGCCATGTCATTATCACATGTGGCAATTATAACTTGTGACATTCAAAACTTTTTCTTGTTCAAGGACAAAAGGGATAAAAATGATTTGGACCTAGTTGTTGTTAGGAAGCAGTCATTTTCTTTGTTTTGACTTTTAACTGACTCAAAATTAATAAGATTTTTAGTATACTATAATTTCTAATAAAAGGGTTCCAAACCATTAATAGAATTAGACCATCATTGGCAAACCTTGTAATATGAGTTTGATTTTATAGTTAAGATAAAAATAAATAAATAAAAATAAAAAATTTGAACAGTTGGTTCTTGTTATAAAATTTTGAGTTAAAAAAAAAAAACTTATACTACAAGTTAAAAAAAATTAGAAGACATTAGACAAATGGTTAAAATTAAAGTAAAAGTAAAAGTTTAGAATTTAAATTGATAAAATTAAAAATATGATATTTAATTTGTTACAATAGTTTAATTTTGGAGGGATTTTTTTTTTTTGGTTGTAATTATCCAAAAAATTATTATTACCAAATTAATCTATCCATGTTATTTGTTAGTAAAATATTTGTTTGGCTTAGATCAATAGAGCCTTAACCAAAATTTCGCCAAACAACACAATGATCAAGCAATTGTGTTGAGATTCTATGACTTGAAATTTCAAGAATTTCCTTGGAGTAAAAATAATGGCAATACGAACAAGAAAAAGAGAAAGAGAAAAGAAGAAGATGATGATATAAATGATTAAATGAACAATCAAATACAAGTAAAGTATATTAAGAATACTCCTATGTAAATTAGATCTACTCCTAGGATAGACAAAAAATATAAATCAAGTTATGTATTGATTTATTGGTGATCCTTTACAATAGAGCCATCAATGACAATTTATACCAAAAAATATAAGAAAAAACTTCTATTAACTATCATCTAACTACCCATGCAACTTCCGTTTTCTTACATTGCCACTTGTCCTTTATCCCTTAAATCTTCAAAACTTGACTTAACTTTTCTTAATTTTCAAGATTTTCCTACATAATCATAATAATAATAGCAATAATAATAATAAGTAATAGAAAGCGTAAAGCTATTTATAATCAACATAAATTTTATTTATGGTGCAAACAGTTGTACATAATATAGTTATATTTTTGCAAATATATATAATGCAGTTTAGTGGTAGACATCCACATCCACTGAACAAGTCTTCCACGTGTATGGCACGGCACGAAAACACCAACTTTCTTCATTTTTGCAGAAGGAAAATCATGTGGTGTTAGAGAAATTATCACAAATTTAATTAGGATTTTAGATTTATGATGAAAATTTAGAATTCCCATTGTGGGGTTATACTGAAAGTGGATATTGACCATTAATATTTTTTTGGTTTATTTTTTCTGAGATGGTAACACTGCTGTTTGTATAGTGCACTTGCCTCTTAAACCCCCTTGGGATTAAGGCATCGTTTGTTTGAAAAAATAGGATTAGCGAATCCGATTTTAATATTGTCTTAGGCCTTGTTTGGGAACAGGCTAATTTAGTAATTTTTTGGCTATTTGGCTAAAAAGGTAGGTAAAAAAAACTTGTATGTTTGGGATGACTTTTTGGCTAATTACGAAAAGATGTGCAAAAAGTAGAGAGAAAAGAGAATCTTTGACTTTTTGGTCTGAGTGGTTGACTTTTTGACTAATTTAGTAACTTTTTGACTAATTGATTAATTTAGTCAGTCCCCAAACGGGGCCTTAGTCTTTAGGTAATATCATTAATAAAAAATTGTAAATTAAGTAAGTGTCACCGACATTGTTTGTCATTTAACAGTTCATGTGATCCCACCCCTCTTTATTTATTTGGAGTGTCACATTGGTTCTTTTTTTTTTTTTTTTGGTTATTGTGTGTTTCATTAGTTAATTAGTGACAGTTTTATGATAATTTATTTATTTGTTTGTCAAGGAGGGAGATAAGAAAGAGGCTTTTAGGACTTGAAGTAGCCTTTTTTTTTTTGGACTGGAAAAAATTACTTTTTTTTTTCTTTACTATTTTAACTGAATTGTTTTGACCTTTTGGTAATGACTTATTTAAATGATATAAAGAAAAAAAGGTAATTTTTCCAAGCATTTGGTTTTCTTAAGAATTATCTATGAAAAAGTGATAAAATTTTAAATATTTTGAGTTAAATTATTACATTTTATTTTGAAATGGTTAACATTTCTTTAGAAACGAGAGATTATCATGGAAGGAAAAGTAGGGAATGAGATTCTTATGATCCCTATTTAAAAATAGATAATCATAAATTACTTTCTTATTTTAGTTCATTCCAAATGTTGAAATTATGAAAATCCAAAATCATATTCTCATATTCTCTTTCAATATTCCTCTAATACAAACTTAATCTTGATAAGCATTGGCATTAGGAGCCAATTTTGAGGGACAACATAGTTCCAAGTATAATGCAAAAGACATTGGCTAATAATTCTAGGATAAAAAAATAATAATAATAAATAATACCATGGGTGTCATTAGTTGTCTTATATCATGGATTGTCTCTGTTATTCCATCTTTTGTTATAAATAATTCTTCTAATCTTACTTTATCATTTAATTTTTTCTAATAAAATATATTACAATTAATCTTCAATGGAAGTAGTGTATAAGCGAATATATAGTCCCAAGATATTTTGCAAACAAACATAGCCTTATGAAAGGGCCAACAAAAAAAAAACAGAAAAAAAAGAAGGTGAAATTACAAAATAAATCTAAGATTTCACCTTGATAACAAATTTTAATTTAAATTTTGTATTTTTAAAATGGTATCAATTCTAATTATCTATTTGTATAACAACATAGAAGGGAGCTTGTTTTTATTTTTCAGAAAACACTTTTCAGAAAATTCTACTTTCTTATTTTTCGTATTTTTTTATTTTTACTGAATTTTTTTAATATTTTAAGCAATTTTTTTACTTTTTAGACACACCTAACATAAATACACTTAAAAAATAAAAAATTGTAAAAAAAATCTTTTAAAAATTCACTAAATACCAAAAATACAAAAAAAATACAAGAATTCAATACATTTTTTGTATTTTTATGTATTTATTAATTTTTTAAAATATTTTTCCACAAATTTTTTACTTTTTAAATACATTTAACTAAGATGCATCTAAAAAAGTAAAAAAAATGTTTAAAATTTAAAAAATATTCACTAAAAACAAAAGAATACGAAAACTAAAAAACTCAATTTTCAAAAAATTTAATTCAGAAAACTCAAACCAAAACACTGATTTTTTTTATTATTTCATTGTTAACAACCATTTCCTATTCTTACCTACCAACATCCATTACCATTCCTCCTCTTTCTCAACTCATTGCTCCACTCATTCCTTCCCTAACCCATAACCACCGCTGTCGTTTAATACTTAAAAAAAAAAAAAATGATTAAATTATTTGAAATGTTTCTATTAGAATTGATATTATTTTAAAATTTAAAATTAAAAAAAAAGTCAAGGCTTATTAATACAGAGTTGAACTTTTTTTTTTTTGGTGTGTAGGACATGCTTGGTTTGTTGTTTAAAAAAAAATTTCTATTTTTTAAAAAAAAGAAATTAATTTGATTAAAATAAATATCAAAAAGATATTTTTAAAATTTTAAAATTATTTAAAACCTCCCAAAAGATAAAATTATATAAAATTAATAAATATTTTTATTTTTTTATTTCTCTCACTAAATTAATTTTTTAATTTTTAAAATAAACTTCTGAAAACTAAATGACCGTAATTTTTGAAAAAAAAAAAAAAAAAAAAACTAACTGCAACGACGACGTGTGGTCGGAGGCTGAATTTTCATCACAGTGGTGGAGAAAAAACAAACAAATAAAAGTAAAAGCAAATAAAAAATAATTAAAAAGAAATTTCAAAAACTTTGCGTTAAGAGTGAAAAATGGGTCCCCACAGGCCCCGTAGAGAGACAGAGAGAGAGACGGAGAGAGAAATGCTGGAGTTGTTCAACACGGGAAAAAAACTAGTCGGTGTTTGTTTCCCGAGAAAATAATAATACCCCTGTTCGGATCCACACTCTATCGAAAAACGCTTCATCGATCTTGCATGGTCTGTGGGTCCACAGCAAGAGCAAGTCTCAGTTTGGTGATATTCTCTCAAAACCCCCCATTGTTGCTTCTCGTGATCTATCTCTCTCTCTCTCTCTCTCTCCCTCTCCCACCCACCTACTCTCTCTCTTCTTCCCAACCAAACCCCCCATCGAATCCCCTCATCAACACCACACTTTCCTTCTGTAAGTTCATCCTCTCTCTCTCTCTCTCCCTCTCAAATTTTGAATTGATTTACTCTATTTTTTTCCCCTCTAATTGTGGATAAATTTTCGATAATAAACCCTTTCTAAGCGATCTGGAAATTTGAATTTCTTATCTATGTTCACTTTAATTTGTAAACTCTTGATAGTTTTGAAAAATGTAACTAGAAAGTTTAGATTTTTTTTTGTCTTATTTCATTGACAAATCACTAAAAGTGAAAACACACATGGGGATAACATGGAGATGTTAATGACAATAATAAACGTAAACAATGGATTGAAGTATGAGTTTGATCTTGTTATGGTGGTGCATATGTTTAGATGGTCTGTTTAATATTGGTCAGTAGAAAAGGAGTTTGAAAAAGAATCTTCCTTTGAAATTCATGTGGTCGGTGGCTTAGATTTCATGGTGAAAACTCTGATTCATCATTGTGTTAATCTGCTAACGTTACTTTGGGGAAATTGAGTATATAATAATTAGAGAGAGGGATACCTATTTTGATAATTTAGGGTATGCATTTGATTTGTGTTGTAAATTGCAATTTACTGTTAAAGGCTTTGCAAATTGTTAAAGGGGGTAATAATGAACCAGTGCAGTATGCGAAGAGACAGTGCTACTACATTCCCATTTACGACTTCCATTAGATATATCAAGAAATTATAGATGCAATTAGTTTCTTTTATACCATTGCTTTTCACAAGGAATTTTAAAGGGCATATTTGGTACAAAGAATCAGTGGTTCCATAGTTACCCCTGTGCGAGTAACAGAAGTGATGCAATTACTTTTAGTATGCCAAAATTTATTCTACTACTGTTAAATTTGTACAAATAGAATAAAATTCGTCAAAAAGTTAACGGGTCATTGGCTTTTTAAATGTGAGACATATATGACGTCTGAATTCAATTTGGGATGAGAACCTCTGAAAACCTGGAGAGGGGCACACATGAACGGTTATCCCCTTCCACAGCTCTGAAAATTAAGGCCTCGTTTGGCAACCTTCTGTTTTAGCCAAAAAGTCACTATAAGTTGTCACATCACTCTTTCTACTTTTCTACACATCTTTTTGTAAAAAGCCAAAAAGTTACTAAAATAACCTGTTCATAGCCTGTTGTAAGTGATTAAAAGCTCTTTAAAGTTGAAAATTGAATAGAATTATCAGTTTGTTTAGTTGCTTCATAACATGGTATTTTACAACATCAACATTTCTAGGAAAGGTGTGTTCTCTTTTGTCATTTAAAGGATCAAAATAACTATAACATTGGGTTGTTTCTTAAGTCCCAGCATAAAGCGAGGCTTGTTAGCTTGACTTCAGTTTGTGTTGTGTGCCTAATTTGTTTTCATTTTATCATTTGCGAAAAGCTAAATGCTGATCACTGCTGCTAGTTCTGTGCGTGTAATGCATAATAACGCACAGAAAATTGAGCTATCCTTTTAACTTATTTCTTGTATGAACTCAGTTGTACCATGGAAAGACGGGAAGTAAGTCCCTTCACATATTTATGCATCAAAGCTATGGGAATGAAATATTAGTTGGTCCACCAGTTGTATACTTCTGCAGACATGGTTTTTAGTAGAATTGCTGAGGTTGTGTCTGCTGCAGCTAGTCGTTTATCAGCCCCAAAATCTTCAACCTTGCCATATGTATCATCTGGATTGTTGCCTCCATCAAATTCTGTTTATGGTTATGGTTTTGCCAACTCTGGACAGAAGAATAATTTGAGACTTTCATCTTCTCTCCAAGATTTCTCCACTTATCGTCGACTTGATCCAGAAAGTGATCTTAACTTGGGAATTGATGAGAGTTTGATCCATGCAAAACAGCCTAATCTCTTACAGAGAGGAAATGCTGGGTCAAGTTTTTCCAAGGAGAAGGCATCACCAGGAAGTCCCCTTGCACGAAAGAAGTGGGCACGTGTGGTCGTGGTTCTACTGTGCCTACTGTTATTTGCTGTTCTTATATATACATTACTGTTTTTTTATTCCAATTGGTCTCAAGGAACATCCAAGTTCTATGTTGTACTCGATTGTGGTAGCACTGGTACCCGGGTTTATGTATATCAGGCATCTGTAAATTACAAGAAGGATGGCAGTCTCCCTATTTTGTTGAGATCATTACCAGAAGAAGGTCTTCAGAGAAAACCTAGTCTACGGAGTGGGCGTGCTTATAACCGAATGGAGACTGAACCTGGCTTTGACAAGTTGGTGCACAACATATCTGGCTTGAGGAAAGCAATAAAACCACTTATCCAGTGGGCCAAGAAACAAATTCCCGAGCATGCACACAAGACCACTTCTCTGTTCCTTTATGCTACAGCAGGGGTTCGCAGGCTGCCAAGTTCAGACTCACAATGGCTTCTTAACAATGCGTGGTCCATTTTGAAGAGTTCACCCTTCTGGTGTGAGAGAGGGTGGGTTAAGATTATCAGTGGCATGGAGGAAGCCTATTATGGATGGATAGCTTTGAACTACCACACTGAAGTCTTGGGGGCCATCCCCAAAAAAGCTACGTATGGTGCACTTGACTTGGGAGGCTCATCCTTGCAAGTTACTTTTGAGAGTAAGGAACACGTGCGTGATGAAACTAGTTTACAGCTGAGCATTGGTCCTGTTAAACATCATCTCAGTGCCTATTCGCTCTCAGGCTACGGTTTGAATGATGCTTTTGACAAGTCCGTTGTTCATCTTGTCAAGAAGCTTCCTGAAATTACTAATGCAGATCTAGCTGGTGGACATATTGAAATCAAACATCCTTGCCTGTAAACTGGTTACAAAGAGCAATACTTCTGTTCTCAATGTGCTTCTATTTTCGATTCAAGTGGGAGTCCTGTGAGTGGTGGAAAAGTTTCGGGTAAAGGGGGAAAGCAAGGAATTCCCATCCAACTTATTGGTGCACCAAAATGGGAAGAATGCAGGGAACTTGCAAAAGTTGCTGTGAATTTGTCTGAATGGTCAGATCTAAGTCCAGGAATGGATTGTGAGTTGCAGCCTTGTGCTCTTGCCGATAATCTGCCTCGTCCTTATGGCCAATTTTATGCAATGTCTGGCTTTTTTGTGGTGTATCGTTTTTTTAACTTGAGTTCCGATGCTACACTTGATGATGTGTTAGAGAAGGGTCGGGAGTTTTGCGAAAGAACTTGGGACATTGCAAAGAACAGCGTTCCTCCTCAGCCCTTTATAGAACAATATTGTTTTAGGGCACCATACACTGTGTTGCTGTTAAGAGAGGGCTTACACATTACAGATAACCAAGTCATTATTGGTTCTGGAAGTATTACTTGGACCCTTGGGGTTGCCCTATTGGAAGCTGGGAAGGCAATTTTAACCAGATCAGAGCTTCACAGTTATGAAATACTTGAGATGAAGATAAACCCAGTCATTCTTTTGGCCATTTTATTTGTTTCACTGTTTTTCCTAGTTTGTGCATTGTCATGTGTTGCCAATTGGGTGCCAAGATTTTTCCGTAGACCATATCTTCCCCTCTTTGGGCATAACAGTGCATCATCTACTTCTGTTCTCAAAATTTCAAGTCCTTTCCGGTTTCAACGTTGGAGTCCCGTAAGTTCAGGTAAACACTTCTACATGATATGTGACTTATGCAGAGAAAATTATGGAAGTTTTACGCTGTTGTAATATTTTTGCCAGTTAATGAAATACTACGTGTTTTTGCTTGTATTTTTCTGCTAATTAACATTGGATAAATAATGTGTCTCTCATGCTGATAAGGGAATATTATCAACGTTCTGACCTCGCGACACTTCTAGATTTCCCTTGTGGAGGAATTTCCTTGTACCAACATAAACATCATATGATGAGGCCAAAGTTTGTATTGATAGTGCTGACAATCTAGACAATTTAAATTGTTAGGTAACATCCAACTGAAAAGCCAGACCCCTGGAAGTTATGTTAGTTTCTGCAATTGTCCTGCGTGTCAAGACTCTAGAGTTGTGGATTACAACATTTTGTCTGGGCATGGATACAAACGTTGACAGATAAATTGCTTCATCCCAGATGATTTTTCTTTAGTAAATGACTTTTTCTTTAATGTGCCCAAAATTTTGGACTACTGTTAATGTACTGTTAATGTATGAGCCAGATTGTCAATTAACACGGAGAATTTATTCTTAATCTGCAAGTTTCTTTGTTCT
This sequence comes from Camellia japonica, assembly GCA_030407325.1. Taxonomy (NCBI): domain Eukaryota; kingdom Viridiplantae; phylum Streptophyta; class Magnoliopsida; order Ericales; family Theaceae; genus Camellia; species Camellia japonica. The sequence goes on along the minus strand of JAPPVO010000002.1, from coordinate 175,411,957 downwards.
CAGCCTGGTAGTGGACACGAGATGGAGAGTTTCTTCTTGGAATAACATTGAGAACAATCAGACCTCTAGGACTCTAATTTGTGCTCGGAGTTCTCCCCTCGAATCATTCATGGATTTATTTTTCTAATGTAATTGTTAGCTTAGGGAATGCCCTGGCTTCTTGTTGTGGATTGTGTTTTGTGCTTTACAAAATTCTCGCATGTCACCAAAAAAAAAAAAAGTTTTTGTTTTCATTTATCTAATATTTTTAGGCAATGTCGATGTTGATTCTGGTTTTCCAGGGGATGGAAGAGTAAAGATGCCACTAAGCCCAACAGTTGCGGACACCCAACAGAGACCGTTCGGCACGAGTCATGGCTTCAGCGGAAGCAGCATTCAGCTCACAGAATCTTCCTTGTACCCATCTACTAGCAGTTTCGTGCATAGTTATTCGTCAGGTAGCTTGGGGCAGATGCAATTTGAAAATAGTAGCATGGCTTCTTTCTGGCCCCCTCACAGAAGTCAGATGCACCTTCAGAGCAGGAGATCACAGTCTCGAGAAGATCTCAATTCTTCTCTGGCAGAAGCACACTTGGTGAAAGTTTAAAGCAAACTCCCGAAGAAATTTTGGTACACTCACCTAATTCATCTTCGAATTATATCTTACATAGAAGAAAAGTGACATTTGGAAGCTTTTTTCAAAGTTTTCCTTTTGTCTATGTAAGTGACGGCACATTCTTTTTGTACCATATAGAACTCTTTTAAGCTATATTAACTTTACACTGTTGGATCTTTGACTTGTTCGTCTAAGTTTTCTAACGATCTCCAAATATATCACTGACTGCTTGGTTTATGTAAGAAATGATTTCACAAATTAAGCTCCTTTCTTTAGTTGGGTATAGTGAAAGAATTATGAAGAACCTGTCTTGGGTTTTGAATTCAAGGATTATGAGTTCCACATACATTACATCAAATGAAATTTCATTTGTTTCTTTACTTGTTATCAGTGTTACTTAGTTTTTGTCAATGAGAAGGTTGTGGGCGCGATGATGATATTATTTGTCTTTAGAATCGAATTGAATCCATGGCAAGAGATTCAATCAACTGGATTCCCTTAAAAGATCATTTGGCCTAAGCAAGCTTTTATTTGTCAAATCCCAGGTAATTTTTACTGCCCTCTGGTGGGATATTTCATGTGTGAAGCCATTGCTCATATTGAAGGACATGTTGAAGCTGTGACATCTTACCCAATCAACCAGATCAGGTCTGCACGATGGATGCATCTTGAGAAGAATCTGTCTGATCTGACAGCCAAGGACAGTAGGTGACTAAACCAGATTTGCTTGACCTAATGAAAAATGTTACCTTAATTTGTTTGATGGTAAATAGTTGGAGTTGAAGCTGAATGAAAAACTAATTTTTGATGGGTAATAATTGTTTGTTATCCATGCGAAATGTGATTTTTTATTGATCCTTCCAGTGTCATACTAGAGGCTTACTAAAAATGATTCCAATGGAAATAGGTATATTATTCTTAAAGTTAAATATAACACTTAGCTTGTTTTTTATTAGTAATTCGTTAATCATATCAACAGAAAAATGATGCCATCTATTTTATATGAAAATATATATTATACAATGTTTATCTTCGTGGCTTCTTCTCATTGGCAATACTTGTGAGGTTAGCGTAATGATGTCAAAATTGTGAGGTGTATTGTATTTTTTTTCAAATCTTTGGAGAGGTTAGTGTAATTTATTGCAGGAAATATTACATGTATTTTTCATGAGTAATTTTAGGAATCATGAAAAAAATTTCATGAAGATGATCATAAAAAATTCTTCACATTTGGATTACATATACAATAAAACACCATACTCTAAATAAAGAATGAGAAAAGTAATTTTAAATTTAAATTTTTTTTTTTAACCTAACATTTTTTAAATTTTTTCTCTAAAAAAATATTTTGAGAGACAAACTAAACTGTCCAAATCTTTTACCCTTTTTTAGCGGTTAACACATACGCTAACCCACAATTTTTAACCATCCTATTTGAGAGGCTTTCATTGGACCACTGACCATGGAAATTTACTCGTGGCCAATTGCATTTCTATGAACCAAAGCAAAAATTTGTCAACGACTAGCGAGAAGTCTGTACAAATCTAGGCACTTAGCAATTTATTATTAGCTATGTTTGGCGAGTCCGGATCCTTTGGCATGGTTCCTATAATGCCTCAAAACGACGTCGTTTTGAGACAATTTACCAAAAAAAAAATTAAAGAAGAAGAAGAAGATAGAGAGAGATGAGAAGTAACTTCTCCGGCGCACTCTCCTGCAACTCACACCACCGCGACCCCTACTCTTTGATGCCACTCTCTGACCCCCACGGCACCACTATCGCCAACCCACTCATCCTCCTCCTTGTTCTTCTTTCTCTTCCGATCGAGGAGGTTAGTTGCGGTGGCAGTCACTTGAAAGAAGGAGCACACAAACGCTATTTTCTTTTCAAAATCTTAGAAAACATCACTGTGTGTACAAATCCCACTTTGAAACCAAAACCCTCACTCTTTCCCACCCCATTTTCATAGATTTTAACCATTATTGGCTCTATAAATCTTTTTCAAACTTCAAATCTTCAACCCTCAAAACTTTTTTACTTAATTATAATTATATTCCAATACTTCACTCATCAAATACATAGTGAATATAACCTTATTTGTTGGACTCTTTCTGAAATATTATCCATTCTAAGGGCTATCAAAAGTGTGCAAATGGGTCTCTGTTGTTGGGTTTTGAACATGGGTATGGGTTTGGATTTGGTGGGTGAAGAGGTGGGGATGGGTTGGGTTCTTGCGATCTAAGTCTATAGAGGTTAAATGATTTGAGACGATAGAGAATAAAAGAAAAAGAAAGACTCAAATCGCAGACCTATTTTCAAAACCATTTGGGTTTGGATCTAAGTCTATTGAGGGAAAGTTGACTTCGTGGAGGTGGACTGCGGATAAGGGTGGGCGAAGGTGGGTTGCGGCGGCGAGACGGTGGTGCGCTGGTGGATGTATGGAGGAAGGAGATGGAAAAGGGTTTGGGATGGCGAAATCGCCGGAGAGGGAGTGTCAGCAAGATCATATGGCCTTTCAATTTATTTTATTTTATTTGTAAATTTTGTCACAAAACGACGTCGTTTTGAGGTACTACAGGAATAATAGTGAGTGAATTTGTGAATAATATAAAGGGGGAAAAAAAAAAAGGTTAAGAACAAAAATGGAATTAATTTTCTTTTTCCTTGATAAATCAAATATTCAAACATAGCGTAAAAGATAAGTGCACTAGAGGAACATTTACCACGAGTCAATTATATCACGAGTCAATTACACAACACCGCGTCAATTATAAATAATATGAGTTAAAATATGAGTTCAATTTTGTTCACCCATAGTAGGTGAACATTTCTTCACATTTTCCATTGATTCTTCCAAAGTAATGGACCCCATGTCTAACGTGAAATCAATGAAGAGGTGGATAGTGTTCACCTATGGACGATTATGCATATAATCCGGAGTTTGATATCAGAATTAGGGCCTACTAAAAAGTTCAACTTCCATGAACACATCAATCTAAAGCGGCAATCTGATTGAACAAAAAGAGAAACAGGTAAGTAAAAAGCCACCGGGACAATCTGTATACAAGATTTATAACTTCTTGATCCCTCGAATCATATACAAGAACAAGCAATTGAATGATCATATCTCATCCCATATGCCCCACAGTTAGAACCTTAGGACCAGATAGCGAGTGTAACCAGTTGTGTGAGCTACGGCTTGAAAGAAAATGAAACCGTGCTAGGGGCAGCAGTCCCGCATCTGAAAATTAAGCTAAGAAGGCATGGCCACAAGAAGGAAAAAAAAAACATAGTTAATTTCTCAGTTTCTTTGAAAAATTAACGCTATAGATCTACTTTGGGAGACCGTGTGTCATCGCTCATTTGTGAGAAGAGCCAACGAAACATTTGTGATAACTTACTGGTGAGAGCCATCGGCTCTGGGTTTTCCGACTTCAAATTACAGATTGTATTGTACTCGTGCTTTAAATGAGGGGCAACTATTCTTTCCTGTAGAAAAAAACAAAGCAAGTTTCTCAACAAACAAGAGAGAAGTCTAAAATTTTGCAAGTAAATTCTCAAGTGCGAATAAAACATTAATACCTTGAAAACTTCAAATGGACAGAAATCAGAATTGTCACAGCCCTATTTATGGAAACACAAAACATAATTAAAAGCTTCGAAATATAAAAAGAAAGCCATAATGGGGCATGCCAAGTTTCACAACAGTTGAAATATTAGAGACCCTATAAAAATTAACTGATAGAGAAAATAACTTCGGATTGAGACAGTAAATTTCAAAGTCCATACATGCATATTAGCCCATTTGGGAAAACAAATTTGCGGCTTAAAAAAAGTTACCTTTTTGAGCTGAAAAAGCAAATAAGCTGAAAATCTGAACTTTTTACCCAACATCGTAACTTTTCAATGTAAATTTCAAATTTGAAGCTAAATAAGCTGCAAATAAATGCAATAGGAAGTGAGCAATTTCTAATCAAATCATCTACAATCCATCATAGGGTGCTCCCCATACAACTGAAAGAAAAATGAAAACCCAAATAATAATAATAATTGTAATTGCTAGTCATGATAGACGGCTACTTCAACATCATCAATCGAAAAATAAACTAAAAATTAATAAATATATAAATATGAGGAATAAGAATCTATGAAATTTCAAGAATTTAGTCAACAAAAGCTTACTGGCATTGGAACAGGATGTTCATTATGCAGTACTTGCACAAAGTACTTGCTTGAAGACTTAGCTGGACAACTATAAAGTACCATCATATTATTGCCACCAAAAGGCGTCACCACACTGCCCCTCCAATTTCTTCTCTGAGGTGGCTTTGGAGGGAGTTGCAAGGGTTGTTCCTTTTGAATTTTTTCAAAATCTGAAATATTCAACAAATAATGCTTACTGAGAAGACAACATAAAAGCAGAAGTCATACAGTTAAAGTAGAAACACAATGGGACAGCTGGCATACTGAATCAAATGCTTATTTATGATTTGCCCCAGATCCAAAGGAAAAAAAAAGGGACAAGAAATCTGAAGGAAAAAAAGAAATGCATGCATGTGCCATCATATATAGAGATTCAAATATGACTAAGAAGCATGGACACTTCTACGAACCGACACAACATGACACTCATCGGACACTTGGACACACATGAATCATATTACAAGTTTGAATAAAATAACTTGTAATCTAATGATAAAACGAAAATAATGTAAATTTATACATATTCTCCTCCTTTAAACTTTTAAAATTATTATCTTTGGCTGAAATATTCATATAATAATTATTATCCTTATATATGACATAATAAATATATAAAATTATATATTTTGTATGTGTCCCCCCACGCGTTGTGTCCTATATTTTTTGGAAATTTACGTGTCAGTGTGTCCGTGTCGTGTCTGTGCTTCTTAGAAATAGGAGAATGAAAGCACTCACCGGATCCTTCAAGAAAGAGCCCAATCAGACATGAGAATGGAAGCAGAGTTTCTGCATGAGCGAACCGCAGTCTTGCCTTTTCATAACTGCGAGGAGCATGTTCTTCTACAGTAACAGAAGGTATAAATTATGAACCAAACAGAAGATACCTTTATTTTTTCCTCCGGCATTAGCCATGAAGACTTCAATTATAAGTTTATAACACAATTAATTTTCAGATAAGTTTTGAAATAGATGCCATGATGTGGGAATTAACTCCTGGTTTTGAAATACATACCATAGCATTAATAGCAAATAACCACAAAGACAGTGAAAAATAATATGACAATAATATGAAATTGTTGTGGTTTATCTAACCTTCTTTAGCCTTAATAGCTTGTTCCATGGACTGAACGACATCTTCAAGCAATGGCACTCCCATCCGGTAGTTTAATGCATTACCATAACCCTTTAATATGAACAGCTCCAAATCATCTGTCCACTCCAGCAAAACAACCTAAAAATGTTTATATTTGGCAAGTTAGCAAGTGCATAATGAGCAAAAAACAAAGCATGAACTGATAACATACACAATTTGCACTTATCAGTGCATAACGTATACAGGAACACAATAGATCCCATGGTATGTAAGTACCAAACCTACATACCTCAGATGGAGTGAACAGAGCACAAGCTTGATCAGTTATATTCAATAAGGATGCTTCCTGCCAAATTGAGAATTCAAACGAACAATTACAAAGGAATCGCAATCAGATAGACTATTTAGAATTCTCAGAGAAAGAAAGAAAATGAAAGAGAAGAAAGGAAAGGAAAGAAACAATCACCTGTTTGCACAAAAACCAGAGCGAAGATGTATCTTGTCTTGTAAAATTCAGATCGTAACGCCTCACTAATGCATGGGTAATTTCATCCAACGCAGGTTCCTTAAGCTTACGAACAGTAGGTTCCTGACTTTTTCTAAAGGCCTGCATTCAGAGATACACACAATGAAACCAAAGAAGTATCATGTGTTGTAAAATTCAGCTCATAATGCCTCACTAATGCATAAAATTTCATCCAAGATAGGTTCCTTAAGCTTATTATCCAGCAGTATAAAGTTTAATCTCAATTTCCTAGTACAAAATGCATAAAGATCAGAACAAAAAGGAAACACCCAAAAACGTAAGGTTTACTTCCCTTCTAAATGTAAATACATATTTATTTGGTAAGGTACCCACCAAATAACTATGTTAAAACCAATATATTAAGGGTGAACCATCCATAATAATGAGAGAAGCCCGAAAAGACATTTAAAGGTAAATAAGTAACAAAAACATATAGTTGTGGTTTTTGAGAGATTCCCAATCCCAATTTGTTAACATGGATGCATTACCCACTTCTTAATAAGCTTATACATGTGGGTGTTAGCATGCAACTTAATAGAAAAATAATTTTGTATTCAGAGTACAAGGCTCCCACTTACGAAGCTGATTCCCATGGGTTTATGCCACCAGCTTGGGGACATATATTCTTTTATCCACGACATCTAAGCATGCAGTTTAATACCACTATTTTTTACCACGACCAGTAGGAGGAAATCAAGTAATTCAATGGTTTTTGACAAGGATTTAAAATATCCATTATCATGTGATTTGAATTCAGCAGCATACAAAAATCAAATGAAAAGCTTTGTATTGTGATTATAAAGAAAGTAGTACTCTGCTATGTACTGAATGATAGTACCAGGCCATATGTATGACAACTCAAGTCAGTGTCAAATGAAAAGCTCACATACAGTAACCAAGAACTCTTTTCGAGGAAACCCTTTCCCTAGTTGCCTCCATGTTTTCATGAGCATTCAATAGATATCACAAGTTACTAGAGTGCAAGCATCCAAATTGAAAATTAAAAAAGCAAACCTCAACTACATAAGAGTGAGAGCAAATACGCCAATCTATGTAACTACGTGTAATTCTTTAGGTATAAGCTATGCTGAGAGTTCCATGTACCTTGTAGTTCTGACAACAATCATGGAATCTTAGCCATATATCACTTGCACGGCTTTCACTGGTTACTGCAAAAGCTCGATGGCGCCCTGGTCCAAGATTTCCCCTCCCACTAAACAGCCCCATGCCAAATGCTACAGCACTAGCTGACGCCCGAGGAATCTATTTCATGATTCATGGCAAAGAAAAAGAGATGTATAAGAATAATGAATCCTAAATCACAGTTAGTGTGATGCAATCAGCCTTTTAGTGGATCGAAAAAATTTCAGTGGAAACTAGACCCAAACAGCATTTATGGTAACGAGGCAATAGATAGAACAATTGGCTGAAACCTCCTATGAATTATCATCACTAAAGCCAGCCATTTGCAAAAGTGAATAGAAGGAAAAGTAGAATGTGGCCTACCTGAGTTGCCTTTATTGCATACACATCTGGGTTGTAATCCTCATTAAACAGTTGTGGAAATTTGTCTCTGGTTCTGATCCCCAGATTATACAGTTCATCTTCTCCTTCACTAATTAATTCACCACCCTTGAGCTTCCCTTGCCAAGGAGATTTCCATCCTCGAAACCAGGCAGGAACTTTCTGCAAAGCCAACTTCTGCTCTTTTGCATCTTGTAGAAGAACTTCCATACGCATGGCTAAATCATTTAACTCTTTTAACTTTTTCTTGGTTGGAGCACGAGTTCCATGCCTCGCCTGGGATACCAAAATTTTGACTAATGAAAAGTATACTTTTAATAGAACACTCGGTATAACACAACATTGCAAGCTGAACATAGCACAAACAATAGAAACCATAATGGCAGCATTGGAAGACTCCATAGAAACCTTGATAAAAATATGCAAGCAACAAGATGTTTTCGCAAATTGCATAACCACAAACCAAACAATTTTCAGCTTTCCAACAAAGTCGTGGCCAATTTTCAAGTGTCCAAAACATAGACATACATATTTTTAAAAATGTCCAGAACATACATGCTAGCTAAGAAAGCAATTGTAACAAGTGGCACATTTTGACTGACCACTTGCTTCTACTCGATAATTGTAGCAAATGCATCAAAAAAACATAAAATTTGCCTTTCAAAGCAGGATGAAAAAGAAAAATCTGTACAACATGACCATGTATGATGGTTAATTTAGTCTAGAGGAATATGGGACTGTTATGCTGCTTTAGTTTTTCTGGAGGCATTTTCCTTTTTTATTTGTTCTGCCCCTTTTTTTTTTTTTTATATATATCTTTCTTTGTGAGGAAATCTCTATGTTCTTTGCATTAGTTTCTTTCTCTCAAAAAGATTTGCGGAAAAGAATTACTACACACACATACACTTGAGAACTACTACAAACAACACTTCACAAATTTAAACCCCTCAACTCAAAATGCTATGTACAAACACAGCTCTTAAAGAAAATGATCAAAGGTGATACTGAACAAACACACGGAATTCAGAATGAGTCTCAGCCTATTTGGTAAGACTTATGTGGCTCTACATCCATATGAAGAACAGTTCAGTGTTGAAATATAGCTTTAATATGTTAAAGGTCACAAGAAATCCAAACGTAAGTCTTGTTCTCTACTGTTTTTTTCCCTGATGAAACAAATTTATGTCAGATTCTTTGATGTGCAACAGCTAGATAATTGTCCTTCGCAGCTTCACCACCAGAGGTTCCAAAACTCTAGATTATGCAGTTCTTGGTGTAAACACAAATTTTGTATCCTGCAATTAAGACAAGAAATAAATGCACAAATAATTAATTTTATTTAATTATAATAAATGGGGTACAATTCTCTGTGGTTTGCTCTATTACAAAAGAACAAATCCTCTGATTCGATCTCTGAAATGGGTTGCAATCCAATGGTTGTTGAAGCTTGTTATTAAATCGAACAAGTTGATAGATTTCTTCAAGTCTTCTAAAGGAGAAACTTGGAGAAAAAAAGCTTGATCGAGGGCTTAAACGGCTTGATCTTGAACGAGTCTTGAAATGATCTCTTTGAAAGGAGAGACCAAATTTGTATATGTAACTTGAAAGGATTGACACAAGTTTGGAGTGCTTGATAATCCTCTCTTTTAAGTTTGAGGAACTTTAGAGAAAATTTTAAAAAGAGAATTTGGCAGAGTCTTCAGATCGCTTAGGAGCTTGCAAGACCTTATGCAAAAAAAAAAAATGTGTGTCACCCTTTTCCCATAATGAGAGCCTCTATTTATAGGCTTAGGAGGGAAGGGTTAATTTCGGAAACTCCAAAATTGACTCTAATTTCCAAGAAAATAACAATTTATCTATTATAGAAATGATTTGTATTGAAATTTGAATTATTCCACCAAATTCTGACAAAATATCTTTATGGGCTCCACACTTTTAGGTCGACCCAATTGCCAAAATAGGTTTACTTTTCTTTTGGTATGACCCATAATTTAAAATGGGTTAAGATCCATAATTTTAGTAAGACTCACATCCATTTGAAAATTTTGACTATCTTAATTTTGATTAATCAAGAAAATTTATTTATTTATCTTGATTAATCAGACGGTGATCAAGACCTATGAAGCATGGGTACTTCGAAAAACATGCCGTATCCGTACCGGGTACTTACCGGCGTATGGTACCTCGTATAGTACTTCTACATATGTACCGGGTACACGAAACACGTACCCAAATTTTTTCTTCTTAATTTTTGGCGTACCTAGACGTACCTAGTATATACCCAAGCCGTACCGTACCTCAATTGAAACAATATTTTCTTCTACTACAAAGATAAAACTCCTTTCACTAGACTTCTTTTTTATTTTTAGTTTTTTATGCTTAGCATGATTTTAAAATTACACTATGGTTTGGTAGTTATATAATATATTGACATTTAATTTTAATTATACCTTTACTTTTGGCATTATATGTTAATTATAGGTTGTTGGATCTTAACAAATTAAACCATTTAATTAATTTTTACATTATTCTAAATTAAAAATAAATATTTTTTTACAAGCGTACCGAGCCGTACCCTACTTTTTTTAGATTTTACCGTATCGGCGTACCCGTATCATACCCGTACCGGTACTCGTACCCGTACCCGTGCTTCATAGATCAAGACATATGAAAAATCAAGTGTCTAAACTTGGTTAGTCGATGGCAGAAAACAGTTCAAGTATTCTCAAAGCATCAATTTATCAAAAAAAAGTATTCTCAAAGCATCAACAGCAACTAAAATATTTTTGATACACCATCTGATTTGAGCATCAATCATTGGGCCTATGAATGAAAATTTGAACAAAACATAACCTATTTTCCAAACACCTAAGATTGATATATTCTCAAAGCATCAAGCACGTAAAGACTTTGTTTACCACCTTATTGACACGTTTAGAATAACTAGAATAAATTCCGTTATGATGGAATAAACGAAACCAAGAAAGTAAGACAAGCAATCACACAAAGATATACGTGGTTCGGCTACAAGCCTATGTCCACAGGCAAAGAATGGCAGAGGGTTTACTATCAAAAGGAGGAGAAAATACAAGGGTGGATATCTCTCTCAAAGCTGATTGTAACAATAGATTACTCTAATCTCATAACCCTAATCCACGAAATAACCCATAATTTATATGTATATATCCACTAAGATCTGCATACAACAACTGGGTCCAACCTAGTGGAATCGGGTCGAGACATCCCCAACAAATTCATCCCACATTATTATATGAAATCCACATTGCTTAACAAAATAGGATACATGTGGCTATAACTAATTTTCAATTGATTTTTGGTTAGAAGATAGATTTTTGAGTGTTTTGTGTGTTTAGGTGTCAGGGCGTGTGGATCCTGATTTATCTACGTTTTTAGGTTTTCTTGATGATGTAATCGGATATTTGTGTCATTTTTGGTTTCCTGTATTGTATCCTTTAGCATTTTCTTGATGCTCTTTCTTCAATAAATTTTATTTATCAAAAAAAAAAAAACTACTTTTCAATTGACCTGGATAAGCACAAAGTCAAAATATATGATCATATAAACTATATGCATAAACAATTTGAAGTTGTAAACGATAATTACCACAAGATTCAAATGGATAGGAGAACATTGGTCTGGAATGTTAGAAGGTACAAACGAATTGTCAGATATGTCCTTCACAACACCATACCTGCCAAGCCAAAAGAATTTAATAAATAAAAACAAGTAATCATTCAAACATTTCCATTAATCAAATAATAATAAGTTTAAAAAAAAAAAAAACTGTTTAGTGTGACGTTTTCTTATCTTCTTCGGATACGTTTATACACAATAATTCCTATAAAACAAATACTACTAAAGAGTCCGAAATAAATTGATCAATATTATTTATTTATTTTTTTTTTTTGTGTGTTGAAAGCAATAAGCTGGATTTTTATTTTGAAATTTTTATTTATTTGGGGACCGAGAAAACAAAAATCATCTATTCTTATCAATTTTCTTCATAACCAAACAAAGAGTTCAAAATCTTGCTTGTCGAGCTTTCGGCATCTTAAATTGATTCGCCAGATTTGACCGCAACCAAGGCCTAAACCCTAAAATGTGATTAGAGCGTTCGATTCGATCGTCCAACATGCGATGCAGGTGAAAATAATTAAGAGAGAGAGAGAGAGAGAGAGAGAGAACCTCGTAACAGTGGAAACATGTTGGCGAACGTCGAAAGCTCCATCATCAGCGTCTGAATGTAGTAGGAGTGCAGATAACAACAATACCATGAGACTCGCCTCCTCCATTCTCTCTCTCTCTCTCTCTGTCTCTCTAGAATGGTATGGTGGGATGGGAAAGTAAAACAGAAATTCTGAGAAAAGCGATTACAGTTCTTCTTTTATACGACGTGGGTTGGCGTTTTGACTTTTTAAGTTATTTTTAGTTTGGATTAAAAAGTTTGGTTTGAAATTTTTTTTTAAATTTTTTGGTATTTTTTTGTGAAAGAAGTGTATAATGATTATGAATTGGATGTGATATTTTGTTTATTGTGACTAAAATAGCCTATTTTATCTTTTGTGACTAAAATAACTAAAAAAGCTCCCAAACCATCTTTCCAAACGGTGCCATGTTTGATTTCAATTGGAATATAATTTGGTTTGAGTTTTTTGAATTAAGTTTTTTAAAAATTTAATTTTTTTGATTTTCTTATTTTTTTAAAGTAAATATTTTTAAATTTTTAAATATATTTTTATTTTTTTAGATGCGCCTTACTTAGATGTATCTGTTGGCTATATATTTTGTACAGGCCAATCACAGTCCAACACGTTGCAGGATGATGGCAATACGCGAAGACAGTTCAAATCTTCAATCGTGATTACACACGTGGCAGTTAGTATTGGTTATTAAAGATCTGCGTAGCACTGGATCAGTAAAGAGATACAAGATGACATGGCTTTAACGGTTATACATATATTTAAATTCAAAATCAGGAGAAAAGCCTAACTACAAATATGGCATAGTGGAGCTAATTGTAAGGAAACATCAGCAATCATGGAGGGATGGTTCGATAGTTAGAAGTTCATTTCGACGGTTATCATTGAGAAGTATAAATAGTAGAAAGGTCCTAGAAAGAGGCCCCAGACTCAGATCCACAAAATCAGTTTTATTTACTTTATTTTCCTTCCAGTTTTTACATTTCTGTACTTCAAATTCCTACACTGCACTTCGTTCATAGAAGTAGTTTCAAGTAGTTTGTTGCTGTAAACCTCTATGAGGCTGATTTAGATCTTTGTAAGTCTTCCATTTTATTTAATAAAATGCTACAATTGTTCTTCATTTAATCGTCGTTTGCTTAATTCTCCTAAACAAAACTACCAGTAAAAGTCCTCTTCATTGAGGCTGAAAGAACTAAAACACAATTGTCTGATAATTGGTTGGCAATTAATATTTTGTAAGGACTGATTGATCCTTGCTGGCACGCTCAAAATTACAATAATAACCTTCGAAAGCCAAAAAGTCAACATATATTTTTGGCACGTCCAGTGGGACTAATTGAAATGGCTAGACGTAGGAGATAAGGAGAAAATGAACGCTTGGAAGAAGGCGTGGAAGGAGATGTGGAAATACCTAATCCAGAGGATAATGTGATAACACATCTTGTGAAAGTACCTGTTTTATCAGAATCTATGGTCGAACAGACCAGCATTTCGGAGCAAGTACCACATGTTCAAAGTATCGGACGAGGCTAAGGAATTGGACTATCCACTGTTCCATCTACTCAGCCAATGAATCCATGAGGAGGCCTAGTAGATGCCATGGGACAGCAGTTAATGAACACAATGGAAAGATGGACAACATCCTTTATGGATCGAATGAATACTCATTAACCAACTAACGCAAGGCAAATGGAGGGAAATTTCAAATGTCCCTCAGCAAAAGATTGGCTAGAGATAAACAGCCTATGCAAAATAATGGACATTCTAATGGTCAAACTAGTAATCAAAACTATGAAAGACCATCACCTCAGTCTTGGTATGAGCCTCTTTCGAGGCCTGTGACAAATTAAAATGCCTCATTACTTAACAGTGAAGCCATGCAAATTGGTGGATCTGGCCCAACATAAGAAAATGGCATAAGGATGTTTCTAAATCCCATGTTCAAAGCCATACCTGACATGAGAGGGTTCACTAATCCTTTATTCGAATTTGTACCCGGGGGGTTGGAAGGGTTTCGTGCAACTAGAAGAGACACAACACTTGTTCCAGCACCTTTCGCAGGTCCTTTCGTAGGACAGGCTCAGAGGGGTTACCCATACCCTCAATAGCAGCCAACACCACAGGGACAACCAATCCCAAATATACCGCCCTTTAGACCAAGAGGACCTCAGGCACAAGGTTGTCCACCAAATCCTGTGTTTGTTCTTCCAGTAGTGGTTCAACAAGCACAAAATATGATTCATAGGGACCAAATTGTTGATATTGTTAGAGAGATGTGTGAGCCGATGGCTTGGAGGGTTCAAACTCCTGTGTACAGGAAACCATATCCAGAATGGGTAGATCGGGTAAGTGAATACCCAAGAGGGCTCAGGATACCAGACTTTGCTCTTTTTTATGGAAATGGAAATCAGTCAATGGTAGAGCATATTGCTAGGTTCGCTGCTCAATGTGGTGAATTTACCAATAATGATTACATGAAGTTAAGATTGTTTCCAAATTCTCTAACTGGGGTAGCTTTTGTATGGTATATTAACCTTACACCTGGCTCCATCCAAACTTGGCAACAAATGGAGGAGGCATTTCATGCCCAATTCTTCCAAACGGAGCTAGAAGTTTCCATGGCAGACTTGGCAAGGTTGAGTCAAAGGCCTGATCAGAAAGCTGCTCAATTTATTGCCGGATTCAAAAGAGCACGAAACAAATGTAGGATCATCCTACCAGAGCCTGAGTTCGTGAGATTGGCTCAAAATGATTTAGAGTTTAGGCTTCGAAAGAAGTTTGACTCAACTGAGTTTAGAGACTTAGTGGAACTGACCTATAAGGTGTCTAGGTATGAAGCATTACTAGAAGAAGAACAAGATCGAAGTAATGCATCATACAAGACGTATTATAGAGATCCTAATTATGGGATTGATGCAGCAGAGATTGTAGGGAAAGAACCTGTGATCTGTGAAGCATTAATTCATAAAGACACAACAATAGACCAGCAGTTTAAAAAGAAAGACCTTCATAGGAAATACTCTTTCGATTTAACAGAGGCATATGACATTTTTGATCATTTGCTTGCGGCAAACTTTCTGAAGTTACCAAAATGAGTCAAAATTCGTCTCCAAAGGAACTTAAAGGAAAAGTGTATTGTAAATGGCATAATTCTTGGTCTCACTCAACTAAAAACTGTATTATTTTTCGAGATAGGATCTAAGAGCAAATTCGAAAGGGGAGTTTAAAATTCCCAGCTAAGGTAGAAAAGGCTATGGGGATTGATACTAATCCATTCCCAGAAATTGGAGAAGTAGCAGCCAATATTATTGTGCCAAACTTTCAGAACTTATCCTTGAAGGAATTAGAAGAGGTCAATGTGCAAATGCATGTTACTAGCCAGACTACTATCAAGAAAGATGCTAGAAGTTTACCAGCAGTTGGACAAGGCTTTGCAGAGCAGAGGGATGATTCTGATGAAGAAGCACTGGATGATGATTCTTTAGAGGCAGCTGTCATGCAAAGAATGTGTCCCAGGTGTAGGTTGAGCTACAAGTGGTTGAAAGGGCTTCCGATTGATGGGAAACAATATTACAAGGATGTGCAGAGGCGTCCTAAACCAACCAGTGCCTATAACAAGAGGCCATATCCAATTGGTACTAGGCAGTAGCCATTCATGGCTGAGCCAACAGCCACTAGAGTGCACTCCAAGGGCAAGAGACCTTTACATGAATTCAGACCACCCAACTATTACAGAATGGAGGGCAATCATCCTGAGAGGAGACTTGAAGTGGGCTCAAGTCATGGGATCAAAGCCAGAGATTGGCCCCCTAGACTAGCCTCACACAAAAAGGAAAGTGGGCACCTTCATGGAAGGCCTGAATTAGGCCCAAAACAGGGGGTCAGAGCCAAGCAATGGCCTTTACAGCCAGCTTTGAAATTGGCTTCAAAGGAAGAAAGAGACAGTTCGACAACTCAGCTAATGGGTTCATGGGTACTTGGAGTTCCAGATTGGTTTGTCATACAGAACAAACCTAGGGAAATGTCTACCCAAAGAAATGTTGTTGGAGACTAGGGTAGGATGGTTAAACCTCCTTTGGTAGCTCCAAATAATTAGGTGTTATTAAAGTATTCAAAAACAAAGGAACCAAATATGATCCTAGTGATTTCTAGATCCCAATGGAGGAAGATCCAGCGAAGGTACACTCAGTACCAGAAGGATCTGAAAGAAAGTGGAGAAAACTCTTCATTGGTTCAGTTAAAGGGCCAAACAGAGGGAAAGAAAAGTCCAAAGTCAGATCATAGTCCAAACTCGACTCCTTAAGACAAAATGAGTTGCAGCAGAGAGCAGTTGGCCAAAGTTCACTCCGAACTAAAAGCCAAAGAAAGATCCAGTTTAGCAGGATTGGAAAGGGCTTTGATGGAAAGTGATAGTGAGACAGAGGGAGAAATTGGCCTAGGCCAAAGGAAGGAGATGGTTGAAGAGGAAATGTTTGAAGCTTTCATGGCTAAACAGACATTTTTGGTCGAAAAACCAGCAGAAACAGACCATTCGAAGAAAGTTACTAGTACTGAAGTGCTAGAATGTAGTATGGAAAATGTTTCTAAAGTAATTGAGCCAGTTGGCCAGGAAAAGAAGCAGGTACAGCCAGTCGTCCAATTTGGCTCGTTTTCTCTTGTGTCAGTAAATATAGTGCATATACTACCACATGAGTTTCAAGTTGAAGATGAAAACCAAGGTCAGGAGATTGATCCAATTCCAGTTTCTAGTGAAGACTCACAAGTGAGTATGGTGCAAGACGAATCCGAAGTGGCCACACCAATGGAAAATGGAGATGAGAATGAGGAAAATGTGAGTATTAACTTCTCATACCCTTTTGAGTATCCCATGACATCCATGACACAACATGTCAAACCCTTGTATATCAAGGCCTTCTTTAATGGGATATAGATGAACCGGGTATTGGTGGATAATGGGGCAGTAGTAAACCTGCTTCTGAAATCTTCTTTGAAGAAACTAGGAAAGAGGAACCCCAGATTAATCCCAACTAGCACAACCATTGCTGGTTTCGCTGGAGACAAACAGATGGCTCAAGGCATTTTGCCCATCAACCTGAGTGTGGGAACCAGGGACTGCATGATGGCATTTTTCGTTATCGACAACAATGCTAAGTATAATGCTCTACTTGGTAGGGATTGGATTCACACCAACAAATGTGTGTTTTCCTCTCTACATCAGAAGATCATGATGGCCTTGTGCAATGGAGAAACAGAGGAAATCAACGCAGACCCTCAACCCTTCATAGCTTGTGCAGATTTTGCAGAGGCCAAATTGTATACTGAAGGAGTGGCACCATTCAGTGTACTGAGAAAACCTGATGGATCAGCCGAAGTGACGGCTGATGAGGAATTAGCACACCTGAAGCACTTAGTCCAGGAAAGTGCTGATGAAGAGTTTGTCGCCAAAGATGACAATGATGCTTGGTTGTAGACAAAAAGATGGAACCCAGGAGGCCAGATCTTTGGCTTTAGTTAAGTTCTCAGTATTGGACATAAAATCAATAGTCTAGAGGGTGCAAGAGCAAGAGAAAGAAGCCATGGTAATTGGCTGTAAGCAGGAGCAGCAACAGGTCAGGGTTTTAGCCTTGGATAAATACTGTGCATTGGACATTGAAACGAAAGTCCAGGAGATACAGGAAAAAGAAGCCTTATGGACAGACTTTGTCTATGAGGAGGAGGGCAAAGATGTTGAATTAAAGAAACTGGGAGCAGGACAAAGCAAGGAGATTGCTTCGAAGACAGAAGAAATAAAAAAATAAGCATCAATAAGTTCTTAGATACAAGACCCTTTGGAAGAAGTGAACTTAGGGAAAGGTTCCATACAGCAGCCCACCTATATAAGTGCTTGGTTAAATGCTATAAACAGGGACCAGTTGTTAGTGATTTTAAAGAAATATAAAGATTTTTTTGTATGGTCTTATAATGAACTATCAAGATTGGATAGGTCATTAGTAGAATATAGGCTCCCTATGAGGCCTAATTTCAAGCCATACAAACAAAAATCAAGAAGGATGAGTCCCGAGGTGATTCAGAAAGTCAAGGAGGAAATTCTTAGGCTCCTCAAGGCAGGCTTTATTAGGACATTCAGGTATGTTGAATGGCTATCCAATATTGTGCCTGTAGTTAAGAAGAATAGTAAAATGAGGATATGTATCGATTTCAGAAACCTAAATCTAGCAATTCCAAAAGATGAGTATCCTATGCCCATAGTAGATTTATTGGTAGACAGTTTAGCAGGGCGTCAAATTTTATCAATGATGGATGGGCACTCTGGTTATAACCAAATCTGTATTGCAGAAGAGGATATCCACAAGATAGCATTCAGATGTCCTGGGAACATTAACACCTTCGAATGTGTTAAAATGCCATTTGGTCTGAAGAATGCTGGGGCTACATATCAAAGGGCTATGAACACTATCTTTCATGATCTCATTGGAAGATATTTAGAGTGTTACATTGATGACATTGTAGTAAAGTCCCAATCTATGGAGGAACATTTGTTTCACTTGGAAGCAGCTTTTGAAAGAATGAGAAAGTTCAAGTTGAAACTTAATCTTCTCAAATGTGCTTTTGGCATATTAGCTGGAAATTTCTTGGGCTATGTAGTACACAAGAAGGGAATACAGATTGATCAGAATAAAGCCAAAGCTAACATTGAAGCCAAACCTCCATCAAGGAAGAAAGAAATACAAAAATTCCTTGGATAGATTAATTTTCTTTGAAGATTTATTTCTAATACTGCAGGAAAAACTAAAGTATTTTCTTCCTTATTAAGGTTGAAAGATGAAGAAGAATTTGTGTGGACAGCAGAGCATCAGACTACTTTCGAAGGAATCAAAGCTTACTTGGCCAATCCTCCAGTGCTGATGCCACCAAAGGGTGATAAGCCCTTGAAGTTGTATATAGCTGCAGCAGAAGATTCACTGGGAGTTTTCTTAGCTCAGGACAATGAAGAAAGCAAAGAGCAAGCAGTTTATTACCTTAGTAGGTTTCTAAATTCTTGAGAATATAAATATTCAGCTGTAGAAAAGCTGTGCCTTACATTGTATTTTGCTGCAATGAAATTAATATACTATCTTTTGCCTACAACTGTCTTGGTAATTGCAACCATAGATTTGGTTAAATATATGTTATCTAGACCTATGTTGAGAGGAAAAATTGGCAAATGGATACTAACTTTATCAGAATTTCATCTAAAATATGTCCCCCAAAAGGCAGTAAAATGACAAGTTTTAGCTAATTTTTTGGCATGGTTAGTATTGAACCATGGCAAATGTGGTTCGATGGATCAAAGGCCAATGGTCTAACTAGAATTGGTGTGGTGATTAAGTCACCACAAGGGATGGAAACCACACATGGTTTCAGAGTGGATGAAATTAGTTGTTCCAATAATCAAGCTGAATATGAAGCTTTAATAATGGGACTGGAACTACTTATTGGATTACAAGCTCATGTAGTTGATATATTTGGAGATTCCCAGTTGGTGGTTAACCAGGTGAAGGGGATTTTCAAATGTCAAAGTGTAAGCATGTTGCCATACTATGTTGTTGCATTACATTTGCTTTCTCAATTTCAGATAGCAAATGTAACTTATGTCCTAAGATTCTTGAATAATAAAGTTAATGATGTGGCTCGAAAAGCTTCGAATTTCAAGAGAATGGATGACACTCAAAGGAACATAAGTCAAACAACATATCAAAAGGTAATACCACCTTTGAATATAAGGAATATAGTCTTAGAGGCCAATCATAATGACTTACAAGAACAAGATTAGAAGCATCCAATAATGCAATATCTAGCTATCTCATCTTCAAAAGCCAGCAGAAAAATCAAATTGCAATCCATGCAATACA
Source organism: Camellia japonica (assembly GCA_030407325.1). NCBI lineage: Eukaryota > Viridiplantae > Streptophyta > Magnoliopsida > Ericales > Theaceae > Camellia > Camellia japonica. The sequence goes on along the minus strand of JAPPVO010000002.1, from coordinate 175,391,900 downwards.
TAATGTATGGTAATGCTCTCTACAAAAGGAGGGCAGATGGGTTATTATTGGAATGTTTAGGTCCAAAGGAAGCATTGACAGCCATGACTGAGATTCATAAAGGCATCTGTGTGCTCATCAGCCTGGTGTGAAGATGAGATGGCTGCTTCAAAGACATTCTTACTGTTGGCCAACCATCCTTAAGGATTGCATAGAATATGCTAGAGGTTGCCAGGCATGCCAAAAGCATGGCGCAATAAGGCATGTACCCATAACTGATCTGCATACGGTTGTGAAACCTTGGCCATTTAGAGGATGGGCTATGGATATGATAGGGAAAATACACCCACCCTCTTCGAAGCATCATTGTTTCATCTTACTGGCCACAGATTACTTCACTAAGTGGGTCGAAGCTAAGCCATATAAGGTTGTAGACCAGATCGAAGTTATTGGATTCATTAAAGATCTGATCCACAGATTTGGCATCCCACAGACTATAACTGTTGATAATGGGACTGTATTTGATGGAAAGATGGTAAAGTCTTTTGTGGCAAAGTTCGGAATTAGCTTTGTTAATTCTACCCCCTATTATGCACAAGCCAATGGTCAGACAAAATCATCCAATAAACCTTTAAAGAAAGGAATACAGAAAGTTGTGGAGGACAATCCCAGGGATTGACATAACTTACTGTTGGATGTTTTATGGGCTTACAGGACTTCTCCAAGATCAAGTGCATGAGTTACTCCTTATGCCTTAGTATATGGGCATGATGCATTGTTACCTGTAGAAATTAACATCAAGTCCTTAAGGGTGAGAGGCCAAGACCAGTTAGTTCCTGAACAGTACCATCAGAGTATGTGCTTGGAATTAGAGAACGTAGATGAAATTAGAATTTTGACACTAAATAGCATTCTTTCCAAAAGAAGAAAGCAGCCAAAAACTATAATAAGAAGGTCAAGCATATTAACTTTGATGAAGGTGATTTGGTATGGAAGACAATACTCCCAATAGGGATTAAAAACCACAAGTTTGGCAAATGGTCACCTAACTAGGAATGACCATATCAAATTCATAGAGTCTTGCCTTCGGGAGCATATCATTTGAAAAATTTGAATGGATATGTACACCCCAAGAAGATTAATGGCAGATATTTAAAGCCTTATTATCCAACCATATGGGAAACACAAGGAATATAATAAGTGCTAAATAAAAGAGCATGAAAACACTCAAATAATAACATAAGGATTTTATTTCATAATGAGTTGAATACATATAACCATAGATTGGCCCAAAAATCCGTACAGTGTTTCAGCTGTTCCTTTACAATTGACTCTCTGCTCTTAAGAGATGAGAACAACTGAATGGCTGTAGCCATCTCCTACTTTCGATCAGCTAGTCCTTGGTTAGTGATCTGTAGTTTAGTGGCAGTTCGATCTAAAGCCTGGTTAACTGCTGATAACTATTCCTCAAGCTGAGCTTTTTTCTCCAGTAGTTGAGCTCGAAATTGGGAGACAGAGGAATGTTGTTCTTTCAATTCTGACACTTCAGCATGTATTTGGGAAACAAAACTCTGGTCTCTCAGCAATTTCTCTTCTGCAGCTTTGGCAGCATGGCAGATGTTGATGTAAAAATCAATAGTGGCTGCCGCCTGAGATAAATGACTTGAAATAGTCATGCTGGATTGCTCAAAAACCTTGCAGCACTAGAGGAAGCCATTCTTGATTATAGGCCTTTGTAAGGCTTCGAAGGGGATCCTCGAGAAGGATGTCAGCAACTCCAGACAGCTATCCAAGTCTAATGTAGGCAAGGAAGTCCTACTAGTGGAGGAAGAGCTCTCAAAAATTTCTAAGAGAGAATCAGCTAGGACTAATGGCTCAGTTTCATTATTAGCTGGTGGAGTGGTGGAAGGCATGTCAAAAAGACTAGCTAACCTAGCCTCAAAGATGTCCACCTCATCTGTTGACATGGAGGGTGCAAAAAGAACTCTGGTAGAAGGAAGAAATGGCTGCATAAGAATAGGAGAAGAAGGTGAAATATCCCTAGCAGTCTCAATAGTTTTGGCTACCAGTAGGTCAAGAGAAGAGGGACTGGAGCTAGGTAGAGATAATGGACAAGGAATTGGAGAGCTACCAGTACTTTCTCTATGGGAATCAGCTATCACTGGAGATGAAGTAATAGTTGGAATTTCCTTAGGAGGGGAAAGAGCAGCAAGGCTTGAAGGAAGAATAAATTGGGTAGAGTTGAAGGATAGAAAAGGAAAGTTTGAGGTTAAGCCAAAAGATAGGGATGCAGGAATGCTTGGCCTCAAGAAAGGTATGGAAAATGTAGGACTAAGAAGTGGGAGTATTGCTTGAATTGGCTCCACGTTTTGAGGTTTTTCAACTTCAGATGAAACTGAAGGAGTCCTTATTGAAAGAGAGGGCAGAGTAACTGTTGCTGCAAAAGAAGAAATACAAAGTAATGTCAAGTCTCAGTATCAAAAATTTGAGAAAGGAGAATAAAAGCACGAAGGAAATTACTAGTTTCAGAAGTAGTGGCTATGATCGGAGAGCTGCGAAGAGTATAATGTCCAGCAGTTTGTTATTTTCTTGCAACTTTTCTTTGGAGTGCATCAGCAGCAGCAGCTTCATCCCTAAGCATTTGCTGTTGCCTCCTTTTCTCAGCCCTTTGAAATACAATAAGTTCTTTGGAATGTTTTGCTTCCACTACTTTAGCAGATGTTTCGTGAATGGGATCTCCAGTGAAATCAGACAGAGAGACAGTCATTTTCTTCCTTCTCTTTAAGGGTGTCTCTTGCTCTTTTTCTGTCTCTTCTTTTTCTACTTCCTTTTCTTCTACACGAACCTCAGGTATCTCCTCTTCAAGGTCAAGTAAGAGCCTTATTTTCTTCTGTTGTTGCTGTTTGCTCTTGAGAAGATTTAAAGCTTGAACTTTTTGAGGAGAATCTCACTGAGAGGCACCCGCACCACCTACACCAAAAAAATAGTTATAAGTAAGAACAAAAGCATCATAAAGAAGAAGAGGAGAAAAGAAACGGGAGTACATACTTTTCTTCGAGGCAGCTCGAGTAACTCTAGAAGGAGTTGAGGTAGTAGGAACAGACTTTGTGGTGACAAGCGCAAGAACTGAAGGAACAGGAGCAGTGGAAGAGGTAATAGCTTCAGCCCCTTTGGACTTTGCTTGAGGTACATCCAGTACCATTAACAGATCTTGAGGAGGAATGGCCAAATGTACCTCTATATTGGCCATCCACCAATTTTGGCACCTTTTCAATATGTTGCTTTGAGGTATGAAGGAGAAGTACTCAAAGTCAATGAAATCCTGGATGAATTTGGAAGTTGCTTCTTTCAATCTATATCTTCGAACTTTCAGATCCCTGCTAGTAAGGCTTAAATTGGTCTGACTGCAGAGAGATATTGGGACCCCTTGTGAGAATCCAAATTGCCTAGCAAATTGGGCAGGACAATAAGGCTCAGCAATGCATTTGTAAGCTCTGGGGTTCATAGTCCCAATGAACAATTCTCTGGGAATCAGAATAGAAGCCTACATGTTTTTGTGCTGGGGTGTAGAACAGGACCTATCACTCAAAAAGGTTCTCAACTAGGATGGGCCAATATTGGTAGATTCAAAAGGACGGAAGCTGTGAAAAGAAGGGGAAGCTGGAAGTTGGTGGAAGAAAGAAAAGTAAAAAGCAAAGTTGGAAGGATATAGTGAAACATTGGCTAATTTCATGCCATGAGTGGTAGGGTTTGGCTCCAAAAACTTTAGGCATTTAGACTGTAACTCGGTGAAATATGCAAAAAGCCAAAGTTGAAGTATCCAAAATGGGCCTCCCTGATTGGCATCCAAGGGTTTTTCACAAAAAAAGGAACAAACTCTATAAACATGACCTAGAACGTATGGAGTTAAGGCCACATTTTTTTGTAAAACAAGGGCATTGGCAAGAGGGGCAAATTCAGGCATGATCCCCTGAGAAGAGGTGTAGAAGAGGAACTTGCAAAGCCAATATAATATAAAAGAAAAAAATTCCCTATCAGTCACAGGGCCCTTTCTTTTATTCTCAGCCTTGACAAAGTCACTATAGGATGAGTTCAGAGAGGGGAGGGAAAAAGAGGTTTTGAGGTCAGGATAGTCTGGACCAATGGGGGTACCAGTAGGGGACAATCCTAACAGATGGCAGATGTCAAGAACAGTAGGTGTCATCATCCCACATCTGAATTGAAAGAAATTAAAAGCAGAATTCCAAAAACAAAGGGCAGTAAGTATTAAAAAAGGGTCATCCGAAATAGTGAACTTGGATAATTGGAGGGCGTCGAAGAGGCAGAGCTCCTGAAGATCTAGAGTCCTATCAAGGATGACTCGATCATACCATTCCTCCCACTCTGGTCTCACTGTGGGCCAGTAGCGATGGGGTCGGTTAATCCTCCAGCTTCCCCAGTCAAGACCACCTTCGTAAAGGAGAAAATGGTCTTCTAGACGTGGGTACAGAGCTGGAAGCTCAGTAGGAATCTCCCTAAAAATGGGCCCAAGCACATACTCTTGTTGCTCATGACGACGAGGAATGAAGATGCATCCGTCAATGGCACTTTTCCCACCAGCCTTGTACTTTTCACACTCTTCATCAATGATCATTTTCAAGGCTACAGATGGACTCGCACGCTCCACAACCGGTATTTTCAAGGAAGAAGAAGCCATTGATAGAGAGTTTTTTCAGAAGACAAAGTTGGGAAAGAGAGTAAAAGGAAAGAGAAAGCCAACAGAAGATGAAGGGTTTGTGTGTTAGACGACCAAGTGGATTGAGAGCACAAAATAAAAGGGTTTTTAAACCTTTCTGTCTGAAAAACACCCAGTCATTTTATATGGACGAAATTCATAAAGAAGTACTAAAGGTACGGGTGCAAAAAGTTTTCCTCAATGTTGATAGTTATGGAGGGAAACGTATCTTAAATACTAGTTTTAGCTTCGAAATAAAATATTTGGCTTCGAAGCCCAGTTTTGGCGCCAAAATCAAGTGACAAACGGCTTCGAAAGCAGGAAGTCGACTTCGAAGCACATTCCACACCTAAGGGTGTAGAAATGCTCAGGTATTTGTTTACTTTAAAAAGATTAAAGACCGGTTTTTAGGTTTCTTGATGAGAGTAAAATCCTTCGAAACGAAATTTGAAATACCTTACGTTTAGAAGTTGTTTGTTCTAGGCTTCAAACCAATAGTTAGTTTAGTAGTATACAAAACAAATCACTTTTTTAGAATAAAACAGTGCAATCATTGAAAAAGGTTTCCATATTTCGGAAAATATAGACTGTTTGTTCGAAGCAAAATTAGTTGATTTGAAACTACTTGATTATATTAACCATATGTTGGGGAATTGAATATGATCAAATCAAGTTTCGAAAGACAAAGTTGGTTAATTCGAAGCTGATAGCTGAAGAATTATGTTAATCCTAGAATCAGTATGTGAGGCAATAATTGTTTTCTTCAGGGGAAAACTTCACACTTTGGAAGAGTTTGAGTTAGAATTTGAGATGAAATTGGGGAGTTAAAGCATATCAACCATACAGATTAAGTTTACAATTGGAGTGGTAAATCAAAATCTAACAAATGAAATTCGGAAAGCCTAGTTTTATTGATAAGTACTGTTTACACTAGGATTCATTTGATTACATTCTCAATTTCATAGAAATATGGAATGGACAAAGTTACAAGATCATGGAATTTAGTCCAACAAAATTCAATAAATGAATACTCTTTTCTTACTCTATCTTCTATCTTGTCCAGGTTTGGTTTATCTAATTCGTAAGCCCTTAATTGAGAAGAGAGTTGTTGGGCCTTCACTTCGAATTCTATCTGTTTTAGGGCTTTATCTGTGGCGTCCATCTCCTCTTCTTCATGCATAGCAACATCCTCCCCATGCTCAGAATCCTGGCTCCTGAAGGCCTCATATTCATCAAGGAGGTTCTCTGCCTCATGCTGAACCTGAATTTGAGCAGAGAAGGCTTCATCCAAAACTTCACTGGTAATGGAAGCATTGAAGTGCCAGTTGAGCAGAAGAGGAAGTTGGTCTAAAAAGGTATAAAGCTCTATTTGGGCCACAAGGTTGAGAAGATGAGTTCGAGACATAATATCACAAGCCCATAGAAAGTTTTTGTGGGAAATGTCATCTCGAAGGACTTCAAAGGATAAATGGAAAAAAGCAACAAGTAAGGTCTGAGCCCTAAATTGTTGATAGGGAGTTGGAGGCACTGGGGCCTGGTAGGGAGTGAAGTATTAGCCCTCAGAAAGAGTGAGTCTCAATTCATCAATCCAATTTGGATTGGAAGGCAGGGGAGGAGCAGTCGGAGGTTCCCTGAACGAATCTAGGAATTCAGGTCTAGCCACACATTCTAGCCAATCGGAGGTATAAAGTTTTGCTTTTTTGGCTAAAAGTGTAGGATTGATCTTGAAGCTTCATCAGGACGTGGGACACTTCGAACCATCTGAGATGGCAAGGTAGAAGTATACCATGCTGAAAGCAGATTGTCCTCAAGACTGCGTATACGATCAATAGGAACATATGGATATACTACAGAACTGCGTTTGGAAGGGGGGATTTCAAGAGGGTCATCGAATTCAGGGAATTGGTGATGAATGCGTTCCCTCGTCTGAGGTTGAGTAGGGGTGGGCCAAGTTCTCCAGCCAGAGGTCGTAGAAGAAGAAGAAGCAGCAGCTTCATCCTACGCGGAAGGCTTTGCTGCAGAAAAAGAGCTTCCAATATCCATAGTTGCAAATCTTTGCTCCAAAGAATCGTAAGCAGTAGGTTCTTGGTTAGAAGGTCGATGATTTGTGAAAGCTTCTATAACTTGCATAAATGGAGACGGATAAAGGTGGCTAATCAATGCATAAAGGTTCTTTTGAGGACGAACAACATTATCAAACAACTTTTCATATGCTTGATCGAGGTAAGAAAAGGTCTGCTTGGCCATAAGAGCTGTACCAGTCTTTTCGAATACTGAGATAGTGGAATGTTCAAAGGATAGAAGAGAATTTAATGCAGATGTTCATTGATGAATGACGGTTGCATTTCTGAAAAATGCAAAGCCTATGCACGTTCTAGGACGTAGATAAATACCTTGATCCACTAATATCACAAGTGTTGGGTATATTAGTGCGGGGGGTAATGTTGGCTACATATTTTGTACAAGCCAATCACAGTCCAACACGTGGCAGGATGAGGGAAATACGGGAAGACAGTTCAAATCTTCAATCATGATCACACACGTGGCAGTTAGTATTGGTTATTAAAGATCTGCGTAGCACTGGATCAGTAAAGAGATACAAGATGACGTGGCTTTAACGATTATACATATATTTAAATTCAAAATCAGGAGGGAAGCCTAACTGCAGATATGACATAGTGGAGCTAACTGTAAGGAAACATCAGCGATCATGGAGAGGTGGTTCGACAGTTAGAAGTTCATTTCGACGGTTGTCATTGAGAAGTATAAATAGCAGAGAAGGCCCCAGAAAGAGCCCCCAGACTCAGATCCAAAAAACCAGTTTTATCTACTTTATTTTCCTTCCAGTTTTTACATTTCTTGTTCTTTACATTTCTGTACTTCAAATTCCTGCATTGCACTTCGTTCATAGGAGTAGTTTCAAGTAGTTTGTTGTTGTAAATCTCTACGAGGCTGATTTGGATTTTTGTAAGTCTTCCATTTTACTTAATGAAATGCTACAATTGTTCTTCATTTAATCGTTGTTTGCTTAATTCTCCTAAGCAAAGCCACCAGTAAAAGTCCTTTTCATTGAGGCTGAAAGAACTAAAACAAAATCGTCTGATAATTGGTTAGCAATTAATATTCTATGAGGACTGATTGATCCTTGCTGGCACGATCAAAATTACAATAATAACCTTCGAAAGCCAAAAAGCCAACAGTAGCTAAAAAATAAAAAATTGTGAAAAATATTTTAAAAAATTAATAAATACATAAAAATACAAAAAATACATTGAATTCTCGTATTTTTTTTGTATTTTTGGTATTTAGTGAATTTTTAGAAGTTTTTTTCACAACTGTTTTACTTTTTAGTTATATTTATGTTAGGTATGTTTAAAAAGTAAAAAAATTGCTTAAAATATTAAAAAAAATTCAGTAAAAATAAAAAAAACACAAAAATAAGAAAGTAGAATTTTCTGAAAAATATTTTTAGAAAACTCTAACCAAGTAAATGATTGATACTGCACGTTACACTGAATCAAATGGTCTCGTGTTAGCGTATCTCCAACGTTACATCATCTTTTTCATTAAATTTTAGTGAAAATTTAATATGATATTATGCATTCTAAGTGGTTTCGACAAATCAAAAATGTTTGAGAGTACTAAAAGTAGAGTTCTAATGAGAGTTCTATTTATGTGACAGTAGATCCCATTTATGAATGATTTGATGTATGTGTCTTTTTTTTTTTTTTTGCTCCATGCCACATCATTAGTGCCATTGTTAGAGTTCCAAATTTAGTGGTATGAATCATGAGTAATGTTAGGGATTATGAAAAAAATGTCATGAAATGCATCATGAAGGTTTTTCATCATTTGATTAGTGTGTATTGTTTTATTATATGTGTAATCCAAAGGTGGAGAATCTTTCATGATCTTTTTCATGACATTTTTTTCATGATTCCTAGCATTACTGATCAATCATTGCTCTTCGACAAATTCAGACAGTTGTCCGACCAATCATTTGATCCATCCTCCAGTTTAAAATTTTTATCAAATTTATTTTAAAATTGATGGTCCTAAAAAACATCTAGCCCAACAATAACTTAGGTTCATTTGGGAAGTGAGTTAGCTTTTTAATTTTTTGATTATTTTAGTTTAGGATTAAAAAATCTTATTTGTGAATGACTTTTGACTTTTTTGACTTTTTTAACTTTTTTGTGAAAGAAAGAATATAATGATTATGGATTGGAGGTAATATTTTGTCTTATTAGACTAAAAAACCTATTTGTTTTTTGTGACTATTTTAGCCCAAACAATTCAACTTTTTTCTTCCCAAACAAAGCCTTATAAATTTAATAAAAAGATAAAACTCTTATACCGAATTGATTTTTCAATCCCATCTCCAATAGGGGTACGTAATCTCACCGTAGAATTAACAGTCCACTCGGATGACAATTCGGGAGTTCGAACCAGTTTTATCTAAAGTCTACTTCCCACATAATTCAGTCACACTGGGATTTTTTGAGAAGATAATATCATTGTGTGTTTGGTTTGAATTTTTTAAATTAAATTTTTTGAAAATTGAGATTTTTGATTTTCGTTTTTTTTTTAGTGAATATTTTTAAATTTTTAAACATTTTTTTTTTACTTTTTTAGATACACCTTACTTAGATATATCTAAAAAGTAAAAAATTTGTGAAAAAATATTTTAAAAAATTAATAAATTCATAAAAATATAAAAAAATGTACTGAATTCTCATATTTTTTTTTTATATTTTTGATATTTAGTGAATTTTTAAAAGATTTTTTTCACAATTTTTTTACTTTTTAAGTATATTTAGATATGTCTAAAAAGTAAAAAAAATTGCTTAAAATATTAAAAAAATTTAGTAAAAACAAAAAACACAAAAAATAAGAAAATATAATTTTCTGAAAAGTGTTTTTTGAAAAACCTAACCAAGCAAGCTTATTAGTATTTTTTTAAAAAAATTATTACTAAATTAGTTGAGGTTAACTCATTGAGTTAAATAAGTTTATAGTTTTACTCTTAAACTTATGGCACGTGACACTTATGTTCATATTTGTCATAAAAAAAATGTTAAGAATTATAATCAATTTGATAAAATTAAAACAAAATCATAAATTCTAAGTCAAAATCAAATTAATTAAAATTATAGAGACTAAAATAGTACAAACCAAAATAAAAAGACCATCATCATAATTTGCCCTTTTCTTTTTAAATCCATGTCCAAATCCATACTTCAATAACACCAAATATCTGTGCACACAAGAAACGATGCTCACATTTAGAATTAATCTTGACCTCACAATGGATTTTTTTGGCATAGTTTTGTGCCTAAATTCTGCATATATAACATTGCTCATTATGAACTGAAAACACCAATTGATCATGTTATTGATATATTCAAATTTTTTATTTTCACTTATTCTAGATGCACTTAATCTAAATGCATTTAAATAGTAATTTTTTTTTACCAATATATGAAGAAGAAAAAAAAAGGGGAGAGAATTTATGAGTTCAGATCATCTCCAATTTCTCTCTCCAGCCCTTCCTTCGGAAAACGACTCAGATTAGGCCACGTCACCCCACTAAAAATCTGTGACTCAAATTAAGGGTGCAACTTGGGCGGACTCAATCCGAACAACCCGAACCTAGCCTAAATTTTTTTATGGCTTGGACAAAATATTTTCAAATTCGGTACAGGCTTGGGCAAAAAATCAGAAGCCCGAATTAAATTTGGACGGGCTTGGGCAAAGACGTCAAACAACCCGAGCAACCTGGAACCCGAATTATACATGACATGGATAGGCCCACAAGGACCACAACCCACAGCGAACAAACCCAAGTCCACCATTTAGACTCCATTGCATAACCCGGGTAGTAAAACTGAGGACAGCTGGGGGCCAACTGAGCAGGGAAGGCCAATGATACTCGGACACATGGTAGGTGCAGAACAGGACACGTCAGCAGACAAAGATCTGCAAAGTTATTGCCACAATATATCACCATTAATGCGGCCCATCACAGCATTTATTACGACAACACCTCCCCGTCGGAACAGCGCCACCTTACCCTGTACAAGACAAGCTACAACACAGACTTTCGGCGTGGAGGGCACGTCGGCAGGGACAGTGGAATGATTACCAAAGAATATAAGCAAGCATGGAAGACAAGAAGAAGGTTAAGCTTTTCTATCTCTCTCTCTCTCTCTCTCTCTCTCTCTCTCTTTACGTGGTCTACTTCCTCCTTCTAATTCACACACTGGAGGGTCCGCTGGGGGACTACCCCGTTCCCCGTTGGACTTGTTTGCAGGTCTTCCAGTGGGCTTCATCACTCGGACATGGGCTTGAGGGGCTTGGATCAGTCCGGTCCATCCACCGGGAACGAACTGTATCATCAGTTGGCGCCGTCTGTGGGAACTGGTTTGTCCGTGCGCCAGTTGTGTTCATTGCCGCCGGAGACCCTGTTCCAGTAACCTTTTCACCTCACCCGTCAAGTGTATGGTCACGACCAGATCCATGGCTTCCCACCATAATGCTACTGATCACCAAACCGACCCTCCCAATCCAAACCACCCACCACAGTACTTCATAGAGCTTACCAACAGCATCAACCGCATGGCCGAACAAAACCAGGCCCTGATCAATGCTCTTCTACAAAGAAACCCCCCTATTCCTCCACCGCCACCTCCAGATATTCCACCCCATCCGGAACAAACTCCGGGCCATACTGTACCACAACCCAACCCTCTCAACTCGGGGGGTTTGCGGCCTCCTCACCCACATATAAATCCACCACCTCCACCCCCACACCCATCGGTCATAGCACCAGCCCCCGAGGGAGAGGCCAGCAGCATCCAACACCTGTCTCCCTCTGGTGGTGACAACATTCCCCTTTGGGACGCTGAACTCCGAGCAATGAAACTTCAGCTCCAAGGAGTCATGCAGAATATCCAGCATAAGCCTTCCACTACAGCCACCTCACCGTTTGTTGCCTCCATCCGAGACAAACCTTTACCCCCCAAGTTCAAAATGCCCTCCATCGACTCCTTTGACGGTACGACAGACCCAGTCGACCATCTGGAGACCTACCGCACCCTCATGATTCTCCATGCTTTCCCAGACGAGATTATGTGCCGAGCTTTTCCCGTGACACTGAAAGGGTCAGCTCGGCTGTGGTTCAGCCAGTTACCACCAGACTCTGTATCCACCTTCCAACATCTCAGTGACTCTTTCCTGAGCCACTTTATCGGAGCCCAGCGCCAACGACGCCCGGCAACCCAACTTCTCAACATTCGTCAGACCGAGGGGGAATCACTCCGCAGCTTCGTTACTCGCTTCAATACCGAAGCCCTGCAAGTTGCCGAAAATGATGACAAGGTCATCCTCAAAGCCTTCATGGCCGGTCTGCGGTCATCTGATTTCCTTTTCTCTCTCTCCAAAAACCCCCCGACCTCCATGGCCGCCCTACTCTCCAAAGCCCAGAAATACATGAATGCCGAGGATTCCCTAGCTGCCCGGTAGGATCCGCTTACTAAACGACCAACCCCCAGAGACAAACGAAAGGACTCGGAACCCCGAAACACCCAGTACACCAACCAAACACCCCACCATACCGACCGACCCCCCCGTGCCGACCGATCGGCACAAACCCGACCGACCGGTCAGTTCGAGCGGTACACGCCCCTTAATTCCCCCATGGAACATGTCCTTCATCAGATCCAACGGGACTACCCTCTCAAGTGGCCACTACCTTCCAGGACCCCCTCCAATCGGAAAGACCAGTCCAAATACTGCCGCTTTCACCAGGATCACGGCCATACCACTGATGACTGTATCAACCTCAAGGACCAGGTGGAGGCCCTCATACGTCAGGGGCGCCTCAGCCGGTTCACAGATACCCGCCCCCAGCAGAGACAAAGGACCGAGCCCCGCAGAGATGACCGCCGGCGCACTCCGCCCCGGCCGCCAGCCCAACATAACCAAGGCCATGATCGACCCCCGCAACAACCCCGACCACCAGGTCACCCCCCCCGCCAGTTGGTGAAATCCGAGTTATTGCAGGCGGACTTGCTTGCGGAGGCCCATCCCGCTCGGCTCAGAGGGCAGAGCTTAGAAAAATACGGCAGGGCTCAGACAAAACAGTCGCCACAGTGGACCGACCCCCCAAACAGCCTAGACAGTGGACAGAGCCCATCACCTTTACAGACGCCGACTGTACAGGCATCCACTACCCTCACGATGACCCCCTTGTCATTTCCGCCATCCTCTCCAACTACAAGGTCAGACGGGTTCTCATCGATAATGGCAGCTCCTCAGACATCATCTTCCTCAACTGCTTCCGCCAGCTCAAGATTGGGGAAGAAAGCTTGTCTCCACTCCAAACCCCCCTGGTCGGTTCACTGGCGACCGTGTGACCTCCATTGGTTCCATAGACCTCCCCATCACAATCGGCGAATACCCACGGCAGACCACGAAGTTGCTCACCTTCCTTGTAGTTGATTGCCCATCTGCCTACAACATCATCCTTGGCCGAACCGCCCTCAACACCTTCCAAGCCATCACATCCACTTATCACCTCGCCCTCAAATTTCCCACTGATCTAGGGGTCGGAACAGTCAGAGGGGAGCAGACCATGGCCCGAGAGTGCTACGTTGCCTCGCTCAAAGAAGCCAAGCTGAAGGAGGCAATGATCATCGAAGGACTTGATGTCCGAGATGAAGACGAGCTGGTCAGAGGAGAACCCGTGGAGGAGCTCGTCGAGGTCTCTATCGACCCCACCAATCCACTAAAGACCGCTAAGATTGGCAGCCAACTATCCCCCCAGGCAAAAGCCGACCTCACTGCCCTTCTGACCGAGCACAATGACGTATTCGCCTGGACCCATGCAGACATGCCCGGCATTGATCCCTCCTTCATAACTCACCGCCTCAGCATCGAACCTCATTTCCGGCCTTACCGTCAGAAGCAGCGTATCTTCCACCCAGAGCGTAATAATCTCATAGCCGCAGAAGTTGACAAACTCCTTGAGGCTCAATTCATCCAAAATGTAGACTATCCAAAGTGGCTGTCCAATGTGGTTCTAGTCCGCAAGAACAATGGCAAGTGGCGTCTCTGCGTCGATTACTCTGACCTGAACCGAGCTTGCCCCAAAGATAGCTATCCACTCCCCCGCATAGATCTGCTGGTCGACGCAACGGCCGGTCACCAAATGCTCAGCTTCATGGATGCTTTCTCTGGGTACAACCAAATCATGATGCACCCGTCCGATCGAGAACACACATCCTTCATTACCGACCGAGGTACTTACCACTACGTGTGATGCCGTTCGGACTAAAGAATGCTGGGGCCACCTATCAACGGTTAGTCAATTCTGTTTTCCACGATCAGATCGGTCGGAACATGGAAGTATATGTGGACGACATGCTAGTCAAGAGCAAACTTTCCACCGACCACCTGACCGACCTACGGGAGACCTTTGCCACCCTTCGCAAGTATCAGATGAAGCTCAACCCCGAGAAATGCGCCTTCGGCGTAGGATCTGGAAAGTTCTTGGGTTTTATGGTTAGTCAGCGCGGCATCGAAGCCAACCCTGAGAAAATCAAGGCCTTGATTGAGATGCAGTCACCCAAAACTGTCAAAGAAGTTCAAAGACTCACTGGCAGAGTGGCGGCTCTCAACCGTTTCATTTCCCGCGCAACAGATAAGTGCCTACCGTTCTTCGAAGTCCTCCGGCAGACTTTTGAATGGACAACCAAATCAGAAGAGGCCTTTCAGCAGTTAAAGCAATGTATGGCCAATCTCCCCCTCCTTTCACAAGCAATCACAGGCGAGCCCCTCTTCCTCTACTTAGCAGTATCAAACACCGCCGTCAGTGCAGCTCTCATCAGGGAAGACGGCTCAGTCCAGCGGCCAGTCTACTACATCAGCCGAGCCCTCAGGGGGGCAGAGCAGAATTATCCACTGCTGGAAAAACTCTCCCTGGCCTTGGTCACCGCCTCCAGACGACTTCGTCCTTACTTCCAGGCCCATTCCATAGTGGTCCTCACCGACCAACCCCTGAAGAAGATCATCCAGCAGCCAGAGCTTTCTGGCCGACTTATGCAATGGTCAGTAGAACTCAGCCAGTTTGACATCTCCTACCGCCCTCGCACAGCAATCAAGGGACAAGCTGTAGCCGACTTCATCCTGGAATTCACCAACCCCCCCAACCACTACTCCTCCACCTCCACCCACCCTTACTGAACCAGAAGGCCCCCACTCTTGGACTCTCAACGTCGACGGCTCATCTCGGAGGGAAGGTAGTGGGGCGGGCCTCATCTTCACCTCTCCTGAGGGTGGTTACTTCAAATGCGCTCTCCGTCTCTTGTTCGAAGCCAGCAACAATGAGGCCGAATATGAAGCGTTGATAGCAGGCCTCCGCCTGGCCAAAGACATTGGTGTTAGCCACATCCGCGTCTTCAGTGATTCCCAGCTCATCGTCGGTCAGATCACAGGGGAATTCGATGCCAAGGATGGCACAATGCGGGCTTACAGGGACATGGCACTCCCCCTTGTTCGCCTCTTCAATACTTTCCAGATCAAACACATACCTCGAGCAGAAAATTCCAAAGCAGATGAGATGGCTCAGTTGGCCTCTGCCGACCAGTCTGACCTCAGCCACGGAGTCCGCCTCGAATACCTAACCCACCCTGCCATCACACCCGACTTGCACGAAGTACAGTTCCTCCAGATTGAACCTATCCCTTGGGCGTCCGACATCATCCTATTTTTGACGACAGGGGCCCTCCCAGAAGATAAACAGCAGGCCGCCAAAGTAAGGGCTCGGTCGTCCAATTATCTCCTCAGTGATGGCATCCTGTACAAACGTGGTTTTTCACGACCATACCTGCGATGCCTCAACTCCACGCAAGCAACCTACGTCATGCAGGAAATCCATGAGGGAATTTGTGGCAACCACTCGGGCGGCAGGTCCCTAGCACACAAAATACTCCGTACTGGTTACTTTTGGCCAACTCTTATCAAGACGCGACTGATTTTGTCCTCAAATGCGATAAGTGTCAGCGCTTTGCCAACATCCCCCATGCGCCGCCTACAGAGTTGATCACACTTTGCAGCCCCTATCCATTCGCCAAATGGGGGATCGACCTGATCGGTCCACTTCCCACTGGCCGAGGCCAGACTAAGTTCGCAGTCGTCGCCATTGACTACTTCACCAAGTGGGTAGAGGCTGAACCCTTAGCCACCATTACCGAGCGGAACACCACCAAGTTCATCTGGCAATCCATCGTTTGCAGGTTTGGCATCCCTCAGGCCATCGTGTCCGACAACGGCAAGCAATTCGACAACGCTAAGTACAGGAAGTTCTGTGCAGATCTCCAGATTCAACCATGTTTCTCCTCCCCCGGTCATCCCCAAGCCAATGGCCAGGTTGAGGTCACCAATCGGTCTCTTTTGAAGATCATCAAGGCTAAGCTGGAGGCTGCTAAGGGACTCTGGGCTGAGGAACTACCAAATGTACTCTGGGCCTACCGAACCACAGCTCGGACTCCTACCGGGGAAACTCCTTTCCGCCTAACATACGGCGCTGAGGCGGTCATCCCAGTAGAAGTCGGTCTGCCAACCCCCAGGGTTCTACATCCCGACCCAACACTGACTGAAGAGCTCCGTCGCGCGGACCTAGACCTGATTGAAGAACTCAGGGAGACCACTGCGGTCAGATTAGCCTCATACCAACAAAAAATGAGAACACACTACAATCGCAAGGTCCGACCAAGGGAATTTGCTGTGGGGGACTTAGTGTTGAGAGAAGCAACCCTTGCCACCAAGAATCCGACCGAGGGTAAATTGGCCGCCAAATGGGAGGGACCCTATATTGTGAAAGCCAGACCGCGTCCAGGCACTTACCGACTTCAAGATATGGAGGGTCGCGACCTTCCCCACCCATGGAACGCTGAACACTTGAAGCGCTACTTTCAATAAGCTGTTATTTTTGTATTGCTCAATTGTTGTACTTTCATTTGATGTAATTCTTGATCACTGTACTACATTTCTCATAACAAAAGTTTTGTCTCCCAGCTATCTTTGTCGTCCCAATCAAATTTTTGCTAGCAGCACTCAAAGCCTCAGCCAGACTGAGCACTCGAAGCCTCGGCCAGACCGAGCACTTTCAAAGCCTCAGCCAGACTGAGCACTCGAAGCCTCGGCCAGACCGAGCACTTTCAAAGCCTCAGCCAGACTGAGCACTAAAAGCCTCGGCCAGACCGAGCACTCAAGGCCTCCGCCAGACAGAGCACTTCCAAAGCCTCAGCCAGACTGAGCACTCGAAGCCTCGGCCAGACCGAGCACTTTCAAAGCCTCAGCCAGACTGAGCACTAAAAGCCTCGGCCAGACCGAGCACTCAAGGCCTCCGCCAGACCGAGCACTTCCAAAGCCTCAGCCAGACTGAGCACTCAAAGCCTCAGCCAGACTGAGCACTAAAAGCCTCGTCCAGACCGAGCACTCAAAGCCTCAGCCAGACTGAGCACTCGAAGCCTCGGCCAGACCGAGCAC
This sequence comes from Camellia japonica, assembly GCA_030407325.1. NCBI lineage: Eukaryota > Viridiplantae > Streptophyta > Magnoliopsida > Ericales > Theaceae > Camellia > Camellia japonica. The sequence goes on along the minus strand of JAPPVO010000002.1, from coordinate 175,374,655 downwards.
TTCCAAAGCCTCAACCAGACTGAGCACTAAAAGCCTCGGCCAGACCGAGCACTTCCAAAGCCTCAGCCAGACTGAGCACTCAAAGCCTCGTCCAGACCGAGCACTCAAAGCCTCGGCCAGACCGAGCACTTCCAAAGCCTCGTCCAGACTGAGCCCTCAAAAGCCTCAACTAGACTGAGTGCCACCATTGCTGGAATCCTCCTTTGAATGAAATCCCATAAAGTGGGACACTCAGACACAATCTGACACTTAGTCACAATCCCAGAACCCCTTTCTTACTTAGTCAAAATTCAAAGGTGTTCTCACGAATTTCATCTCCTCCACCACCTAGCTTATTTCTCCCACTGACTTGGAACCTACTTATTCAATTGCAAGTATCAATCCCATTCAAACATCATGTTGCACAATTCCATAATCCAATTTTTTCAACTTCACTTTGCATTTAAGATTTATCCAAGTCCAATTTTACTCAGCATTAGGGAGTTCTTTACTTTACTTTACATTGCATTTTTATACAAGTCCTATTTCAGCACCACCTTCAACTTCACTGAATTTTCATACCACTCCAGTCTGGCTCTGCATTGAGTTTTTCAATTTTATACAGGTTCAGTTTTACTATGCATAAGGCAGTTTTTAACTTTGTTGAATATCACATTTTTACGCCATTCCCAAACCTCATTCACGATGACTCATACATGTGCAAACACAATTGAATCATAAACAAAGGCAATTTTTATTCATTCAAAAATGTGTACATCAGTCCACTATAGTACTTACAAAAAAAAATGTGTATACCAAAACAAAACAAAAATTCTTCAGTACATGTCTTTCGTTTACTCCCCTTCTTCACTGGAGGCCAGATCCTCTTCTTCAACACCTTCATCCAGAGGGGTCTGGGCCACATCATCTTCCCCAATTGTTATGCCACTAAAGTCAAGTTCTGGGAACAGCTCCTCAGCCCTCCGTTTGAACATTTTCCACCCGCTGTCCCAGTACTCAGACATCTCATGTTTATAGAAGTCCGACTGCTGGAAGCTTGCAATAACTTCAGACTCAGCTCTCCCCCCAGCAGTCGTCTTTGATGGGCCAGCCCCTCCAGTCTCCTCCCTTGCTAAGCTGCTGGCCACAGCAGCATCAACAGCCATCTAAAAGTCTGGCGACCCCTTGAACTGTTCCACCACTGCGATGCACAAATCAGGGTAGGCAGCCCTCTCCGAGGCTGCCTTTGCCCTCTCCTCGCCCAACTCCCTCATCAAGGCCTCCTTGTCCGCTGCAGCCTTCTCCCTCTCAGCATCCAGCCCCCTTTTCAAGGCCTCTCCCTCAGCAATCAAGCTCCCCCTCTCTGCCTCGAACTGCTTCTGCAGAGTCTCCCTCTCCATAGCCACTCTACCTCGCTCTGCCTCCAACTCCTTGCGCAGGCTCTCCCTCTGCTCCACCGCTCGGACACGCTCGTCCTCCACCTCTTTTTGCAGAGCCTCAACCTTGGCATCTGCCTCATCCTTTTGCCTAACGAGCTCTTCATTATTGCTCATGGCCTCCTCATGCCGATCGACTGCAACGGCGCAAGCTCTTTGGGCCTCCTCCACCTTCTTCTGCTCTCCAGTAAGTTGGAACTCCAGCGACACCACCTGCCGTCGGGTGTTCTCTAGATCCACTTTGACTGTTTGCAGCTCAGCGTGGGCAGTCTTCCATTCAGCACTCTCCTTCTTCAACTTGGCCAGCTCCGCCTTGGCCTGTTCAGTCTTAATCTTGGCAGCCCCAGCCTTCCTCAGCAGGGCCCCTGCTAGGGTAGTTACCTCAATTTGGGCGGAGCATAACCCCCTGAACAGGTCAGCCTCGTTGAACCCAGAGGCCGAGCGCAGAGCCGTCTCTTCCACGATCTTCACTAGACGGTCTGCCCCCGCCCTGGCTGGGATCTCTTCCCCCTCCAGCTTTCCAGCCACAGCGCGTGCGTGATAAATGGCTGCACCCAGACCAACTCCTCCTTCCTGGGGCGCAAGCCCCTTTTGGGTCTGCTCTCTCCCACTTGGCTCAGCCCCAGTCGACCCAACTCCTACTTGCATCGTTGGGGCGACCTCCATAGCCTCCAGTGTGGGGGTGACCCCTACCACTTCTGGGGTGTCCTTGACTGCAGGGGTCTCCACCACCATTGGGGTCTCCTTCATCTTCTTTAGCTCAGACTCCTCTGCAGCCCCTTCTGAGGCACTTCTCTTCTTTTTCTTCCTCTTCAGAGCTTCCCCCTCTTTTCTGGCCTTCTCCTTCACAGGATCCACAGGGGGCCTTCGTGGCTCAAAAGTGCTCAAGTCCTTCCCTCCCAGCGGCTTTGGGCGTGGTCGGATCCTCTCCTTCGCAATCGGTTGCGCCGCTCGGTCATCCTTCGCTTTCTCAAACTGTGTGGCTTTGGCAAGGATAGCTTGATCCTCTATCTCCTATGCCTTTCTCCTAGCTTCCAGCTCAGCTCGGTCAACATCCTCACCGATCGGCTGTGGGCCCAGCCCTGCTTGAAACAACGCAGACGGCTGAACAAGGTCGTCCCATTTGGCATTTTCCTTCTCTCTCCACTCCTTCACCCTCCTCACCCTCTCCTCAGCCTGCGCCCCCAGTCTGGCCTCCATCGACCTGGTGGGCACCTTCTAGATGGTCCGCGCGCCAAACCCCCCATTGGCAGAAACGTAAAACCACCGTGCTCGCCACCCTTGATCGACGTTGGCAGCCCCGCCACCAGCCCCTTCCCCATTACTGCTTGCAGGGTGACCCACGTTTCTTGCTGCCCTGCGGCCTTGTAACACGCAAAAAACTCTTCCACCGACATGGCCTCCCCTCCATTTGCCTTCGGCCACGCACTCGCACAAGCCAGCAAGATCTTCCACGCATTGGGCATAAGTTGCCCTGGCGCCACCTCCAAATAGTTGAGCACATCCACCACTATTTTTGGGAGGGGCAGCCTCAGACCGCCCTTCAGCGCTTCCTCGTACAAGGAGAACTCTCCTGGCCTGATGTCAGATGGCCTTTCAGTCGATGTTGGCAACAACAACTCCACCTCCACCGGAATCTGATATCTCTCGCGGATAGCCTCCAACTCCACCCCAGTTATTGTCGACTTATCTGGTTTCGTGTGCCAATGATCAGGCTCCGCCTGACTGATAGGTTTTGGAGCTGCAATCATGGTGGAACCCTGGAGGTGTATCGCTGGCCCTCCCACCCTCTGTGTTCTATACTGCGCTGCTAATTCCACTGCATCATCATCCCCCAGCGGATCCACCCTCACACCCTCAGTTCCTTCTCTGGCCATCTCTGAGGTATGTCTGCGAATCGCTTCTGATGCAGGTACAAGAAAATCGAAAAAGTGCTTCAAAGGTGTATCGTCACTAACGAAGGAATTGACACTAGGGCTATTTTGAGTTTTTGTAAAGAAGTAGGTAAATCGAATGATACCAAAAGCCCACGGTTTGCCCGTATTCCAAGGATCCAAATTAATTTTCGCCAGTTTGAAAACTTTTCAAATCATCCGCCAAAACTGCCTTTTCAACCCTATAATGACCTATCGTTTCATTTTTGCTCCAACGCCTCACTTACCCTCCACGATGGCGCAACGTGTATGGCCGCGATACACTGCCCCAACAACTTCCCCTGTCTTTTCCACTTCAAATCCTCATTACACACGCCGCCCCTTGAGCCCCGCGCCCTTCCGCTCGTCCTTCACGCGGTCGGCCACCCTTACGGTCGGCCTCACCCGCTCGGCCACCCTCGCGGTCAGCCTCTCCCGCTCGGCCACCCTCGCGGTCGGCCTCACCTGCTCGGCCACCCTCACGGTCGGCCTCTCCCGCTCGGCCACCCTCACGGTCGGCCTCTCCCGCTCAGCCACCCTCGCGGTCGGCCTCACCGGCTCGGCCACCCTCACGATCGGCCTCTCCCGCTCAGCCACTCTTGCGGTCGGCCTCTCCCGCTCGGCCACCCTCGCGGTCGGCCTCACCTGCTCGGCCACCCTCACGGTCGGCCTCTCCCGCTCGGCCACCCTCGCGGTCGGCCTCACCCGCTCGGCCACCCTCACGGTCGGCCTTTCCCGCTCGGCCACCCTCGCGGTCGGCCTCACCTGCTCGGCCACCCTCACGGTCGGCCTCTCCCGCTCGGTACCCTCGCAGTCGACCTCTCCCTGCCGCTCGGACTCCTCCTCCTTATTACTATTCCCTTCGTTGGACTGAAGCTGCACTCGGGAATGGGGGACTACTGACATGGATAGGCCCACAAGGACCACAGCCCACAGCGAACAAACTCAAGCCCACCATTTAGACTCCATTGCATAACCCGGGTAGTAAAACTGAGGACAGTTGGGGGCCAACTGAGCAGGGAAGGCCAATGATACTCGGACACATGGTAGGTGCAGAACAGGACACGTCAGCAAACAAAGATCTGCAAAGTTATTGCCACAATACATCACCATTAATGCGGCCCATCACAGCATTTATTACGACAACACCTCCCCGTCGGAACAGCGCCACCTTACCCTGTACAAGACAAGCTACAACACAGACTTTCGGCGTGGGGGGCACGTCGGAAGGGACAGTGGAATGATTACCAAAGAATATAAGCAAGCATGGAAGACAAGAAGAAGGTTAAGCTTTTCTATCTCTCTCTCTCTCTTTACGTGGTCTACTTCCTCCTTCTAATTCACACACCGGAGGGTCCGCTGGGGGACTACCCCGTTCCCCGTTGGACTCGTTTGCAGGTCTTCCAGTGGGCTTCATCACTCGGACGTGGGCTTAAGGGGCTTGGATCAGTCCGGTCCATCCACCGAGAACGAACTGTATCATCAATACATATATAGATATATAAAAATATTAAATATACATATAAATTATTAGTCATTACATGATATTAAAGTAATTTAGATTATTAAATCATATTAAATATATATATTATATATACAAATAACATAATATATATATTATATATACAAATAACATAAAATCTTACTTTTTTTTTTAATTTTCACTCATAAATTGTAAGGACTATTATAGCGGCATCTCTCTTACAATATATAAATTATTCGTTTTGATGGTCTTAATGATTTTCTATAAATATATATATACATATATAAATAGAGTCAAATTTTAATAATTTAATAATGTAGCTGCAAAAAAAAAACTGAAATTCATTTGCAATTCGGGTAACTCGGATAATTCGGGTTTAGCTCGGGTCGGGTTTGGACAGGCAACCTCGGGTTACAATTCGGGCTTGGGTGGGTCTAGGCAGGTCTCAACACAACTTGAACTGTGCTTCGACAACCTCCCAACCTAACCAAACCAAACCAACCCGGGTTGCACGCCTAACTCAAATTAACTATAAAATATATATATATCTATATATATATATATCAAAATTCCCTCTAATACTCTCTCTCTCCCTATACATGCACACCACTTCCACTTCCACGCTCACTCTCTCTTTCTCTCTCTCATTTTTAATAAAAAAATTAAAAAGCAATTTTAATCTTTTTCATTTTATTTTCATAATATATATATATATAATTTTTAATATAAAATTTTAAATTTTTAAAATTAATATCATTGAAAATATACCTTTAAAATGATACTAATATTACATATATTTAATAAAAAATTAAAATAAATAAAAAATGTACAAATAAAAATATTTAATTTTATAAATTTATGTGTTTTCAAAAATCATTTGAAAACATAATAATTTGTGTGTTTATTTCATCAAATTAATTTTTGTATTTAAAAAATAAGAATTTGAAAACATAACTAAACATAGTAATTACTTTTCATTTATTTTAATTTTTTATTAAATATATTTAATATTAGTCTCATTTTAAAGGTATATTTTCAATGAAATTAATTTTATAAAAATAAAATTTATATTAAAAATTATATATATATATATATATATTATGCAAAATAAAATGAAAAAGATTAAAATAGTTTTTTAAATTTTTTTATTAGAAATGCGAGAGAGAGAGATAGAAAGATAGTGTGTGTGTGAATGGTGTGCATGTATCAGGGAGGGAGGGAGAGACAGAATGTCAGAGGGAATTTTAATTTATTTTAATTTTTTTTTAGCTAATCTGAGTCATAGATTTTTAGTGAAGTGACGTAGCCCAATCTAAACCGTCCCCCGAAAGAAGGGCCGGAGAGGATTTGAACTCAGAGTTTACTATAGATAAAAAAGACGCAAAAACAAGAAAAATTAATAATTTAAAAAATTTAAATCAAACTAGATGAATATGGTTTTTAAAAACCATGGTTCTATTAGGGGTGTAAAAATGGCTTGTGGCCTGTGGGCGGTTTGAAGCTCGCCTGCGGCCTGGGGTGGGCCTGGCCCGGTTAGGCCTAGGCCTAAACCAAGCCCATCCTAGGACCTTGGGCCTAGGCCTGGGTCATCATTTTGAAACCCAACCCAATTCGTGGGCCCATCCTGCCTGGTTCAGCTCGTGGCCTGACCTATCGGCCCACTCAAGACCCATTCAAAGCTCGGCCCGAGGCTCGCACCACTCGAGATCTAGTGCCATTTTTGGTAGAAAATAATAAAATTTTGGTGGAAAAAATAGAAAAAAATATATTAAAAAAATGTTCAGGCTCGTCCAGACCCGGTCCAAGCCCAAGCCTAGTCCTAAGACCCCTTGGGCCTAGGCCTAATTTTCTGTCACTTGGGTTAGCCCAGCTTGAATTTTGGCGGGAGCCCGGGCAACTTGACATGGGCTAGCCTGAGCCTAGGACCGAGCCCGTTGGGTTGGGCCGAGCCAAATTTACACTCGTAGGTTCTATGTTATGGGTTTCTTTCCTTTTAAATCAAAAAAATGTTTTGAAAATCAGATCGATGAGCAAGCTGTAAAAGTGTTCGGGCGGATAGATCATTAGTTTAACCGCGGGTGAATCGGAATTGAACCGTGATGTCATAATTATATCATAAATATATTAAAATTTCTAAATATAAAAAATATAGATATCAAATATAATAAATATTAAACAATTACAAAAAAAAAATTTATTTCTTAGAATTTATTTTACATTTTTTATACATTGATTTTTATCAAAAAAATAATTAAGCTAATATTGAATATCTAGTAAATATATTTATTACATCTTCAATAATTGTGTTAATGTCTTAGTGATTATAGTGCTTATTTCTTATGTACTTGGTTCCATATTCAAACCCTCCCCACAACATATTTTTTTGAAGAATCTTCAATTTTTTAGGCTTTCTTTAAACCCGATCAGTTATAATGATCTAGTACCGATTCAACCAGTGGGTTTCCGGTTTTGACAAATAAGGCCTCAATTTTTTAAGATTTCTTCAAACCCGGCCAGTTATAATGACTCAGTATTGGTTCGACCGGTTCAATCGATAGGTTTCCCAGTTTTGACAAATAAGGCCAATTTTGGACATCAAACGGTTTGAGAGGTTCATCCAGATTGGAACTAGGTCCAGTCACTGATTGAACCGGCCAGTCCAATTTGATTTTCTAAACATTGAATCAAACTAGATGAATATGGTTTTTATATGGTAAATTATAATATAGAGGCCTTTGTTTTGCCGAGTCTCCCCAATAACAACATCAAATTTACAAAGCATCAGCTTCTATTCTGGTATATGTCTAAAATTGGCTAAAATTGGTTTGGAATATCTTGAGGACAATATTCAATAGGCCGAGTTAAAGACCTATGAACATCTTTTACAACTTGGAGCCGACTTATGCCGAGTATTTTACGAATAAAGTTTGCAAAAGTTGGCTTAGAGAGCCTATGTCTTTGTAACAAAGAAAATGAACATGAGATTGAGAGGGGCAAAAAGAATTCCATTGATGGAAGTATAGTTTTGAATTGGTTAAACTCCAATGAACCCAAGTTAGAACTTTATGTTAGTTTCGAGAGCCAGGTTTGTATGCTCACGAACAATTCCTTAAGACTACTCATGATCTTGAGGCTTCTGGTTGCCTATTCATTTGGGTGGCTAGAGATATGTCAGAATATGGCGATGAGGGAAAAAATAACAAAGGGAAAGAGTTGTGAAGGCAAGAAGCTTCCAGATGGATTTGAGGAGAGGATAATAAAGTTCGAAAAAGGTTTGATAGTAAGGAGTTAGGCTCCACAATTGCTAATCTTAGAACATTAGGTTTGCCTAATCTACTTAGTTGTCACAGACAAGGCACTTGTTATCCTTCTGAAAAGTCGACTCCACGAGTGGTATTGCGTACCCCCGTGCATTATGCCCAAGGACCAACCTAGGTAATGCGATAGTAGGAGTGTTCAGCGGATTTTCCAATTCGTCCAAACCAACTGAACCAAATTGATCCGTCGCATTTTGAATGGATGCGTGATGATGAACGGACGGTTGCAAATTGATTTTTTCCAATCCACCTAGTTTTGGACGGATGGCAAATTTGAGATTCCTTTAGCCGCAACTGAACCGCCAAACCATAAGCACCCCTAGTAATTTCTAAGATTTTGTGTTTTCAATTTGTTTAGATATTCTGTTGTGTTTTCAATTGAAAAATAGTTTAGATATTCTGTTGTGTTTTCAATTTGTTTTCAATTTGGAAATCCTTTTATCAAATGGCAAGTGTTGATATTTGGTATTTTTGTATGGAAAATATAAGGCTTAATTTTGTCATTTAAAAAAAATTCAAATTAAACAGTTTTTGAATAAAAAAAGTAATGAAATAGTTTTGATAATACATGATTTTCTTATATGTATTTATTATTGATATTTGACAATTTACTTGATAATCTTTTGGTTATGTTAGGTTGGATTGTTATTAAAAAAAAAATGTTGACAAGTTGTATTGTGTTCAAAATTTGTAAAAGTTTAAACCGCTAAACCGATTCGCATTTATTCACCAATCCGCTTAATCCGCATCCGCCAATCCAGCGGACGGATGATGGATTGGAGGTTCCCCTATTGCAATCGAATCGCAAACACCCCTATGCGATAGGGATTTACCCTACCTATCTTGCTGCTCACAAACTAATGCTTATAAGGTACTTGGTATAAAACTTGTATATCCAATGAGTCGATACGTGACATGCTACCACCGCCAACCCTTGACGCCTTTGTTAGGGGAATATTACCATGCATGCCTCCATGCTTGTTCGTTCTCCTACCTATGAGAAACTCGCCATGTGCGAACACCACCCTTGGTGCGGACCCACAATAAAGGTGCTTGGTGTAAGTCCCACGTACTATAGTGTTCCTGGTTTAGACCCGACCCGTTAATGTTTTGAATCTAGGCTTCTTTTTGTCTTATTTAGATATTCATACCGTGTTTCTCCTTATTGAGTATTGGAGTGTCTTGGTTGTGTTTGAAACAGGTTGGTTGCTAGTTGTGCAGAATTTGGCTTCTTCGCTCGAGCGAAGTTTTTTGCACTTGAGTGAAGCTTTTTGCACTCGAGTGAGCTTTGTGAGCTCCCAGTACTTTTGCAGACCTGCAGAGATACTGGGAAGGTAGTGTTCTTCTTGCACTCGAGCGACGGTCTTCTGTCTGTAAAACTTCTGGGAGTGTGTATTCTATGCTCGAGTGAATCTTTTTGCCCTTGAGCGGAACAACTTATTGTGTCTGGTCGCTCGAGCGATATCTCTTGCGCTTGAGCGAGCTGTGCGTATATCAGTTCATAAAAAGGCTATTTTACATCACTTTTTCATATATATATATATATATATCTCTAAACTTTCTAAAAACCCTAAGTTGAGACCCTCTCTCTCTAAAACTCCCATTCTTTTTTCTAAAACACTTGGATCTATTGATTTCTTCACCTTACTCCCTTTGAGAAAAAGGTAGAGCTCACTTAGAGCCTCGTTTTCATCCGAGCAAATTTGGATTTCGGCTTCCTTGAGGTTTCTCCATTCTCTCCTTGGTCTTCTAGCTTCAAGGTAGGGATTCTCTATACTCTTTTATGATTTTTAACTTAGCTATTTGTTTAATAGAACAATCTTGCGATTTTGGAGGGTTTTGAACAAACCTAGGGTTTTGGTTTAAAATGAAAAGAGAGGTTTTCAAATGGTTGTATGGAAAATGATTGTGGGAATGGAAATGAGGTTGAGTAGTCATAAAATTGTTGATTTTGATACTTGGATTGGATTTTGGAAGAAAAAGGGGTTTGACCTAAATATTTCAAATATTTATTTTGTATAAATAAATGGAATTAATGTTGGGAATGTGAAATTAGATAGATATTGATATAGATGTTGGAGTTTGATATGTATTATCAATTATCTTGAAATTTGGAAAGTTTATCTGTATTGGAGACTTTATATATCTGTTTAGAAATATCTATTTTGGGCTATCAGTGAAGGATAGCTATGATTGTTGTAAAAATTGCATGAGCCCATCTTTGTGCATTGAACATTGTTGCTCATTTAATACATTGTATATGTATATGAATTTGAGAAAATGGGTAAATGTTGGAAAGAGGTGTATATCACCAAATTAAGTTGGCATGTGTGTTCAGGGTGAAAGTCTTGAAAAACGCGTGTATACATGGGTGTCGATTCTCACGGATGAAATATCCGTGAAATGGCAATAGTAGTACTTGTATAAACTACGTTTACATAGGTGCTGTTTGACGGTTTCCCGCGAACGAAATATCCATGAAAGGTTGTATCGGTTGAGATTTCCCCATTGTTTTCTATTGTAAAATACATAACTTGAGAATTATGATATAAACTAAGCATGGCATGGTTTTGGAAAAGAAATGTAAAACGTTTTGACATGGACACTGCATATGTATTTCACCCTTTTATCTTTGTTAAGATTCATATATTGTATTGGATTATTTCTACTGGGTTTTGGCTCACCCTATATGGGAAAACCATTTCAGGTGTTGGTGAGATGCCTCTATCAAGGACTTAGCTTGGGAGGATTGTGGAGTTGAAGGCTTAGTTTTGTTATTTTGTATTTAATATTTGTACAATCCTAGGGCTTTATATGTATTGGGTTACGACTCACTTTTGATGTAACCAAGCATTATCTTGGAAAGTTGTAGCCTTTAGGGTATTTTCATTATCTGTTTAACTTCTACTTCTTATTTTGTTGTTGTTACATGCTATAGATTTAGGGTTGGGACTTATGAATATATATTTGCATGTGCCATTTCTTTTGTACAACTGAGTTTTATGAAATGAAAGGATATCGTACTCTCTTTTATGTTGTTATTTAATTATCGTTACGGTTGGTTTATTATAAAAATTTCGGGACGTTACACGTACCGTCCCCATCACAATGCCCCTAGGCTGGCTCTGATACTACTTGTTACGGACTGGACGTTTGTTATCCTCCCGAGAAGCCAGCTCCACGAGTGGTACTATGTACTCTTGTACATTACGCCGAAAGACCAACCTAGATGATGCGATAGGGATCTTCCCTACCTGTCTTGCCGCTCACAAACTAATGTGCTTGCAAGGTGCTTGGTGTAGAACGCGCATCTCTAATGAGTCGGTATGTGACACTAGTCCAGTATAATATTTTTAGGATTTAAGAAAAATATTTACCTCTTAGGACCAAGTTGGACAAAAATTTTAAACCTATTTTTGAGTTGACAATGAGCTTTAATTTGCCCCGCTCTGCTCCATTTATACGATATTAATATTAAATTTTATATTATTTAGTTATAAAATAAATTAGAAAAATAGTAAATAATAAAAGAAAAGAATATGTATATATAGATGCATATTTTTCTAGAGTTTGAATTAAAACATTTGTTAAATAACCATATTTATTTTACAATTGAATTTTATTAATATTTTAAATTCAAATAATTATTAAAAGGTTGTAAATAATTTAATAGGTAAAATTCATCTTACCTTCCTGTGGTATGACATGATTGCACTTTACTCTCTTATATTTTAAAAATATCCATATGCCTTCATGTGGTTTTGGACTTAGATTCAACTATTAATACCGTTAATTGTAGATGTAAAATGATTATAATACCCTCACACCATATATTTTTGGAAAATTTAGTCTAAGGTTCCTCTCTCATTTTTAATAATGAGAGAGATCCACAATATTATTTTATGATGTCTAAGGTCCCTCACCCACCCAATATATCTTACCCACCCAAAATGAGTCCCACCCAAACACCTATTTTCTCATTCTCTCTCATATTCTTCTCTCTCTCTCTCTCTCTCTCACTCATCTCTGCCACTGTTGCTCTCTCATCTTCTCTCTTTCTTCTCTCTCTCTCTCACTCATCTCTGCCACTGTTGCTCTCTCATCTTCTCTTCTCTTCTCTTCTCTCTCTCTCTCTCATCTCTACCACTGCTTCTTTTGTCGTCGCCATCTCTCTGCTGCTGCCTCCAATGTCCCACCGTCTCTTTTTTTCTCAGTTCCGAACGCTGCTCAGCACCACCAAGTTCAAGCAGATCGAGCTCTGAAACTTTCACTCACAATTTGGAGGCTAAGGTGTGTTCTCCGCCGGCTCGATTAGGTAAAAGTGATACACACTTACTTATTATTAATTAATGACTGGAGTCAATGGCCCTTTAGACAATATAGAGAGAGTAGACTTAGCAATAGAGTGAGTGAGAGAGAGAGAGAGAGAGAGATAATAAAGCAAGTACACAGTATATTGAGAAATTTATCCAAGATAAATAGATATAGAGAGTGAAACCAAGGATATCAAATCTTCATAGGATTCAAGATCTAGATCACATAGAGAGAGTAACATAAACATTTTGAATCTCTTTTTCTATATACATATATATATATATTCAAGTCAACCCTTAGAGTCAACTGATTTAGAGCATCAGAAATGGCCAATTAGTTGATCAATGGTTGAATATCCAATTTTTTACTAGTTACTTTTCGGATTCAATAGCCCTAACGTGCAATTGGGTGTTGAATTTGAATTGGATTTTTTGGTTGTTTCGAAGAATTGAATTATTAGGGTTTTGGGAGGTTAATGAAATGGAAGAAAATCCAGTAACTTTGCATACAACTATCAATTCTCTGTGAACAAAGCCAGAGAAATTTGTGAACAAAACCAGAGAATATTCAATTTTCTCTGAATTTCTTGGGTTTGAACCCAGAGAAATTCTCCTTTCAATGAGTCTCTCTCAATATATATATGTATATTGGTTGTTGTTGTTGCTTATTTGAGTGATCGATTTTGTGTATTGCACATTGTGATTAGGAAGGTAGAGAAATTTTCTTGTTTGAATGAGAAGTCCAGAGAAATTCCTAGAATTTCTATAAAGAGAATTTCTTTAGGAAGTCCGGAGAAATTCTCTAGATTGAATTTTCTCTGTATCAATGTTGAGAGACCTTAAATATTATGAAAATATTAGATGTCCTTTATACTATAAAGTTTTAATATCAGGGACCCTAAAAAACAATCCCTTATATTTTTTGTTATTTTCTTTCTCTCTCATCTCTCATACACATAATTTATAATGACTAGTATTAATTCAATTAAATCACAATTAATTATAAATTCTTAATTATTTATTATCATTCTTAAATTGTAATTCAATTATATTTTAGATCACAATTAATCCTAAATATTTAACTATTTATTGTAATTACTAATTTTTTACTAATTTTAGTTTAATTACATTTTGGATTACAGTTAATCCTAAATTATTAATTATTTATCATAATTTCTAACATGTTAATCTAATTTTAATTTAATTATATTTCAGATCAATTCTTAATTATTGTTTATTTTATATTTTATTCAATTACATTTTAAATCAATTCTTAATTATATTTTATATTTTAGATTAATGTTTAATTACATTTTATTTTAATTAACATATTAATCTAATTTTGGGTTTGGAGAAAATGGGGTAAAATTATTCTTTCATTATATTAATTTTATTCTAATTTTTCAACAAAAAAAAAAAAAGAAAAGAAAAGAAAAAGAAGACCATTCTAAAAAATGGTGTGTAATACACCACTTTAGTCCAAATTCATGTAGGGACTTTCTGGTTATATTTCAACGATATGGGTAAAGAAAAAATTATTGGGTATTTTCGAAGCATTACATGTCCATACTTCTACACTAATCATCATTTAACATACCCTTTCATATTCCTCAATCACCCAATCCAAAATCATAAACATCACCTTCTCTACCAACTATAATATCCTGAAACACCACGTGAATGTACTCCAAGAATATCCAATAAACTCCTAGAATAAAGTGTTGTAACCCCAAACTACCATAATTTAATTTAATAACCCTTAAATGAATGAAATCTTAGGTGATTAAATCAAACATTGAGTTTTCAAAAAGTCACATATATATGTAGTATATCATATTACATCAAATACTAAACTTACTAAATATTTCTTGATTAAATGAATTGATTCCCACAACCCAATAACAAGGAGTATTTAGATTATCGGTGGTGCTACATATACTAATTAGTATATTAACTTGTGTACTAATATTAGTTACAACGTTATTATTGATCACACTCATTAATCACATTACAAATTTCAAAAATCTCTTATGAGAGGGTAATTTATATGAAAATTAGGCCGAGCTGGGTAATGGGCCGTTATGAGCCACAATACAAAGGGCTGAGTATAAAGGCCTTGGAGGTAGACCGGTCCTAGAACGCCTTGGAGGTAGACCGGTCCTAGAAGGCCTTGGAGTTAGTCCGGTCCAAAAGGGCCTTAAAGTTACTTCGGTCCAGGAGAGGCTTGAAGTTACTCCGGTCCCGAAGAGCTTACGGTAAGCCCGGTCGTCACACACAAGTTATCCCGGTCATAGCCTATTGCGGTTAGCTCGGTCGGAACCATGTTATTGGTTAGTCCGGTTAAAACATACCATGGTTAGCACTGGGAAAACCGAGGTAAGAACAGTGAATGGAAGACCTGGAGAGACCAAATTCAGTAAAAGAAGTGCAGCATCTCACCGGCATGGCGGCTGCACTCAATCGGTTCATAAGCCGATCGTCAGACAAACTACGACCATTTTTCCATGCTTTAAAGGACAAATTCGAGTGGGACGAAGAATGCGACGACGCTCTGGAAAACTTGAAAGAATACATGTCTTCTCCACCACTGCTTGTCACCCCAATACTTGGAGAAGAACTCTTCCTGTACTTGGCAGTCTCTCAGCATGCAATTAGCGCAGTGTTGGTCCATGCAGAAGGAATCCAACATCTGCCCATCTTTTATGTCAGCAAGACATTGCTGGGCGCCGAAACAAGGTACTTGCCACTGGAAAAACTGGCCTTGGCCTTGATGATGGCCTTAAGGAAGTTGTCACACTACTTTCACGCCCACACCATAGTCGTCCTCACAGCTTTCCCATTAAAAGCTTTGTTTGAAAGGGCGAACTTTTCTGGGCGAATCTTGAAGTGGGCAGTAGAGTTAGGACAATATGACATCAAGTTTCAACCCTGGACCACGATAAAAGCTCAAGCCTTGGCAGACTTCGTCGCTGAATTTACTCCAGGAAGTCATCATATTTGCCCAGTCGACCTGACGGACACAACCGAACTAGGAATGGAAGTTGACGCTGGAATAGCGCAACCCCTGGTACAGGATACTCAGTCAGACCCCAAGGCAGACCAGAGTAAAGAAAGCAAGGAAGAAGCAAACTATGCTACACCAGGCCAAGACTCACCAACAAATAAAGACTTGGTACAAACAAATAACAAGGGGCAAACAGCAAGCATGGACCTTGAAGAAAACACCAGCAACATTTTGGACCCCAAGGCATCATCTGATCCCTCCACTTGCTGGAAGTTATTCGTTGGAGAGATGTGGAAGCTCTTCGTGGATGGAGCATCCAACCGGCATGGAGCAAGACTCGACATAGTCCTCATCTCTCCAGACGGCCTAGTAGTGGAGCAAGCAGTCAACTTGGGCTTCCCAGCATCAAACAACGAAGCGGAGTGTGAAGCGCTTCTTGCAGGCCTCAAATTAGCGTTCTACATGAAGGCCACCGAACTAATGGTTTACAGCGACTCGCAGCTGGTGGTAAACCAAATTTCAGGCGACTACGAAGCAAAGGACGACAGAATAGCTAAGTACCAAGAGTTGGTCAGAACAGAAATCAAGAAATTTGAAGTAGTCAGGATAGAACAAATCGGCAGGGAGGAAAGCAGCAGAGCAGATGAATTAGCAGGCTTTGCTTCAATGGCAGATACTTCCATCTCTCATCCATTGCTGATCGACTACCTACCTAGACCAAGCATTGAAGACCCCGAAGCAGAAGAGGTATGTTGCGCCGAGTTAGGCCCTTCTTGGATGGGCCCCATCATACTGTTTTTAAAAGATGGCACCCTACCAGAAGAAAAGAAAACGACCAACAAAATAAGAGCAAAGTCGCAGCGATTTTGGCTCTCCCTTTCTATGGCATTGTACAAAAAGTCATTCTTAGGACCATATCTAAAGTGTGTTCACCCCAGCAAAGTTGAAGCATTTTTGTTTGAAATACACGAAGGCGTGTGCGGAAGCCACCAAGGAGGGAGATCATTGGCATACAGAGCAATTTCGCAAGGATACTGGTGGCCATACATGCAAGCAGACTCAGAAAAGTATGTGAAGAAGTGCGAGATATGTCAGAAGTTCGCACACCAAATACATCAACCTGCCAGAGAACTTCTACCCTTAACCAGCCCATGGCCCTTCGCAATGTGGGGCTTGGACATAGTAGGACCACTTCCAACAGCACCAGGCAATAGGAAGTTTTTTCTTGCAGCAACAGACTACTTCACAAAATGGGTGGAAGCAGAAGCATTGGCATCAATCAAGGAAAAAGACGTGAAAAAGTTCGTTTGGCAGAACATCATCACTCGGTTTGGCATACCAAAAGCCCTAATATCAGACAACGACACTCAGTTCGATGGCAGAATCTTTAGGGGCTTTTGTGAAGAGTACAAGATAGAGTTCTACAATTCTACACCGGCATATCGCCAATCAAAAGGCAAGTGGGCAGAAGAGCTTCCTCATGTTTTATGGGCTTACCGTACCACACCTCGGCGGTCAACAGGAGAAACACCATTCTCCTTAGCTTATGGCATGGAAGCAGTAATCCCACTAGAAGTTGGCCTCCCCACAATTAGAAGCGAGAATTTTGATCCAGACTTAAATGGAGAAGCCATAACATTGGAGCTCGACCTTGCAGAAGAAAGAAGAGAAAGAGCACTAGTTCACATTTCCTCGTACCAACAAGAGTTATCCAGGAAATACAACAAAACAGTACACCCAAGGCAATTCAAGATCGGAGATTGGATACTGCGCAAAGTAATGGGAAACACCTTGGTACCGGGAGACGGCAAGTTAGGGCCCAATTGGGAAGGACCTTACAAAGTGGTGGGATTAGCAGGCAAATGGGCATACCACTTAGAAGACGAGGACGGGAAGGCAATTCCCAAGCCATGGAATACTGCCAATCTCAAGTTATTTTATTTTTAGCTTTTTTCTTTTAAATATGTGTAATTTTTTCCTTTCTCAATAAAACAAGTATAGACGTTTCCTTCTGTAAAAGTTTGTTTTAGCGAGTTAGGGGCATTAAAAACATAGTTGGCTGGAATAACCAACTGCGAACCTTCCTAAGTCCAGGATAAGGATCCAGGCTGCAGGTCGTTTGGTCGGAATAACCAAACACTCTACTCTAGGTTGGCTAGAAAAACCAATCTAGAGGTTGGTTGGAAAAACCAACACCCCTCCTAAGCCCAGGATAAAGATCCAGGCTACAGAACGTTTGGTCGGAATAACCAAACACTCTACTCTAGGTTGGCTGGAAAAACCAACACCCCTCCTAAGCCCAGGATAAGGATCCAGGCTGCAGGACGTTTGGTCGGAATAACCAAACATTTTATTCTAAGTTGGCAGGAAAACCAATTTAGAGTTGGCTGGATTAAACCAACTCTTTTGTACTCTTCAGCCGAAGTAAGGATATCTGCTAAGAGTGGTTGGCTGGATTAAACCAACTCTTTGTACTCTTCAGCCGAAGTAAGGATATCGGCTAAAGAGTGGTTGGCTAGATTAAACCAACTCTTTGTACTCTTCAGCCGAAGTAAGGATATCGGCTAAAGAGTGGTTGGCTGGATTAAACCAACTCTTACTACTCTTCAGCCGAGGTAAGAATCAAGGCTGAAGAGGCTGGAAAAACAAACTCTTATTGTGCTTCAACCGAGATAAAGATCTAGACGATTACAAAGTTAAAACCGGGATGAATTATCTCGGCGAGAGAATACTTTACTTCATTCAAATTACAGTAAGAGAGCAAGCATAAACAGGGCATTCAACCGAGGTAACAGTTGGAGCAAAAGAAGATTTTCATTGACAAGTTCAAAGCAAATACAAAGGAGGGGCCCCAGTTCGGTTACATTTGTCCAACAAAAAGAAGAAAAAACAAAATCAGTTAAACAGATCATCAAGATCAGCATCAATATCAATCCGAAGCCCGGTTTCAGACGGTAGTGCGGTCTCGGTTGGGAGCTCGGTCTCGGCAGGAAGTATGGTTTCAGTCGGCAGCTCGTTAGTCAGGTCTTCCACCGTTGGCTCCAACCGAGCTGTCTGATCAGCAGGATCATTAACGACCGGGGTATCATTGGGCTCGGTTTCTTCATCGTCGTCTGAACCCTGAAGAAAATGTTGCTGAACTGATGCAGCGTACTCTGATAGTGAGCTCGGTATGAAGTACTGAGGAGGATTGTAGACCTCGGTCTCGAGCCCATAACCGAGCTGCACCACAGCTGCCCTCCAACCACATTTGAAAAACAAATCTTTGGCTGCCTGACATTGCTGCATATAGAGGGCCTCCCCCTCCTTGAAACCTTCAGCATTCGCATCATCCACCTTTCTTTTTAGCTCGGCGATCTCTGCGTTTTTCTTACCTTCGAGCTTGGCCAGCTCACGTAGGTATTTGTCTTTGATCACGGCTGCAGCCTTTTGTTTCTCCGCTTCAGCCGAGCTAACGAGTCCGATCAGACGACCGTTCTCAGATTTTAGCTCGGCTATTTGCTTCCTGGCTTCTTCTAGCTCTACAGTTTTTTCAGTCACTTCGGCCATGGCTTGCTTTGTAGTCTTGCGAAGTTCTAACACACGCTTATGAGCAATGTGGCTCTTTTGCATGGCCTGAAAAAGAATGGGAAGACGCTTGTAGTAAAACCGAACAGAAAGTTGTGCAAATTAGAAAAATCAGCAAAAGAAGCTACTTACAAGCACCATGGATTTTGTGGCCGAGCGGATGGCCTTTAGCTCGGTGAAATGTTTGTGATGCTCCATGTCTGCTGGAAGGCAAACACTCTTGGCAAGATTGAATGCCATTAAGTGATCTTTTTCAGCGACCACTGAGTCAGTGTCCTGGATATCTCGATTTTGGAAAGTGATTTTGGGTGCCCATTTGGAGGAGCTAGCCCGGTCAGAACGCTCCGGTTGTGGGCTCGGCGGAGGACTTGGTGGTAGACTGGTTTCGTCTTCATCGACAAGACGTTGCTCGGTTGGGGTAGTCCGGGCGCGCTTGCTTGGGCGAGATGAAGAGGGTTGTTGAGAAGGAAGGGCCACCACGGTTTCTTGAATCTGGTTAGGTGGTGGCACCTCGGCGCGGTGTGTTTCGGTTAGGAGGGCCCTTACTCTGTTCCTTTTTGCCATTTCTTCTTCAGCAGTAGTACGGACCAGATTAATTTGTGGCAAGGTTGGGTCCAGTTCAGGGGAGGCTTCTAGTAAGAAGTCTGTTACTCTGGCTTTTCGTCGGCTACTGTATCTGTACGTCGGTTTAAAATTCAGCAGCTTGGCCCAACTTCTTTCTGGATATCGTAGTGCAGCGCGAAGAGTGTTCAGATTAGGGTAACTGTATAGTGATTTAAGATGGGCTGAATCTGCATAAAAAAGACAACTGTTAGTTCGGTTTAGGAATAGGAAACCGAAATAAAAGAGAAGCACGCACAGAAACCGAAGTAATTATACCGGGGGTTCCTTTCTTCCAGTTTATACTGCGGCCTGGGATTTGGGCTTGGTGGTCTTCAAAATTCCCAGATACCTAGAAAAAATCATCATCGTTTAAGTCTTTGTTCGGTGTGTCCTTTATTATTTTCTCACGCCGGCGTCGTATTCTTAAATAATAAACCTAGCCGTCTTCTTTTGAACCTATAGAATACTGGTGGAAGAGTTCGGCTAAGCCGAGGTTAATACCAGCCTGGCGGTTTAGCTCGGCTATACCATTTATTATACGGTATGAGTTTGTGGACAGCTGGGTTGGACATATCCTAGTTTGCTTGAGGAATTCACAAAGTAAGGGTTGAACAGGAAATCTTAGTCCGGTTTCTATTATGGACAGGAGGGTAAAAGGTACAAAGCCTTCGTTTCCCCATGGTGTGACATCTTGCTTGGCTAGGTTCAGTTAGACATCGTCAGGAATGTTATACTCCCTTTGGAATTCGGCCAAGCCACCAGGTGTGTCTACTAAAAACCTATACTTCCCCATTTATGTTTTAAAGTTATGTATAAATTAAAGCCGAGTGTTAGCTCGGTCAAAGATTTGTGTTGAGTAGCTCGGTTGAGCGTTCAAAGGAGTGCTTGGGCAACCTAAGTCTGCAAAGTGAAAAACAAAGGTGTTAAGCACAGATCGTAGGACCGTGCTAAAAGAAATAAAGACAAGATAAAAGTAGTCCTAGCTTGGCTACACGAAATGCTATGGATCATAGCTCGGTTTGTGCATGTTGTTTGTTATCTCGGTTTGTGCAAGTCGTTTGTTATCTTGGTTTGTGCAAGGGGTTTTTTAGCCCGGTTGAACTTCTAGGGGCAGCTTTCTTAGTTCGGTCTAAACTAAGAGGGCTGGTTTAGCCCCTGGATATAGCTCGGTGGGGATTAAGGCTTTCAAGCACACTATTGCGCAGACGTAGCACGGTTCGGTAGCCCGGCTGGGTAAAACAAAAGGTGGTTTTACTTATTTAAACTAGTGGCATGGCGTGAAGTGTTAGTTCGGTTGGCTAGTCTGGCTAGTTTGACATCAACTACAAACAATTTTTTAGTCCGGTTGCATCATGATTTTGGATCAAATACAGCGTTCTACAGGTTGTTTCATGAATACAAGTGGTTCTTACAAGGTTTTTTTTTCAGAAAACGCAAAGCATAGCACAAAATGGAAGAAATGTGTTTTGCAAAAACACATAAAATATGCTGTGGATCAGAATAAAGACAAATACAAACAAAAAGAGAGCAGATTTGGGTTACTTACCAAGGTAAGAGGAAGGAAAGGGAAGTAGAAAGCAGCCACGAACACGAGCTTCTTCAGTTTCCGATCGAAAGACAGAGAAACTCAGAAGAGAGAACGAAGAGGAAATGAATAGTGTAGTGGTAGATCCAAAATGAAGAGTTTGTTGTGTGTATAAGGAAGGACGAAAAGGCGGGAACTGTTCAAAAAACGCGAGGTACGAGGGCGGCGTGACAGCTGCCTTCAGCCAACAAGAGCATGCCACGTGTCCTTGGAATGAGAAGCGATTCAGTTGCTGTGGTTGAAGAGACGTTTTGACCGGACAGGTACAGCTCGATGTTAATTCAGCTCGGCTGGAAAGGCTAGAAGAGTTTTTAGCTCGACTGGAAAAGCTGAAGAGTTTAGCTCGGTCGTAAGGCTAAAATTGTTAGCTCGACTGATAGACAGGTAATCCCTATCATGCTAAGCAGATAGAATTAAGGGGCAATTGAGAGGGTAATTTATATGAAAATTAGGCTGAGCTGGGTAATGGGCCGTTATGAGCCACAATACAAAGGGCTGAGTATAAAGGCCTTGGAGGTAGACCGGTCCTAGAAGGCCTTGGAGTTAGTCCGGTCCAAAAGGGCCTTAAAGTTACTCCGGTCTGGGAGAGGCTTGAAGTTACTCCGATCTCGAAGAGCTTACGGTAAGCCCGGTCGTCACACACAAGTTATCCCGGTCATAGCCTATTGCGGTTAGCTCAGTCGGAACCATGTTATTGGTTAGTCCGATTAAAACATACCATGGTTAGCACTGGGAAAACCGAGGTAAGAACAGTGAATGGAAGAGCCGAGCTAAAGTTATATCGGTCTAGTCTGCGGCTTAGCATAGCCATGCTTACTTCGGTCGTATTGGAATCCAGCCATGGTAAAACCATCTCACTTGGTTTAAGTAGTGAGGGGGGTGTTGAAGGATAAGCATTATCTTTCAGGAGTATGAATCCTAGGAGGACTCTACATGGAGGAGTAAGAGTCCTACTAGGATTGTGCCACGCGGAACCTACAAAAGCTCACAAACATCACCTATGGAGAGGTAACACAACTTTGAATCCCGAATACACAGAGCTTTTGTCTACTTGTCTATTTTGCTGACTTAGGCATTGGAAAGGTTTCCGGCACACACCCGCCGGCTAGCTCACGTTTGTGTTTTCAGGGAGTAAAGCGACGACGTTCGGAGGAGCGCAGACTTGATCAACAGGATTATACGAGAATGTTTATTTCTTTCCCGTACATCTTAAATTATGTCACATCATCATTTCGTACACTAATTAATACATCAATTGATACATATAGCAGTATGCCACATGAAAAATAATAATTAACATATATTTGCTACTATAAATAAATATTTTTTTTGTTAATCGTGCATTACCCAAGATTAACAGCTACTAATTAATTGTTTATAC
This sequence comes from Camellia japonica, assembly GCA_030407325.1. Lineage (NCBI taxonomy): Eukaryota > Viridiplantae > Streptophyta > Magnoliopsida > Ericales > Theaceae > Camellia > Camellia japonica. The sequence goes on along the minus strand of JAPPVO010000002.1, from coordinate 175,352,074 downwards.
GATTACTTATGCTTACCGATACAACAATCCTTTATTAATACAGAATAGCTTCCAATTGGAAACATAATCACAATCTAATGGGATCTATTTAACCCACTGTGATCCTCTAAACTAATACGGGTTCTTACTTACCCTCCAAAAAAAAAAATACCACGGGTTTCTCACCAGTCTCTAATTTAAATTAGAGGAACTATCTAATGTCGGTTTTATTTTGATAGTAATTCAATTAGTTTGTTTTGAAGGATCTTTCATGTAAATTATTTATTAAAAAATATAAATTGATCTAATAATTATAATATATTTAATTTATTACTTTTATTAATAAAAAATAAATAATATATTTTTAAAAATATAATTATTGTCTGTTTTCTTGAAACAAATGTTATAAATTAAATATATTACAATTATTAAATTAAATTAATTTTTATATACATGATATACACACACAAAAAATCTGACAAAATAAATAATTTGAATTTTAAATCATCGAGATCAGAATTATGATAAATTTCAAAAGTCCGAACAATATCCCTCAAATCATGGCATAGCAAAAAGTCAGATTCAAAAATATCTTACTCTCATTTGTCTTATTTAAACATTTCAATGGTTCAGATAAGTTTTATATAGTTTAAATGGTCCAGATTTAGTTTTTTTGATACCCACCCTCATGCCTCAACTCACACATATCATAGGCTTGGGTGCCTCTATTTATACATCACGTTTTGTCTCAAGGCACACCATTAATTGGTTATTTTTTTATTACAATAATGACCTTATCTAAAATTACCAAAATGACCACAAAAAAATATAAATATACATCTTAGTTGAATCCACAACATCCAAACCAAACCAAAACCAAAACCCTAACCCCAGCCACCATTGTTGCAGCCGCTGCCATTTCACCACCGTTTCTATTCCATGTTGTTCGTGGAGTGGTATTGGAAAACCTCTTGCCTCTGCTGACAAGAATGGAATTATTTGTACATGGACATGATTGGTGCCTTTTTTCTGTAAATACAATGCTTTCTTCTTCATTGTAGTGTTGTTTAACCTCAAAAATATTTCTTTGACAACGACATTCTTGCTCTGCTCATAGAAGAAAGAAGCAAATTTCTTATTGGTTTGAGGGCAGTGGGTGGAATAAGCAAATGGTCATCAATTTCTAAAAATGAAACAGAAAACAGTGAAGGATAAGTTCGTTCGGAAGTACAGAGTTGGACTATTGAATTTTGTTCGACACTAAATTGTCAAACTTATTGAAGTTGTTCGACAGAAACACTTCAAACAAAAGGTTAATGTTCGACAGATCAGTGTCGAACGGTTCGTAAAATCAAACATTCATATACAATGGTCATGGAAATGGAAAAACGTACATAAAACTCTCAAATCTAAGCAGAATGAGAATTTTCACCTATTGTATCTCCAATATGGAGTTGTTTCTACCGGCATCTTTGATGAAATAGAGAATGGAGGGAATGATGAAAGATCGTGGGTGGGGTGTGTGAGTGAGTAATGGTGAAGATGGAAGATGTGGGTGGGGTGTTTTAGTAAGGGTAAAGATGGAAGATTGTGGTGTGTATTGAGCAAATTTTGTACTTATCAAATTACTAAAGGTGTGCGTTGAGTAGTGGTGTGCCTTGGGATGAAAGGTGGTGTGTAAATATAGGCACGCCACAGGCTTCTTCTCTCTCTGTCTCTGATTTTGATTTCAAAATTTGAAACTCCACTCTCTCTCACACTTCTTCCTCTTCCTCTTCCCAATACACATCTTCTTCTTTCTACCAAGCGCTCTCTCTCTCTCTCTCTTTCAAAGTTTAAGAAATCTCTGGTGGTGATTTCAAGAATATAGCTTCGATGGAATGTAGCTCCGCTGAGAGGGCGTGATTTCTACAATCTGGTTCAATGTTTGCTTCATCTCTCTCTCTCTCTCTCTATATATATATATATATATATCCTACTTTTATTACTTTTTATCATATAACATACAAAATTAACCTCTGCATTTGAGATGCTCTTCTGCGAGGTCTCTGAATAATTTGTTTCTAGTAATTTACTTGGATTTGCCTGAATCAACTTGGTCTTGTTATTGCTGGGAAAAAATAATAATCATCAAGTGGTGATGCCTTTTTTTTTTTGCTTTTGAAAAAATTTCTAGACAGTGGCCTGTAGGTTAAATATTTACATGTGAGTGGGATCTTTCTTTTAATTACAATAAAAATGAAAAGAAAGAAAAAAAATTAGAAAATGAAAAATCTCCTCCTAAAACTACTAAACTATCCTTCACATTTGTTTTTTTTTTTTTTATGTGCGAAAGTTAATAGTTAGTTATTAGATTAGCAGTTTAGAGGAGTTGAACTATCACTCTCTCAATGAAAGCACTTTGTAGGTGTTTGGGAAGTTGTCTATTTTAGTAGGTAATTTTAGTTTTTGGCTATTTTAGTATGCTAAAATTTTTATATTTGGGAAGATAATTGATTTTTTTTTTAGTTGGATGTGATATTTGTGAGAGAAAAAGTAAAATGATAATGGGTTTAATGTGACGTTTTGTTTTATTAGCTATTTTAGCCTATTTTGTCTTTTTATGAATTTTAGCCAAAAAATAACCCAAACCCTACTTGCCAAACTGGGCCTTTAAGTCTTGACTCATATTTCAATCCTAATAGTGGGTTCGTTTGGGAAGTGGGTTGGCTTTTTAACTTTTTAGCTATTTTAGCCTGGGGTTGAAAAGCCTTGTTTGGAAAGGGCTTTTGGCTTTTTTAATTTTTTTTGTGGGAGAAATAGTGTAATGATTATGGATTGGATGTGATGTTTTGTCTTATTAGGCTAAAAAGTCCATTTTGTTTTTTGTGGCTATTTTAACCAAAAAAGCCCAACTTTTTTTTCTTCCCAAACGGAACCAGTGGAACCCAAGATTTCCCTTTAAGAGAGACTTGTGGCTAAGGGTGAGAATTTGCGACAAGACACGATAAAAAACTCGAACCATACATAAAGTTAGCAAGTTAGGATTGACTATTTCCTGACACGAATATGTATATGACACGACTCAATAATAAAAATATTAAACAGGTCGAATTAATGTCAAATCTGTATAACATGAAATTAGTACGAATAATCCGTATAATAAAGACTTAATTACACATATAATTCGCAATTAGGTAATCCCTTCAATCATTTGTCTTTTTTTTCTTCTTCTTTTTTTTTTTTTCCTTCCATTGTGTAATATATATGTACTAGAGATTGCCCGTGCCTGGAGGCACTATCTAATAAAATTCTTATATGACAATCTATGTGTTGCAAAAATGTTAACGACCATAAAAATGTTTTATGAAAAGTGTCTCAAAGTTGTGATCAAACAACCAAAAATGTTTATGATCAATCAATCGACCAACAAAGGCTAGATGATTTTTCGTAAAACTTTTAAGAGAAATTATGTAGCACACCCAAACAAATATAGCTCTAAATATTATATCAAAAAACCAAAGAAAGACCACTACATGAAAATTTTGATTGGTTCAAGATAACCTGTGAAAATACAATAAAGAATTTGTTGGAAAAATGGTTTAAGATAGGCATATTTTTGAGCCCAAATTTGGGTGGGCCCTAAACGTCTTTTGGGGTGGGTCCGAAGAGGTGAAGTGTTCCTTGCCGCGTGGCAAGTCACACGATGAAGACAGAACGTCAAAACCATTTATGAGTGAATGAGAAGTTGACGTCGTTTTCGGGTCTAACATTAATTTTTTAGATAAAATTCATTTGAATTTTTTCACTAAAAATTATTGTGGGAATTTAATTTAATTCTAAATTTAAATTTTGAGTTCCTAAGTGGTTTCCTAAAATTTGTAATTATGGGAATTTAATTTAATTCTAAATTCAAATTTTTTGGTTCCTAAGTTGTTTTCCTAAAGTTTGTACCTCTTCATTTATTTATTAAACTATTCAAATAGTTTAATATATATATATATATATATTTCAAATGGTTTAAAGAATAGAGGTCCAACAGTTACTTTAACTGTTATCCAACGGATCACTTTTGATTTGGTTGAAAATTTGTTTGAAATTTTGCAACGGTCAAACCATGTTTGAATAGTGGTGCACCTATTCTTTTCAAAAAATACCTGTTCGGATAAGTTTGAAAGGTCACCAACTGGGCTATAAATACATACCACATTTCCAGCAGTCTTTTGATCCGAAAAAAAACAATTTGGAAATTGTCTTTTGATGTCCAATTCTCATCTAGTGCATATATTCTTCATATTAGTTTTAGAATAAATATTTAGAGAGTTAGAACACAGGTTTGGTTCGCCGAACAATTTGTTTTGGAGTGCTACTACAAATTGGTTAAGATCATTGTATCCTGGGAGATAGACGCCACATAACCGTAAGCACCGTAGCGGGGCGAATCTGTCTTAAGGACAGAGTGTCACACATTCGACTTGGTCTTTGAATTATTTATTCGGTTCAACAAAATAAATTCTGTAAGTTTTATTTTATTTTGTTTGAATTATTTCAAGTTATTTTATTTACACGGAAGATTGTTCCAACAATCTTAAGACATATTTGAATTATTCTGTTTACAGAATTTTTCGTTTGTTTCCTTTTCTCTTTCTTCTTTTAAGAAAATTATTTTCTGTGGATTTACAAAATAATATTCTGGTTGGAAAAACAAATAGTGATTATATGCTATTTGACAGATAGTAGTAATATACTGTCTCTTTTCTTTGACAACTAGTAGTACGATACTGGTGTCATTAACAATTCAGAATATATTTTTGTGGAATTTTTTTTCCAGAAATTAATTTTGGGTTTTAGAAATTATTTTCTGAGTTTTCATTACTTAAAATTCTGTTTTAGTATTTTAATTATTGAAGTGTTTCAGAATTATTTTCTGTGGAATTAATTTGGTTGAATAAAATTTTATTTTATTTCCAAATTAATTGAAAAATAAAAGTTATATTCTTATTTCTTTTATTTTACAGAATTTAATTTCATGTGTCGAATTAATTTGGTTGAATAAAATTTTATTTTATTTCCAAATTAATTGAAAAATAAAAGTTATATTCTTATTTCTTTTATTTTACAGAATTTAAATTTCTTGTGTGGAATTAATTGGTTGAATAAAATTTTATTTTATTTCCAAATTAATTGAAAAATAGAAAGTTATATTCTTATTTCTTTTATTTTACAGAATTTAATTTCCTGTGTGGAATTAATTTGGTTGAATAAAATTTTATTTTATTTCCAAATTAATTGGAAAATAAAAGTTACATTCTTGTTTCTTTTATTTTTTACAGAATTTAATTATATGCATTTGGTTTAATTTTCTGTGTAGTGTAAATTCTAATTCTAATTATAATTTTGTTTTATAAATTAGAATTGATGGCTACTGAAACAAATGCCCAAACAAGTACTACCGTGGTGGCTGCAATTGCACCAACCCTCTCTCCTGTGGTGACAGTACCAATAAATCATGGAGAGAAGCCAGAGAAGTTCTCAGGAACTGACTTGAAAAGATGGCAACAGAAAATGTTGTTCTATCTTACAACTCTGAACCTGACTCGTTTCCTCCGTGAAGATGCTCCTATCCTGAAAGAGGATGAAACCGACCGGCAAGTGGTTGCTGTGGTTGATGCTTGGAAACACGTCAATTTCCTTTGCCGGAATTACATCTTGAACGGACTTGACAACACATTATACAACGTCTACAGTTCAATCAAGACAACAAAAAAACTTTGGGAATCGTTGGAGAAAAAGTACAAAACGGAATATGCCGGCTCAAAGAAATTTGTGGTTGGCAGATTCTTGGATTTTGTTATGGTTGATTCAAAAACTGTGATCAGCCAAGCTCAAGATTTCCAACTCATTCTGCATGACATTCACGCAGAAGGCATGTCTCTCAGTGAATCCTTCCAAGTTGCAGCCTTAATTGAAAAATTACCAAAAGGCTGGAAGGAATTCAAGAACTACCTCAAACACAAGCGCAAAGAAATTTCTATGGACGAGTTAATTGTGCGTTTAAGGATTGAGGAGGACAACCGCAATTCTGAAAAGCGGGCTGGTAAGCATCCTATGGAATCTAAGGCAAATGTGGTGGAACATGCTTCAAAAACCAAGAAACGAAAGTCTTCTGGAGAAAGTTCATTACAAGGCTCTAAAGGGGGGGAAAATAAAAAGTACAAGTTTAATGGCAAATGTTACATTTGTGACAAAGAGGGACATCGGGCCAAAGATTTCCGTAACAAAGGCAAAAGCAAAAGGAGAACAAGCAAGAAGCCTGCTCAAGCCCATATGACCGAAGTGGACAATATTTCCAATGGTGTCGATGACATCAATCTTTCTGTAGTTGTTTCCGAGGCAAATCTTGTCAGAAATCCTAAGGAATGGTGGGTGGACACTGGTGCTACTTGTTATATTTGTGCCGACAAAAAGATGTTCACATCTTATTCTACAGTGGACAATGGTGAACAACTTTTTATGGGCAACTCCTCAACTTCCAAAGTTGAAGGACAAGGAAAGATTGTTCTCAAGATGACATCAGGAAAGGAACTCACTCTCAACAATGTGCTGCATGTACCGGACATTCGCAAGAATCTTGTTTCCGGATCTTTGTTGAGTAAGAATGGGTTTAGGCTAGTATTTGAGAATGATAAATTTGTACTTACTAAGAATGGGATGTATGCAGGAAAATGTTACATGTCTGATGACCTTTTCAAGTTAAATGTAATGACCATTGTACCCTCAGTTATTAATAATAATACATCTTCTTCTTACTTGCTTGAGTCTTCAAATTTATGGCATGGTAGACTAGGACATGTTAATTATGGATCCACTACAGGAAATTGGAGTTTTAGCGGCGTTTTACAAACGCCGCTAGAAGCTTAAAAAACGCCATAAAAAGTTACAGTGACGTTTAATATTTTCGTCGCTGATGCGGCCGCCGCAATAGCTTTGCAACGTTTGAAAAACGTCGCTAAAAATATTAGACGGCGTTTTTTAAAACGCCACAAAATCGTTGACATCTGTTTCAACTTCGGTAGTTTGATGTCATAATGACGTCATTTAGTGGCATTTTTTTAAAAAACGCCACTTTTTTTTTCTTTTTTTGGGGGGGGGGTTGCTGTTGTTGCAAAACCAGAATACAGAATACTATACATAAATGAATAGCAGTTCGGCCTCCTAAAGAATTTCTGTAATTTGAATGTCATCTTCCAATCAAAGAACATGAAGGCTACATTTCTGTTCTCAAAATTTCATCATGTAAAAAAATAAAAAATGTCAAGTTACATATAAGAGTAGTGTGCATCAAATACACACATATATGAAGCACCTTTTCCAATAGTTATGTGCTTGGCTTGGCGGGGCTCCCTCTTATTAGCCATCAATAGAGATGCAACTACAACAACCTGTCACTAATATGGGACCCAAACATAAGTTTTACATCCCACCCCCTCCCCCAGCTTTCAATCTTTTCCCAAAACAACTCGAAAACTCCTAAGACAATGCTTTAATTGTTGCTGCTCCAAAAGAGAATTTCTCCAACGGCCTTCTTTCATTGAGTTTGTTATATCTACTTCTTCTTCTTTCCTTTCTTTGATATGTGAACCTGTATTTGACAAGAACAAATAACATGAAATAAGCCCAAATAATCATATAGCAGGTTCATTCATTAAGCCAAAATAATCACCCACCTCCAGACCCTCACATCTGAGATTCGAGAGCGCGCCACCTGTTATGCAAATCCAAATTAATTTATGCTAGCGAAAATTATGTATTGAAATATTAGGTAACATACCATCACAATAGATCATTTCTTGTATCACTGATAGGTGGATGATGAAATAGGGTTACAAATCATTTCATTAATCAATTCATCATTGACAGTGGATATCATTTCTTATAAATTAATTTATTGTAATCTCTCTCTATTATTGTACGCAACTTTTCCAACCAAGACGACTGCCAAACAAATAACAAAAAGAGATGATAGAAGTCAGCATGACATAGTAACCATTATATGCACTCCTACTTTCCATTTTCCAGATCTAGAATTACATTCTGACATACCAGGTGACAATGATACTAAGGTATGTAATCAATAAAGCTCCAACATAATTGACTTGCAACCGAAAAGTTTAGGCATAATTTGGTCAGGAGAATACCTTCAGAAGTGCAACAAAATCAGGAGATCAATGGAATGCAGCAAGTATGAATTCTAAGAGCCTCTTTTGAACCTGCATGCATAAATCACAATGTATTGTGAATGTTTCAAGTACAAAAATAATTTCAGCATTTAGATAACAACTGGCAGAGATATGTGATGTCGTACAAGTAGAGATAGAGAAAGAAGTAGCAGAGAAAAGGGAGAAGAAGAATGAAAATCAGATAGGGGATAGAAGCAGAGACAAGAAGAGATGGTGAGAGTGTCTAATGGAGAGAGAGAGAGAGAGGTACAAAAATTCTTAATAACTTAAATTATGCCAAAATCTAATAAAATTCATACACCAACACCATGTATATATAAGGCTAACAAATAAAAATAAATAGATATACTCAAAATAACTCATGAACAGATTTAAACTCCTAAATAACTCAAACTCCCAATTATTGCTGCCTTATCGATCTTCATCAATTCTCCCTACTAAGAAGAACTCCCATCTGGAGATTAAAGAGAAAGATAACACTCAAATTATTCAGAATTAAAGTATCAAAGTTTGTCCTTAACAATCGGAGTGGCATCAGTGATGAACCCAGAGCATATTATTCTTATATTTCAAATCAATGATGAACCCAACACCATTCCAATTACAAAAACTTCAATCACTTCCAATTCCTTTGAAACCAAAAAAAAAAAAAAAAAAAAACACTAAAATAAAATAAACTTGAATTTTAAAAAAAATTTCTCAAAAAAAAAAAAAAAAAAACCCACTCAAAACACCCTAAACTCCTTGACATAAACTTAAACCAAATTGAATTTTACTCAAATATTTACCAAATCAAGAAATTCTCAAATCTATATTCAAAATTAAATTCTAAACTAAGGTCTCAAATTTTTCACTCTGCCATTAGTTAAGTTTTTACAATACAGATTCAAGTAGCTCCCTTCTTTTTATGACTGAAAATAAAGAGCAAATCCCAAGTAATATTGCAATTCTAACAGCATATATATATTTGTTATATAACAGTATACACAAAAAACAGAGAGAGAGAGAGAGAGAGAGAGAGAGAGAGAGAGATTTAGCAACCGCAACTAAAATATATATAATGTGCAGTAAAAATTTAGATACCACTTTAAATTTCTTTGTCTATGACTTGATACAAGTCCATCCTCTGCTGCATCAGTTAGGAATTGAGCATCATTACTCAAAATAAACCAAAGGTCTTTTGCCAAAACACATCAGGAAGTGGAACCAAAACCACAAGGACAATAATATGACCAATGTTAGTCAGGCTAAATCTAGTGTTCTAGAGTAAAGATTGAATTCACTAATAGTGCAATTTTTATCACTGTTATATGTACTTCAAATTAGATCATTTATAGTGCAATTCATTATGTATACTTTCTTTAGATCATTGATTCCTTTCTTGTTCAACTTTAGTCAAGAATTGATGTGCAAACATTAAGATTTGCTATCTCACCAATAGCTACTTTTGTAAGCCCAGGAAGATCAATCAGTGTCAGGTTCACAACTGCAAAGCCACACAAACATAATAATGAAATGAAGAAATTACAGATGCCACATTCAGCAACTAAAAGAAAATCCAAGGTAAATGCCATATTCTGTGCAAGAGAATAAGGGAAAGAAGAGCAAAGCAAGAGGGAGGTTTTGATGTGCACACTGCAGAGTCATTTGATAACTATGAAAGGAGAGATAATAGCTTAGAAGTGCATAACAATTTTTTAAAGCCCTAACTCCACTATCAAACAAATTTAGTAAGTGGAGCACAACTTTTAATAACCAACTATTTTTTTTAGTCCAAATTGTGAATCAGAAAACAGGGTTGACAAAAGCTTAATACCAAAATCAAGCTAAGTCTTGCGTGCCAATCAGGTGTGGTCTACCGACAAGTAAACAAACTTCATTTTAATAAATCAAGGGGAAAAAGTCAAGTTCAGAAAGAGTAAGATAGTGTGGCAAGCAATGCTCTTTCTCACCATTGGGGGAATATAAACTAAGATAAATTGGAACAGTTGAAATTTGTTTTGAACAGCCAGTCTCTCGATCAATCTCATCAGCGATCTCCTTCCTCACAGCAGCTGCACAAGATAAACCAATGATTTAGCATCTGAGATCTAAAAGATAGAAAATCAATGGTACATATACAAGATTAGAACTACCAGATAAATGCATATCAATCATTAGGACTAAATCTAGACAAAGATGACATACTGACTGGCATTAGCTTAAAATACCTCTTGCTAAAATAAAGGTAAACACTAAATACAAGGCTATTTAACAAGAGAAAAAGAATAATCATGACTGGGTAGCAACAACACAAGTTATTTTCCAGAAAAATATCACTTCTGCGACAAGAAATATACCAAAATTAGTAAACTTCTTTTTTGGAAGGTGAATGAATTCTGCATATTCTCTTCCTTCATCAATCCTATGAAGTTGTAGGACAAGAGGACGTCTGGTAACAATTCCTACATATAACAGTTTCAAATTATTTCTAGAGTTCAAAGGATTTTATAAGTTGATGAAAATCTTAAATTATATATACTACAACCATGTTGTAACATTAGAAAAAATGTGGAAGCATTATTACCAGACCCACAAGGGAAAAAGTCCTTTCCAACAACACTCTCCAACACTGAAGATTTCCCAGAGCTTTACAAATCATTAAAGAGATGGGATGATAAATGTACAACATATGAAAGACAAGCTGAAATAATAATTAATGTGCAAGAACCCTCTATTGGCATCCTGAGGCCATTTATCAAAGAAAAATGCTGTAGTGACGTTGGCAAGTGTTTGGTCCAAAAAAAAAAAGTTTCACTTTCAAAATTGGAAAAAAAAAAAAAAAATTGTTGACTTTTTTTTTTGTTACACCAAACTTTACAAAATGAGTAAAATATTTTTCATCAAAATAAAAAAGAAGTGAAAAGATTAGAAAGGGATTGGTAAAAAACAGCCTCCAAAAACAGGTTTTTCATCTTCCACCAACAGTATGGCAAGATCCTTTCCGATGTATCCAAAAAAAAAAAAAGGTACAGCAAGATACTGGACTGGCCAATCCATCCCATTTTGCAGCAGAGACTAACTCAGGAACCAAGTAATAAACCTGGTAAACAAACCAAACATCAAAGTTCAGTTTGCTTTGAACTCATTCAATTGTATGTGTAAACTAAACAATCACAAAAGGACCTTAATTATCTCTAAATCTTTGCATAAACATGAACAAGCCCCCATAATAGCAGACCTTATTCAAACACAATAAACTGCGTTTCATGTCATTGATACTGCAGCTGTGTGTAAAAATTTACAATTAATCACAACTTGAATTCATGACATAAGCAATCCAGATAACAGATCAACTAGCAAAAATGTTAATGAAACCTGCACAAAATCAATTCACCATGAAAAGGGTACACAACGAAGAAAAATTTAAGGCACTATCATGTCCAGGGCAACTGATTAGAATATGTTCTACTACAAGATTTCTTTATTTGTTTTGGGGGGTAGAAATGGTACTATAACATTAAATATTAAATAACCATAAAAAAGGACACAAGTTTTCGGGTTTTCCCACAAGAACATGCAACTCAACCATTCATCGCATACCAGTATGTAATAAAAGCCAAACAAGTTCAATTTGCTAACATCATAACCATAATTTAGAGACTACCACCCCTCAGTGCAAGCACAAGATGAAGTACTGAGCCACCCTCAATATTATAATCTTTAGCTGTTTTGTCATCTCCAAGCTTGCGTAAATTAGCCTGCAGACAGTGGTCATATTAAAAAGTGACACACTCAATATTCTTGTAGAATAACTATAACCACACCAAACAGTTGCGATTGAGAAGAAGATGAATTCTATATGCTTAAAAGCAGAACTAAAAGCATGCAAGCAGTGGAATAACCAATTCAGATCATGAGAAACCAAATAATTTATTCATAATGAAAACCATTCCAATGAAAAAATCCGGCTGCCAAATCCTATGAAGAAAACACTGCACTGAATTATGTAACAATAAGAGATAATACAAACATATTAAGTTTAAGAGATAATATTTGGGTGGGACCCCAAATATTTTATCAAATGTTCTATCAAGGCAAATCTCAAACTTTTCAGATCCAAGGCCACAAGCACTACAACCAAAAAATTCACAAAAAGCAGCAACAAAATCCTAACATCTTCTCACCAGTAAGTCCATATCAATGAAGAACATCAAACGAATCACTCATACATGACAAGAGAAGAGTTAGAACATAGCAGATCTAATAAAACAGAGCGAAGAAGAAGAAGCGCAAAAAAAAAAAAAGCTTACTCTTGCCATGCACAGAGAATGAAAACAGAGGCAAAAAGGACTCTCCCGAGGATCTTGATCCTTCTTCCCTCCTCGGTCTCGTAACCCCGCCGATTTGTGCAACTCAACCTAACCATCTTCCTCTGGAAAATCATCACAATCGGAATCAGAATCAAGAAAAACAAAAAATCGTCAAGAAATTTCAACCAAATCGATGCAAGAATCGATAGATTTAGAGTTAGATCTGAACAAGTAATCCGAATCAACCCAGGTGAATCTCTCAAGGAGCATGAGAGGACAGAGAAAACCCTAGATCTAGGAGGCAGAGAGAAAACGATAGAGACAAATGGAGAGAGAAAACGATAGACGGAAAGAGCAATTGAGGATAACGCTGTGGAACACGTGTTCATAAGAGGATAACGCGTGTCTTTTAATCTTACTTAGACCTCTTCCACAGCGTTTTTCAGAAAAACGTTGTCTAAAAAACGTTGTTATAGCCAGTTTTTGTTGTAGTGATCTTTGCGTAGATTAATTAATATGGAATGTTTACCTAAATTTGACTTTGATTCAAATCATAAATGTGAAATTTATATTGAGGCAAAATACTTAAAAGTGAAAGAAGTACGGAACCACTTGAATTAATTCATAGTGACATTTGTGATTTTAAATCAATTCAAACTAGAGGTGGGAAAAAATATTTTATCACTTTTATAGATGACTGTACTAGATATAGTTATGTTTATTTAATTCGAACCAAAGATGAAGCTTTGGAAACTTTCATTCAATATAAGAATGAAGTTGAAAATCAACTTGGTAAGAAAATCAAGAAACTTAGAAGTGATAGAGGTGGTGAATATGAATCACCTTTTGGCGAATTTTGTAAAGAACATGGAATAATTCATCAAATCACTGCTCCTTACTCACCTCAGCAAAATGGAATTGCTGAAAGGAAAAATAGGACTTTAAAAGAAATGATGAATGCCATGTTAATAAGTTCTGGATTACCTCAGAACTTGTGGGGGGAAGCAATACTTTCTGCTAATTATATACTTAATAAAGTACCCCGAAAGAAAATGAATCAAACACCTTATGAATTGTGGCATGGAAGAGTACCATCCTACAAATACTTAAAAGTGTGGGGGTGTTTGGCTAAAGTGGCTATTTCTAGTCCTAAAAAGACTAAGATAGGTCTTAAGACCATTCATTGCATTTTCATTGGTTATGCTAAGAATAGTAGTGCATATCGGTTTTTGATTCATAAATCAGAACATACCGAAATGCATGTAAATACTATTATTGAGTCTCGGAATGCATCATTCTTTGAATATGTATTTCCAAATAAGACTGGACAAGAAACTAGTAACAATAAAAGATCTCATGATGCTATTACTAGTCGAGATCAAGAACATGATCAAGAACAAGAGCAAGAGTTAGACCAAAATGAGGAAGAGGAACCTAGGCGTAGTAAACGTACTAGAATCTCAAAATCTTTTGGTCCAGATTTCCTAACATTTTTGTTAGAAAATGAGCCTTTAACTTTTAAAGAGGTTATGTCCAATCCTGAAGCTCCTTTATGGAAAGAAGCTGTCAACAGTGAAGTTGAATCCATCTTGCAAAATCACACTTGGGAATTAGTGGACTTGCCACCAGTTGTAAACCTCTTGGGTACAAGTAGATTTTCAAAAGGAAAATGAAAGCAGATGGATCAATTGACAAATACAAGGCAAGACTTGTGGTCAAAGGTTTTAGACAAAAAGAAGGTCTTGATTACTTTGACACATACTCACCGGTTACTAGAATAACATCCATTAGAATGCTAATTGCCATTGCATCTCTATACAATCTAGAAATTCATCAAATGGATGTTAAAACCGCTTTCTTAAATGGTGAGTTAAATAAAGAAATTTACATGGAACAACCAGAAGGTTTTTCTGTTCCAGGAAAAGAAAAGAAAGTGTGTAAATTGGTTAAATCATTATATGGTTTAAGACAAGCACCAAAGCAATGGCATGAGAAATTTGACAAGGCAATGATATCAAATGGATTTAAAATTAATGAGTGTGACAAATGTGTTTATATTAAAAACATAGACAAAGGTTATGTCATTGTATGTCTTTATGTCGATGATATGCTCATCATAGGTAGTAATAATGATATGATTAAAACTACCAAGAAAATGTTGAATAAACATTTTGACATGAAGGACATGGGCATTACTGATGTAATTCTTGATATGAAAATTACCAAAACATCAGAAGGATATGCTCTGTCACAATTTCATTACATTGAGAAAATACTTGACAAATTCAGCAAAGATGATGATCATCTTGCTAGAACACCTGTAGATGTTAATTTGTATCTTTCTAAGAATGTACAGGAAAGTATTTCTCAATTAGAGTATGCCCAAATTATTGGAAGCTTAATGTACTTGATGAACTGCACTCGCCTAGATATAGCTTATGCAGTAAGTAAATTAAGTAGATATACGAGTAACCCAGGAGTAGAACACTAGAAAGCAATTATAAGGGTTCTAAGATATCTCCGATTTACTCGTAACATTGGGCTTAATTATACTAGATATCCAGCAGTACTTGAAGGATACTGTGATGCAAATTGGATATCAGATACTAGAGACTCAAAGTCCACTAGTGGGTATGTCTTTACTCTTGGTGGGGCGGCTGTATCTTGGAAATCTTCCAAACAAACTTGCATTGCTAGGTCTACTATAGAATCTGAATTCATAGCTTTAGACAAAGCAGGGGAAGAGGCAGAATGGCTTTGCCACTTCCTTGAAGATATTCCAATATGGCCAAAACCGGTGCCTGCTATATGCATACATTGCGATAGTCAATCAGCAATAGGTAGAGCACAAAGTCATATGTATAACAGTAAGTCAAGACACATTCGTCGTCGACATAATACCGTAAGACAACTACTCTCTAATGGAATTATTTCCATTGATTATGTGAAGTCTAAAGACAACATAGCGGATCCACTAACCAAAGGGTTAGCAAGAGAGTTAGTTGAGAATTCATCGAGGGGAATGGGACTAAAGCCTATTAAATAAGAGTTACCACAATGGCAACCCAACCTAGTTGACTGGAGATCCCAAGATCTAGGTTCAAAGGGACAACCGAGTTGTGAATAACTCAGAAGGATCACTGGGGAGTCTAACTCCTACCCATTTCTATGATGAAATAGTGATGTCTGCAGCGTTTAAGGTTAAGTAAAATTTTAATGATTCTTATATCTAGATAAACCTAATGGAGTATGGCAGGATACTCTTCATAAGAATCACCTATGTGAGTATGAACTGGGCCGGTTCTATGAGATTTGTGAAGGGCTACAAATTCTCTAGAGCACTCATGAAAGACCAGGTTGTTCAGGGCCAAAATGAACACAATAGTGAGAACTAAACTGTGTTTGGGGATATACTGTGTGAGTTCTATTGTTTTGGTTTACATAAACGGCTGAACAGTTCAAGACATCATGTTCACTGTTTAGCTAGTAAATCCGATAGTGTCTCACAAGGGAAGGTTCAAAGCCAAAAGCTACCTATCCTTTGCAGAATATTTCAATTTCTGTACTCTCTGTAATTAGATCATGTTGTTGCATTTTCTCTCCGTCAAATTCCATTCATGTGGGGGATTGTTGGAAAAATGGTTTAAGATAGGCATATTTTTGAGCCCAAATTTGGGTGGGCCCCAAACGTCTTTTGGGGTGGGTCCGAAGAGGTGAAGTGTTCCTTGCCGCGTGGCAAGTCACACGGTGAAGACGGAACGTTGAAACCATTTATGAGTGAATGGGAAGTTGACGTCGTTTTCGGGTCTAACATTAATTTTTTAGATAAAATTCATTTGAATTTTTTCACTAAAAATTATTGTGGGAATTTAATTTAATTCTAAATTTAAATTTTGAGTTCCTGAGTGGTTTCCTAAAATTTGTAATTATGGGAATTTAATTTAATTCTAAATTCAAATTTTAGGTTCCTCAGTTGTGTTCTAAAGTTTGTACCTCTTCATTTATTTATTAAACTATTCAAATAGTTTGATATATATATATATATATATTTCAAATGGTTTAAAGAATAGAGGTCCAACAGTTACTTTAACTGTTATCCAACGGATCACTTTTCATTTGGTTGAAAATTTGTTTGAAATTTTGCAATGGTCAAACCATGTTTGAATAGTGGTGCACCTATTCTTTTCAAAAAATACCTGTTCGGGTAAGTTTGAAAGGTCACCAACTGGGCTATAAATACATACCACATTTCCAGCAGTCTTTTGATCCGAAAAAAAACAATCTGGAAATTGTCTTTTGCTGTCCAATTCTCATCTAGTGCATATATTCTTCATATTAGTTTTAGAATAAATATTCAGAGAGTTAGAACACATGTTTGGTTCGCCGAACAATTTGTTTTGGAGTGCTACTACAAATTGGTTAAGATCATTGTATCCTGGGAGATAGACGCCACATAACTGTAAGCACCGTAGCGGGGCGAATCTGTCTTAAAGACAGAGTGTCATACACTCGACTTGGTCTTTGAATTATTTATTCGGTTCAACAAAATAAATTCTGTAAGTTTTATTTTATTTTGTTTGAATTATTTCAAGTTATTTTATTTACACAGAAGATTGTTCCAACAGAATTCAAATCAAAAGTTACATTGATCACAAATTGTTCTAGGACCATCTCAGATGAAACAAACATAAATTTTTAGTAATCACTATTAAACTAAAAATAAAATAATCAAATTTAGATGAGTAAACCAAACCACAAAACAGTGCCATTTGTAGACCTCAAGTACCATCAACACCAACCTTGAGGGAAAAAACAAAAAAGGAATTAGTAAAATCCCTTAACCGAACAATAACCAAATAACAAAGAATTAGTAACCAAAATAATAACCCTACATATGTCATTATCCACTATTTAACAAACTTTTAACAAAGATATTCTCATGGACCTAGTAAACATAGCTAGGTGAATGGAAGCATAAACAGGGGAGAAACAGAATTCCTCCACCCCTTTATGGTTAGATGTACTCATTACACAATGTAAAAAAAAAAAACAAAAAACAAAAAACAAAGTATTAAATAACACATGGTAGATAAAGATAATGAAACATACGATACAATGTGCTTACTTTATGGATGTTACTCCTCTATGACTTGAGCTTTAATAATAATAATAATAATAATAAAAAGAATAATGAGCAAAACAATCAATAAATAACATGAAATTTACATTAAAAAAGTAAACGAAAAAATAAATTGAAAGAAAAATCAACTCACCACAAAATTATCAAAAGTTTGTTTTTGTGTTGGTGTATGTGAGTGAAAATAAACCAGGGGAAAAAAAAAAAAACAAAGAAACAGGGAATTCCAAAATGAGAGAAGAGAGGTACTTCTGAGACTCATAGGTAGTAGGATTGAGCTTCAAAATCTTCCTTGGGAGCTTTTCTTTATCAACTGATGATGAAAGCAAATTCACGTCAAGTAAATACATGGTTATTCAAATGATAGCAAACAAATAAATACCAAAAAAATAAACTGTTAGGCAAAAAAATAAACAATTGACCACAACTTAGAGCACTATTGTTCGGATAAATATGGGGAAAAACCCTTTTCTTGAAAAATTAAATTAAATATAATGGGCATAGGCATGGGTCTTTTTTTTTAAACTAAGAATTATAAACAGAGTTAATATACCTTCATTGTTATTGGATAGAGATAGAGATTCCTTTCTACGGATATTGGCTTGAGAGAGAGAGAGGGGAGGTAACCGTATGTACATATGTATGAGGGTGATGTAAAATTTTCAATGCTATCTATCCCAGATGTAGAAATAGAAATCAATAGAATTTCTAAGATGTAGAAATCAATAGCAGGCAAAACCTTCACCAAACTTATGTCAATAGCAATAGCAATAACAAAACCCACATTCACCAAAGATGTAGAAATCAATGGCAATAACAACTAAGTCAAACACTTCACCAGAAACACAATCCTAAATATTGGCCCAAAACACTAAATATCAGCACCAATTTACAAAACTCATCCATGTCATAATGGGTATAATTAACCACTAATCAGGGAAAGATCCATCTAAAATGCTCAGGAATCTTTGGGTTCTTAAAATCTGATTATCAAGGAAGTTTTCTGCTTTGATTAATCAAAAGTTTATGAAACTTCAAATACGCTCAACTGCTCTTACCATACAAACCAACCCAATTCAAAAACCCACTTTACATATAAAACCTCTATGGTTCTCTCTCTCTCTCTCTCTCTCTAATTCTCCACCATATTCTTATATTTGTATGTATAGATGAATGTATGTACATACGTACATATGTATGAGGGTGATGTAAAATTTTCAATGCTATCAATCCCAGATGTAGAAATAGAAATCAATAGAATTTCTAAGATGTAGAAATCAATTGCAGACAAAAAACCTTCACCACACTCAAGTCAATAGCAATAGAAATAACAAAACCCATCTAGTACTGTAAACCCATCTAGTAAACAAAACTCAAGTCAATAACAAAATACACCTTCACCAAAGATGTAGAAATCAATAGCAATAACAACTCAAGTCAAACACTTCACCAGAAACACATCTAGAATTTCAAACATTTCCTTAATTCTCTACCAGACAAAGCCCATCTAGAATTTCAAACATTTCAAACACATCTAGTACTGTAACATTTCAAAATAGACATGATGAAGAAATTACCATCAACCAAATGAACACAACAATCAAATTCAAAATCCAGAATAAATAACCCAATTGAACCAATTAAAAAAGATGAATCTTCACCATTAATCAATAAAAAGTATGATGAATCTGCAACAAAATTTAGTGAAACAAAAAAACCCAGAATTTACAGGACATGAGATAAGACAACCCAACCACGCATATGATCAGATAAACAATCCGCTTCTTGGCTTCCTCAGCCAGGTCCTGAACCGTCACAACCGGCTTTTGGGTGCTCATTTCGGACCCCAAGATTCAATCTTTCACACCACAAAACTCATCAAACATACATAATAATCAATGTTCCTCCCTATAACCCTCAATTCTCTTCCAATCAATATTCCTCCCTGTAACCCTCAATTCTATAACACATATGAAAAATAATTCAAAAAGAAACACTAAGGTTGCGTTTGGTAGAGTTTTGTAAATATGATTTGAGAGTATGAGTTGTATTTTGAGTTTGTGAGTTGTGGAATTATGATTTGAGTGTAGAAAATTTGTTTGGTTATGGTTTTTGAATAGAGTGTTGAATTGAGTGTGGAATTGAGTTTTGAAAGTTTGATTTGACATGTGAAGTAAGAAAATTTGTTTGGTTATGAGTTTTGGAAAGAATTTTCAAAACTTATTTCAAATTATTATAACTCATAACAAAACATTACTTCCACACTATTGAAAATTCTGATCAACACTCATAACCAAACTCTTTTTAAAATTCAATTAAAAAAAATATTATTAATAGAAAATAACATTAATTAATTTTTTAATTGAAAATACTACAAAGGAAATAATTTTTTTCAAAATAAATATTTAAAAAATTTAAATCATAAATATTTAAATAATTTAAATAATCTAAAAAATTTAATAATTAAAAATTAAAATAAATATTCAAAAAATTTAAATCGTAAAAATTTAAATAATTTAAATATTCAAAATTTTTAAATAATTTAAAATGTTAATATTTTAAATTTAAAAATAACTCTATACTCAAATCGTAACCAACACATAAAACAAAACTCAATTAAAAAATTATTTTTAAAACTCATAACCAAACACATAACTCGAAACTCCATACTGCTTTTAGAACTCTACACTCAAATCGTAACCAAATACATAACAAAAAAATTAAAATATTTAAAATATTTTTATAAAATAGAGTTTGAATTTATTTTTATAAAATATTTTAAAATTTTAAAAATTAAAATCGTAATATTTTGAAATTAAAATATTTAAAAATTATATTTTGAGATGCTTACCAAACGGAGCCTAAAATTCTGAAACCCATTCCCCAAAAAGAACATATCAAACCCATCACCAAACTCTAGCAAGAACCAAAAATACTGTAACCCAAATCCAAGAGGAGAGAAACCCACAAAAATATCATGGATTGCAAATTTGTAAGTTGTAGTTTACCTCTAAATGGTTGCGATGTCGTCGCAAGAGGAGATAGGCGAAACAAGAGGGCGAGAGAAGAAATTCGGTGGTCGGTGGTCGAGAGGAGCGATAACAGCAAGAGGCGAGGAGAGGTGGTCAGTAGTCGGTGAGTGGCGGTGTCGTCATGAGAGGAGAGAAAGAGAGAGAGAGAGAGAGAAGAGTGTATGAAAGAGGGAGGATTTCTCTAAAATGAGAAAGAGGGAGGATTTGGGCAGAGATGAAAGAGGAGAGAGTTTGATGAGCGTGGGTCTCTCTTCTGTAGGGAGTGGATGGGTGTGTTTTGAAATTTGAAATTTGGAAAAATGAGGTGCGACAGATGAGGATGGGTGGTTGCAAAGTATGTGGCTCTTGGGCGGGAAGTTCAGGTAGAGTGAGTGAGAAGGTTTTCATCTCTACTGTCCATCTTCAAGCATAAATGAATCATGACCGTTAAAATGTCCTAGTATGACAATTGTCTCTAGGATAAATTCAAAAACCCTCTTCCCTTATTATATAGATATATATGCTTGTGATTAAGATAGTGTTGTTGCTGTTAATATTACTTGTTACCAAGTGATTGTTGTTTTAAAAGTAATTTATAACACTTTATTCAAAGGGAGACTAGGGAATTATCAAAATTTATACTCTTTAATTATTAGTGAATATCACTTTATCTCTTATTTATGAATTCGTATATTTTGACCCTTTCAATTATAAAGGTATTATACGATTTTCATACTTAAGGGTCTAAATATGCGAATTTATAGATGAAGGGTAAAGTAATATTTACGGATAGTTAAAGGGTCTTCATGTAATTAATCTAAATTAATGTTACGATTATATCGCAAAAGTAAAAAATTTCTATTTTTGAATATATGTTGTAGAATTGGGTATTAACCCTAGTCAAAACTTTCCTATCCAATCTAATCTATAAGCATAATTTGGATAAATTACAAATACACCTTCTGAGATTTGCTTAAAATACGAATTATCCTCTGTGGTTTGGAAAATTACAAATACCTCCCTGTCAGAATTTTTTATTTAACAGAATTAATTGAAAAAACGAAATTTCTAACTATTCACCTATATAATAATAAAATTATATGAATTATTAATTGAAATAAAATTTCAACATTATTAAAAACTATTAATTAACTTGATGATTTATTAATAAAATAATCTATTTGTTATGAAATTAGAAATCTTAGAAAGCATAATGTAATTTTTAAAATCACAAGGGATAATTTGTAATTTAAGTAAATCTCAGGGGGTGTGTTTGTAATTTGCCTATAGACATGTGGAAATGACATTTTTTAAATTAAAAAGCAATCGTGAAAATATAAGATTTTGATTTTAAATCATGTTATTTTCAAAAAAAAAAATTATAATATAAATTTTTGTTTGTATATTACTATTCTTAAAATTACGCACCTTGAGACCCCATATTTTGAAGAAAAAAAAAATTCCAAATGATGTAAGGTCTTATTAACAAATGTCCTTGGAACATAAGAAATATTGAAAAATGCAAACACTTTTTACATACTTTAAAACTCTTTTCATTGATTTCAAGATTATTTTTAACTCATTTACTATTTCCCAAATACTTTTTACACAAATTTTAATATTAAATAATATCTTCTTTTTGTTTTTTTTAAGACACTTGTTAAGATTTTTCAATTACAATACAAAACTTTTGTAATGTAGTTATCTACAATATCATTTTTGATGGATAACATATATGATTTGATCAAATTAGATTGGGCTTTGTTTATTTACAATATCGTTTTTAATGCTTTTTTTTTTTCATTTAGATTTTCCTAAACTAAACTTTATCTTTTTGAATTCTTGCAATAATTCTGTATGGATGCTAGAAGAAAAAAAAAAAAAAAATGAAGATATACCATATTACCCCCCCTTTTTTTCTTTTTTGTAAATATGTAAAAAGTATAATTTTGCTTAGGTCCTACGAACTCAGGACCAGACCTGTCACCACACGCCCAACTCTTCAAGAAATTGATCGATCGAGGCCAATCATTAGGCCATAACACCATTTTCCACACCTTCAAATTACTCACCATCGAGTTCGTCTTGCCTTCCATCGTCATGATCAAAAAGCTTCTCATGTGGCCGTTGAGAAGCTCCAAGAACCCATCGAGCAACTCCTCCTAGAAGGACCACGATTGCATTGGCAGCGACATGTTCCATCCGTGGACAGCGGACGCTGGTGCTCGGCTTGGCATTCCCAGGTTCCTTTTCTGCATTACAGGTTTGTTCCCTCTCTATTGTGAAGAATACTATAGTTGATATACCATCTAATATTAGTTGATAATAGAACCATATGGGTGATACTAATATAACACAACTTCTCTCTAGTTCTCTTTTGACACTTAAATTAGAGTCCGTAGACTCATTACAAATCACATTTCATGTTTTGAAACAGATGACCGTCTATTGTTTAAAGACAATTTTGATAAAATTATGTGACTATAATTACAGATTTAATTTAATTTTTGGGACAAATGTGATGAAGTTCTGTTATTACAACTTCCCATCAGCCAAGTAACAAAAATACTTTGTATGATGAACTTTTACTTAAAAATTCATTCCATACATAAAATGTATAATATAGATTTAAAATTAGTGAGATCGTCATTTTTGTGTTTGATTTCTAAGTTCATATCTTTTGGATTGTGCCATCATGCCATTGTATTCGAAGATTAAAAATCATTTTAGGATTTTGTTAATATTACGTACAAAAAAAATATAGTTATCGACATTCTAAAATTGTCCACATTATACAGAGCTCGTTTGGGAAGTTTTAGGATTTTTTGGTTAAAATAGTCAAAAAAAAAAAAAAAAAAAAATAGAGTTTTAAACTCAATAAGACAAAATATCACATCCAACTCATAACATTCTTTCTCTTACAAAAAGTCAAAAAAGTCAAAAAATCCTTCATAAACGAGGCTTTTTAGCCCTAAGCTAAAATAACTAAAAAATTAAAAAGTCAATCCACTTTCCAAACCAACCTACAAATTTTGAATGTAATAATGTTCCTTTCTTTTTTTTTTTTTTTTTTTTTCAATGATAAGATTACTGCTGTTACTCAAGCAAATTCAAGTAGTTTACTACAAAGAAACCATTATAGGATAACTTACGACAACAGTTATATTGGTGACCAATGACTCAAGAGTCAATAGTCTAACAGAAGTGATTGAGACCCTCTCTAGCCCCCACCCCACTACCCCCTACACACACGTGGGGGTTAGTGATTGGAGGAAAAAAAAAAAAAAAAAAACTAGCCAATCATAGGCCAGTGGGGGTCGTGGAGTTGACCCCCAGTAGGGGTCTGGATCTTTTTCCATAGTCTTGTTCTGCCGTAATACTAGACACAAAAAAATAAAAAATAATACATATAACAGTATTACAAAAGGAAAAATGGTTTAGACCACTAAAAGAGGAGCACTAAATGAGCATTAATTTGTCTTTTTCCTTTTTGTATTTTGCCTTTTTCTTTTATTTTGTTTTTTATTTTTTTTAAGTGTATGCCAACTCAGTAGAGCTGTATTTAGAGTAGCTCTACTAGTGGTCTTAATCACCGCTACTTACAAAAGGAATCGGTGACCAATGACTCAATAGTCAAGAGTCTTATTCTGGTTAGTAACACTAGACATCCAAAAAAAGAAAAATGGGAAAAATTAACAGAATTAGAAAAGTAACCCGTAGAGTCTTATTCTGGCCCCTAGAAATTTTATTGGCAGGTGTCAAAAATTATTCGCACAAACATTCCGACCAGATTTAAGCTCATTGATCAAAGAAACAACATCATCAGCATCAGATGAGCCACCATGGTTTACAGCTTTCTTAGCCTTCACACTCAACTCTTTTGCTCGCCTTCTCATCTCCTCCACTTCATCACCACCACCACCGCCGCCGCCCAGCAGCCACTTTACTGCTGCCTCCACCTTCTCTTTGGTCACCGTCACCTTAGGTTCCCAAGTATACGATAACCACTCCTCGTTCCCCACTCGAATCCCAGTCTTCAACACATCACGATGAGGCTTTCAATGAAAAACTGCTCTGCCGCGAACGGGTATGTAATCATCGGAACACCCGCTCCTACCCCCTCAACTGCCGAGTTCCATCCGCAGTGTGTTAAGAACCCTCCAATATTGGCATGTTCTAAGATCAGCAATTGTGGTGCCCAACTCTTTACTATCAACCCTTGCCCGGACTTAGTCATTCTCTCCTCAAATCCCTCTGGAAACTTTCTACCTCCATTTCCGCCTCCTTCCTTCTTTTCTTTATCTTCTTGGCCAAACTCTGATGCATCTCTGGCCACCCAAATGAATGGGCAGCCAGAAGCCTCGAGCCCGTGAGCAAGCTCGAGGAACTGTTCAGGATGCATACTAACTGTTAATATATTAATATATATACATTGTATGTAGGCTGTACATTCCCTCATTCACTGTAAAGCACACACTCACCGCTTTAACTTTCGGTGCCTCACTATTGTTTTAATATTGTTTAATCACACATGCTTTCGGTGCTTCTCTCTATAAAGAGAGCTTCTTGTTTCATTGTAAAAAACACATCAATATACAGAGCCATTCAGTCTCTCTCTCTCTCTCTCAAACTAGTGTTTCTCTTACATGGTATCAGAGCCCAGTATTACATTTCTGGCAATTTGTGATTTTGGTGTTTAGTCCCGTACACAGTGGCACTACACCAAACCGCTCGGAATTTCCTTACGATTCCAACGGCATCACACCCGTCCTCAAAAACCCTCCACGCGCTGCTTTTGTCCTCGGCGCGTCATCACTTCCGCCACCACTCTCACACGCGCCTACACGCGCTCCCACGCGCCCACTCCTCCGCGTCTGACGTCAGCCCTGCTTCCTGCGTACGCCGCGCCTGCTACGGTGCGCCTCCCGTGCGCCACTTCACTATCGTGCACCAGCGTGCGCCAAAACTGCTCCTGTGCGCCGCGCCTGCGCCATTCCGCTATCGTGCGCCGTGCCTCTTCTGCTAATGTGCACTTCACTGCACTCTGCTAACGTGTGCCGCTGACATCATTTTGCCTCTGCTGACATCATCTCTGCACAGGACACCTTTCCTAGCTATTTTCGACCTTCCGGACTCACTGGTACACTCTGTTTTACCTAATTTTGCTCCTACAGGTCTACTCCTATTTATTTTTCCCTATTCATCTATTATTATGGATAGTCATGATGCCTCCCATCCCATTTCCGTTATTTTGAATGGTTCCAACTATGTTCTGTGGGCCCAAGCCATGTCTTCCTTCCTCAAAGGAAAGAAGCTCTGGCGATTTATCACCGGGGATGTAACCCACCCAGTGAAAGACACTGTTGAAACCACTGTTTCCACTGCTACTACTACATATGAAGACCGACTTGAGGAATGGGACAGTAAAAATTACCAAATCATTACCTGGTTTTGAAATACCTCTGTTACCTCTATCAGTCTTCAGTTTGGTCGCTTTCAGCTTGACTCTGTCACTACTCCTGCAAAGGACATCTGGGATTTTTTGAAAGAAAGATACCAGACTACTGGTCTTGCTCATCAATATCAGCTTCAGAGCCAACTTCATCGGATGCGCCAAGAATCTAGTCAGTCCATCAATGACTTCCTTTCTCAAATGTACTCCGTTTGGGACCAGCTTGCTCTTTCCGAGCCGCCTTGGCCTCACCGAGAAGATGCTGTCTTATTTACTGCCTATCGTAATCAGCAAAGGTTGGTGCACTTTCTCATGGCTTTCACTTCATCTTTTGAGCCAGTACGTGCCTCTCTTCTTCATCGCCATCCTTTGCCCACTTTGGAACAAGCTATTTCTGAGCTGCTATCAGAGGAGACTCGTCTTGGTACTCTCCAAACTCATCATGTGGACTCTGTTCTTGCCACTCCTCCGTACCGGCCATCCTTTCCCTAGCGGACCACTGCCTGCCTCTATTGTCAGAATCGGGACCTCCCTTCAACACATCTCCTGATCAATTGCCCTGTCAGAACCTGTCAACACTGCAACAAACTTAGTCCTGGTCATCTGCAACAGGATTGTTTTCGCAATCCATCCCGCTCATCCTCCAACTGCCACTCTTCTCGCGGTGGTTCTTCCCGGGGGGGCTTTCATCGTTCCAGGAATCAATCTCATTCTGGGAATCAGTCTCATCACACTGCTGCTGCTGCCTCTGAGGGTTCTTCTGAGTCTCCTGCTCC
This sequence comes from Camellia japonica, assembly GCA_030407325.1. NCBI lineage: Eukaryota > Viridiplantae > Streptophyta > Magnoliopsida > Ericales > Theaceae > Camellia > Camellia japonica. The sequence continues at coordinate 175,325,208 of JAPPVO010000002.1, read as the reverse complement.
GTCTACCCCTCTCTTTTCTCCAACGGATGTCGAGGCCATATTCAAACACCTTCTCTCCCCTTCTGGTACACCTCCTCTTACTGCTTTGTCTGTGACTCCAGGTAACTCTTCTTGGTATTTTGACTCTGCCTGTTGTAATCATATGACCTCCAGTTCTACTATATTTTCTTCTATCTCTTCATCTTCTCATATTCCCTCCATTCAAACTGCTGATGGTTCTCTCATGACTATTCGTCACATTGGTACTGTCTCCACATCTTCTTTATCTTTACCTCAAGTTTATCATATCCCTGCTCTCACTTTAAACCTTATTTCTATTGGTCAATTATGTGAACTTGGTCTAACTTTCACATTTTCTGCTACTCATTGTTTGGTGCAGGACCCTCAGACGAGGCAGACTATGGGGATTGGTCGTAAGCACGGACGTCTCTATGAGCTTATCCACCTTCATGTTCCTGACTCTCCTCAGATCGCTGCTCCTACATCTGCTTCCTCATTATCTCCTTTTCATCTTTGGCATTGTCGCTTAGGGCATATTTCTGTTAATCGCTTAAAGTCTTTGGTTTCTAGTGGACAATTGGGTCATGTACTTCCGGACACTTTCGATTGTATACCCTGTCAACTTGCCAAACAACCTGCTTTATCATTCAATAAAAGTACTTCTGTTTCCTGTGCACCTTTTGATCTTTATACATTCGGATATTTGGGCCCTTCCCCTACTACTACTATGGGGGATCTCGTATTTTGTTATTTTATTGATGATTGTCACGGTTTACTTGGATTTTTCTCATGAAAACTCGGTCTGGAACTCAAAACCCTTTATTATAAATTTACCCAAATGATCCACACCCAATTTTCCAAAACCATCAAAATTTTTCGCTCTGACAATGCTATGGAATATCGGGATTCAGATTTCCTTTCTTTTCTTCAGAGTCATGGTACACTGCCTCATCGTTCCTGTGCTGGCACGTCCCGCAAAATGCCGTGCTGAACGGAACATAGGCATATTCTTTGACACACTTGCGCTCCTTCTCTCTTCTTCCTGCCCTGAAAACTTTTGGGGGGAAGCTGTCCTCACTGCTGTCTACACTATCAATTGTGCTCCTATCCCTGTCATTCATAATAAACTCCCTTTGAACGTCTGCATGGCACTCCCCTCCATATACTAATCTTTGGGTTTTTGGCTCTGCCTGCTTTGTTCTCCTTCAATCTCATGAACACACCAAACTTGAACCTCGTTCTCGTCTTTGTTTTCTTGGGTATGGATTGAACATATAAAGGCTTTCGCTGTTGGGGACCCTCTCTCTAAACGTCTTCGTATCTCCCGCCATGTCATTTTCTGGGAGCACAAAATGTTTTCTCCTCTCCTCCTTTCACTTACCCGCACTTTTCCACCTCATAAGGTTTGCAAACTACAGCGTGCCCTCGGCCTTAAGCAAGCGCCCCGCGCTTGGTTTGCAAAATTCAGTTCTACCATTCATGACTTTGGGTTCACCTCTAGCTCATATGACTCTGCTCTTTTTATACGGACTACTCCTCATGGTACCACTCTTCTCCTTCTAATGTGGATGATATGATTATCACTGGTATGCAGCTGGTATTCTCCACCTCAAACGTTTTCTCTACCGTCAGTTTGAGATGAAGGACCTTGGTACTCTTAACTATTTTTTAGGCCTTGAAGTCTCTCATGATTCTACTGGTTCTTATTTATCTCAGGCCAAATATGCATCAGATCTTCTGGCTCGTGGTCTTACCGATTGCAAACTACTCTACTCCAGTTGATCCTCAGATTCGTCTCATCCTCGATGGGGATCTCCTCAATGATGCTACTCTTTATCGCCAGCTCGTTGATAGTGCTATCTCACAGTGACTCGTCCTGACATTGCATATGCTGTTCACATTGTTAGTCAGTACATGTCGGCTCCTCGCACTCCCCACTATACTGCTCCACTCCACATACTTCGATATCTCAAAGGCACTCTGTTCCATGGCCTTCACTACTTGCTTCCTCATCTCTTGAACTGCGTGCCTTTTCTGATGCTGATTGGGCTGGGGATCCTACGGATCGACGCTCCACTACGGGATTCTGTTTCTTCTTAGGGATTCTCTTATTACTTGGCGTAGCAAGAAACAATCCCTTACTGCCCGTTCTAGCACGAAGGGAATATCGAGCTCTTGCTGATACTATCAGGAACTTCTCTGCTTCGCTGGTCCTCACTGATATGGGTGTTTCCTCTTCTGGTGCTACTCTCTTTATTGTGACAATCAGAGTGCCATTCAGATTGCTCACAATGATGTTTTTCATGATCGCACCAAACATATTGAGATGATTGTCATTTCATTTGACAGCATGTTACGTGGTACTGTTCATCTTCTTCCTATGCTTCGCCGATCAACCTGCTGATATTTTCACCAAGGCTCATCCTTCTGGGCGCTTCCGTGATCTTGTTTCCAACTCAACTTGGTTGATGCCTACCCTCCTTGAGTTTGCGGGGGGCTGTTATAATATATATATATACATTGTATGTAGGCTGTACATTCCCTCATTCACTGTAAAGCACACACCACGCTTTAACTTTCGGTGCCTCACTATTGTTTTTAATATTGTTTAATCACACATGCTTTCGGTGCTCTCTCATAAAAGAGCTTTTGTTTCATTGTAAAAACACACATCAATATACAGAGCCATTCAGTCTCTCTCTCTCTCTCTCTCAAACTAGTGTTTCTCTTACACTAACAAGCTTCGAAACTAACATAAAGTACTGACTTGGGTTCTTTGGAGTCGAGCCAATTCAAAACTGTACCTCCATCAATGGAGTTCTTTTGGCCCCTCCCAGCCTTTTGTTCGACTTCATTGTTGAAGAAACATGGGTCCTACAAGCCATAGCTTTCTGCCCATTTCATTCTTGAAATATTCGGCATAAGCTGGCACCATGTTGTAAAAGCTGTTGACCATAACCCCATAGCTCTTGAGCTCAGATTCTATAACCATGTCAAGAAATTGTCCCCAACCAGTTCCTTTATCCTTAAACCAGAATGGTGTTTTTTTTCTTCGTAAAAATAACGTTGTCGTCGGGGAGACCCGGCAAAGCAAGGTCTCTGTATCAGAATTTACCTTATCGTGCGGTGCGTGCCGATGGTTCTCGTCACAATAGAGAGGGAACAAACCTGTAACGTAGAATCATGAATTTAAAAATAGTGATATACAAACACAAAGTAAGTTCATACAAGATTTTTATTAATGATACAATAGTTTAGGTTCTGGTATTTTTAAGTTAGAAGCATGCATTTTCAAGATTGACTTTAATTTTAAAAATGTCATTATCATATTATTTTATAGTACTTTTAATTTTAAAAATGTCATTATCATATATTTTATAGTACTTATAAAAAAAATGTTTGCAGCTCAGTTTCTTAACTAAAATATTGACTTTAATTTCAAAAACCTTATTAAAAGGTACCGGTATACCTATATCAAAATTATAATCTTGTTATATATATATATAATATATATTTAACTATTCTACATCTATATAATAAGGGAGAGTGATTTTTGAATTCTGATGGGACTGTTGTCCCTTTGTCAAAATATGAACCGTAGGATCGATTCAATCGAACAGCTAAAAAATGTCTAAGAGACATTTATATTTCAATGGTGGATTTACAATGCTGATTCAATCCTATGGTGTCCAAGAAACAAATACATTTTCAAGAGCAGATTCAATCCTATGGTGTTTCTTCTTCCCTTTCATCCATCTCTCTCTCTCTCTCATTCAAGAGCAGATCGGCGACTTCGCAAATAGAGAGTTTGTTGGGTGCTAGCCTTGCTAGATCGGTGGGTCCAAATCGGTGACATCGCAGCAACAAATCGGTGTTTCTTCTTCCCTTCCATCCATCTCTCTCTCTCTGCTCATTCAAGAGCAGATCGGCGACTTCGTAGATAGAGAGTTTGTTGGGTGCTAGCCTTGCTAGATCGGTGGGTCCAAATCGGCGACAACGCGGCAACAAATCGGTGAGGTTCTCCAAAATCTTGACTATATTTGTTCATTCCTCATGAGGTTTCGTTTCACATACCACCCCTTTGTAAGGTTTTCACATACCATTCCTCATAAGGTTCTCCAAAATCTTGACTATATTCATTCCTCATGAAACCGATTTTTTTTTGGGAAGGTTTTCTTTGTGTGTATATATGTTGATATAGTGATTACAGATTTTTTTTTGTTTTTTTTGTTTGAAGCCACAAAGATCATCAATTGAAGAGTTGGTTGCACATATTTTTACCGATTTTTTCCTTTTTTTTTTTTTTTTTTCTTGAGTATTGTTTTTCTTTAATTTTGGGTGCACTTTTATGGGTTTTGTTAATTTTGGGTGCACTTTACTTTACTTTAATTTTGTGCAACTATTGTATTGAGTTACTCTATTGAATGGTTGTTACCAAAATGTTTGAAACCCATTCTTGGTATCTTCTCTCATATTGATTCAGTAGGAATTATTGGAAATAAGAAGAATGTTCTGCATTTTTTGATAATGCAGAACATTTCTGAGTGTTTATTCTTACTTGGACATGCATGTTGTTTATTCTTAATTTTCGACATTTTTCTTTTATACTATCTGTTTTTTGTTTTTAACCTGATGCATATGGATAGGTAGATGGAACTTACATAATATCGAAAATTTGGTTCACAAAGTATGTACACTAGCTCGAGACTCCACAGAATAACATGAAAAAAGCTGCTTGAGGGCATCAAGTTTGCAGTGCCTTTGATAGTTCGATTTATTTTTCATGGTGCAATTAGTGATCCAATTTTGTAAAAGAATTCTTCTACCAGATTTTGGAAATTTGATAGTTCAATTTATTTTTTGTGGTGCAAATTAGTGATCCAATTTTGTAAAAGAATTCTTCTACCAGATTTTGGAAATTTTCCTTCGCTATATCCTTCGATTAAAACTGCATTTTCTACTTTATTTGTCTATTGTTTCCTTTCTATTTTTAGAAAAATAGACTTTCTAGATGTAATTCTATTTAATGATTAGCTTTTTCCCTTGCAGGTGGTGTGGTTTATGGGGGTTTTTTTTTTTTTTTTTGTTGATTTTTATGGGTCAGTCATTTTTTTCCCTGCATTACTTAAAGCTATCTATTCGCTTGCTGGACTCTATAGGGTTTCTGAGAATCGTTGTGGAGTTTCCAAGAATAGTCAATTAAATTTTTTACAAATTTTAGTTCAACAAAGTAAAACTTAATTACAATGGATTATTTTATTTGGTAAATTACTTTTATAAGTTTTATTGCACAAAAAACAACAAAACAAGGCATACCCCATAGCAAGCAAAGAAACAACAGTCTCAAAGAACCTTAAAAGCAATCAAGACAAGAACACGAGTAGAAACCATCTAATCAAAGCAATAAAGACAAACATAACCTTAAAAGAAATTCTCATAGATTACAATCATGCCTATTCATTCCTCCAAAAAAATTCTGGAGTTCCTTTCAATCCAAACATGATATAGAGGGGCAACAAACAATAATGTTCCCAAATGGGCCTTCATATTTTGTTGTGTGTTATGCAACAAAGATGAGGAGAATCACTATCATATAATTTTATGCAACAAATGGGCCTTCCTACTATGTTTCAATGGTATCTTCTCTCATATTTTTGTTTTCGATTTGATTTTGTGGAGAAATGGGAATCATCCCAATAATTTTTTAACTTGCTTTTGGATAATGGGAATCATCCAACTACCAATATTATTCTTCTGGGTCTGTGTTCTGTTATTTTTTTGTGATTTTTCTATGTGGGTTTTCTAAGTTTAGGCTTAAGTTACAATGATGTTGTGTATATTTTTTCTTTGTTAGGAATAGACATCATTTCTTTACTTGCATTTAGCTGAACCTTTTAGATTCACTTTTCTAAATTCTATACCTTTCAGATTCACTTTTCTAACACCTATAAATTCAATTTTGCTATAGAATTGTTGGTTTTCTTCTTCAACATTACCTTTGGTCAGGTAACTAATTGCAAATTTTGCTAGAAAGTTGTGGCGGTTGTTTTTGATGGTCAAATTTTAGATGTCCTGTAAAATGCCTCAATTAAAATAGTTTACTTTCTTATATAATTATACTTTTTTGTTGTTCAAATAGTGAGTGAATCTATCAAGCCAAGTAAATGACTAAACAACCTTTCCTACAGAGAGTTTGATTAACCATGCTTGAATGCACTTAGTGCTGGTAATGTGAATGTCCTAATTGATCAAAGTTATCTTATAGTTTATTCTACATTCCCCCCCCCCAACACACACACACACACACACACAAAAAAAAAAATAGTGACTGAATCCATCATAGTTTATTTTCTACATTCCCCCCAAATAGTGAATGATACATGCCTTGGATATTTGGTAAGGTTAACAAAAATATAGGTATATTCAAATTGGTGAATCAATCAATGGGAGTTGGATCTTATTTTTAATAATAAACAGTGGGCAATTTTTAGGGAGTTGATTTTAGATAATGGATAATGGAGCTTGCTTGCTTATATTTTTTATTCTTCCTTTTGCTTCAGGTACATATGCCTTAGCTTGAAGGTGTGTTTGATTAGCTCATAAAAAGTTGTTATGGCTTTGTTTGCTACAATGGTTGATTAGGTAATTTGTCAATAATTTGTTGCTTATCTATTGTTTAACTTGGCTTCATTTTACATGTTGTGAAAATTAAGAATCTTAAATTTTTACTAGCTAGGCTTCATTTTATATGCTGGCTATCTTTTGGATTATTAGCTAGATGCAGTTTATGTTTTTTGTTCAAAGACGGTAGAGAAGCAAGAACCAAGAAGAGCGAGTACTTGATTTTTTTATGCTAATAATTTGGGTCTTCTATTTTAATTTTTGAATTTCATACTATTTTGATGATAATCATTGTGATAATTTTTACTGTAATTTTAAAAATTAGCATTGTTTAGAATGCCTTTATGTTTGATTTTATTGTTTTTCAAAAACAAGATGTTTTAGTTTGTTTTGATTAGACTTGAAAATTTCAAGTTAGACAATGAATGGAAGTGTTGTGTGGGTCTATTAGTGAATGTTTCAAGAAATGGAGAGCAATGGCACAACGGCTGTCACGACCCAAACCCGCCCTTATGGGTTTAGCACCGTAACCGGCCAGTAATCCGAGATTACCGAAGGTCTGCTTAACAGTAAGACAGTAATACAGAGTACAGGGGCATGGCGGGGAAGCAAAACACTAAATTAACAATGTCCAATGAGCTGTGACAGTCTGTATGCAAAAAGATTTTTCATACATATATGCAGTCAGTGCAAAACAGTGTGTACAATATATACAACCATTCAGAACAGGGACCTAATCCCTATTAAATAGTATAGTAATAGTCTATACAGATTACAAAACAGATACGGAGACAGATGGGGGAAGTTGAAACATCCCTAAGCCATAATAGACAGGCTCGGAACCTCGCAGTGAGACACAGTAGTTGGCTTGACAAAAAGAGAGGTCTACTCCACGCTCCTAGCTCCGGTCTAGTGCCTGAACACCTACATATATATATATATATATGAGCAGTGAGCTAAAGCCCAGTGAATAACATAAAGCGTAAAGGGTTTAGAATGAATGTCCTTCAGTATTGAAAACAGTTGTTTCAATCAGTATATCATTTGTTCAGTACAGTAAACAGTCATATGTGGTACATCCATTAGCATAGCAGTACAGAAAACAGTAGGTCTAAAAAGACCGAACAGTCAATGATGGCCATCAATCAGTAAACAGTAGTGGTTCCAACAAGGGAATCGACAGAGATCTCTGTAACAGTAACAGTCAGTAACAGTAGTTGCTAAAGATGCCACAATACAGTTCAGAATATAGAACATACATTCATTCAGTTAACAGTAGTAGTTCAGAAACAATACAGTTCAATTGTTCAGAAGATAATCATTTTTGAACATATCTTTACACAGTTGTTACTCACAGAGTTCTGGGCTACAGTAAAGCTAGAGTGCGTCTCCGGTCGCCAACCCTACACAGTTTACAGAACGAACACACACTAAGCTACACAGTTGGGAAAGATAATAACTTGATCCCTAATTGCCTCGGCGTGTTCTACATCTATATCCTCATTAAGATGCCTTAAACTAGGCCTAAGAATGCCTAGGATGGAATGAGGATGCAAAGATGCACTTTTAAAAGCATTTTCAAAATTTTCAGAAAACAGGGGTCCTGCTCGAGCGTAGGTTACTCCGCTCGAGCGGACATGCAGACAACGGTTCCCGCTCGAGCGTCACTTTCCACGCTCGAGCGAACTGCAAAAACAGTCAAAAGTACTGGATGCTCAAAAATCACGCTTGATTGGGCGCTCGATAGCCGCTCGAGCGTAAGGCACAAGGTCCCGCTCGAGCGCAGTTTTCCCCGCTCGAGCGGTTTGTAAAACACAACAAAATGCTGGGAGCACGATTTCCCGGCTCGAGCGCAACTTCTCCCGCTCGAGCGGGAGTAAAAAATCTAGAAAATCTAGATTGCACATTCAAGCTCAAAATCAAGTTTTAGCAACTCAAAACTCGACCTCTTGGGCCCAATTTCTAGAAAACACTTATAAATACATAGAATAACATGATTCAAAGCTCAATTTGTAAAATCAAGGCCCAAGGGTAGCTCGATTAAATCCAATTTCAAACCAATTTTCATGAACATGAGGAACATGCAAACATGCATGAATTTAAGCCATTTTAAAGCTTCAATGCTTGCTCCAATGAGCCCAAATCTTTTCAAAACAAGATGAAATCATGGTCTATCACACTATTATGAACATGCATGCACCAATTGCCATGAAATTAACATCAAGATGCAAGGATAAACACATGCATGCATGAATTAAGCTATAATTCAACATGTTAGAACTAAATCATGACTTGGCTCCTCAATTAGACATGAACCATGCAAGAATCAACTTAAACACAACAATGAGAAGATGAAACACCAACCTTAAATCTTTAAACTCAAGAATATAAGCTCAATTTTGCAACCCTTCCATCAATTCTTTCAATTTCAAGCAAATCTCCAAGTTTGAACTCAATTCTCTCACTCTCTTTCACTCTTGGTCGGCAATAACAAGAAAGGGCTGAGCAAATGCTTTGTTGAATGAATGATAAGGCTCTAATATGTTATAATAAAGGGCCCACTAACATGGCAATTACGTAAATAAGGCAACTTGTTTAAATTAGCTTATTTTAATCTATTTTGATCATACCAAATCAGTCTTCAATTACGTATACCATAAAATCATATAAATTCCAATGATCTCAAAACATCAATCAATTTATGGTTTGGCCGCCGATAAGGCCTTCAATTTGCAGTTTAAACATAAAAATATGAACAGATAGTCAAATAGTCAAACAGATAGAAATGCATTTAAACAGATACAGTCAATCAATCAATTTCAGATTTTAGTCGGTTAGTTCAGTATTTCAGTCAGTCCCATTACTTATCATAATCAGTCTCAGTTTAGCAGTATCCGGTAGTTAATCGGTAAACAGTGACGAGGGTTGTTATAACGGCCCATTTAACAAGTGAGCCTTTTTTTTCTTCACAATTTTAGAAGTTTATTTATTGAGTTTTTTTTTTTTTTTATTGGAATTTTTCTTCTTGATAGGTGATTTTGGGGTGGAAGAGAAATTTAGATTATATTGATTCAATAGAATAACTTTACCTATTACTTTTTTCACACCCTATAACTCTATCAGTGCTTATAATCAATTAAAATTTTAATTTTAAGACTTAGACACTGTAGGCAACAATTGTATATTCATTTTAAAATTATATGGGACAAAAAAATGTGGTTATAATAAATTAAATTTTTGATTTGATGGGTTAGAGTCAATTTTTTCTTCTTCTTCCCTTTACTCCTGTGACTCTTAACTCAATATATTTTTGTTTCATTGGGTGAAAATCGTATGTTATTTTTTATAGGAGCTGAGCCTATTCTTTCCTTTCTTTCTTTCTTTCTTTCTTTCTTTTTTTTTTTTCTTTCTTCTTTTCCTCTTATTTTTTATTTTACTTTCAGAGTGAGGATTGTAAGTTCTGATAAAAAATAAAACAAATTATGCTTTTAGCTTTGCCAGTTAAACAATGCTGAGATTGGCTCAATGAGGTTTAGAAAGAATTTGTAAAAAAAAAAAAAAAAGAGTAAAGAGGTCTAGAGTAACAAAAGTCAATTTAAGCCAATTGGCCGTTTTGATTTTCTTCAAATATTTGGTTTTGGAACTACATTAATTCAGTAGACTATCTATGTTATTAGTTAGTCATCTTGGAGTAATGAGTAATGACATAAACTTACTTTATGCTTGAGCAGTTTAAACCTGCTTTATACTTTTAATTAGATGATGATGCATAATAGTACCTCATAAGTGAAGAAGAAGGTGGTTTCACTTTCAACCCCTAATGTTTGTTTTCAACTATTCACTTCTGTATTTATTTTATTTTATTTTATTTGTGTTAAAAAAATAAAGTTATCTGAAAATGATCCTGTAGAAAATGATCCTGTACAAATATTATGGTACTTTGATTAATCGTTTTATTTCTTTTGTTTTGATTGCTATATTTCTATAAATCAATTTCTAATATCTGATTTCCCTCTTGCTGCAGTTCATCAATTTTTGACGCAGTTCATCAGTTTCTATAATGAAAGGTATTCAATTTTTTTTTTATTTCTCTCATAATATTTTTCATTAAAGTTTTGATAAATATGCCATTTCCTTTCTCCCTCTAATCATTAGTTTTCTCCCAAATTTTAGTTTGTTATTTTCTGCTATTTTCATGTTGTGTTGTGTTTTTTTGCTGGTGGTTATCAATTTCTAGATTCTCAATATAATCAAAGGTATAACTCTCTCACACAATTTTTCTTTATTACATCTGTTTCATTACTTATATAATTTTGATAAAAGTTAAATTGTTTGGTTTGTTATTTTTTTAGTTATGTTTTAAACAAAGCTCCCTTTCCATTTGCATAAAAGATAGGCAAAATGGGACTAATGAGCAGTAAACCATGATTAAAAAAAAAATAGTATTACTCAAACTTTTTGCTTTCATTTGCTTTTTCCACTAGATTATTTTTCTTAATCTTTTTTTTTTTTTTCTTATGGAGCTTAGTAAAGGGTGTTGTAGTAGTCTTTGTAGCTTTTCTATTAGTAGTTTTGGTGAATGTTAAAGTAGTGGAATGAAATTGAATGGATTAGTATGACCTGTGCACTGTACACTAGATTTCTTTTCGCCCCATAAGAAAGTGTTGGCTTCACCATTACATATTTTGGTGATTGTTGGGAGTATGTGTTGAAAATTTAAACCAAAAAGAAAATGTGCATAATGAGGATTGAAAAAATTGAAAAAAGAAAAGAAAAATGAAGATAAACATAGATAAATCTCTTCTTTTTTTTTTTTTTTTGGTGAACACAGACTAATCTTAGGTAACAAAATTCCTTTCTTAAGACAATATACGTTGATAAATTTTGAGTTACTTTGGAAATAACTTTGTGCTAGGTTTTGGATTCCCCTATTGTCAAAATAAAAATTGATGTCTAATTGTCTTTTAAATTGGTTTTTCAGGATTTATAAATTTACATTTTATTTAAGGGAAAACTAAAGTTGTAGGTTCTTTTTCCTCTCTATTTCTGTCTTCTCTTTTTTAACCTCTTGAATATGAGGACAACAAAATCGTGGTGTAGAGTTTTTGTTGTCCCATTGTTCTTCTTGCTTGGTTTAGTTAGTAAAGGAAAACAAGTGTTTTCATTTTTTGTCAAGTACATAATAAAGGTAATAAAACTAGACAAGGAAATATGTGAAGAAAGCGAGTTGGACTGTGTGTGATGGCAAGTGGTGTTTGAAATGATAGATGCTTTTGAGCAGTTAGAAAGTTTATTACATACTATGTGATGTTGATTTGAAAATACTGAACATTAGACATTTTACTTTAATCCATCTAATCTAACTTTATTATTATTTTTCAAATTTAATTTTTATTTTTTTTAATTTCAGGTATCGATATTAGAATGGCTATTGAACGACTTTCAAATCCTTTTAACTTTGGCCAATTTTTAAGGCAACAATTTCATTTTTAAAATTGTCTTAGTTAATGTAATTGATGGCTTCTTACAAAAAGTGCAAAATAAAGAAGAAATAATCTTGGGATTAATCTTCTCCTGTCCAATCTTCTCCTATCCAATTTTATTACGGGTATACACTGTCATCCCAACTTTAATCTTGGGATTAATCTTGGGACAAAATGTTTGGAGATATTGGGATTAATCTTGGGATTAATCCCAACATCAATTTTATAGCAATTGTCATCCCAACATTAATCTCAAAATGTTGTCATTGGGGTTTACCATCCCATCATCCCAACATAGATGGACATGAGTGATGACCCATCATTACTGATTGTCCTATATATAATGCAAAGGACTCCCAGATTGGGGACACACTAATAGACCTTCTTGAGGCTCCTTTAGCTTTGCCATTCTATGTCAATAACTCAAATTTTTTTTAATGTTTTTTAATTTCCCAACAGTGGCTTCAAGACCCATCGTTCAACACCAAATAGAAGTATTTTACATTGTCTATTGAATTTCCCTTTCTCTGCTCTTGATCGTTGTTATTGGTTAATTATGTGTTTGGATTTGTTGTTTGAATTCTGAATCCCGAAGGATTTGTTGTTTGGATTTGTTGGTTGATAATATTTTGTATTACTTTTAAGATTTCATGTCCAACACACAGTGCTTCCCTTTAGCAATAGTCAGCCTTCTATTTGGCATGTAACTTTATAGAGATATGTCCAATTTTGGAGTTAATAATAATGTATTTTGGAGTTGAGCCCATCTCAATCTCAATTAAACAGTGGACGTTTTATTTCTAGGCTTTTAAGTCTGTAGAAAATTTGCCAAAAATTTACCAAATAAGTTTTTGTTTTCAAGCTTCTTTTTTCTCCTCCTTGAAAGTTCAAATATTGAGTTTGCATTTGCTTTGATTGTTGGAAAACTTTGTTCTTTACCTGCTCGCAAAACTTTTTGCTTTATTGTTGACTGTAAATAAAATAACATAACAGCAACTTAAAGATCGCATAAACACATAATTAAACTAAAATAAAACTATTTGGGCATTAATTGAATTTCATTTGAAAACTCACATATATTCTTATAAAGTTTAATTTTAAATCCCTTCATTTGATTGGAAACTCCAACAACTTCTGTGAACTTAGATAGATGTTTTTGAGTTTGTTTCATGGTAGGTCACCAAAGCTTAACAATGGTTATTTGTCTATGCCATTTTCTTGGTATAGAAACAGGGATTTCAGGTTGAAGACATAATTTTCTTGCCTTTTTATTTTTAAGACAAGAAGGGTTGGGATTACAATTATATTAAATTAATAATTGATAATTGATAATCTATTAAATAGTATTGGGATTACAATTATATTCTAATTCCAACATTATTTACACCGTGCCTTCAGGCACGGGTATACGCTAGTTTCTTAATATAACACTACTGTTTTGACCAATAATGAATTGAGAGAAAATAAAGAAAAATAAAAAGAGGACGGTATGTCCACCCTCTTCACAGGATTCATTTCATATCATTAGGATGGATTAGAGTTCCTCAATTGATGCTTCTAATATTTTTCATTCCAAATCTCAAAAAGGTCAGTATAATATCGGATGGTGGAATCAACTAGTACGAGGCACTATTGGAGACAAGTATATTTATTTGGTCACATTACTTTCTTATTTTATTTTATTTTTGGGTAAATTGCAAATATATTCTTTAATATTTGTTTAAAATACGAATTACTTGTAATTTGAAAAATTACAAATATCTCTCTGTCAGAATTTTTTATTTAACAGAATTAATTAAAAAAGTGAAATTTCTAACTGTTTACCTATACAATAATAAAATTATCTGAATTATTAATTAAAATAAAATTTTAATATTATTAAAAACTGTTAATTACTTGATGATTTATTAATAAATTGACCTATTTGTTATGAAATTCGAAATCTTAAGGGGCATAATATAATTTCTAGAATCACAAGAGGTAATTTGTAATTTTAGTAAATCTCAGAAGGTGTGTTTGTAATCTATTTTTATTTTTTTATAAAAAATATATTTATTTAGATCAATTTTACAACAATAGACACTACAAGAAAAAGCACTATTGGCGACTAAAAAATCACATTTCGTCGCTGAAAGTATAGCATTTGGCGACTAAAAATGCATTAGTAGCCAAAAGTAAAGATTTTTGGCGACTAAAAAATTTTAGTAGCCAAAAGTATAGGTTTTGGCGACTAAAAAAAATTAGTAGCCAAAAGTGAGGCATTTGGAGTAGGGATGGCAATTTAAAACCGGCCCGACGGGGACCCGACCCCCGTCCCCGATAAGAATGGTTTTTCCCCGAAAAATACCCGTGGGGACGGGGATGGTATTCAAAATTAATCCCGGTGACATTCGGTCCGGGAACGGTGATATATTTCATCCCCGACCCCGACCCCGGCCCCCACCCTCCCGCCCCGGTTACCCCCCGACTTATATTATATATATATGTTTAGTTTGGTTTGGTCTCTCTTTAAATATTATATATTATATATATATATGTATGTTTAAGATGGTCACAGTGTTGTGTAGACTGCACTCTCTCTCTCTCTCCCTCTCTCTCTCTCTTATCTTCTCTCTCTCTCTGAGTCTCTTATGTTACTCTCTCCCTCTCTCTCACATTCGAAACCCTGACCTCTGAAACCCAATCGTCGACGAGAGTCGAACGCAGACGAGAGACGATCGCAGAGACGATCTGCCAGAGAATCGATCATCCCGATCTGCCAGAGAGTCGATCATCCCGATCATCGCGATCATCGACGCAGAGAGTCGGTGAGAGAGGGATCATCCCGATCATCGACGCAGAGACGATCGCAGAGACGACACCGCCTCTGCTATTCCACCATCGAAGCTCCTCTTCCCTCCTCTTTGTCGCCATTTCTATTCTACTCTCTCTTTATTTTTTTAATTGTTGGGTTGTTGTTAAACAGCAGATCTGTTGCTGAATTTTTGTTGGGTTATTGAATCTGTTGGTGGTGTTGTTGTTTAATCTGTTGGTGGATTTTTGTTGGGTTGTTTAATTTGTTGAATTTTTGTTGGGTTATTGAATTTGTTGGTGGTGTTGTTGTTTAATCTGTTGGTGGGTTTTTGTTGGGTTGTTTAATTTGTTGAATTTTTGTTGGGTTATTGAATCTGTTGCTGAATTTTTTTTTCCACCAGGGAATTTTCGAGGTCGGGGAAACCCGACCCCCGTTAGGGGACGGGGATGGGGGCAGCAACAGGTTCCCCATCGGGGATCGGGGCCGGGGATAGGGACATTTTCACCGTCGGGGATCGGGGACGGGGAGGGTGATCCCCGGCCCCGCCCCGCCCCGTTGCCATTCCTAATTTGGAGACTAAAAATCTATTTGGTCGCCAAAAGTGAGGCTTTTACCGACTACAAAAATTTTAGTAGCCAAAAGTAAGGCCCTTTGGCGACTAAAAAAAAATTAGTAGCCAAAAGTGAAGCATTCGGCGACTAAAAACATGTTTAGTAGCCGAAAGTGAGGCTTTTTGGCGACTAAAAAAAAGTTTAGTCACCAAAAGTAGTCATTTTTGCGCGGGAAATTTTTTTTTAACGACTAAAAAATAATTAGTAGCCAAAAGTATAGAATTGGAGACTAAAATTATGTTTAGTCGGCAAAAGTGGTGTCCTTTTTTTTTCTACTAAATAATTTATTTTTACATAAATTATGTTCAATAAAAAATAATTATGTTTATATATACACTTTGATATTAATACGGGTCTAAGTACTATATAAATAATATATGTTGCATATATAATCATATGATGTTATGGGGGTGTAGTGGAAAGAGTGTGTTGTATAAAATTTATGATGTGGGAGGTTGATGGTTTGAATCTCCACAAGAGCAGGGTGTAATTTTTTTTTTCCTGGAATGAGCTTTTGGTGACTGAATTTGTTTGGTCGCCGATTCCTTGAGTATTGGCGACGAAAACATTAGTCGGTAAATGTATAATTTAAAAAAATATAATTGACTATTGGTGACTAAAAATTTAGTCGCCAAATGTATAATTTAAAAAATATAATTGACTATTGGCGACCAAAGTTTTGGTTGGTAAAGACTTGCTTTTTGGCGACTAAAAGGTTTTTAGTTGCCAATACCTTTCCCGACCGTTTTCCAGCGACCAAACCGGCGACTAAAAACTTTAGTCGGGGAAACTTAAAAACCGACTTTTGACGACTAAAAATTGACTTTTGGCGACTAAAAATTTAGCCGCCAAATGTATTTTTTTTCTTGTAGTGAGAGAGGGAACAAACCTGTAACATAGAACAAGATCCTGGGAATGCCGAGGCGAGCACCGAGATCGGTGGCAAGAAAAACATTTCTACTTTCTTATCTTCTGATGATCTCATCGATTAATTAATTGATTAATTGAGAGACAGAGAAAGGGGTGAATGTTACTTTGATTGCCCTGAAGAACAGTGTGGTGGGGTTGTGCAAGGGATTTATAAGAGGTGCATTTTATTGTTATTATTATTTTTTATTATATAAATTATAAATACATCATTTAGGCTCCGTTTGTTTTTAGAAGTAGAATGGAAGGGATTGATAGTGAGGAGATTAAGTAAAATTATATTTGTTTTGATGGTAGTTGTTAATGTGGAAATTGTTAAATTATTACCTTATAAAATAAATATAAAATATTAAAACAAATAAAATTATAATTTTTACTTAACAAAGAATATAAAAACATTAATGTTAAAAAAAATACCCAACATGTAAATAAAAAATAAAAATAAACAAAAAAACCTAATCCCATGAGATTAATTTCCTAATACCATCTCCATCTCCATCTCCATCTCAATCTCAATCCTAATACCAAAATCCATCTTAATCCCATGAGATTATGAATCTCTCTCCATCTCGCAAAACAAACACAACATATAGTGAGTCCCACTTTCATCTCAATTCTAATCTCACCTCTATCTCCCAAAACAAACGGAGCCTTTAGGTTTAAGAAATGATCCCACCCTCATATAAGAAAGTTGTGCATTGCGTGCACACAATCCTGTGTTTCTTAACATTTCTCTTGAAGTTTATTTAAAAATAGTGTAATTTTTAAATCATATAGAACAATCATATTTAAATAAAATTCAAAAAAATTTAATTTATTTATCATTTTTATTGTCAAACAAACAATAGGAATATAAAGTAAATAATAGAAAGAAAGATTAAATATCGACGGAGCATGTAGTGTTCTAACTTAATGTTCAGTGATTAAATAGTAAGAATCAATATTTTTTCGTTATACGTTTGAAAAATTATTTAATAAATATTAAGTGATAAATAATGGAGTCCCGAGACCCATTTGAAAAAAAAAAATGAGAAGCAGGTGAATCAAGTATTAATGGTTGGATTACGTTAATGTAGTGAAAATGTATGATTTTTTTATAAGATATTGACTAATAAATCCTATATTTTGGATTTATAATCTATATAATTCATATGGTCTCATTTTTTCATCCATTTAATCTTTTTAGATGCTTAATAATTTATTTGTCATTATAATCTCTTCAATTGTTGTTGCTTGTTAGAGTATTATATTTAGAAAAAAATATAATAAGAAATTTTTTAACAGTAAGGAGTTTGTTAGAGTGTTATTGAATGTCACATCATGCCCACTATATTAGAGTGTTATATTTTAAAAAGTATATTAAAGAGTTTTTTAAACCGTCATTCTAGATGTATACCTAATGTCACATCAATAAATCTCATATCTTGGACTTGTGATACATGTAGTCTCATATATATATATATATTTATATATTGGAATGCATTTAGTCCTTTTGAATGTGTAATGACTTATTTGTCATTATAGCTTCCTTAATTATTACTGTTTGTTGGGATGTTACATTTAGAAAAAGTGCTTTAATAAATTTTTTAATAGGCATTTTAAATGTACTCAATGTTACATCATACTTGTCACATTGAAATGTCACATCATACCAGGAAATGTTATATTTGGGAGAAGTATACTAAAAAAATATTTTTTGCAAACCTTCTAAGGGGTTGTTTGGCATCTTTGATATTAATGCACTTTTTTATCTTTTATCTTTTTTGAGTCACGTCACTTTTCTATTTTTTTACACATCTTTTTATAAAAATTTAAAAAATACACTTATTTAGATCATCTCAAACAATCTTTAATTAGATTTAATGTCATATCATACCTGTCACATTTCACATCATACCTCTTACATTTGTCAAAATACTATAACATACGATTGGTCCCCTCCATGGTGGAATGTGAAACAGTTACAAATAAAAAAGTAAAAAAGTCTCGATATGATATAAAATAAATTTAAAAGAATTTCATGGAATATCTTTTAAAAATAATAGAACTTATGTGAAAAAAAAAGAAAAAGAAAAAACTTTTAAGTTTGTAAGATTTTGAGACGGAACTTTTAGGTAAATTTCTCCTTTTTTATCTTATACTTTAATTTAAAAAAATTACTATCAGAAAAAATAAGGTGCTCGCGTGATACGTTGAATTTTTTGTTTTTGTTTTTGTTTTTGTGATTTTAGGAAACTTGGCGTAGCATGATATTATGAGTATGTGAAGTTGAGTTTTAAATTTATTTTAATAATTTAAACTATTTATAATTCACAATAAAAATAATGTTTATATTTTAAAAAAATTAATATAATTTTGATAATTTTTTTAAAAATAATTATGACAAAATTATAAGATCATACATGTTCAATTAATTAATTTATTTTTATATAAATGATATGCTTAAAATATGAATAATCATTAAAATATGATGAAAATAAAATCACTCAACGTGGTGGTACTCTCAGAGCACGGCGGCAACTTTAAATAACATTATTATCAATCTCTGTTTCCAAATACGAATAGAATAATTCCTGGTAGCTCGAATCTGAGGGAGAGTGGCTCGATAGCCCAAAACGACGTCGTTTTGGGCTGTATTTTTTTTTTTTTTTTTTTCTTCTTCTTCGTCGTTTTGGCTGAAAACCAGAGGGAGAGGAGAGGGAGAGGGAGGAGAGAGAAGAGAGAGGAGGCAGCCCTCCGCCCGTCGTCGTCGTGTCGCAGCCCTCCGTCCGTCCGTCGCAGCCCTCCGCCGTCGCCTCTGGCCGAACTTCGCTGCAGCCCCGCCAGCACCGCCTCCGGCCAAGACTCCTCCTCCAGCCATTTTTATGGCCCCCTCCCCTCCCCCTCCTCTCCTCCTCTCCTCCCTCCTCCTCCTCCTCCTCCGACGAATTCGAGCCGAATAATTCGAGCTACGAATCATCACTCATACGAATATGCTTAGCATAATTACTCATGCTATGTACAGATATAAATAATTAATTTTTAAAATTAAATAATAATTTTAAAAAATTATCTACAATATTTAGTAAAAATAATTTAGAATCTATTATATTTAATTTATTTATATCACAGTTACGTATAAGAGATTTTTATTGTATTCTTATGTCATTAATTATATATTCTAAATTCTTGATAATAAATATATGCTATAATTTAATTGGTAAAAATTAAAAATAAATTACAAAAAATTATATTTTTGATAAAATATAAATGCATTTCATCTTATGAGTTTCGTAAATTTAATTTATCATATGATAGTGGTAAATTATATTTGTCAATATATTAATTTTTCCATGTTTTGTAAAGTCTAAAAATTTGTCTAGCATCAAAATTATTATTTGTCTTATGTTATAAGATTTACTTAAAAATTGATTAGGATTCACTTGTGATATTAAATTTGGGCTTAACATTAGATTTATGCCAACTTGTCCTTCGCCTAATCATTAAAAATTAACTTGGTCTATTCTCAACTTATACGAATCATTTGACCTATCTATTTATTAAATGGGCGAATTATACTAATAGTTCTTATAGTTTGGGTCTTGTGTCACTTTGATTCCTAACTTTTCAATTGCGACATATTTGATCCTGAATTTTGAATCTTATTCCAAATAAGGACAATTGAAGAGTTCATTCCTTAATTTCAAGGGTAAATCGTCACTTTGATAAAATATAAACTAATTTGACAAAAATAAATGTCAAAAAATATTTTTAAATTTTTAAAAATTATTTCTACCCTCCAAAGATAAAATTATGTAAAATTGATAAATCTTTTAAACATTTATTTATTTCTTTATTTTACCAAATTAATTTTTATCATATGTTTAGATGATGATCATGTAATGGGTAACTGTTAAGCTTTTAATGTGTAATCGATATATTTAGGCCCTTTTTGGGAAGTGAGTTATAATCCACTTCCCAGATTATAACCCACTTCTCCTCTCTCAAAAAAGTTACTTATAAACAACTTATAAGCAGCTTTTAACCAAAAAGCTGATTATAACCATCTTCCCAAATAGCCCTTAATATATGAAATGGTTTTGAATTTTTTGATTTAATGAATTGGTTTAATAATGATATCAAAGTTGTCGCTATATTTGACTTTTGGAAAAATAAAAATTAATTTAATGAAAACAAAAATAACCACCCATTACATTATTATCATCCAAACATATAATAAAAATTAATTTGATAAAATAAATAAATAAATAAATGTTTAAAAGATTTATCAATTTTACATAATTTTATCTTTAGTGGGTAGAAATCATTTTTAAAAATTCAAAAATATTTTTTTGACATTTATTTTTGTCAAATTAATTTATATTTTATCAAATTGACAATTTTGCCCTTGAAAAATCCAATGATATCTTCAGTTGTCCTTATTTGGAATAAGATTCAAAATGCAGGGTCAAATGTGTTACAATTGAAAAGTCAGGGATCAAAATGATACAAGCCCCAAACTATAGAGACCATTAGTGTAATTCACGCTTATTAAATTAGAAAATAGATATTTGTAAGTATTTTTTTATAATAAAAATAAGAAATATGGACATATTTTATGCACACTTATTAAAATTTTGAACTTAGTTTTAAATATATATATATATATATTTATGTTTAAAACAATTAAATGAATAGTTATATATATTTATGTATGAAAAAATTATCTAAGATAGAGCCACCCTAAATTATAGGTCATATTCTAGTCTTAATAAATTTAAATTTTATATGTAAATTATATTATAGTTTATTAGTTCGTGACTGATATGAGCTAATTTGGGGTTCTTATATTGGATTAAGCACTAAAAAATAGCCAACAAAATTTAGTTTGAGTCGATTTTTTTGACAATAATTCTTGATTTAAGCCTAATCTTTGGAAAATCATCTAGTTCATCTCCAATCTATGAGTTAGTAAACCCACCTATTTATTTAATTTTTAATTAGTAAATATATTTTTAAAAAAATTTATAACAAAAATAGGAAATATGTACATATTTGTTTGGTATATTTATTAACAATTTTAAAATTAATTAGGAAATTATGTACTTATTCTTAAAATGATAAATTATATTGGTAGTCTCTATATTTTAACTTTTGTGTTATTTTTGTCCTTACAATTTTAATTTGCTCAATTTTGACCTTGAATTTATAATTTTGTCTCAATTGCTATTTTTTTTTTTTATATTTAAAACACACAAATGAGTAGCATCTATTATACTTTTATAGACAAAATTATAAACTTGTTCAACTCAGTAAGTTAATCTCAATCAACTCAATAACTATTTTCTTTCAAAAACCTTAACCAGCCTTCTTAATTGGACAAAATTAATATAAAATCTAAATTAAGAGTTAAAATCAAACTAATTGAAATCACAGATACCAAATTGACACAAGACACAAAATGCAGGGACTATTGATATAATTTACCCTTCTTAAAATAAAGATATATTTATATCTGAAAAATTATTTTAAACCAGATCAGGATAGAACCTGAATAAAAAAATTAATGGCTTATTAAAATATTTAATAATTATAAATTTAAATTTGATCAATTTTTCATTTAATTTTTTTCATAATAGAATTAGGTTGTTTGATAAGTATAATTTATAGTTCCAATTTTTCTTTGTATTTTTTTAAAAATATATATAATTATAATTTCTTTCGAACTTTCATTTTCAACCTCAAATTAGTTGTAACTTGAATTCGGTTAAAATTTATTTTTGACTTCTCATCTACAAAAACTAACAATGGACATAAATTGTTTTTTGAACATTGTAAAAAATAAATAAAGAAATATATTATCAATAATAATAATAACAAAACATATTTTTATTTATCATGTAACGTCTCACCACTACATTGATAATAGACATTAATAATAAAACTCATTACGATAATAGAACAATAATACATCAGATGAAAAGTAACATGTGATTACAATAATTTTTTATAGTTATACAAAAGTACCCAAAATTGTATATAAATATTTATGATTCATATTCTATTTTTATATAGTAAAATTCACACTTAATCTCAACCACACATTAGTTTTCTAAATCAATTCATCATCCAAATTATCTACTATTCTCTTAAGTAATATTCACCTTTTCAAAACCCACCCAAACAATACTCTGGCCGATCGAGCTTGTTATTATCCTTGTTGTTGCCATGCTCACCACCTCTAATCACTACTATGCAACTCCGGTCTAGTTTTTTTATCTTTGCAAATTCAAAAAGACAATGTTGGGGAAATAAAAATGTACCATTAGAGTTTTAAAAAGTTAAAAATAAAAAATGGAAAAAATGTGCGATATTAGTTTTTCTTATTCCATATATGAGTGATAATTTTTTTTTTAAAAATCCATAAGTTATGGAACACTGTTCATTATTTAAAATTTTATTTATTGATGGGAAGAGCTAAAATGGGCTTTTTTGACTATTTTACCCACAAAAGACAAAATAGGCTATTTTAGTCACAAAAAATAAAATATCACATTCAACCCATAATCATTGCACTCTTCTCTCACAAAAAAAGTCAAAAAAGCCAAAAAGCCAAAAAGTCAAAAAAACCCTTCCCAAACCAAATTTTTAGCCCAAGCTAAAATAGTCAAAAAAGTCAAAAAGCCAAAAAGCCAACCCACTTCCCAAACCAACCCTAAATGTTTTTAATTTTTTTCAAAAAAAAAAATTGAAGTTTTGTTTAAGAAATTTAAAAAATGGCCAAATCATAAAGAACAATGTAAGACGTCCTATTCTGTGAAAACTCACAACTGTATTATGAATTTTCATATATCAAAAGAAATAATAACAACAATATAAACAATAAAAAACAAAATAAAAGTCCTGAAAACTTATTAAAAATACACAAACATCCATCCAAATAAATAAATAAATAAATAAAACTTGAAATCAACTCCAAAAATAAGCATAGCTAAATAGCTATAACTTTATTATCAATTTAGTTGGAAAAAAAAAACATTGAAAAAAAAAGTCATATAGAGAAAAAAAAATACTTATATGAAAATAAAAATCTACAAAAATAAAAAAATAAAAAAAATACAAACAAACAAACTTGAAATAAGTTTGAACTATTGGCAAAGAATGAGAGAGACTAACGTTTGCACCATTACTTTTGAAGCGAAGTTGGTTGAGTTGGAAAAAAATATCAAATATTGAATATTCTAAAGAGAGAATTGTATGAATTTTTAATTTGGTTGGTTTTTTAAAGTTTTAGGTTTTATATTTTTTTCGGAAAGAGTGAGAGTGGAGTGATGGTGATTTACTATATTGTTTTGAATTTTGAAATTCAAAATCATTAGAGCTTTTTTTTGGTTTTTTGACTCAAGGAATTGACCAATAGATGTTTTTTTATTATTATTATTATTTAAAAATTAACAAAATTAGTTTAAAAATAAATATATGTGATCACAATAATTTGTAGTTATACAAAAATATCTAAAATTATATATATATAAAAAACAATGTATGATCCATATTCAATTTTTAAATAGTAAAATTCACACTTTAAATAAATCTCAACAAGACATTAGTTTTCTAAATTAATTTATCACCCAAACTATCTACTATTCTTTTAAGTAATATTTACCTTTTCAAAACCTACCAAACAATACTTTGGCCGAGCTCATCATCATCCTTATTATTGCTATGCTCACCACCTTTACTAACTACTGTGCAACTCTAATCTAGTTTTTTATCTTTGCAAATATAAAAAAACAATGTAGGGAAAATAAAAAGGCATCATTAGAGTTTTAAAGAGTTAAAAATGAAAAATGAAAAAAATGCGTGATTTTAGGTTTTCTTATTCCATATATGGGTGTTGAATTTTTTTTTTTTTTTAAAATCCCTAACTTATGGAATAGTGTTCATTATTTAAAATTTTATTTATTGATTGGCAAGCCAATTAAATGTTTTTAACTTTTCACAAATTAAAAAATTAAAAAGTTTTGTTTAAGAAATTAAAAAAAATGGCCAAATCATAAAGAACAATATAAGAAAATCTATTCTATAAAAAAACCATAACTATATTATCAATTTACATATATCAAAAGAAATAATAACAACAATATAAGAAATACATAAACATCCACCCAAAAAAATAAAAATAAAATTTCAAATCAACTCCCAAAACAAAGATAGTTAAACAGATATATATTTATTATCAATTTAGTTGGAAAAAAAATACAATGGAAAAAAAAAATCATATAGAGAAAAAAAAAAAACTCACACACGAAAATAGAAATTTACAAAAATAAAAATAAAAAATCCAAACAAACAATCTTGAAATTAGTTTGGACTATTGGTAAGGAGAGATACTAACATTTGCATCATTACATTTGGAGAGAAGTTGGCCGGGTTGAAAAAAAAAAGATTAAATATTGGGTATTCTACAAAGAGAATTGTATTGAATTTTAATTTGATTGAGTTTTAGATTTATATTATTTTCTAAAAGGGTGAGAGTGAGGTGAGGGTGGCTTACCATATTATTTTGAATTTTGAAATTTAAAATCATAGATAATTAGTGCTTTTATTGTTTCTTTATTTAAATTGTTTTGATCAACATTGTTTTTAGAAAGAGTGAGGATGGTTTATCATATTATTTTGAATTTTGAAATTCAAAATCGTATATAATTAGAGTTTTTTTTTTTTTTTTTTTTTTTTTTGGGTTTTTTGACTTAAGGAACTAACCAATAGATTTTTTTTTTATTTCCTTAAAAATTAACAAAATTAGATTGGGAGTCTCACAATCAATGTTCTTAAAAACTCTTTTTTCCTTATGTAATCTATCTATTTATTATATAAGGAAAATAGGGTTTTTAGTGAAAAGGCTTATAAGAATTCCAAAATCTCAGTCCACAATTGTTAATTAAAAATATTTAAAAATAATTCTATTGGCTAACAAAGTAATTATAGATTTAAAAAAAAAACAAAAAATCACCTATAATTTTGAATTACAAGTTCCTAAATTCTCTCCTTCTAATATTTCTCTTTTTCCTAAATCTCATCTCATAACTATACATTAAAAAAAAAAAAAATTATACATCAAAAAAAAAAAAATACAAATCTCATCTCATAACAAATTAATTATATATTTAAAAAAAAACATTATAGATTAAAAAGAACATAAAATCACCATTATCTGTTTTTTGTTTATAATTATTTTTTGTTGGTTAATATTGTTTTACTAGAATTGTTATACTAAAAAGGCGTGATGGGGTCATTTGTATAATAAAAAACATGTCACTCATTATAAAGTGATAGATCAAAATCCAAACAAAATCATTATTAATAAGTTTTTTGTATATCATTACTTTTTTTTTTAAAAAAAATTTACTTTTAATACTTTTTTGATGTCATGATATGTGCTAATTGACAGTTGGTGCAGAGCATCACCTCAAAGGCGTATAATAGTTGTTCAACGCTACAAAAAGAAAATTTTAATTTTAATCAATTTTTTCAAAACTATTAAAGGTATTAGTAAATTATTTAATTATTTATCTTTAATATGTAAAGTTTCTCTCTTACTTTATGGTACTTCTCTCTCTGCTCTACTGTGAGTTCATGTGTTTTTAGAAAAAAGAATAATATGTAATTTAAAATTTTGAATCTTTTTATATAGGAAGTTAAAAAATAAATTTTGGAATTTAAAATATAGCTATATAAAACCATATGATTTTAAATATAGCTATATTTATAATTAATTTTAATCTATCTATTACCTATCCTTATTTATATTATTATATAAATAAAAATGTTGTACGATAATTGAAATTCAAAGTCCTAATCTATTTTGTTTCAAAATTTAAAATTGTTAAAATGCATATGTTGCAAGATCATTAATTTTTTCCTATTATAAATTTTATTCTAAATCTTATAAGATTTGTTCAATGACTAATATTCAATTTTTGTAAAAAAATTTCAATATATTCCTTCCAAAAATTAATATAGCAAGTCTACAAAATCATATTTTAAAACTCAAAATTATTTTTATATTTGTTTTAAATAAGCATGTTAAAGTATAAATAGATATCCAAATAAAATTATATTTATTAATAAATATGACATTAGTTTTAATTGTAATCACACCTTTTTAAAACGTTTATTCACTTTTTAACTTTTTTTGATATTTTAAATTACATGTTATTATGATTCTTTCTTACTCATTAAGTTTTTAAAATTTCTTTAATTATTTCCCTTTCAAAAACCAATATAACAATTTTTTAAAATTCATATATTTTTATTCTAAAATAGTGAAGTATTAGAATTATGTCATTTTTTTTATAACAAAGCATAATTTTAATTGTTAATTTTCAATACAACAATTTTAATCTATCTATACTAAATATTATAGTAAAAAAATATTTGAAACAAAACTCTTAAACTTATATATAAAATTTTATTTACAAGAGACAAAATACAAAAAGTTAAATAAAATTATCATATTTTTAATAAATAGTATATTATTTTATCTCATGCATAGTATGGGTGACATGCTAGTATACAGATTCTCTTTAAGGAAGAACACTTATATCTATATTATATATGTGAATAATTTATTTTAATTGTTTAAAGCCTAATCTCTTCTTTTGTCAAGTGAATTTTTTTATATCATCTCTTCTTTTGTCTAGTGAATTTCTTTTAACATCAAAAAAGGAAATTTTTTTTTATTTATTATAAAGTATAGTATACAAGATTTGAACCTATGTCTTGAGTTTAAAAAACAATACCCTTATTACTTGATCAACAAATACTTATATATATTTTTGGGTAAATTAAAAATACATCCCCGAGATTTGTTTAAAATACGAATTGTCTCTTGTGGTTTGAAAAATTACCAATACTTGTCAAAATTTTTCATTTAACAGAATTAATTGAAAAAATAAAATTTCTAATTGTTCACTTATACAATAATAAAATTATCTGAATTATTAATTGAAATAAAATGTCAACATTATTAAAAACTATTAATTAACTTGATGATTTATTAATAAAATGACTTATTTGTTATGAAATTAGAAACCTTAGGAGACATAATGTAATTTTTAGAACTACAGGGAGTAATTTATAATTTAAGTAAATCTCATGAGGTGTGTTTATAATTTACCCTATATTTTTAATTCAAAATTAAAATTTATATTTTACGGAGTTAATAATACACTCATCAAATGAGTGTACACCCAAATGAAATTTTTTAATTCCAAATTAAAAGTGTCAAAAAATTAAAAAATCAAAAAAGCAATCTCCTTCCCAAATGAACTCACATATGGAGTATATAAGTTTGTTGGTGGTATGTGAGAAAAGCTATGGAAATTGCGTGATGCGTTGAATTTTTTGTTTTTTGCACCTTAAAGTCTATATATAAGTTTGTTGGGTTATGTGAGAACAACAATATATAAGTTTGTTGAATTTTTTGTTTTTTTGCACTTTAAAGTCTATATATAAGTTTGTTGAATTTTTTGTTTTTTTGCACTTTAAAGTCTATATAAGTTTGTTGAATTTTTTGTTTTTTTGCACTTTAAAGTCTATATATAAGTTTGTTGAATTTTTTGTTTTTTGCACTTTAAAGTCTATATATATAAGTTTGATTCATACCACTTAAAAAAAACGCTACTAATAGTATTAATGTATTAGAAATGTAAAAAAAAAAAAAAAAGCATAAACAATGGACATGACCTACTATCACATCATTAGTACTCCTCTAATACTCTCATTTTAGTGCTTCCAACCATTTTTCATGTGAGAAAAGCTATGGAAATTGCGTGGTGCGTTGAATTTTTTGTTTTTGGTTTTTTTTGCGCTTTAAAGATAGGGATTAGGGTTCTAGGAAACTTGGCAGAGCATGGTTTTGAAAGATAGGGATTAGGAGGGTTTGGAGAGATGTTTTTTTTTTTTAGTTAAAATAATATTAAAAAATAAAATAAGTTAAAATCTATATATTATATAAAAAAAAGAAGATTTTAGTAAGGAGTCTTGTAAAAGTTTCAATATCTCATATTAATATTCTTGATTTTCTTAATTTTAAACAATTAAAAAATCTCTATTGACTAGCTTTTATTTGATAATCACACATCCTCCCATCCCATTTAACATTATCCCATTTATTTGATAATCCCACATCAAGAGAAGAAGGAAGAAAATGAGTTGTTTTACTTATATAAAGTGAATCTTATACTCCAATCCCATTTAATAATGTAACGTTGTCCATGTTTCAATTCAATATAATTTAAATTTTAAAAGTTTTAATTAATTAATTTTGACCTAACTGATTAGGTTAAATTATTTTTGATTTGATTTATTCGTTGGTTTAGCCGTGATTTTAGCGGTTTTATCAAAATATATTGATTAGATTTGTTTGATTCGAAATAAACTAAAGATTGATCTGATTAAAGATTGAAAGACTGAGATTGCTTGATTAGAAATGAACTTTCTGTCCAAATAATTATTAACTGTTATTTTATAATCCCACATCGGAAAAAAAAAGAAAAAAGCGAGTTGTTTTACTTATATAAAGTGAATCTTAATAGTGTAGTATTGTGTATAATTCAATTCAATTGAAGACAATTTAAATTTTAAAATTAAAATAACATTTAAAAGTTTTAATTAATTAATTTTTGTATAAGTTAGTTGGTCATTTGACCTAACTGATTAGGCTGAACTATTTTGGGTTTGACTGATTCGCTTGTTTAATCGCTATTTTTCATACTGATTTTATTAATTTTAAACAATTAAAATTTTTTCCATTGACTAACTTTCATGTAATCATATAAATATAAAACTTTAAATAGTTTATGATTTATTTTATAATTGCACATCGAGAGAAAAAGAAAAACAAAGTTTGTTTCACTATCTGTCTATTTATATATTATATAAGGAAAATGAGATTTTTAGGGAAAAGTCTTCTAGGAGCTCCAAACCCTCGCTCTAAAATTATTGAATTTTCTTAATTTTAAACAATTTAGAAAATTATCATTGACTAACTTCCATTTACCTTTTATTTTACAATATCACATCGAGAAAAGAAAGAAAAAGTGAATTGTTTCACTTATATAAAATGAATTTTATACTCCTATTTATATAAGCAAAAGGAGACTCTTAGTGAGAAGCTTTACGATTAATATCTCATACTAATTTTTTTGATTTTAATTTTAAACAATTAAAAAAATCTCCATTGACCAGCTTTCATTTAACTTTTATTTTACAATCTCACATAGAGATTTTAATTTTAAAAATAATTTCGTATGAGGTTTTGAAACTCTCATAATATCTCTCCTTAAAGTTATTCTTTTGTAAAATATATACATATATTGATAATCTCAACGTCACTCTTACTGCTCCTTAATACAAAAATTATGTGATAATTATGATAATTTTAAATTTGTATTTAAAACTTATAAATCATGGGATAGATTATTATAATTTTAAATTTATATTGTGTCAAATTTAAATTTAAATTAATAGATTGCTTATAGCGATTCTGGGTTTTGACTCAACCTTTGCTGTATTCCGGACTCGGGCCTCACGGTTTGATGTTGTTATATATATCTCTTTTCCCTTTCTCTCTTTGAGTTTGAGTTTTGGAATGTGTTTGGCATGTTTGGAACAGGTTGGTTGCTAGTTAGTCTAGAATGTTATTGCCCAGAATTTTGGTCTTCCGCTCGAGCGGGCCTTCTTGCGCTTGAGCGGGGTTTGCAAACACTCAGTACTTTGCACGTCTGCAAAATACTGGAAGAGTGTTTTCTACGCTCGAGTGGCATTTCCTACGCTCGAGCTGGTGTACGCTCAAGCGGACTTTCTTGCGCCCGAGCGGGTTATCTGCTGTTTGCAAATACTGGATGTGTGTATTCCGTGCTCGAGCAGGTCTCTTCTTGTGCTCGAGCGGAACAAATCTTTATGTTTGACGCTCGAGTGTGAAACCTTCCGCTCGAGCGGACTGCGCGTATATCAGATCGCGAAAAGCACTTTTCACATCATTTTTTCATATCTTTTCACCCAAAACCCTAAAGTTGAGAGCCTTTCTCTCTAAAACTCACATTCTCTCTACATTTTGACCTAGATCCTTTGATCTCTACACCCTTAAGCCTTCATTAAAAGATAAAGCTCCTCAAGATCTTCTCTTTGACCCGATTAAAGTTGGATTTCGACATTTTTGGGGTTCCATCCTTGCTTGGCTCGTCTTCTCTCTTTGAGGTAGGAATTTTCTACACTTTGTTATGAGTTTTAACTTAGTTATTTGTGATTGCGTAACAATGGTGGGTTTTGGTGGTGTTTTGAACAAAACTTAAGAGTTTGGATATAAAATGAAAAGAGGGCTTTTTGGTGAATGAGAAGGAAATGATGGTGGGGTTTGAAAATAATGTTGTATGGTGTCAAAATAGTTGATTTTGATACTTGGTTGAGATTTGGGGAAAAGAGAGAGTTTGCCCTAGAATGAGTATTTTATTTATCTTGTATAAATAAATGAAATTTGATGTTGTAAACTTGGAATTATACAAGTATTGAAATGGATGGTGAAATGAAATAGATGATGTGTCTCATCTTTGGAAATTTTGAATAAATTACCTGTCTTGAGAATATATATCTGTTTAGAAATATCTGTATTGGGCAATCGGTGGAAGATAACTTTGATTGTTGTAGAAATTGCATATGGATTAAGTGAATTGAAACTATCCCATGGTTGATTATCATTGAATGGGATCATGTTGTAAATACATTGTCTATGTATGTTTATTTGGGAGTGGAAATGGGATGTACTCTATATGTGATTAAGTGTGACCAACTGGGTCACAAGGCCTTTTCATGCCCACAGAAGAGGGGAGGGCAGCAGATGTTACCACCACCACCACACCGATCTCAGAGTCAGTCCCAGGATAGAGAACAAGGACTTACTTGCTTTCAGTGCGGTCAGTTGGGACATATGAAGAGCGTTTGTCCGCAGTTGGGAAGTGCATCTGGCGCTTCAGGATCTAGGCAGACTCAAAGCCACTAGCAGGTTCACTCAGTTCAGACCCTACGAGCTAATCAGGGAGCTGCTTCGGCTCCGTTAGTACAGTAGGCCTATGCTCCGAGAGACGAGTAGGTTGATCAGAGACCACAGGGGCGCGTGTATGCTGTTACCGCGCTAGAGCAGTTACCAAGTTCCTCAGTTGTGAGAGGTATTTTTGTTGTGTGTAATTCTTTGGCTAATGTGTTGATAGATACAAGTGTGTTTCATTTATTTATATCTACTGCATTTGTTTCTACATTGGGGTTAGAGATGGCACAATTAGCATCTCCGCTCAGAGTAGAGTCACCAGTTGGGGGTACGGTTGATTTAGATCGGGGATGTCGTGGTTGTGAGATAGAGGTTACGGGGCGTCGACTTTCGTTTGCTTTTGTGTTGCTAGACATGTCGAGTTTTGATGTCATTCTAGGCATGGACTGGTTATCTTCGTACCGAGCTGTGATTGATTATTATCGTCAGAGAGTTACAGTGTGCACCTCGAGTGGTGATTGTTTTTATTTTTTAGGGGACCGAGCCGATAAGGTCTTGTCACCAGTTTTTGACCCTCGTGGTAGAGCCAGCTTAGTGGCATTCTTGCAACTCTCTTGGATAATGTGAGTGACGGGGCTCGTGTTGAATTGCCAAGAGTAGTTTGTGAATACCCGGATGTCTTTTCCGAGGATCTTACTAGTTTGCCACCCCACCGGGAGATCGAGTTCTCCATTGACTTAGTGCCTGGTACGACACCGATTTCCATGGCGCTGTATAGATTTGCATATGCCGAATTGCATGAGTTGAAGATTCAACTCCAAGAGCTTTAGACAAGGGCTTCATTCGCCCTAGTATATCGCCTTGGGAAGCGCTGGCTCTCTTTGCGAAGAAGAAGGATGAGCCATTGCGGTTGTGTATTGATTACCGCAAATTGAACCGGGTTACCGTTAAGAACAAGTACCATCTACCCCGAATAGATGATTTGTTTGACCAACTTAGAAGGCCTCACTGCTTTTTGAAGATAGATTTGAGGTCGGGGCATCATCAGCTGAGAATCCGGGAGGAGAACATCCAGAAAATGGCTTTTCGTATGCGTTATGGCCACTATGAATTCCTTGTAATGCCTTTTGGGTTGACCAATGCACCTACTTCCTTCATGGATTTGATGAACCGAATTTTTCGAGAATTCTTGGATCGTTTTGTGGTTGTCTTTGTGGACGACATCTTAATTTATTCAACCTCCGAGGAAGAACACGAGGCTCATTTGTGGATAATGCTTGACTTGCGTAGAGAGCACCGATCATATGTCAAATTTGAGAAATGCAAGTTTTGGTTAATCGATGTGAAGTTTTTGGGGCATGTAATGTCTAGAGAAGGAGTAACTGTAGACTCCTCGAAGATAGATGCCATACAGGATTGGGGGCAACCCAAAAATGTTTTTGAGATCCGGAGTTTCTTGGAATTGGTGGGGTATTATCGACGTTTCGTAAGGGACTTCTCTAGACTAGCCACGCCTTTGACTAGATTGATTAGAAAGGGTGTCAAATTTGTGTGGAGTGAAGCTTATGAGAAGTCATTCCAAGAACTTAAGACTAGATTGACTACCGCACCGGTCTTGATAATCCCGGAAAGAGGTTTGGGCTACACCGTTTATTGTGATGCGTCTCGGGATGGGCTTGGTTGTGTCTTGATGCAAGGGGGAAAGGTTGTGGCCTACGGTTCACGACAATTGAAAACTCATGAGAAAAACTACCCCACCCATGATTTGGAATTAGCGGCAGTAATTTTTGCCTTGAAAATTTGGAGACATTATTTGTATGGCGAGAAGTTTGAGGTTTTCTCAGATCATAAGAGCCTGAAGTATTTGTTTTCCCAAAAAGACTTGAATCTATGTCAACGAAGGTAGATGGAATTTATGGAAGATTATGATTTTGAATTGCACTATCATCCGGGGAAGGCCAATGTAGTGGCCGATGCCTTAAGTCGAAAATTGGTGAGTAGTTTAGCAAGTGTGGCCATTTGGGAATGGGTTATGCTTAGTGATATTGGCAGGTTTGATTTGCACCTGGGTGAGTCCGGCGAGAGTGCTACCTTGTTTACCTTGAGTGCTCAATCTACCTTGATTAGTAAAGTCATTGAGGCACAACAAGGAGACCGTGAAGTGGAGTCAATCCGTGATAGAATTTCCAACAGGAAGGAAAAGAAAGGTTTGAACATTCACTCGGATCTGAGTGTACGTTATCTAGACCGTTTATTTGTGCCAGAATCTTGTAGAGAGGAAGTACTTCGGGAGTTCTATCACTCACGCCTTGCGTTAAATCCGGGAGGCACCTAAATGTATCATGATCTTGGTCAACAGTTTTGGTGGAGGGGCATGAAGTGGGTTGTCGCTCTATTTGTATCGAAGTGCCTTACTTGTCAACAAGTGAAAGCTGAACACCAAAGACCAATGGGTTTGCTATAACCCTTACCGATAGTCGAGTGGAAATGGGAGCACGTTACTATGGACTTTGTAGTTGGACTTCCTAGAACACAACGAGGCAATGATGCCGTTTGGGTGATTGTTGATAGATTGACTAAGTCCGTTTGGGTGATTGTTGATAGATTCACTAAGTCCACGCATTTCATTCCAATGCATACCAGTGACTCAATTGAGCACTTGGTAGAGTTATATGTTAGAGAGAGTTCGACTTCATAGGGTTCCTATAACCATTGTGTTGGATAGGGATCCTCGTTTTACTGCCTGGTTTTGGCAAAGCCTTCAAGAGGCGTTGGGAACTAAGTTAATCTTTAGCACTGTTTACCACCCTCAGACAGATGGACAGTCAAAGCGAACCATTCAGATTTTAGAGGACATGCTTAGAGCTTGCGTCCTTGATTTCAAGGGGTCTTGGGAAAGGCACATACCATTGATTGAGTTCGCCTATAATAATAGTTATCAAGCTAGCATTGAGATGGCACCATTTGAGGCCTTGTATGGTCGACCTTGTAGATCACTAGTTTGTTAGGCCGAGGTGGTTGATGCACCGTTGTTGGGTCCGAAAATTGTTAGAGAGACAACCGAGAAGGTTGCCCTCATTCGAAAGAAGTTAGCTACGGCTCAAAGCCGACAGAAAAGTTATGCCGATAAGAGGAGACGACCTTTGTCTTTTGAAGTTGGTGACCACGTGTTCCTTAAAATCTCACCAAGGCGAGGTTTGATGAGATTTGGTAAGAGTGGTAAATTGTCTCTGAGGTTCATTGAGCCTTTCGAGATACTAGAGAGAATTAGGGAAGTGGCATACCGGTTAGCCTTACCGCCACAACTTTTGGGGGTTCACAACATGTTTCATGTATCTATGCTTAGGAAGTATGAACCCAACCCTATGCTTAGGAAGTATGAACCCAACCCTTCTCATATGCTTGATTGGGTTGACTTGGAAGTAGATGAGGATACCTCTTACGAAGAGCGATTGGTTCAAATATTAGATACTTGGGAGCAAGTGCTATGGGGCAAAACTATACTGTTGGTAAAGGTGTTGTGAAGACACCATGGAGTTGAGGAAGCAACGTGGGAACGGGAAACGGAAGTTCACTTCAAGTATTTGGATTTGTTTGAAAATGCTTAAGTTGTTTTCCTTTGTAATATTCCATAGTGTTTGAGGGAAATGTATTAAGATTGCTAATCACGTGTTGTTATGTATATTGTTGTTTTAAGCATGAGGTTGTTATGGGTTGTTATTACTTTTATTGGAAAGCTTCATGCGTATGCTTATCTTGGACAGTTATTGTTAATGAGGTAACCATGATGATAATGGTGAATTTTGGTTGAGAATTTATGTTGTGATTTGAAAATGTAATAGCATGGTTTTGATCGCTTGAAACCCCTTTGTTTGGGTAGTTTGATTTAATTTCGAGGACGAAAATTTCCTATAGCGGGGAGGTTGTGATGACCGGGTACGTTATTGTCCCGTTCCTCTTTGTTTAACCTTGGGTTTGCCTATGTTAGAGTGTCGGGTTCAACCGGAGACTTGCTAGCGGTTTGGGTTTGTTGTATTTGGAAGCTTATTTCAGGGTCCGTACTTTTATTTATTTCTGTGTCAAATTTCTCATGTTTCAAAAGGTGCGAGGCTGGGTCTGGAGTGTCTTGTGTTGAACTGAAAAATTTCCTGGCTAGAGGACAGAGCCGCACGTGCGAGGCCTTGGGCCGCACGTTCGGGAAATAGGGGAAGTCCTCGGTTGACTAGTGCATTATATGTAGGTGCGAGATGGGAGCGAGGTACGCTTCGCACGTGCGGGAATGGATGCCATACGTGCGGGACGGTCTGTGTCCGAAAATCAGCTTTTTCTTTCTTTTTGGGCTATGTGTATATCACTTTTGTATATCTCTCACTCTAAAATCATCTTTTACTCCCCTTTCTCTCTAAAAACCTCCACTAAACATCTTAAACCCTTGATTTCTCCCAATCCATTGGGGTTTTGAACCCTCATCCTTCACAAATTTTGGAGAGCTAATTGAGGGCTTCGTCTTGTGCGGTGGAGATTGGATTTCAACACCGTCAAATTTGGGGATTTTACCTCTTTTCCTTCAAGAAACTTGAGATAGGGATTTCTTGGAGTTATATATATGTTTTTGCAAGATTTGTGTTGATTTTGGAGCTCTCTTGATGATATTAAGAAAATTTTGATTTTTGGCTCAAGAATGATAAGAGTTTTAAAAGTGGACTTAATTTTTGACTCTTTCTAAACTATTTCTTGAGAGTTTCAACTACATTGTGTGAGAGAAGATGCTTTGGGTGAGTTTCTTTTAAAAAGGTGAAGAGGTGCCTATTTTTAGTCAAAAACCTAGAATTTGAGATTGTTGAAATGGATTGAGAATCTATGAATTTTGTCATTTATTAATATGTCACAATGGATGAATGAAATGGAAAATTTCTTATTTGCTATTGATGTAAAAGATGAATTTCATGGAATATATGAAATATGGATTTAGAAACTTATTGTTGAAATTGTGAACATAGTCATGAAGTGACAAATTTGTTGAGAACACATGAGATGTGGGAATATTTTTATTGTTAATGAAATTGAATAGATATATGGTTATCTTGTAAAATCACATTGGAATAAGGAAATTGGAAATTGTGACCTTCATGGTTGAATTATGCGAAGGAGTTGAAAATGGAAGGGATGTTGCGTTGTCTTGATAATTGTTACATTGCATTTCAATTCATTCGATTATGGTAAATCTTGATTTTTTTTTTTTTCTTTTGGATTTGAAAACTTTTGCATTGAGACAAGGATATTGTGAAATAAGTTTTCATGGAATTGCTTTGGGGTAAATATGTTGGTAAGTCCGGATAAAGGGTGTAGTGAAAATTGATTTAAGTTGGCTTGAATGTTCAGGGTGAAAGACCGAAAACACGCGAGAATGAGGTACCACTTTCCTTCCGGTTAGCAACCGGTAAAGTGGGGTTTTGGTAGTGCTAGTTATGCCTACTTGCAAACACCAACCTAGGGATAATCTGAGTCGTATTTACCGCCCCTTGAACTAAATTGATAATTTTTGAATTGTTGAGATTTCAAGTGATCATTGAGCTTGATGGTTTTTGAAAGATGTAAATGTGATTTTCTTTTAAAAAGTATAGCATGGCATGGCATTTCATTTGGTGAAGCTTGTATAAAATGTATATGCTTTGTTAAGAATTTCCCGCTGGGCTTTATGCTCACCCTATGAGATTTTGATGCAGGAAAAGATGTAGTGATTCCGCCGAACTAGGGCATGGATGTATATGTTGAGAACACAAGGCTCTTGTTTTGTTGTGATATATATTTTGCTAGCCGAGGGCTATAACTGTATTGGTTCGAGAGACCATTTTTGTATAACCTGGCTTAAACTTTGGAATTTGTAAGCCTTTGAGGGTATTTATCTCTTTTTTTGATTTGATGTTCTACATGCTATAGATTCATGTACTAGGAATCATTGAATATATACTTGCATGTGGAATTATTTTGTATGAATCTCATGATCATGTAATGCAAGTGTTGAGGATTTATTTCGGGTTATCATAAAGAGCCATAATTATTGTACTATTAGTTTGCATAAATTTTGGAACGTTACATCAGGTACATGATTAAAGATGATTTTTATAGGTCATAAATTTCGGGTCTCAATTATTTTTCCTTATTAAAACTATCACCATTTGACTTTTTTAAAGGGTGTATATTAGAATTTGGTACACACCCTTCTACACCTTATAATTAAAAAAAAAATAAAAAAATCATAACTTCAATTTTTTGAGTTATAATTAAACATAATATGAGGCATAACTAAAAAATTCATAAGTTATAACTAAAATAATATAAGAAAAAAATTATTCACAATTAAGAAAAAATTAATATAATTAATAATACATATGATACATTTTTTAAAAAGATACTAGTTGGACCCCCACACGCTTCGTACGTGGGGGTTGCGACATTATTAATGTAGATAATTGAAATATATATTTAAGATTATGTATAGAGCAACAGATAAACATAATATATTTTTATTACAAGATATATGAAATAAATGACAGTAATTATATGCAGTATATATATGTGTATCCTTGTCCGTCGCTTTCAATATCCAAACAACTATTGACTTATTTGAAAGAAATACTCCAATAATTTTAATTTCTAATTGCCTAGGTAACGTTGTAATTCCCTGTTGTAGACAGAAACTATATACACAAAAACACCTCTTTCTTTAGGTAAGTAAAAAAACATTTCAGAATACACTTGAGGAGATGGATCAAAACTTCACATCCATGAAATATTTGATTCTTTCAAATAAATCCAAATTGATGTGAAGAAGTAATTATTGTACATTACAAGTGCTATATCATTGAAAAAGCTCAAGCCACCATCTTTAATATGATACCAAGTCACTGCATCAAACTTCTGCAGAAAGGATAGGTAGCTTACTAAACCATGCTCCAGGAGCAAGTACCCCAGTCATCAACAATACAAAGTTAATGAAACAAAGAGTATCGGTGGGTGTCTTGGTGGTGTGAAATCTTCAACTTGCTTGTTTTCATTTTTCAGAAAACACTTTTCAGAAAATTCTACTTTCTTATTTTCCGTATTTTTTGTTTTACTGAATTTTTAATATTTTAATCAATTTTTTTACTTTTAGACACACCTAACATAAATACACCTAAAAAGTAAAAAAATTGTAAAAAAATCTTTTAAAAATTCACTAAATACCAAAAATATAAAAAAAAATACAAGAATTCAGTACATTTTTTTTATATGTTTATGTATTAATTTTTTAAAATATTTTTTCACAAAAATTTTTATTTTTTAGATAAATCTAACTAAGGTGAATCTAAAAAAGTAAAAAAATGTTTAAAATTTAAAAAATATTCACTAAAAACAAAACAATACGAAAACCAAAAAACTCAGTTTTTAAAAAACTTAATCTAGAAACTCAAACCAAACACACTATAATTTTTGAACTTTTCAGTGTTCAAATAAATATCTAAAATTTTTCCATATACAAAATCATAGAAAACCTACTATTTTGAGTGCTCCCTTTAAGTGAATAAATCTTCCCTCTGCAAAGATGAATCTTGAGAGCAGCCCTCCAAATGCAAAGCTCAAAAAAGTCCGTTTTTCCACTTCCTGTTGTGCTGAAATGACCATATTTACATGGAATAGGAAAACACGCAAAAAAATTCACTTTGCAGCGAGTTAAATTACTTGTATGGCAATTACACCGTGATAGCAAAGAACGATATTTAGGTATTGTGGGCCCAATTCCCTAAATCACATTTAGCATTGTACATTGTTGATGTTACGAAAATTTAGATAGAACAAATCAAAGAAAGCCAAAAAATATTGCATAAAATTAGCCTGCATCCATATCAGTTGTTGCATGTTTATAAAACTTAACAAGATCAGTTAATAATTGGAAATCAATTTAGGAAAAATATGATTGAAAAGGATGCCACATCATGATGTTAGAGAAAAAATTGTAATTTGCTGTAGTGATCGCATGCAAGCAGTTAGATAAAAAAGTTGTAAGTTGCGTTTGGTAGAATTTTGTAAATATGATTTAAGAGTATGAGTTGTATTTTAAGTTTGTGAGTCGTAGAATTGTGATTTGAGTGTAGAAAAAATTTGTTTGGTTATGATTTTTTAATAGAGTTTTGAATTGTATGTGGAATTGAGTTTTGAAAGTTTGATTTGACATATGAAGTAAGAAAATTTTTGGTTGTGAGTTTTGAAAAGAGTTTTAAAAACTTAATTCAAATTGTTATAACTCATAACAAAACACACTACTTTCACACTATGAAAATTCTAATCAACATCGTAACCAAACTCTTTTAAAAATTTAATTAAAAAAATTTATTATTAACAAAAAATAACATTAATCAATTTTTTAATTGAAAATACTACAAAGGAAATAATTTTTTTCAAAATAAATATTCAAAAAATTTAAATCATAAATATTTAAATAATTTAAATAATCTAAAAATTAATAAGTAAAAATTAAAATAAATATTCAAAAAATTTAAATCATAAAAAATTTAAATAATTAAATATTCAAAAAATTTAAAATTTTTAATATTTTAAATTTAAAAACAACTCTACACTCAAATCGTAACCAAACACATAAAACAAAACTCAATTAAGAAATTATTTTTAAAACTCATAACTAAACACATAAATCAAAACTCTATACTACTTTCACAACTCTACACTCAAATCGTAACCAAATACATAAAAAAAAAATTAAATATTAAAAATATTTTTATAAAATAGAGTTTGAATTTATTTTATAAAATATTTAAAATTAAATCGTAATATTTAAAAATTAAAATATTTAAAAATTAAAAAAATCATAAAATATTTAAATATTAAAATATTTAAATCTTAACAAAATTATAATATTTTTAAAATATTTAAATATTTAAAAATTAAAATAGTGATTTGAATTGAATTTTGAATTATGTATTTGGTTATGAGTTTTGAAAAATAATGATTATATTTTGAATTGAGTTTTGAGAAATGAATGTAGAATTATGATTTGAAAACTCAAAACAAACACCACACTCAAATCAACTGGTAGAACTATAATTTAAAAAGCTTACCAAACGGAGCCGTAATTTCTTCAAATGTTTTATGAACTCATTTTGCTTCGTTGAATATTTTGGTCCGAACCAATAACACAAACATCATGAATGCAACACTTGACTAACCAAAAGCTGGAACTTTTTTAACAATAAAGCACTGATCAAACTACCACACAATACTTGCCAAAAATGAAAACTGAGTTTGCCCCAATTTTTTAAATACAACATTAAAATAAGAGTTGCTTGTTTTCCTCTCTTTTAAAAAGGAAAATTTAATTTAACACTGCTAAAGATTGGATGGACAACTTGGAAATTTTGGCAAATCTAGATAAAGAAGTTAAAAATTTGCAAATTTCATACTATCCAAATCCATGATTAAATTATGCAATTCAAACAAAGTTGAATAAATATATATATAATAAATAAATATTTAAATTATAAAAATGAATACAGAGAAAGACATTTATATAGTGTCAATCTGGGAATCAAAAACCATGACACCAAGTTAGAATGCAAACGAGTTCATAAACTAATATACTGATATGCTTTTTGAAAGCAGAGGCATTTCATCCAAGTAATATGGAGTTGTGAGCACCTAGCAAGCAGTAACAGAACTGCACCCACACAATGCCTGGCCATTCATTCGATCCAAAGCATCAAAAACACCTCCTCCATCACTCCTCTGCATAATTCCCAGTCACAATGCTTAATTGGAATACAATATTCATATTTGTTTCATTTTCAATGAAGTTAAAAAATTTCATTACCATGTAAAAGTCCACTACCAAAAATTGGACATCACATTCCTTGCTGCTTTGTAACATGCACCAACCATATTAGCAAGTAAGCTAATGCTCTTTACAAGCATCGGCTTGAACAAGGTCTGTGCAGAAGTAATTCTCTAGAAATAGAGATACACCCCTTGAATTCAACCGACGAGATTCCTTTCTTTTTGGGAAAGATCCTTGTACCACACCATTATTGTTGAATCATCCCATGAGTGGCTAACCCACTTAGAGAGAGTGGGGTGGTTGGAGAGCATTAGAGAACCCACTACTCTAATGGAGCACCCACATTGAAGATGAGTGGGGGTGGCAACCTAACCCATTCACAAATGCTGTTGTCTTCTCCTCTTCATGATTGTGTATAAATAGATGCAAAGAGAGCAGAGAAATTACAGCCAACTAAAGAGAGAATAAGCTATATAGAGAGATAAAGAGTGTGAGTTGAGTGTGCAATCCTCCTCTTATTGATAAGTGATATCGCTCCCGTGGACGTAGGCTGGATTGCCGAACCACGTTAAAACTCTTGTGTTATTGCTTGTTTGTATGTCCTGGTGTGCCACCGATTCCCAACAATTGGTATCAGAGCCCGAGTGGTGAAAAATCGAGTTTTTTTCCGAAAGTGCCCAGATTTCGAAGTGACTGAAATCCACCTTTGAGCACACCAGGAGGAAGATCTCGAGGAAAGAAGTCCAGAACTGCAAAGAACAGCCCCAGAATCAATTTCACGCACCTTCACGCGCTACACAGAGGAAGAACGTGAAATCCACGCGCACCACGCGCCGGTAGAGAGTCGGCGCGTCACACCACGCCCATCAACGTGCCTCACGCGTGTCTGCAGGAACAAGACGAGACACATCAGCGTCCAGTCAGCGCCACATCAGCGTCCAGTCAGCACCACGCTAGCGTCCAGTCAGCGCCACATCAGCGTCCAGTCAGCGCCACGTCATCGCCACGTCGGTGAAACACGTGTCAGGTGGTAGACAGTTGGCAGCCACGTGTTAGACACATCAGCCTGCCATTGACCAGTCAACACAGGGGCAAAGCGTTATCCACTGCTGCGCGGCTAAGGTACACTCGCAGATCTGAACTGTCCAAACTTTTTTGGCTTGATCTGAGCCATTCTGTGTCCGTTTTTGACGATCCAATAGTGCTTTCCAACTATTTGGAGTATTCCGGACACATCCGTACAGTCGAAATTTTGAATCGGAGTTTCTGTAAAAAGGAAGAAATTTACAATGGCAGGAAAAGGTGCAAGTTTCATGATAGAGCCTTTTAATGGCAATAATGACTTTACCTTGTGGCAGCAAAGGGTGAAAAATATTCTAACACGAGAGGGCCTGGTAAAAGCTCTTCTCAAAAAGTCCAACAAACCGGCAGACATAAACGATGACAAGTGGGAGGAGTTGAGAGAATTGGCAAACAGTACAATCCAGTTATATCTCAGGAACAACACACTCCGAGAAGTCATCAATGAAGTAGATCCGGCAGAGTTATGGGCAAAGTTAGAAATGAGGTACAAGTCAAAGTCTTTGACAAATCGGTTATCTTTGAAGAAGCAGCTGCATACACTTCAAATGCCAGAAGGTGCGAACCTTACAGAACATCTGGACGGGTTCAACAGGATCACAATGGAATTGGACACTATTGGAGTGAAGACCGAGGAGGAAGATAAGGCTATGATCTTGCTGGTCTCCTTACCTTCATCATATGAGCATCTCAGGACTACTCTATTGTACGGGAAGGATGCTCTTGGACTGGATGAAGTGGTTGCTACACTTATTTCTCATGAGTCGATGAAGAAAAGGAAAGTAGCAAGCACCCAGAAGGAAATGCCTTGGTTGCATCAGAAAATGAGCAAGGCAGAGACAGGTCCAATGATAGATGGAGTAGATACAAATCAAGAGGACGTTCGTAATCAAGGCCAGGCTACAAGAGAAAGTGCTATTACTGTGATCAAGAGGATCACCTCATCAAAGACTGTGCAAAGCTCAAGAGAGACAAGGCAAACAAGGAACAGGCGAGCTCATCAAATGTCGCTGCTGCATTAAATGCTAAGGATGAGTATGCATTCACAGTTTCGTCGAGTATGACGAAACCTGATTGGATTTTAGATTCCGAAAGTACATACCATATATGCATGGACAGAAATCTTTTTTCCACCTACCAAGCAAAGGACGGAGGTATTGTTCGAGTAGCTAACAACACTGTGAGTAAGATTGTTGGCATAGGAACAGTACGGCTCCGAATGGAAGATGGAAAAATTTTCACGTTGAATGGAGTCCGACATGTGCCAAGGCTGAAGAAGAATCTAATTTCCTTAAGTATGCTAGACTTGAAGGGTTATAGCTTCTCATCTAGCAAAGGAAATCTCAAAGTTATCCATGGAGATACGCTGATGCTACATGGACGACTGGAGGGAAATTTGTACAGGCTTGTTGAAAATGTGTGACAGAAGGAGCTACTGTCACTTACCAGGCAAGAAGTACAAGATATGCACCGAAAAGACATAAGGCTCAGCAGACATGGCAACCAAAGTGTACAAGAATGCATGGAGGCAGTTCGAAGGTGCACAAAATGGAGCCATTGCAGCCAATTTTAAA
Source organism: Camellia japonica (assembly GCA_030407325.1). Lineage (NCBI taxonomy): Eukaryota > Viridiplantae > Streptophyta > Magnoliopsida > Ericales > Theaceae > Camellia > Camellia japonica. The sequence continues at coordinate 175,281,261 of JAPPVO010000002.1, read as the reverse complement.
GACAGCTCAGAGCAAAGAGACCAAGACAGCAAAGCATGTCCCAGGGAAGAAAAGAGTTTCTTTTGCTCCTGATTTAGAGACATATTGCGATCTCTCCAAGACTGTATGGAAGGGAGATGCCATCACAAAGAGTTTGCAAAGTAAGCTTTGCATGGCACCCCAGTGAGGGGGTGCCGGGCACTCCAAGCATAGGGTGCTATTATGGATCACCTCACATGGGTTGAGGGGGTGATTAGTTGAGTTGAAGATGTAGGATTCTTTCCTCCTCTTGTGTCTCTGGTGTATTATCTCTAGCTTCAGGGGATGCAGCGTCTCAGTGAGGAGATGAAGATTCTGTTGGTTTTTTGGGCGTGACAAGATTAGCAGCAGTGTGTGCAGTGGATCACCTCACATGGGTTGAGGGGGTGATTTGTTGAATCATCCCATGAGTGGCTAACCCACTTAGAGAGAGTGAGGTGGTTGGAGAGCATTAGAGAACCCACTACTCTAATGGAGCACCCACATTGAAGATGAGTGGGGATGGCAACCTAACCCACTCACAAATGCTGCTGTCTTCTCCTCTTCATGATTGTGTATAAACAGATGCAAAGAGAGCAGAGAAATTACAGCCAACTAAAGAGAGAATAAGCTATATAGAGAGATAGAGAGTGTGAGTTGAGTGTGTAATCCTCCTCTTATTGATATATAGTGATATCGCTCCCGTGGACGTAGGCCGGATTGCCGAACCACATTAAAACTCTTGTGTTATTGCTTGTTTGTATTCCTGGTGTGCCACCAATTCCCAACAATTATCTCCATCTAAAACCCATTACAAGATTGTTACTGAGCAAACAATACAAAAAACAATCTCATACAAGTAAACACAATTGGATGATATACTTACATTCATTTTCTAACATTTACCTTAACTGATAAGCAACTCCTTCTTCTGCTTCCTTCGAAGTGATAGAAGTGAAAACCAGTAACCAGTGGTTCTCCTGGACCATGGCGGTCACAGTGGGCCAATCCTCGCCCTTTTGGGCATTTTAGACACTGGAAACCAATACTTGTCTAACCCGCATTTGTGAACAAATTTATCAACCTTTTTGGGGTTTGCACATAGTCTTCAATTATAATTGTCAAAATCTCAGTTGGGTTTCTGTTAAGAATGCTTCCACTTCCCTCAAAGTGTTAATTGCAGGTTGCTGCAAACAATTTAATGGTTCCAAATTACTCAAAATTATGAATCTAACAGAGAATTATGGTTGAGAATGCTAAATTAGTGAAATGGGATAGTTGATTACAAAGGTGGTGAAGTTGAAACATTGTCCATTAAATTTTTATTTTTTTATTTTTTTTGGGGAAAAACAGATTCAACTTTGTTTGAATTGCACAATTTAATCCTGGATTTGGACAGTATGAAATTTTAAAATTTTTAACTTCTTTATCTAGATTTGCCAAAATTTCCAAGTAGTCCATCCAATTCTTTAGCAGTGTTAAATTAAATTTTCCTCTTTAAAAGAGAGGAACACAAGCAACTCTTGTTTGGGGGGTGCCCAGCCAAATCCAGATGGACAAATAACTATAACAAATACCTGAAATGAAGCATCATGAAAGAGAAATGGTTTTTTTCAAGTAAAACTTTTCCATAGAAAATGGTCAACCATCAAATTCCAATATGAACTTAAAGTTACCTGAAACCAAAAATTAAATGGACAGAAGCAGGTAAATTTGAAACAGACTTCAGTGCATATGGATCCATAAACGAACTCATTTATCAGTCCATTGAGGAAACAAAATGATAAAAATCTCTCTCTTTTATTTCATATGTGTGGGATATATTTTTTGAGTACCAACACGTGGCAAGGTGACGCCGACGTGTCAGCCGAGGTGCCACGTGTCCTGGTCGTTGTGGAGGTGATCTCGGTAGGCCGAGGTTTCCTCCGAAGATATCGGAATCCGAGATAAACGATAAGGGACAAGAGTCCTAGAATGAAGGAAAGACTTCAAGATGGATAAGGATAACTCTTAGGGAGTCTATCCTTATCTCTTGTAGAGTCCAAAGTAAGCACTGAATGGGAGTCCATAGAAGTCAGGCTTCTAGTGGGACTGGATTGAGTTAACTATAAAAGAAGAGGCACCCCCGTGGGTCTAAGGTACGCAATTTATGCTTTGAGCAGTGAATTTAGCACTTGATTATCTTTGAGAGATATACTGACTTGATCGTCGGAGTGCCCCCGGGTGGAAGAACCACCGCCGGAATCTTCTCTTTCTGTTGCAGGTTAGCCAGGTGTCATCTATTCTGCCAGTTCTCTCCAGCTGATCACTGAGTTGGCAGTGTGATCGGAAAATTACTCACACAATTTGGCGCCGTCTGTGGGAAAGATAGGAGAATAGATGGCCAGCAACGGACAGAAGGAAAAGATTGGGGACGACACTCCTGCTGGGAGTGGGAGACCTATTGACCTGGATGTCACAGGAGACGAATACAATGCAGAAACTCGTGACCAGAATCACGGAGTGAAGGACGTCGGCCAGACTAGCGACGCACCAAAGAAACCAGATCGAAGTGGCTATTACAACGAAGACGACCTCCAGGTATGGAAGGATAGATGCCTGCGGAGGGACGAAGAGATGAAGGAGATGGCAAACAAATTGGCAGACCTGCAGTCGGTTGTCAATTTCATGATGCAAAATAACGTCATGCAGCCGCCCGTGCAGGACACGCCGATTCGCAGCCAATGCCCAGAAGGGAGGGCAAGAACAATCCCCATAGCCCCTCAGCACAACGGGAGCGAAAGACACTCTCACCGACCTTCCAGGGAGGTCGGACGAGGGAGCCAAGAAGAGAAGAATCACGGAGGACGCATCACACAAAGGAAGCAGACCCCAAGGGACATCGGCATGTTCAGGGGCAGGTGCTGTGCTTCGACACAGGAGAGGATCACCACGAGGCTGAAAGTAGTGCACCAAAAAGACTGAAAGCAGGAGATAGCCGAGCTCCTGGGAGGACAAAAGAGGACTTAAGAGATTACCTCAAAAGGAAGCAACAGAATGCCGAAGCCGAGGTAAATTCCCCAGATAAGCCGAGGACACCATTCTCGGTGGAATTGGACAGGTTTGAGGCGCCGAAGAGATTCAGTATGCCGAGGTTTCAAATATACGATGGGAAGTCAGACCCCAACTTCCACGTCGGATTATATCTGAACTCAATGGCACTGTATAGTGGGAACGAGCCGTTGCTCTGCAAAGTGTTCCCCTCATCCTTCGGGGAGATTGCATCAGACTGGTTCCACAAACTACCGAAGGGAAGCGTGAAGACATGGGAAGGCCTGGCCGAGATGTTCGTGGCCAGGTTCGTGACAAACAAGCTGCAGCCATTGAGGGTGGACACTGATGGCTTTGAAGATCAGTAAGGATGAAGGCCTTAGGGCCTATGCAAAAAGGTACTACGAGGTATTCAACCGAATACCAGAATGTAATCAAGAAGTGGCGGTCGTGTCATTCAAGAACGGCCTGAAAGACAACTGTCCACTACGGAAGTCTTTGGCAAAAACTTTGCCAAAAAGCATGGAAGAGCTCATGGCGAGAATCGAGAAGTATGCCAGAGCCGAGGAAGATACATCGGGGACTAGGAGGTAAAGCAAGAGAAAGGAAACGGCTCGCCGAAGCGAGGCCGAGGTAACAACGGATCGAACAAACATGAAACAGAACTGAGGGCTGCACAGGCGGTGACGACTGTGTTCCGGGCCCCAATTCACAAAGTCCTGGAACAAATTCGGAACCAACCCTATTTCAGGGCACCAGCAAGGGCACCAGGGGAATTCATGGGAAGGAACGTTGGCAGGCGCTGTGCCTACCACAATGAAGAGGGGCACACAACTCAGGGTTGCAGAGCCCTGAAAGCACACTTGAAGACTTGGTAAGGCAAGGCCATCTGAGAGATCTGGTCGACGAGGCCAGAACAAGAGAAGAACAGGCAAGATTGCCTCAAGCACCAGCAGCTCCGCCTCCCCCAGTACAGCAACCTCAGGCAGGAGGACCTCGGGTAGTCAATGTGATTCACTCAAAGGTCAACGAGAACGAAATCAGAGGGGAGACCCAGAAGGTAAAACACCTACAACATGTCTATCAAGTCGGGGAGAAAAGACATCGGGCAGAAGGATGCCAGGACCAATGATAACCTTTACTGAAGCCGACCTAGAGATGGTCCAGCATCCGCATAATGATGCCTTGGTAGTATCCCTCCAGGTTGGGGAGTGCCAAGTGAAACGCATCCTGATTGACCAAGGCAGCTCTTGTGACATCATGTACGTCCGATGTTACAAGGAGCTCGGCCTTCACCCAGACGACATGGAACAATCCAATGGCCCAATGGTTGGGTTCAATGGAACGCCGACATGGCCACTGGGAGCAGTAAACTTGGAGGTGCAGGCTGGCACCAGGAAGATCAAGACAGAATTCACCATCATTGACACACCCTCCCCTTACAACATCATCTTGGGAAGGCCATGGTTGCATGCAATGGGGGCAGTTCCCTCAACATTGCATCAACTATTGCGATTCCCAACAGAACATGGGATAGAGGAAGTCAGGGGCGATCAGCTGCAGGCGAAGAATTGCTCCATGGCAGCAATGAAATCACCTGCAGCATACGAGAGCCAAAAAGGCAGAAATTGAAGATGAGGACGTGGAAGTCCTAGAAGACATCGGCAAGGAGCCAGCCGAGAAGAGCGAAGAGGCACTGAAGAAAATCCTCGTCCAGGATGGGGATGAAGAACGCTTCTTTCTTCTCGGCTCGGGCTTAGCCGAAGAAGAGGAAAAAGAGTTGGAGGCTTTTCTGCGAGCAAATATTGAGGTGTTTGCTTGGACACCTTACGAAATGCCTGGCATTGACCCCGAGGTCACTTGCCACAAACTGAATGTTGACAGGTCGGCCAAACCTGTAATTCAACGAGCCAGAAGACCAACATTGACGCACGTCGAAGCGGTAGAAGAAGAAGTAGACAGACTTCTGGAGGCTAGGGCCATCAGAGAAGTTCACTACCCGACATGGCTGTCCAATACAGTGGTGGTAAAGAAGAAGAACGGTAAATGGAGGGTCTGTGTAGACTTTACCAGTTTAAACAAGGCTTGTCCCAAAGACAGCTTCCCTCTACCCAAGATTGACCAGCTAGTGGATGCTACTTCGGGGCATGGAAGGATGAGCTTCCTGGATGCCTACAGGGGGTATCACCAGATAGCTATGGACCCAGCAGATGAAGAGAAGACTGCATTTATCACTCCCAAAGGGCTATACTGCTACAGAGTGATGCCCTTTGGATTGAAAAACGCAGGAGCCACCTACCAAAGATTGGTAACCAAGATGTTCAAGCACCTGATTGGCCGAACAGTAGAAGTCTACATTGACGACATGGTCGTTAAGTCCAAGGAGCCTGAGGGTCATCTCGCCGATCTAAAAGCAGTCTTTGAAATCCTTAAAACATATCGGCTCCGACTCAATGCATCGAAGTGTGCATTTGGAGTTGGATCTGGTAAGTTTCTAGGATACCTGGTGACCAGGAGGGGCATTGAGGCCAGCCCAGATCAGATCAAGGCCATCCTAGAGCTGAAAAGCCCGACGTCGGCAAAACAGGTGCAGATGCTAACTGGAAGGGCCGCAGCCCTGAACAGGTTTATAAGCAGAAGCTCAGACAAGTGCAAGCCTTTCTTCAAATTAGTGAAGAAAGCCACAGATTTTCTCTGGACAGAGGAGTGCGAAGAAGCATTAGCCGATCTGAAGAAGTACCTGACCACACCGCTAGTACTTTCAAATCCAGAACCTAGGGAGGAGCTGTTCCTGTACTTAGCGGTTTCAGAACATGCGATTAGTGCAGTACTAATCCGAGAAGAAAAATGGGAGCAAAAGGCTGTGTACTATGTCAGCAAAACCCTAGCCGACGCAGAAACAAGGTATCTACCCTTAGAGAAATTGGCACTGGCTCTAGTAATGGCTTCAAAGAAGTTGAACCATTACTTCCAGGCCCATAAAGTTGTGGTACTAATAGAGCATCCATTGAAGTCCCTGTTGCAGCAGGGAGACTTAACAGGACGAATAGCCAGATGGGCAGTCGCCCTAGGCCAGTATGATCTAGAGTACAGGTCCAGAACTGCAATCAAAGGCCAGGTTTTGGCCGACTTCGTGGCCGAGTTCACGCCAGAGTCCATTCAACATCGGGCTCCGTTGAGCCAAGACAGACAATATCCAAACAAGCGAGCAGAAGCCCATCCCAAGGCTAAAGAACAAAGGAAAGAAGAGAAACCCAGACCCTGCAGCATTTACATCGGCGATTCCTTTCAACTGTTCGTTGATGGGAGTTCAAACCGTCAAGGAGCGGGGGCAGGGGTAGTACTGATATCTCCAGATGGAGAAATATTAGAACAGTCAATTCGATCGGGGTTCAAGGCCTCAAACAATGAGGCAGAATATGAAGCATTAATTGTAGGACTGAAGCTAGCAGCAGCAGTACAAGCAGATGATGTAATAGTCTTTTGTGATTCACAATTGATAGTTAACCAGACAACGGGCGAGTTTGCAGCCCGAGATGAAAGAATGTCGGCCTACGCAGAAGAGGTCATCAGGCTGGCAGCCTTATTCCAGAACTGCAGATTGCTCCAAGTCAGCCGAGATGATAACAACCATGCCGATGCATTGGCCAACCTAGCTAGTGCAATACAACCAGGAAAAACAAGGACAATAATGATTGAATACTTGTCGGGCCCGAACATTGAACCAGTAATCACAGAGTATGAAGCAATGTGCATAGACATGGGGCCAAGCTGGATGGACGCAATTGTTGCATTCTTGAAAGAAGGAAAGCTACCAGAAGACCAGAAGGAGGCACACAAGATCAGATTGAAGTCGGCAAGATTCAGTTTGATAGCAGAAGGACATCTCTACAGAAGGTCCTTCACTGGACCCCTCTTAAGGTGCGTACACCCTCTGCAGGTTGAAGATTTCTTATATGAAATTCATGAGGGAATTTGTGGAAGCCACACTGGGGGCAGATCGCTAGCTCACAAGGCCATTACCCAGGGGTATTGGTGGCCCTACATGCAAAAAGATACAGAAGCCTACGTAAAGAAGTGTGAACAATGCCAAAGGTTTGCACCATTGATTCACCAGCCAGCTGCTGACCTAAACCCTGTATCCAGCCCTTGGCCATTTGCCCAATGGGGGATGGATCTCGTTGGGCAATTGCCCCAAGCAACTGGGCAAAGGAAGTACCTGCTGGTAGCAACAGATTACTTCACAAAGTGGATAGAAACAGAACCTCTTGCCAAGATCCGAGATGTGGATGTCAAGAACTTTATATGGAGAAACATCATCACCAGATTTGGGATTCCAAGAGCAATTGTTGCAGACAATGGGACACAATTTGAAAGTAAGCTGATCAAAAACTTCTGTGCAAAGTTTAAGATCAAAAACTACTTTTCAACCCCAAGTTTTCCACAAAGCAATGGACAAGCAGAAGCGTCCAACAAAGTAATTCTGGATGGGATAAAGAAGAGGCTGCAGGCAGTAAAAGGGAAGTGGGTAGACGAATTGCCCAACGTACTCTGGGCATATCGGACTACGCCGAGAAGATCAACAGGGGAATCACCCTTTGCCATGACTTATGGCACAGAAGCAGTCATCCATTGGAGGTCGGCATCCCAGGGATCAGAACCCAGGGAGTTGAGAACGAGACTAACGATGTACTCTTAGCCCGAGATCTGGATCTCCTAAAAGAAAGAAGAGAGAAAGCTGCAATACAGCTTGCAGCATACCAGCAACAGCTTGCTAGAGCTTATAACAAGAAGGTTCATCCAAGAGAATTTCAAGTCGGCGACCTAGTCCTGAGAAAAGTCGTCGGCAACAAGAAGGATCCCGGGGAAGGCAAGCTTGGCCCAAACTGGGAAGGACCCTACAGAATCACTGCGGTATTGGGCAATGGAGCATATCGGCTTGAAGATAATGAGGGCAAAGCATTGCCAAGACCCTGGAACACTTGTAATTTGAAAATTTTCTATCATTAGATGTTGTTTGATTTCCTGCCGATGTTATCAATAAAATCTTAGCAGAATTCTCCAACTTGTGAAACTATGCATAATATTGTTTTTAAAAATGAGAACCCAAGTGGAACTCAGGTTCACATTGGGGGCAAAGAGAAGACAAAAATACTTAACGCTTGTTGAAATTTGTAGCAATTTACAAGTTGAAGTTAAGCCGAGATATTTGTTTATCTTCACTTGTTGAAATTTGTAGCAATTTACAAATTGAAGTTAAGCCGAGATATTTGTTTATCTTCACTTGTTGAAATTTGTAGCAATTTACAAGTTGAAGTTAAGCCGAGATATTTGTTTATCTTCACTTGTTGAAATTTGTAGCAATTTACAAGTTGAAGTTAAACCGAAGTAATGTTTAACACTTGTTGAAATTTGTAACAATTTACAAGTTAAAGTTAAACTGAAGTGATGCTTAACACTTGTTGAAATTTGTAGCAATTTACAAGATAAAGTTAAGCCGAGATAATTGTCTTCATCTTGTTGAAATTTGTAGCAATTTACAAGTTGAAGTTGAAAACCAAAATTATTGTTTAACACTTGTTGAAATTTGTAGCAATTTACAAGTTTAAGTTAAACCGAGATCATTGTTATCCTAGGTAATTCACCCCGAGAAGATTGTACAAAGAAGGAAAAGTATGTGAAAGACATGCAGAATATTCTAAGTATAGAATCATGCAGAAGCAATGAAGAGAAGATAAAAATGCAAGCACTTAGGAAACAAAAGTTATATTAGCATTCAGTTGCAACGAGGGCACATCGGCCATGTGAAGAAGCTGGCATTGTTTCTGAAACAAAAATATACAGAGTACAAAAGAAACAAAAGGAAAAACCATCAAAGCTAAGACTCCTCAACAATAGCACTTGGTTTGAGTCTGAAATTCATGATTGTGGGTGGTAGATGCCTCAGCAGCCTTTTCCGCCTCGATCTCGGCGTCAATTTGAGCAAGGGTTTCGTCAATACTTTTTTCGGCTACAGGAACGTTGGAAGATGCCTACTCGGGAGTAGTTTCCTTGACAACCTCATCACCCTTTTCATCTTGAGTCAAGTCCAGGACTTGCTCAGTTGAAGGAAGGGATTTGGACCCAGTAGCCTCCTTTGTTTTTCTCACCAGGGCATCACCCTCTTTATCATCTTCAGATTCCGAATCTTCTTCGGATTGAGCTGGTGGAGGAGGTGGAGGAAATGGAAGAGGAATGGCATCAGCTTTCCTCAATGGTGAGTCCTCTGGGACATTGAGCTTCTTGAGAAGAGACATCCAACCAAGGGAGAAACCCCTGTTGCATGCCTGCTTCACTTGTTGCTCATAGGCCTCTGTCACATCGGCCATACCCTGATTATAGGCCTTTTCATCAGCATCTTTTATTTCGGCCGCTTTAGTGGCCAAGGCATCTTCGAGCTCCTTCTAGGCCTGGGCCACCTTATCCTCAGCCTCTTTTAGCTGAGATTGAAGAACTTTATTTATTGCCTCAACGGCAGCTTTGTCCTCGTCATTGTCCCTCTCCTTCATGGCGACCTCGGCTTGGTCCTCCAGCGTTTTCATCTTTGACTGCAGGCTCTTGTTAGATTTCTGAAGTGAGGTGACCTCCCTCTTCTTCTCGGCTAACTTCTCACGGTTCTGAAAAGATTGCATCGAGAAAGAGTGGGCATGCTGGATGGCCTGAAAGAAAACAAAAGTATTAGAAAGAATTCTAAGTGAGAAATAATGAGAAAGGAAGAAGAAGTACCAGACAAAAAACACTTACTTGAACAGAGTGTTGCAGCATCAAAGCATAATTTTCATATTCACTGAACCCGGCATTTCGTTCCAAGTCGCCTAGAAGAAGTAGTGTAGTGCTAAGTGCAACGCCGACATTTATATCATCGGCGCTGTCACTAGCCATTACAGGCTTATCTTCCAATGTTATTTCAGGGGCCCAGGGGGTATCAGGCTTCTTTGATCCCGAGGTCGTTGCAGATGACCTCGGCCTTTTCGACATGGTGGATTCAGAGGGAAGGGCTTCAGCGGACCTCTTCGTAGGGACAGAGGCAGTTTTTTCGCTTGGAGCCAGCTGGGAAATTGGCAGAGTATCTTCAGTCTCAGCCTGAGGCACTTTGGCCTTTGGTTGAGCCTTCTTGACTCTTTTTGGCTTGGGTGGAAGCTGCGTTTGAGTTGGTAGAGCATCAACGTCGGTTGGGATACTGGCTAAGAGATCTTTGGCCACAGGTTTTGCGCGACCCATCTCGGCTGCAAGAATGAGACGTCGGCGACGTTTGCGTTGAGATGGTGGGATTAGATATTGAGCCGAAGTAGACGGCTGTTCTACTGGATCGGATGTTGACCCTTGATCAGCCCGAGATGTTGATGCGGTTTGTAAAGTTGTGACAGAAGGTGGAAAAAGGCTTTTCTTCTTCTTTTTGGGAACGTCGGGCAAAGTTGACTTGTACGTTGGAATAAAATTGAGCAGAAGAGGTGCTTTCCTTTTATGGACTGGTAAGTCCAGAAGTTTCTTCAAATCCTTGCTAGGAACGTAGGATTGACGAAAGCTTGTCGGCGGCTTATGAACAGCTGCAAGAAGAACGGACATCAGAAACAGACAAAATATTGAAGACTTGAAGGAGAAACAACTAAAGTATTAAACAATGGGCTCTTACCCTTGCCCTCTAAAACTGATCGAGGAAGAGGGTAGAGATGAGGGTCCTCGCCTGGAGCAAACTCCCAATTTCCCGAGGTAATGAGGTAGTCATCTCCAGCCCCCTTATTGGAGTCTGGGAGGTCGGCTATGATTTTGAATTCTGTTGACCTCGGCTTAAGGTAATAAATGTAGCCTTTTTCTTTCAAATTAAGGGCACACATAGTGTAGCAGAGTATATCGGCTAAGGTGATCCTAGCATTTTCCTGTCTTGCTAAGGCTATAATGCCATTGATCACTCGATAAGAATTTATGGCTAGTTGCATGGGGTTCAACTTGTAATAGTAAAGAATCTCGCAAAAAAAGGATGTTGAGTGGAAGCCGGAGTCCGCACTCAATGAAAGCCACAACGGGAAAGGGCATGGAGTCGTCAGTAGGCATGATGGAGTCATCATCCCCAGCCAACCTCAGATGGACGTCGGCTGGGATTTCAAACTCCTGTCTAAAGAATTCTAGTTTGGTTGGGGTGTTTACCCTATGTCTCCATATACCCATGATATCGGCTTGAATGGTTAGGATTGGATTTCAGAAAGAAGATGTTTTGAAAGGGTTATTGAGACCTTGGCAAAAACCTAGGTAAGTACTGGTTTCAGTTTTTCCTAAATTTTGGGTACTACACAACAAATCCCAAACCTAGATCTATGGAAGCAAGGGTTGAAGGCACAGATCTGGAAAACAGAAAAGCAAGGATGTGCTTTAGAATCAAGAACATAGATGAACTATCAAGAATATTGTATGTACAAGGGGTGCAAGGTCAAGAACAGTGACAAAAACGTAAGAAAGTGGTGAAGTGGTGCAAGTGTTCAAGACATGAGCAAAATCATGGAATAAGACACATCCAGATGAATAGTTCAACAAATCGAAAGTTTGAACAAAACAGTAATGGCAACAAGTAATGAAGAATATCAAAAGAATTGAGAACAAAAGGAACAGTGGCTTACCAGACAAAGTAAGGCCGGAATAAAGTTCACCGAAGACAGACGACGGTTGCAGGGGTAACAGAACGGCAAAGCTTCACCGGAAAGAGGAAATAGAGGCAGTTGCAGAGCTTGAAATCTGGAGCAATGGCAGATTCAAGAGAAGAGAGCTAGAGAGAGAAAAAACAAGTAAATCAAATGAAACGTGAAAAGGCGAAAAGAGGGAAAAAATAAGTTTTGTCAAAAACTTGAAACGGCGGCAAAACAGAGCATTTAATGCGCCTGGAACAACGCATACGTCAGACGGCGCACACAGACGCACGACGGATATTTGGCGCGTCATTAGCACGGTCCAATGGGGTTAAAATGCGTAAATGAAGCGGTTGAATAACTGATGCATGACAGCTCATGCGCGTGAAAGAGTTCATTGGAATTCTTGTTCTCTGAAGAAGACATGTCGGCTTTGTAGACACCCCATTTTTGACCGACCTTAAGACTCAGACGTCACCGATGGAGCGCTCGGTGATGTTGCATGTCGCGCTCGTTCAGAAGTCTCAGAGTCGCGGCCGTGAGCCCTGCCTCCGGACTCCCGAACCCTCTTCTGTGACTTGCCTCGGTTTGCGAACCAGACTCGGTTTTCTCTGTTTCTTTTCCTGAGGGGAGGGAGAGGTCCCGAAGACCATCTCTCAGTGGCCGTGGGCTACTTTTCGTGGCCGTAGGCCATTTTGCCCATTTCGGAGCCCGGTTCCCGATTTTCGGAGCCCGGTTCCCGGTTTTCGGAGCCGTCAGGCCGTGTGCCTCGGTTCGGGACCGCCTAACCATCTCCGATTGCTCTGATTTTTGGCATGCATCTTATTTGCTCCCTTTTGAGGGACACTGGGGTCCGAGGGACCGACTTCGTGGTCGAACACCACTCCCGGTGCCCAACAGTCAGTTTTCGGGGTCCCGAACTGCGCGTTTCGGCCCCCGAACCTTCATTTCGCATCGGTTTGGGCTCATTTTTGGTGGAGGCCTTATTTTCATGGTTAGGAAGCTTGTAGAAGGGTGGGAGGACAGCAATTGTTTTGACAACCAACTTTTTGTTTGGTCAAAAGTGGTTCAGCATGAATCCGGGAAGGAGAAAAGTCTGCGCGGCTTCACCGAAACGGGCGTAACTCTTTGCACAAGAGGAATTAAAATATGAGGCCACCACCATTAGAAAGCTTACTTCCGGGGCTCCATTTTGCACTCAAGAATCTCCTAAGTCCAAATCCGGGGGGAGGAGATATGGTTGGTTGAAGTCTGGTTAGACCGAATCTGCGCGGCTTTACGGAAACTGGCATAACTTTTTCTACAGGAGGAATTTTAATGCAAGGTTTGCGGCATTGGAAAGCTAGCTTCAAGGGCTACATGGCCGGCCACTTTTATGGCTTGGACCTTTTTACCCTAGCCGGCCGGCCACCTTTTCCAGCCGGCCGGCCACTTACAAAAAAAATGACTTTTTTTTCCTTTTTAAACTAGCCGGCCATTTTCCTCTCCCTCAGTGTATTCCAGCTGTGCCAGCTGGTTGCCAATTGGACCATCCTCCATACACGTGTATGGAGGATTAGAGAGGTCCCTTAGATATTTTTCATGCCTCTCCTCTATAAAGGAGAGGCTTGGCTTCTTGGCAAGAGGTTGGACATTTGTTAGACACATTTGAGAGAGAGCTATACCTTCCACCTCCCATTTCTCTCCATTTCCAAGCTCCAAAGTCATTTTTCTTGTACCATTTCTACATCAACCCCTAGCACAAGACCCCCACACTCCATTCCAACACTTGGAGCTGGTTTTTCAGAGGCAAAGAGCATCCAAACTTGGTCCAAAAAGGCTGTCAAGACTTGTCTACAAGGGTAAGTTGCCATCTCCTCTTTTGTAGCATTTTCTTGCCTCATTTCTTAAGCCTATTTGCTCACTGTTTTAGGCTCTGACCCAAACCAAAAGGGTCACTCTTTTGAGCTATTCTTCATGTTTTTTGAAGGGTTCAACCCTATTTGAGCCCTCCATTTGGCACTTGCTTCAATATCATCTTATATGCCAATATTTTGCATGAAATTTCTAGCCCATGTGTGATCTGTTTTCGAGCATAATGTAAACTGTAAGAGGGCCTATTTTGAGCCCCTATTCAACATTTAAGAAGGGCTCAACCCTGTTTGGGCCCCCTATCTTGCACTTGCTTCACAATTCCTCCTATTTACCGTAAATTTGCATGATTTGTTTGGCCTATATGTAAATTGTTTTGGAGCATGTCATGAACTGTGAGTAAGCTTATTTTGTGTCCCTCTACAACATTTTAGAAGGGATTAACCTTGTTGGGGGTCTCCATGTTATACTTGTCATTAACCCTCTTTGACCCCATTTTTGCATGCTTTTTTAAGCTTATCTAGCTTCTGTTTTCGGCCATCATCAGAACTGTAAAGAGTCATATTTTGATCTCTTGACATATTTCATTAAGGGTCTTTTCTGGTTTGATGAATGTTTGGGGTACCTCATGTTATAGCCTTATGTATCCTAGTTCTTGCATGACATTTTTAGCATGTTTTCATACTGATTTGGGGGATGTCATATACTGTAAATGTTCATATTTTTAGTCCCTCATCAGTGTTTTAGAAGGGTACTTTTCCATTTGGGCATCGCATGTATCACTTGCTTCAATACCCCTCTTGCGGGGCCATTTTTGCATTCTTGCTTGATCCTATGTGTGTTTGCTGTTTAACCCTTTTTATGACTGAAAAATGCTTTTCTTGGGGCTGTCTTGCTACTGTATTTTCATTCCATGTCTATATTGTGCATGTTTGGTATAGCTATAGGCCATTTCGGGTGCCTAAATTCAGTTTCGGGGCCATTTCATGCATCGGGTGTACTTTCGCCTCATTTCGGGGCTGTTTTCCCCCACATTTCAGTGCTAAAATTCATTTGCATGTTTGCATATCATCTCCATGCCATTTCATGCCTTAGGGCCATTGCCTCGGTTTGTGTGCCCGTGTGCACGCATTTCGAGGCACCTCATTTTTCGTCTATCGGCCTCTTATGTGAGTGTGGCTGAGGCTCACTCATGTTAGTGTAAGTCCAATTTGCATTGCGTATGCCATTTCATGCCTTAGGATCATCGCCTCGGTTTGCGTGCCCGCGTGTACGCATTTCGAGGCATCTCATTTTCATAGCATTGTGCATGCTAGGATTGTATTTTAGTTGCATTCATGCATATCGTGCATATTGCATCGTGTTCGGGATAGGAGTTAGCCCGGGCACGGGAAACGAGGCACGTTTTGCACTCCGAGTGACGGAACGGGTCTCAATTCCCAAGTCACCGACACTCCGGATTACCCATGATGGAGTTAGGTTTTGTTATAGCATTCATACGCATTCATCCTATATTGAGTTATCGGCTCCTCGGCCATCATGCATCGTTATGAGTGATTGGTGGCATGAGGATCGAGGCATGCATATATTTGTGAAATACATTGCTATGCCCCTTTCCTGCTCTCTGTTGCAGCAAAATAAAGAATCAGCAACTTTTCGGAGTCGGGCACGCATTTCGAGAAACATTGCAAACGGAGGCTAATCGGGGCATCCCAGTGGATTTCCGCGCAAGGCAGCCCAGCGTACATCATTCATCAGAGTCGAGGCAGCCCCTGGCTTGTATGCCAGTTTACAGCTTTCTTAGTTTAATTTGTTGATTAATTAGGAATTTCTGTATATTTCGGACTGTATTATTCTTTCATTTCGGACTGTATTATTTATTCGGACCCTCTGCGCGAGGGCAAAATTGTAATAAGTGTGGGTGAGTGTGATGTATGTCTTCCAACCCCACGTCTTTCTCCCTTTTATCCAGCTTATGATGGTTAGATTAGGGCATGTTTCAATTAGCATACAGTATGACAACATGTTTGCATCATTCATCTGTTTTGCATGCACCGGGCTCGGCGCATCATACAAACTGCATTTGTATTTCAATTCCAAATTGAATACGTGTTAGTTGTAGCATTCCATATGCCATGTTTAGAATAGCCGAGCCTGCTATAGTTGCATTATTGCATGCGTTGCATTAGATATTTCTGTATAATTAGGATCATGCATGATTTCTAATGAGCTTCTGTTTTTGACTCGGAGTACTCGGTGAGTTTTATGCTTTAGCATCCTTGCATGCGTGTGAGTGTTGCCATGAATAGCATGCTTACCATGAGGCTATATACTTATACGATATAACTGCCTTGAATGCCTGTGGGTGGAGGTTGAGTTATTTGAAGTGGAACAAATCATTGACTGTTTGTTTTAAGCCCACTAGATAGTGGCAAAATCATGTTTTTCTAAGCCCATCTGAGGGTGGCAAATCCACGTCTTAGCCTACCTGCGGGTAGCACCATCAAACCATTTTCAAACAAACAAACATGAAATGTTTTGTTCCAATTCAGGCGACTCAGTCTATACTTGTTTGCTGCGAGCATCACATAGTAACCTAGGCTAATAACCGGAATAAGAACATACAATGTTTTCAAAAACAGATATCATGGTTAGTAGAGGCCGGTCTTTGACCGGGCGAGCGGGGGTGCTCACGAAGTGACCTTCCCCAATCGTACCCAAGTTCCCGAGCCGAGGCAACTTTGGTGATGACGGACACGTGGCCTTTGGCACCGAGTCAGGGTTTCCTAAATTTCCCAAAAATAAAAACATTTAGGTGGCCACTCTGTATCTGGCAAAGCAGTCCATGTTTGGCACTTCTTTCAAAAAATCTGTTTTCTCAAAACGATTTGCCGGATTTGGACTCTTTGGTTTAAGATTAAGAACCGTGACACAAATCGAGTCCGAGCTGTAGCGAGGTCCCCCGCGGGCTTGTTACAGGCTTGAAGTAGATGATCTCGGCTGCGGAGTTCTTGAGCCGATGTACAGAAAGAAGTACCGGTATAGGTTCCATCACCTCAGAATGCCAAGGTAATAGAACCTATGGGGCAGTTGTGGGGATATATTTTATGAGTACCAACACGTGGCAAGGTGACGCCGACGTGTCAGCCGAGGTGCCACGTGTCCTGGTCGTTGTGCCGAGGTGATCTCGGTTAGGCCGAGGTTTCCTCCGAAGATATCGGAATCCGAGATAAACGGATAAGGGACAAGAGTCCTAGGATGAAGGAAGACTACAGGATGGATAAGGATAACACTCTCAGAGAGTCTATCCTTATCTCTTGTAGAGTCCAAAGTAAGCACTGAATGGGAGTCCATAGAAGTCAGGTTTCTAGTGGGACTGGGATTGAGTTAACTATAAAAGAAGAGGCACTCCCGTAGGTCTAAGGTACACAATTTATGCTTTGAACAGTGAATTTAGCACTTGATTATTTTTGAGAGATATACTGACTTGATCGTCGGAGTGCCCCCGGGTGGAAGAACCACCGCCGGAATCTTCTCTTTCTGTTGCAGGTTAGCTAGGTGTCATCTATTCTGCTAGTTCTCTCCAACTGATCACTGAGTTGGCAGTGTGATTGAAAAATTACTCACACAATATGTATTAGTAAATTCCGTAGGGTAATCATTTCAGAAACACATAATATAGAAAAAGGATCAAAGCAATCCAAGAAAATTTAACAAAGACTATCAAAATCCAATTACCCAAATCAGGCGGGTAAACATTTTGTTCATTGAGACATATTGACAAACACTTGGTGTGCATCTATTTAACATATACCTAGGAATGAAAACAGTGTGGGTAAATATTATGCAACAGACATATAAATAATAGGCATCCAAAATACAGATGTAATTACCAGGATTTGCAACGGCGGGAGCGGAGCTTTGGACAATCAACTTCGACAGCCTTATGGCAGCAACAATGCGACAATGATGTGAAGAATAGTGTAATAGCAATTCTATCCGAAAGATTCATATATCTTAATGTTTGATACAGAAACACTTGGCATGAAAACCAAAATCCAGCCAGCATCATTAGTGCGAGTTAGATCTGTGGGTTTGCTTTTCCAAGTCGTGAAATTTGTTTTCTTCTTCATTGTCGGCATGGGTGATTTGAATCCCACGTGGGTAACCCAAAAAATGCAAGAAAATTTTGTAGAGAGAAGCTTTGGAAAATAGCGAAGCAACAGGAGCACCGGCGGGGGAAGTTTCTAGGAGGAATGGTGGCATTTCATTTGTTTTCTTCCTATATTGTGTACGTGGATGAGTTGAAGCCCACGTGTACAACCCAAAATCTGCAACTGCAAGCAAAGAGTTGGAAATGAAGCAAACAACGGCATCAAAAAAAATCAATCTGCAGGAAAAGCTCTTAAGCAAACAGCAGCAGGAAGGAGTTACAAATTTATACCAAACAAAAGCAGCAGCGTTACACCAAAGCGTTACACCAAAACGTCATACCATTCTTACCTTCTTTTTATATAGGTAATAGATATATTAGAATTTCCCCTGATCGTCCGGCATGTCAACATAATTGTTGCGGTTTATGGCAAAATAATTGCCACGTATATCATTAAATTATAAATTAATTAATACAACAGAAATATGATATTCATACATAATTTTTATACAAAATTTAAAACAAAAGTAATGTAACGACATTATTTTTACAATTATAACGGTTGATTTGAGAATTAGTTATTTAGTTAGTTTTATTTTTATTTATAAAAAATCTGTATAAAAGTACAAAAAATATTTAATTTTTTAACTATTTTCTCACTTCCCAAACAACTCTTAAATAAAAATAATAGCCATTTTAACTTCAAGAGCCCCTCGGTCCCATTATGGTAGCCTAATGAGTGAGTAATACTCTCAACTCACCCTTCTTAATTTAAAAATTATCTAAAATTTTCATATTGTGATTCAAATTTATTCTACATATGGAACAATCTTCTGTTTAAATAAAATATACTGAAAATAATTCAAACAAAATAAAATAAACTTACAGAAATTATTTTGTTGAACTGAATCAATAATTAAAGACCAAGTCGAGTGTGTGACACTCTGTCCTTAAGATAGATTCGCCCCACTACGGTACTTACGGTTGAATGGCGTCTATCTCCAGGGATACAATGATCTTCACAAATTTATAGAAGCACTTCAAATAAATTTGTTCGGCGAACCAAACCTGTGATCTATACTCTCTTTAATTTATTCTAAAACTAAATATGAATAATAAATGCACTTAGAGAAAAATTGGACAGCAATGAGACAACTTGACTGATTTTTTCGGATGTGTTAAATACTGGATTTATGGCAGTATATATAGGCAACCAAACACTGCCCCGAACAAGTCCAAATAAATAGTGAAAAGGTGCATAAAGCCTATGAACAGGTGCACCTTCAACTATTCAAATTTGAAAAGTGGTTTTGACCGTAGTAAGAACAAATTTCCAAATAAATTGAAAAGGGATCCGTTGGAACAGTTAAAGTAACTGTTTCACCTTTATTGTTTAAACCATTTAAAATATATATATATATATATATATATATTAAACTAGTTTTAAATAAAGGAAGAGGTACTAATTTTAGGAAACTATTAAGGAACTAAAAATTGAATTTAGAATTAAATTAAATTCCTACAATTACAAACTTTAGGAAACTACTTAGGAACCCAAAATTTGAATTTAGAATTAAATTAAATTCTCACAATAATTTTTATTGAAAAATTCAAATGAATTTTATCTAAAAATTAATGTTAGACCCGAAAACGATGTTAACTTCCCATTCACTCATAAATAGTTTTGACGAACCGTCTTCACCGTGTGACTTGCCACACGGCAAGAAACACTTCACCTCTTCGGACCCACCCCAAAAGACGTTCGGAGCCCACTCAATTTTGGGCTCAACTATATGCCTATATTAAACCATTTTTCCAACATATGTATCTCACATATACAAATTAATCTCCACCACACAATTACCCATCCAGAATTTTCGGGTGGGTTAATCTGGGTTCATAGCTTTTCTCTGCCCTGAATTTTAGATCGAGTTCTTAAATTGATTAAAAAAATTCAAGTTTAAAATTTATTTGAGATAATTTGAGAAATTTGTAAGTTCCATTATAGGTCACATTTTGATAATATAAATCCTTAATTTTGTAAGACTTTTTGTGTATATCAACTATGAAAAAATTAATTCGATTTTGATAATTGTAATTTTTTTATTATCATATTTGCTTCTTTTTTTTTTTTTAAAAATCATACTTATCGTCTATTATTTTCAAAAAGAAATGAGATAAAATCAAAATACTATGATTATGGAATCAACCTAATTTTTTAAGAATGATATATACTGAGAACTTTAAAAAATAAATAGTTCGGATGGTTAAAAAGGTATTTGTGGTGTACCCCGTATGTGTCTCAAATTCTCTCAAATTTATATTTCAGAGAATTTGAGAAAAGCCTAACCCTTCTTTAAAAAAAAAAAAAAAATTATGGATAAAATAATAAGTCCCACAATTATTTATTTATTTATTAGTGGTCATAAAATGTTTACTGGTATATATAATCAACAAAATTATAAATTAAAATTTATTTACATAGATTAAGATAGGAAGTAGGGGTTGAACAAAAACATTCAAAAACAAATCATAAATCAAAGATTTAATTGTAATGAAAACAATAATAAATTAATTTAGGGCATGAGTGCAGCTGAATATATATATATATATATATATTGTTGAAAGTAATATTTTTCTGATTTTTAGGTGGCAAATTAAAAGAGTTTTTTTTTTTTTTTTTTCTAAAAGGGTTATGCCAGCATATATATATTCTTTAATTAGAGCATGTATTTTCTTAATTACATATAGAGTTCTACAGAAATCCAAACTTAATTTAAATTATACTAATTTTACCTAATTTATATGAACTTTATTTAACAAATATTTCTTTTAAATATATTTTTATGGTAAATTGAGATAATCCACAAACCCAATACCAATTTTGCGTTTCACGTTTTCTTGTTAATTCTTTCAAGGATATTATGATTTTTTTTAATGCTAAATTGCCTTCTTCTTTTTTTCCTTCTTATTTTCTTATGCATTATTCTATATCCAATACCAATTCTATATTATGAATTTCTTGTTTAAATTTTATAGTGATTTTATATATGAAATTATACTTCATTTCCCGCATTATTTATATAATCACAACTCACAAGAGAAAAAACTTGCGTAAAAATAATACTCTTGAGGAACCTCTAAAGTTTAGATTTACTACTTTAGTTACTTTTTTAATTGCTAAACAGTAAATTCTTTTACATTTTGACATCATATTACAGATGATTAATTACTTCACACACTGAGATGTATCTATCGTTTGAATGTTTTCATTATTTTTTCTTTTGCATTTAGATGTTATGTGATTCTTTCTTGGTTAGTCGTTGTTGAATTTCTTTTATATAGTTAATATTTTAATTTAATTAAGAATGTTTATTTTATAATTTTATAATTTAGTATATATATTATGTAAAATCATTATATGATAATCTAACCACAACATATTTATATTTAATTTTTTAATTAAATTTTATATAATTTCTATTTTTACATATTTTTATTTTTCAAATGAATATAAAAGAAAATTAAATAGTTAGAATTACTTTTAATTTTATATTATTAATTCTTCTTCTAATTTAACTATTATTTTTAATATCAAAATGAGTATTTCTTTTATTATTTTATTATTTAATATATATCATACAGAATTATTATATGATAATTACAATTCTATAATGCGATAAAACTAAAATTATCAAAATACACAAATAATTTAACTAAAATTAATATTATAATATATATATGAGTATTCAAGTAACATTTTTTATAGAACGATAGCGCCAATATTATCAAAACAAATAATTAAAATTATATTTTAATTTTAATTTTAAATTAAATTTAAAATTATTTTTTATAATATACACATCGTACCATTAAATATATCTTGAAAAAAAAAATAACACGTGCATTGCACGGCTAAACTGTTAGTTTTTATAATTAATATAAGAATTTGTTTTTCAATGTAGACCCAAAATATTTATATAACTTAACCAACTAGGCCTAGCCTAGTTGGCCACTATGCCTTCCTTAGGACTTAAGCCTCGTTTGGGAACATGCTATTTTAGTAACTTTTTGACCTTTTACGAAAAGATGTGCAGAAAAGTAGAGAGGTGGTGTGACAACTTTTAATAATTTTTTGACTTTTTGACTAAAATAACCACTCCCCAAACGAGGCCTTAGTCCCAAGGAAGTCATGGGTTCAATTCCCCTTACGGGGAGTTGAATTAAGGGAGTGCAAGTATTTAGGTGCTTTGCCAAGGGTGGAGAGATTTTCTCTCATAAGTACTAATCTAACAACTAACAATTAACATTTGCCGATCAAAAAAAAAAATTTATATAACTTGATTTTGCCTCCAAGGTTTTTGGTCCCTTCTAATTTATGGCCCGTAATTCACAAAAACATATGGGATTTAAAAACTCCTCAATGTGCTTTTCTTAAACATAACAACGTAAAATTTAAAAAAAACTTTTTAGTATATTTTTTCCAAACATAATACTCCAATAAATGTAATACACAAAAAAAATCGTAGTATACTTTTTTTCAAATATAACACTCTAGTGTAATACTCTAATATAACATCAGAAAACAATGCTAGCAAAAATGTAGATTTTCACATTTGACAACCAACACTTCAACCACCAATTCCTAAAAAAAAAAAAATCTTTTACACCTTACATTTTCATTAACATCCCAAAAGTAAATAAGAAAATTGAAAAAATTAATCACAAAAAGTTATTTATTTAAACTCAAATGAAACCAAATCAAGTAAATATAACTTTTCAAAACAAAAAGGCTTAATTGATTCATAAAAAAAACTTTTAGAAATAAATAGATCAACATTCCTCAATTAAGATTCATAAATAAATTTTCTTAACAATAATATTACAGAAGTTATTGAGGAAAATCCGAGTAATTTGTTATAATGACCCCGTTATTCAATAATGATAATACAAACATCATATATTAGAAGAAGCTTGAAATAGTTATGTCGATCATTGATGACTCAAGAGGCAAGAATCCGATTTTGGCCAAATTTTCCCTCCCCACCCGCTCCCCTAAAAAACAAAACAAAAACAGAAAAGCAATCATGTGGTTGAGATTCAGATTATTTATGAAAACTACAAAATAAGAGAGTTGAATCGATACCACATATCACTATACCATAATCATAATTTATTAGCACAAACAGTGTGACGACGAGATTTAAGTTCGTTGATCAAAGCAATAGCATCGGCGTTAGATGAGCCACCATGGTCTACAGCTTTGGAGCCGATCGGCCGGAATGCAGGGGCCTCTGTGTGTGTGTCTCCATTCCCTCTTCTCTCTTCTCTCCCTCGCTCTCCCTCTCTCTCTCTCCCTCTCCCTCTCCCTCTCCCTCTTCCCCCTGCGTTTGAGCTCGAAAATGGCAGAAAAAAAAAAGAAAAAAAAAAGAAAAAAGCTAATGCCCAAAACGACGTCGTTTTGGACATTAGGGGAGGATTCGGGGGGGCAAACTCTCGAGCTACCAAACATTATTCTTAAATTTTGTTGTCTTGTTGGAGGTTTAATGTTAAAATATTGATTTAGTGGATGTACTGATTATAAATTTTTTTGAGTAAAATATTTGTTAGTTGAAGGAGGTGATTAGAGGTTTGGCGGATTTATGCAGAACCCGTGAAACATGCCGGATGCGTGGTCGGTTAATGAGTTAGGCGAGAATTAATTGAGAATTCTAAAAAATAGAGCATTAATCAGCTTTATTGAGTTAGAAATTTAATTAAAATAAAAATTATTTTAGAATTTTAATTCTTAAATTTTAAGGTCAATTCTAATAAATTGATAGTAGACCTCACTCACTATGATATTTTGGTCTTGATTTATTTTATTTTTTTCATTCTCATATCATTAGTGTTTTACTAAAATATTAAAATAAATGTTCTGAATCATTATTAATTATTAAAATGTGATGAAAATATCTCTCAACATGCAATACTGTCAGACCCGGACGCGTTTAAATAACATTTTATCAATCTCTGTTCTGAACGCGAATTCATTCTCTTTATTGGGATGCTTTCGAAATCTAAAGAGCACCGTTACAACTTACACTTATATTTTTGTTGCGTCTGTTTATGAATTAAATCCAATTTAACGCTGTTAACTCTTTCCGTCTATGTTTTCTACACACTCACCCAAGTCACGGATTGGTTATAGGGGTGAGTGTAGTTTAAATTGGTTTGGATTGGGATAAAATTAGAATTAATCCATTATCTATAGTTCTTGAAAAATTAACATCAATCTAATCGGTTTAGGACCACGGATTCATATAATTAAATAATAAAAATATATAAAATATTTTAATTTTATAAAAATATAAACATAGCATCATATTAGTTCCACAATAGTAGCATGTCTTTCCATAATAGTAATAATACTGTTTTCGAATTTAAACAATCATAAGAAAACCAGTTCTACCATAAATATTTAGACAATTACAAATTAAAATTAAAAACCAACAAACAAAAGTAATAAAAAAAGATACTATACTAGAGAGTGTATAATATAAATATAGGCTATTTGTATACGGTCCGGATCGATTCTAATCCAGAACCGTGGGGTTCAATCCGAAACAGATTCGTGAATTACGAATTTTTAATTTTTCAATCCAGAATCGAGCCACGGATTCAAAAAACCAATCCAAACCTACAAGATTTGACTATACTGGATCGGATTACAAATTTTACGAACTGTTTGATCAGCCCTAATTGTTTATGATTTAGGAGTTGTTTGGAAATGGACTATTTTAATAATTTTTATTTTTTATAACAAAACATGTATGTGATAAAGAAGTTGTGATTTAAATGCGTATGTTTAGTTTTAATTTTTTAAATTCAATTTTTTAAAAATTGAATTTTTTGTTTTTTGAATTTTTTTTAGTTTTAGTTAATATTTTTAAAATTTTAAACAATTTTTAATTTTTTATATTTACCTTACTTAGATATATCTAAATAGTAAAATATTTATGAAAAAAATATTGTTAAAAATTAATAAATAATTAAAAAATTCAGTGAATTTCTATATTTTTTTGTATTTTTGGTATTTCGTGAATTTTTTAAAAAAAATTTCATAAATATTATACTTTTTAAATATATTTATGTACGGTGTGTCTAAAAATTAAAAAAAATTACCTAAAATAGTAAAAAAAAATCAGTAAAAATAAAAAAATAAAATTTTTTAAGAAGTGAATTCTAGAAATAAATAAAAGAGAGGGAATGCAATCCAAATAGAATGAAAAGACAACAAATATACGTTTTTGGAAGGTACCGAAACAACCCCTTACATGCGGCATCAACTCTGGCTTGCTTTTTTTTATGAAAAATGTTTGGGGCCTTAATTTTTGTGGCTTAAATGGCTCAAAATTGCCAAAATAACGTCGTTTTGGCAATTTTGATGTTGTTTTGTACTCAAAACGACGTCGTTTTGGCAAATTCGAGCCATTTGAGCCACAAAAATTAGGGCCCTCTACCATTGCTGCTTTTTATTTATTACTAGCCTATCACCCGTGCTATGCACGGGATATAATTATGTTTTTTAAGATTTTTATAAAAATAATTTAACAATCTTATCACTAATTATAGTATATGGAGAAATTGAAAAGGGTACTGCAGTAACTATACACGGATTGTTTCTATAATTTTTTTAGGGGATTTTAAATACTGATCAGGGGATTTTGACCAAATCAAGAAATGCAGGCATGTGGAAAGACATGTGGATTGAAAAAAGTTAATAAATGTTGATCAGGAGATTTTGACCAAATCAATAAATGTTGAGTTTTTTTTATTTTTAAAATAAAAATTTAGAAAATTCAAATTAAAATAATTTAACAATCTTATCACTAAACATAGTATATGGGAGAAGTTGAAAAGGGTACTGCAGTAACTATACACGGATTGTATCTATAATTATTTGTTTGAGGGGATTTTAAATGCTGATCAGAGGATTTTGATCAAATCAATAAATGCAGGCATGTGGATTGAAAAAAGTTATAAATGCTGATTAAGGATTTTGACCAAATCAATAAATGCTGAGTTTTTTTTTTTAAAAAAATAAAAAATTTAGAAAATTCAAATTGGGATATTGAAGCTCCCACAAGCCTTAGGGTTAAAAACTCCCTTTTACTTAATATATAGTATAGATTATTATTATTTTTTTTCAAATGTTAATCAGGGTCTTATAAATATTATTTAATTTTTAAAACATTCACTTTGCAGCGAATTAAATTAAAAAAATGTTTAAAATGTTTAAAATTTAAAAAAATATTCACTAAAAACAAAAGAATACGAAAACCAAAAAATTTCGTTTTCAAAAAACTTAATCTAGAAAACTCAAACCAAACACACTATAATTTTCTGAACTTTTCAGTGTTCAAATAAATATCTAAAATTTTTCCATATACAAAATCATAGAAAACCTACTATTTTGAGTGCTCCCTTTAAGTGAATAAATCTTCCCTCTGCAAAGATGAATCTTGAGAGCAGCCTCCAAATGCAAAGCTCAAAAAGTCTCGTTTTTCCACTTCCTGTTGGTGCTGAAATGACCATATTTACATGGAATAGGAAACACGCAAAAAAGCATTCACTTTGCAGCGAGTTAAATTACTTGTATGGCAATTATACCGTGTATAGCAAAAGAACATATTTTAGGTATTGTGGGCCAATTCCCTAAATCACATTTAGCATTGTACATTGTTGATGTTACGAAAATTTAGATAGACAAATCAAAGAAAGCAAAAATTATTGCATAAAATTAGCATGCATCCATATCAGTTGTTGCATGTTTATAAAACTTAACAAGACCAGTTAATAATTGGAAATCAATTTAGGAAAAATATGACTAAAAAAGGATGCCATATCATGATGTTAGAGAAAAAATTGTAATTTGCTGTAGTGATCGCATGCAAGCAGTTAGATAAAAAAGTTGTAAGTTGCGTTTGGTAGAATTTTGTAAATATGATTTAAGAGTATAAGTTGTATTTTAAGTTTGTGAGTCGTAGAATTATGATTTGAGTGTAGAAAATTTGTTTGTAGAAAATTTGTTTGGTTATGATTTTTGAATAGAGTTTTGAATTGTATGTGGAATTGAGTTTTAAAAGTTTGACTTGACAAGTGAAGTAAGAAAATTTGTTTGGTTGTGAGTTTTGGAAAGAGTTTTCAAAACTTAATTCAAATTGTTATAACTTATAACAAAACACACTACTTTCACACTATAAAAATTCTGATCAACACTCGTAACCAAACTCTTTTAAAATTTAATTAAAAAAATTTATTATTAACAAAAAATAACATTAATCAATTTTTTAATTGAAAACACTACAAAGGAAATAATTTTTTTTTCAAAATAAATATTCAAAAAATTTAAATCATAAATATTTAAATAATTTAAATAATCTAAAAAATTTAATCAGTAAAAAATTAAAATAAATATTCAAAAAATTTAAATCATAAAATTTAAAATTTAATATTTTAAATTTAAAAACAACTCTACACTCAAATCGTAACCAAACACATAAAACAAAACTCAATTAAGAAATTATTTTTTAAAACTCATAACTAAACACATAAATCGAAACTATAACTATTTTCACAACTCTACACTCAAATCGTAACTAAATACATAAAAAAAAATTAAAATATTTAAAAATATTTTTATAAAATAGAGTTTGAATTGATTTTTATAAAATATTTTAAAATTTAAAAAATTAAAATCGTAATATTTAAAAATTCAAATATTTAAAAATATTCAAAAATTAAAAAAATTAAAAATCATAAAATATTTAAATATTAAAATATTTAAAATCTTAACAAAATTATAATATTTTTAAAATATTTAAATATTTAAAATATTTAAAATATTTAAAAAATTAAAATATTGATTTGAATTGAATTTTGAATTATGTATTTGGTTATGAGTTTTGAAAAATAATGATTAAGTTTTGAATTGAGTTTTGAGAAATGAATGTAGAATTATGATTTGAAAACTCAAAACAAACACCACACTCAAATCAACTGGTAGAACTATAATTTGAAAGGCTTACCAAACGGAGCCGTAATTTCTTCAAATGTTTTATGAACTCATTTTGCTTCGTTGAATATTTTGGTCCGAACCAATAACACAAACATCATGAATGCAACACTTGACTAACCAAAAGCTGGAACTTTTTTTAACAATAAAGCACTGATCAAACTACCACACAATACTTGCTAAAAATGAAAACTGAGTTTGCCCCAACTTTTTTAAATACAACATTAAAATAAGAGTTGCTTGTTTTCCTCTCTTTTAAAAAGGAAAATTTAATTTAACACTGCTAAAGAATTGGATGGACAACTTGGAAATTTTGGCAAATCTAGATAAAGAAGTTAAAAATTTGCAAATTTCATACTATCCAAATCCATGATTAAATTATGCAATTCAAACAAAGTTGAATAAATATATATATAAATAAATATTTAAATATATAAAAATGAATACGGAGAAAGACATTTATATAGTGTCAATCTGGGAATCAAAAACCATGACACCAAGTTAGAATGCAAACGAGTTCATAAACTAATATACTGATATGCTTTTTGAAAAGAGGGCATTTCATCCAAGTAATATGGAGTTGTGAGCACCTAGCAAGCAGTAACAGAACTGCACCCACACAATGCCTGGCCATTCATTCGATCCAAAGCATCAAAAACACCTCCTCCATCACTCTCTGCATAATTCCCAGTCACAATGCGTAATTGGAATACAATATTCATATTTGTTTCATTTTTCAATGAAATTAAAAAATTTCATTACCATGTAAAAGTCCACTACCAAAAAATTGGGCATCACATTCCCTGCTGCTTTGTAACATGCACCAACCATATTAGCAAGTATAGCTGAATGCTCTTTACAAGCATCGGCTTGAACAAGGTCTGTGCAGAAGCAATTCTCTAGAAATAGAGATACACCCCTTGAATTCAACGGACGTGATTCCTTTCTTTTGGGCAAGATCCTTGTACCACACCATTATCTCCATCTGAAACCCATTACAAGATTGTTACTGGAGGAAACAATACAAAAAACAATCTCATACAAGTAAACACAATTGGATGATATACTCACATTCATTTTCTAACATTTACCTCCACTGATAAGCAACTCCTTCTTCTGCTTCCTTCGAAGCGATAGAAGTGAAAACCAGTAACCGGTGGTTCTCCTGGACCATGGCGGTCACAGTGGCCCAATCCTCGCCCTTTTGGGGCATTTTAGACACTGGAAACCAATACTTGTCTAACCCCGCATTTGTGAACAAATTTATCAACCTTTTTGGGGTTTGCACATAGTCTTCAATTATAATTGTCAAAATCTCAGTTGGGTTTTCTGTTAAGAATGCTTCCACTTCCCTCAAAGTGTTAATTGCAGGTTGCTGCAAACAATTTAATGGTTCCAAATTACTCAAAATTATGAATCTAACAGAGAATTATGGTTGAGAATGCTAAATTAGTGAAATGGGATAGTTGATTACAAAGGTGGTGAAGTTGAAACATTGTCCATTAAATTTTTATTTTTTTTATTTTTTTTTGGGAAAAACAGATTCAACTTTGTTTGAATTGCACAATTTAATCCTGGATTTGGACAGTATATGTAGACACCCCATTTTTGACTGCATTTAAGACTTGGACGCGACTGATGGTTTACATGGTGGAGAAAGATGTGCAGGGGAAAGGTTCATTTTCTTCGGCAAGGAAAGAGTCAAAGCTCAACTTCATACCCCTTTTTGGACCAAAACAATCTTGATCAAAAGATTTTAGTCTTAAAACCCTCTCTTTCAAAACGTTTTTGAAATAAAGTTTTTACGATGTTCCGAGGCTCGCATTTTGTCAAATATTGCGCTTTTCGGTAAACCGAGCAAGGACAAAGTGGAAATGAATGAAAGAGAGATGAAATCTTTGAAAAATCTTTCAAAACACCTTACTTAGGGGTTTGGAGTTGAAGAAAAGAGGAGAAAAGAGAGGAAAACTAGTTTGGGAGAAGTTCGGTATGAATCCAGGTAGGACCGAATCTGCGCGGCTTCATGGAAACAGGCATAACGTTTTCCACAGGAGGAATTTTAATGCAAGGTTTGCGCCATTGGAAAGCTAACTTCCGGGGCTTCAATTTGGACACTTGAATGGCCACCATTGGACTTCCCTATCACTGGCCGGCTACCCTTCTTTCCGGAAGATCCATTTTTTTTTCCTGAAAAGTAGCAGGCCGGCCACTTACCTAGTTGGATGACCTTTTTTGCCCTTTTGAGCTGGCCGCCATGACCCCCTCCCCAAGTGTGTTCTAGATGTGCAATTTGTTTTCCTCTAGGCCCTATGCCCGAGGGTCAACCTTTTGGGGGGAAATTTGAATTTCATATTTCCCCCCCTTTTCTCCACTCTTGTGCCTATATAACCAGCACCCCCAGCTGTTTTAGGGGAGAAAAAATTGCTTTGAGCTTTGTATACACATCCCTTGCTCTCCCTCTCATCCAAGCCTAAAAATACCTTTGTTCTTGGACCATTTCTACATCACCTCATAGCACCACACCACCACCATCCATTCCAACAACTTGGGGCTGTTTCCAGAGGTGAAGAGCTCCCAAACTTAGTCCAAAAGCTGCTGGTCCATTGGTCTTCAAGGGTGAGTCCCATTTTCTCTCTTTTTGTCTTTTTTTTGCAATGCTTTCTTAGCTCCTTGGTGCTTAATTTTTGTGCTCCGACCCTACAAAATAGTCTTATTTTGAGCTCTTTTTCATGTTTGATTAAGAGCCTTTTCCTGTTTGAGGCTTCCTTCTTACCCTTGTGTTTAAACCCCTTTTAGGCCTATTTTTGCATAGTATTTTAGGCTTATTTGTGATCTGTTTTGGGCTTGGTCATAAACTGTAAAATATCTTTTTTTGAGCCCTTCTTCAACATTGTTGAAGGGCTCTCCTCTGTTTGAGGCCAGCAGCTATCACTTGCTTCTTTATCCCTCCTTTAGGCCCTTTTCTTGCATGATATTTTAGGCCTACTTGTGTTTATTTTTGTGGCTTGTTGTAAACTGTAAAGTGCCATTTTTTGAGTCCCTCTTCAACTTTGTTGAAGGGCTCTTTGCCATTTGGGGCCGGCTACTGCCCCTTGTCTCTATTCTCTCTTTTAGGGCCATTTTTGCATGATAGTTTAGCCTTATTTGTGTTCATTTTTGAGACTTGTTGTAAACTAAAAAAAGGCTTGTTTTGACATCATCTTCATGTTTTATTAAGGTTCTATTTTTTTTTGAGGTCATATGCTATCTTGCATGCTTGGTTGCCTCCCATTTTGAGCCTTATATCTTAGCCCTTGTTGCATACTTTGGTTGGCCTTCTAGACACTGAAATCAAGTGGATTTTCAGTGGCTTGGCCACTATTTTGAGCCTCCAAATCAGAGGGGGGTGACCCCCTCTCTCCTTCTCTTGTTTGATGGTCATTTTGGCCTTCCAAAGAGACCCTATCTTGCATGCTTTGAAGTCACTTTCTAGGGTCAATTTGGTGAGTTTTGGGACTATCATATTTGATTTTCATAGTTTTTTTGGTCATGCTTCATGTCTATCTTATATGTGCCTAAGAATCCCTTGTATGGCCCTCTAAAGCAACTCATCATTTTGGCATGCATGGTTGCATATCAGTGGTTATTTGGGCCTATTTTCATATGATTTATTCACTGATTTTTGATGGTTTGGTCAGATTCCATGTGCATCTTACACTTTCCATGTAAACCATGTTTGTTGGTCAAATTGCATACTATTTTAGGCCATCTTGCTGCACCTTTTGGCCATACTCTAAATTGAAAATGCATTTTTTGGGACTGTCTTGACTCTGTCTTATACACTTCATGTTCAAATAATGCATGCTTCGTATAGCTATAAGTCATCGCACATGCCTAGTTTTGAGTTTCGGGGCTCATCTCATGCATCGGGTGCCATATTTTCCATGATTCGGGACTTTTGTATCATATTTCAGTGCTGAAATTTGCATGTTTGCATACCATATTCCATGCTTGCCATGCTTTGGTAGAGTGGCATTAGTGCCTTAGGTTCGGTCCTCGGTTTGCGTGCATGCGTGCACGCATTTCGAGTGTCTCATTTCATCTAATGGCCACTGATGTAAGTGTGACTGAGGTCCACTTATGTTGATGTAAGTCCATTATGCATTGTGTATGCCATTTCATTTCATAGCATTGTGTATGCTAGGTTGTATGTTCGCATTGTGTATGCCATGTTACTCGTGCATCGTGTATGCCATTTCATAGCATTGTGCAGTTAGGTTGTATCTTAGTTGCATTCATGCATGTCATGCATATTGCATTGTGTTTGGATAGGAGTTAGCCCGAGCACGGGAAACGAGGTACGTTTCGTACCCCAAGTGACGGAACGTGTCTCAATTCCCTGTCGCCGACACTCCGGATTACCATGATGGAGTTTAGGCTTTGTTTGTTTTCATGTGCATTCATTTCATATTAGTTGTGCAATTCGACTCCCGGCCATCATGCATCGAATGCGTGATTGGTGGCACGAGGATCGAGACATGCATACATATGTGAAAATACATTGCCATGCCCCTTTCCTGCTCTCCGTTGCAGCAAGAAATCAGCGGCTTTCAAAAGCCTCGCACAGTATTCGGCATCAACTGCAAACAAGGCTAATTGGGGCATCGCAGTGGATTTCCGCGCAAAGCAGTTCAACATGCATCATCCATCATCGGAGCGAGTCAGGCAGTCCCTAGCTTGCATGCTAGTTTTATGCTTTCTAGATTAATTTGTAATTAATTAGGATTTTGTATTTATTCGGACTGTACTATTCATTTGGGACTGTATATTATTTATTCGGACCCTCTGCGCGAGGCAATGTTGTAATAAGTGTGCGTGAGTGTGATGTATGTCTTCCAACCCCACGTCTTTCTTCCCTTTTATTTACCAGCTTATGATGGTTAGATTAGGGCATGTTTCAATTAGCATACAGTATGATAGCATGTTTGCATTCATTCATCTGTTTTGCATGCACCGGGCTCGGCGCATCATACTAACTGCATTGTATTTCAATTCCAGTTGAATACATGTTAGTTGTAGCATTCCATATGCCATTTAGAATAGCCGAGCCTGCTATAGTTGCATTTTTGCATGTGCATTAGGCATTCTGTATATTAGGATCATGCATGATTTCTAATTAGCTTCTGTTTTGGCTTGGAGTACTCGGTAAGTTTTTATGCTTTAGCATCCTTGCATGCGTGTGAGTGACTGCCATGATAGCATGCTTACCATGAGGCTATATGCTTATGTGATATAACTGCCTGAATGCCTGTGGGTGAAGGTTGGGTTATTTGGATTGGAACAAATCATTGACTGTGAGTTTTAAGCCCACTAGATAGTGGCAAAACCATGTTTTCTAAGCCCACCAGGGTGGCAAAATCTGCATTTTAAGCCTACTTGCGGTAGCAAACCATCTTTCAAAAACAAACATGAAATGTTTTGTTCCAATTCAGGCGATCTATACTTGTATGCTGTGCGCATCACATAGTAAATCTAGGCTAATAACCGGAATAAGAACATAATGTTTTCAAAACTAGATATCATGGTTAGTAGAGGCCGATCTTTGATCGAGCGGGGGTGCTCACGAAGTGACCTTCCCCAATCGTACCCAAGTTCCCGAGCCGAGGCAACTTTGGTGATGACGGACACGTGGCCTTAGGCAACGAGTCAGGGTTTCCTAAATTTCCCAAAAAAAATATATTAGGTGGCGACTCTGTATCTGGCAAAGCAGTCCATGTTTGGCACTTCTTTCAAAAATCTGTTTTCTCAAAACGATTTGCCGGATTTGGACTCTTTGGTTCAGATTAAGAACCGTGACAATTAGTCCTGAACTGTAGTGACCCAAACGAACGGAACGGGACTCATCCTCCCGGGCGTTCGGGGACGTCTACAGTTTCTGGCGACTCTGCTGGGGATTTAGAGAACTTGACTCGAACTCATGATATCTGGTTTTGACTACACTTATGTGTTTCTTTGCATTGCATTTGCATTGGTGCGCCTAGGACACCGTGTTTGCCATCTGCTATTCCTGAACGGTTTGCCGGAGGCTTGTCTTGTCAAGGCATGACCATAAGGCTGACCGGTTGTGGGCTCTGCCAGTATGGGAACACAAACCCCGGTTTTACCGGGGCACCCTTTTGACCATTCGACCTAGTGCATATCGAAATCCGTAGTGACCATTCCAAACTAGGACAGGTTGCTTACCCGATATAGGTTGTTTGAAACCGCTGTGCGTAGTGAAACCCTAGCTCCTGACAAAATAGGACAGGGAAACCCTACCCCAACATAGGGGTGTTTTGGCTCTCACTTCTTGTTATGTGCTTTTAGAGTGCGTCTCTACAGGAATGCATGTATCAGTTTACAAGTTTGGGCATCAGGCCTGCGGGCACCAGTTCAGTATTTTGGGATTCAGTTTACCTGAGGGTATCAGTTTACAGGCGAATTTTGGGGCAGAATTCAGTAGAGGGCACAGTCATCATCTGTTATGCTCATATCTGTTTTGGTGAAATCAGGCTGAGATGCTGGCTGTTTTCTCTTTTGCTAGGGGTAGTCTGGAACCATAGCTTCAGAAGGCTCCGATATCCCCGAGGTTCATCGAACTTGTGCTGATAGACTTTGTCAGGTCAGAGATTCAGTTCAAGGGCAATCAGTGTTCCTTTGCCAGAGGCAGGGTAAAAGGGAGGCAGGCACATCACCAGTTCAGCAGTTACCAGATCAGTGGCCCTTATCCACCCCACCAGTGAACAGTCAGGCTGAGGCCTCAGTTTTTATCACAGAGGTAGATATACCAGTCAGTCAATGGATCAGCAGAATACATCAGGGATGGAGGCAATGATGCGCCAGCTTCAAGAGTATATGAAACTCATGCAGCAAGACGCTGTCCGCCAAGCTGAATTTCCAAGCAGCAGGCTGCAATCATGGCCCAGCAGGCTAGCTCATTACTAGGTTGCAAAATGGAGCATCTGCTTCGCATCAAGCTCCTCCCCCACCAGTAGTCCAATTCCCGGGGAGACGCGAACGTCAGAATACCAGGAAGGTACGGACATTCCTACAGGGCCAGCTCCGCCCCCATCTTACCCCAGCTGTCCAAAACACCAATCTACCGGACTCACCCTTCGAGTTCGAGGTCGACCCTACAGCGTTGAAATTGAGCAAGCTTGAGAAGTTGTTCAAGAAATCCCAGGGGGTAAAATCCATCCCGGACATTGAGGACGGGTACACCGCAGCTGTGACACTGCCGGACAGGTTCAAGATGCCTCACATCGACCGTTTTGACGGGTCAGGAGATCCCATGGTCCACCTGAGTTTGTTTTCAGATGTTTGCGCCCGATGGGCTTGACAAGATTACAGAAGCTCCCTTTTTGGCAGGACCCTGTCGGGTATCGCGGCCATCTGGTACGCCAAATTGGAGGATTCAGTGAAACGAAGCTGGGAGGAGATGGCCGAGGCCTTCGTCGCACAATATTCATACAATACCCAAATCGAGATTACACCCGTGATCTTGAGACGACGAGGCAAGCCAAAAGGGCTTCTCAGAATTCGTGGCCCGCTGGAGGGCCAAGGCCTCAATGATGACCATTAGGCCAACGGATAAGGATCAAATACGGATGGTTGTACGCAACCTCCAGCCCAAACTAATGCAGAAAATGATCGTGCTCCCCTTCCCTACCTTTTCAGATTTGCATGAGATGGGAGTACAGATCGAGGATGCCATGAAGCAGGGCCTTATTGACCAGGAGAAGGAGCAGCCTAGGCGGGCGTTTTCCCGCAGTTCGAATGCGACCACCAGTGGTGATGCAGCTGCAAGATCTTCTGAAGTGGGCATGGTCACCACCACCACATCAAAAAGGCTACCCCATTCACCGGTGCGTCCGGAAGTAGCTCACAGACGGCCAAATATCCACCCCGAGTCAAGAGGGTTTTCACCCCACTTTATATGCCTTTGTCAAAGGCTCTAGAGGTCTTAATCCGGAAAGGACATCTGAAACCATTGGATCAACGGCCTTTACCTGATCCTCTCCCTCCAAAGCATGACCATACTAGGTACTGTGCGTACCATCAACAAACCGGTCATGACACTGACAGTTGCTTTCGTCTGCGCCATGATGTACAAGATCTGTTTGACAACAGGGTCATCCCCGCCAGTCCAGCAAAGTTTATCGGCACTCGACCAGTGAACCTGTGGGGGTAATGTGACTATGTGATCGGGGGATGAACCACCTGCGGATGGCACTCGATTTACTCCAGATATGGCGTATGGCACGCACTGTTTTGAGCATTTGTGAATGCTGGTTTTTGTGCTTTCTGACTTGGGTATTGGGTCAGTCTTGTTGTTTTGAGTCCGTTTTGAGTCAGTCTTTTTGTTTCGGGTCTGTCTTGTTATATCGAGTCAGTCCTGTTGTATAGGAGTCGGGTGATTCCGGGGGTATTACCTCGGGCGTCACCATTTTCTTTTGCGTTTGTCTTTTCGTTTTGTTTTGAGTTGTTTCTCGCCAGGGAGCCAGTTGTGCCAGCAGTTTTTGAATGAAACAGCAGTGATTTTTACGCTCTCGCGTTTGCTTCTGCCTTGTGCCAGTTATGCCGGAAGTTCTGAAGGAGATGACAGTATTTGACTAAGGACTCTGTCTTTTCTGTGCCTTGAAGTCATTGTAATGACCTGAGTTTTTCAAAACTTTTTGAACACTGTGGTGAAAAACGAAGAGGAAGGAATTCCTCGGATTTGCAAAAAATTTGATCAACTGAGAAAGAGAGGCGTGCTAAGCCCTTAATGAATGAAAACATGCTTGTTAGTGTGAGCACTGAGAAGGATCCTGACTTGATCCAGATTGGTTCTACATTGTCTTCAGCGCGAGCGATTTGTCGCTTTCTTAAAAGATTTCAAAAACTGTTTTGCGCGATCTTGCGAAGACCTGTGTGGAATCACTCTTGAGATTGTGCAGCTTAGGATCGCTCTCAGCCCCGAGACTTAACTCCTCACTTTCGAACCTTGAACTTGAATTCAGAACGTTCAACGGTCAACTACAATGTGAGGCCTGAGTGGCCAGATTCGAAGCAGCCCATGAATTAGCGGCAAGAAAATCAGATCAAGAAGACCAGATGTCACCAAAAACAGCTTGCGAAGCTAGGACGGAAGCACCCTTCGAACTAGGGGCAAAGATGTCAGATGTGCTCGAAGAGCCGAAGATGAGTCCTCTTGCAAATCAACAGCCACTCTCCTGGATACGGATGACTTCAAAACCCTACAACCATTTGGCATGGACCAAGCTACACTTTTACCCTTTGAGAGGCTCGCTGGGTCGAAAACCCAGAAGGGCGACCCAGGCAAAAGTTAGAGGGAGACAAAAAAATATATAAAAAAAAAATGCAAAAAGAAAAGAAAAAAAGAAAATGCAAAAAAAAAAAAGAAGAAGAAAAAGAAAAGAATATAAAAAAAAAAAAAAAAAAAGAAGAAAGAAGAACAAAGCTCGCAAGGTCGAAAACCCGCGACGGGCGCCTTGGCAAAAGTTAGAGCCTAAAAAGGAGAGGTTAATACCCGAGTGTACCTTAACCCCGAACTACGTAAGGCTTGATTCCCATCTTTGGGATACGTAGGCAACTTCATTCTGAAGTCCAGCCGTAAAACACTTCAATTGATTGTGTCCATGTAATGGTTTGATCATCTTTGCCTTCTCTGTATCCGAGAGTTGGTTGTGTTCGTCACTCTGAGGACTGACTACAATGCGCTGTGCCATTCAAACAAGGGGCAACTTTCCGTTGCCATTCAATGCGCCGCGTGCCGTTCAAACAAGGGGCAACTTTCCGTTGCCATGCAGCTCTCTTCAAGCAAGGGGCAATTTTTCTTCGATCTGAGGTTGTGCATCTCAGAGTGGTCATGCTCGTTGAGCAGTGGCCGATTGCAAAAAGTTTTTGAGAATTTTTACTGAGGTTGACTAATTTTCTCGAAAATATTCCATTTTTTCCAAACTGGACCATTTTCTTGGACCCAAAAAAGGAAAATTTTCAGTGCTCATACCTACTTGCATGATTTCAAATCAAAAATTGAACAAGCGTGTTAATCTAACTCTCATATTGGTCAAAATTGTTTTAGTAGAAAAATCAAAACAAAAATGGTCAAAATAATGAACTAGGGGCACAGTTGAGTCAGGTGTTCTGTCTTTTCCCCTTTGTCAAAATACTTGCTAGAAAGGGCACTCTACTTGCCGGAAAGGGCACCGTATTCGCCAGAAAAGGGCACAACAAAGGGCTGAAAGCTCTCTCACCACCCTCCAAGCAACGAGGTATCAAGCCAAGTGCGAAGCACGAACTGGAATGGGAAGATATTCCACTCCATCATCTGGACAGATCTTATCACGTCCAAACTCCCCAGCAAAGCATCATCAACCGATGTTAGCTGCAGATTTGCTACACCCAGTTGTAGCGCAACCCTTCTATGGGAGGAATTTACTAGCTGTGAACGGAAGAAAGAGAATCTAGCAGCATGCTAGGGCAAGAGCCCGCAACTCCCTGTTTATCCATCAACCACCCAGGGGAGGGATTGAAAATGAGAGATTGAAGAATAGAGAGATGTGCGATGAGAGAAAAAGTGAGAAAATGGCTTTTTCAGAAAACAAGAGATTGAGTGCCAGAGTGATGTGAGAATCACAAATAAGAAAGGGTGGGAAACACTACCCGGTGAAACAGGCTCCTTGTGCACATCTGAGTGTCGTGTCTTTTTTTGTTTTATCTCGATTCTTGTTTTGAGTTGTTTCGAGTGTTACTCGATGTGTCTAGGTTGTGTGCCTTTTATTTCCTTGTTGAGTCGTTTTGCTGTGTTCAGTGGTAGGCTCAATACCTGGTCGAAAACTCATCTCTCAATTTCAAAAATAAAATCGTTTTGTGCTCCGAGTGCCGTGCCGTTCTCCACATTTGTGCAAAACAGAATTTGTTCTTTCATAAAACCGCAGGGTTCAACCCAGGTCGTGTGAGAACAGTAGAACCAGGACCTATCTGAAGCTATAATGGTTCCGGACAGCAAAAGCAAAAGCAAAAGAGGAAAATGTCGGGCATCTGAGTTTGTTCCAACTTCAGTAAGCTCCGAGATCGCATTCCGTATGCACCTTGTCAGGCCTTGTCAATGCTCCGAAGTATGAGTGTGCCTCTACCTCAAGCTCAAGATCAAGTCTGCCTCAAGCCAGAATGGCAATCAGAAATGCTCTCTCTGAGTACCAGTTCCTTGCCAGGGTCATCTTGGCTGTGTTCACAATGAGTTCCTAGGAGACCAACTGCGACGGTGGAAACTAGAGTTCGAATGGTCGTGGCCTAGAACGCAAAGGTTCGGGATTTCCGAGACTAAAGCTGTTTAAATACCCAGGGGTGTATCCCCGGCTGAAATCTGTATGGAAGCCCCATAGGTTGCAACAGCGTGTATGCACCTCAATTCTGGATACTGAACCAACCTAGTCTGTCACCCCGTTGGAGAATAGGGAAAGTTGTGAATATGATCAGGATGAAAGGTAACATCCAAAATGTTCTACGTGTAGAACCCTTGCCAGCACTCCAGAGCTTTTGTACTGTGAGTTGAAGGTAAAGTGTTCGAGGAGCACAAGGGGAGATCCCCGTCGGAAAAGAGCGGTTCACCGCCACTCACCTCATGAGGTGCTTTCTAAAGCGCCGCTTTGTCCATTTATTGCTTTCCGTAAGCATCATGCATTGTAATGCATTGTACCTATCAAGTTTCTTTCTCAGTCATGCACGATATTGTATGTACGGTTCATTCAAAGAAGTTCCGTTTAAGATCATTCATTTAGTGTAACAATCACACTTTGTTCATATTGTGTATCAATCACACACACTCGCTTTGTATCTATCACACTATGCCTACTTTGTGTATCAATCACACACGCTCGCTTTAGTGTATCAATCACAAACATTCTCATTTTGTGTATCAATCACATTCTCTTCACTTTAGTGTATCAATCACACTTCACTCATTTTGTGTAGCTATCACACACATCCTCATTTTGTGTATCTATCATGCACATATTCACATCATCACCTTTAGTGTATCCATCGCACTTGTTCACTAAGTGCATCTATCACACTTTGTGTTCACTTTTAGTGTATCAATCACACTTTGTTCACTAAGTGCATCTATCACACTTCGTGTTCACCGTTTAGTATATCAATCATACTTTGTTCACTAAGTGCATCTATCACACTTCGTGTTCACCTTTAGTATATCAATCATACTTTGTTCACTAAGTGCATCTATCACACTTCGTGTTCACCTTTAGTGTATCCATCACACTTGTTCACTAAGTGCATCTATCACACTTTGTGTTCACTTTTAGTGTATCAATCACACTTTGTTCACTAAATGCATCTATCACACTTCGTGTTCACGTTTAGTATATCAATCATACTTTGTTCACTAAGTGCATCTATCACGCTTTGTGTTCGCTTTTAGTATATCAATCATACTTTGTTCACTAAGTGCATCTATCACACTTCGTGTTCACCTTTAGTATATCAATCATACTTGTTCACTAAGTGCATCTATCACACTTCGTGTTCACATTTAGTGTATCAATCACACTCTGTTCACATAGTGCATCTATCACACTTTGTGTTCGCTTTTAGTATATCTATCATACTCTGTTCACATAGTGCATCTATCACACTTTGTGTTCACCTTTAGTGTATCCATCACACTTGCTTCACTTTGTGTATCTATCA
Source organism: Camellia japonica (assembly GCA_030407325.1). NCBI lineage: Eukaryota > Viridiplantae > Streptophyta > Magnoliopsida > Ericales > Theaceae > Camellia > Camellia japonica. The sequence continues at coordinate 175,240,784 of JAPPVO010000002.1, read as the reverse complement.
CATGCTCGCTTTGTGTATCTATCACACACTCACCTAGTGTATCCATCACACTTTGCTTCATATAGTGTATCCATCACACTCGCTTCACTTTGTGTATCTATCACACGTTCGCTTTGTGTATCTATCACACACGCTCGCTTCGTGCATTAATCACACACTTCGTTCACCTTTGTGTATCTATCGCACATGTTCGTGAAGATTCCATAATTTTCTTACATCCTTTCTGCATGAGGTATAGTTTGGTTCGAGTTTACTTGCTTGCCTAGCATTTGCTTAAAATGTTGCATTTATTTTGCATAATGCTTCATTACAGCTCTCTTTGCATGGTCATGAGTGATATCCGGCTTCGCGTAGCGCATAAGTCCTATTCCAATTATCAAACCGGCTTCGCGTAGCGTATAAGTCCAATTTTCAAACCGGCTTCGCGTAGCGTATAAGTCCAATTATCAAACCGGCTTCGCGTAGCGTATAAGTCCAATTTTCAAACCGGCTTCGCGTAGCGTATAAGTCCAATTATCAAACCGGCTTCGCGTAGCGTATAAGTCCAATTTTCAAACCGGCTTCGTGTAGCGTATAAGTCCAATCTTCAAACCGGCTTCGCGTAGCGTAAGTCCAATCTTCAAACCGGCTTCGCGTAGCGTATAAGTCCAAATCATCAAATCTTCCTGCATATCATTTTGCATCCTGCCCCTGAACTACGCTGGTTTGATTCCTTGCAAAAGGATACGTAGGCAGCCTACGGGCACAACCATTTATTTATCTATATTTTTGTGTTTGTCCAAGTCTTCGGCCTTGTCAAAAATGGGTCGTCTCTGGGCTTTGACATTCACTCCCGTCACTTCTTGACTTCCGAGTTCTGTCAAAGAGGGGCAACTGTAGACACCCCATTTTTGACTGCCTTTAAGACTTGGACGCGACTGATGGTTTACATAGTGGAGAAAGATGTGCAGGGGAAAGGTTCATTTTTTTCGGCAAGGAAAGAGTCAAAGCTCAACTTCATACCCCTTTTTGGACCAAAACAATCTTGATCAAAAGATTTTAGTCTTAAAACCCTCTCTTTCAAAACTTTTTTCAAATAAAGTTTTTACGATGTTCCGAGGCTCGCATTTTGTCAAATATTGCGCTTTTCGGTAAACCGAGCAAGGACAAAGTGGAAATGAATGAAAGAGAGATGAAATCTTTGAAAACTCTTTCAAAACACCTTACTTCGGGGTTTGGAGTTGAAGAAAAGAGGAGAAAAGAGAGGAAAACTAGTTTGGGAGAAGTTCGGTATGAATCCAGGTAGGACCGAATCTGCGCGGCTTCACGGAAACAGGCATAACGTTTTCCACAAGAGGGATTTTAATGCAAGGTTTGTGCCATTGGAAAGCTAACTTCTGGGGCTTCAATTTGGACACTTGAACGGCCACCATTGGACTTCCCTATCACTGGCCGGCCACCCTTCTTTCCGGCAGACCCATTTTTTTTTCCTGAAAAGTAGCAGGCCGGCCAGAAAATGTAGCAGGCCGGCCACTTACCTAGTTGGATGACCTTTTTTGCCCTTTTGAGCTGGCCGGCCATGACCCCCTCCCCAAGTGTGTTCTAGATGTGCAATTTGTTTTCCTCTAGGCCCTATGCCCGAGGGTCAACCTTTTGGAGGGGAAATTTGAATTTCATATTTCCCCCCCTTTTCTCCACTCTTGTGCCTATATAACCAGCACCCCCAGCTGTGTTTTAGGGGGAGAAAAATTGCTTTGAGCTTTGTATACACATCCCTCCCTCTCCCTCTCATCCAAGCCTAAAAATACCTTTGTTCTTGGACCATTTCTACATCACCTCATAGCACCACACCACCACCATCCATTCCAACAACTTGGGACTGTTTTCCAGAGGTGAAGAGCTCCCAAACTTGGTCCAAAGGCTGCTGGTCCATTGGTCTTCAAGGGTGAGTCCCATTTTCTCTCTTTTTGCCTTTTTTTTGCATGCTTTCTTAGCTCCTTGTGCTTATATTTTTGGGCTCCGACCCTAACTGGAAATAGTCTTATTTTGAGCTCTTTTTCATGTTTGATTAAGGGCCTTTCCCTGTTTGAGGCTTCCTTCTTACCCTTTGTGTTTAAACCCTCTTTTAGGCCTATTTTTGCATAGTATTTTAGGCTTATTTGTGATCTATTTTGGGCTTGGCCATAAACTCTAAAATATCTTATTTTGAGCCCCTCTTCAACATTGTTGAAGGGCTCTCCTCTGTTTGAGGCCAGCAGCTATCACTTGCTTCTTTATCCCTCCTTTAGGCCCTTTTCTTGCATGATATTTTAGGCCTACTTGTGTTTATTTTCGTGGCTTATTGTAAACTGTAAAGTGCCATGTTTTGAGTCCCTCTTCAACTTTGTTGAAGGGCTCTTTGCCATTTGGGGCCGGCTACTGCCCCTTGTCTCTATTATCTCTTTTAGGGCCATTTTTGCATGATAGTTTAGCCTTATTTGTGTTCATTTTTGAGACTTGTTGTAAACTGAAAAAAGGCTTTTTTTGACATCATCTTCATGTTTTATTAAGGTTCTATTTTTTTTTTAGGTCATATGCTATCTTGTATGCTTGGTTGCCTCCCATTTTGAGCCTTATATCTTAGCCCTTGTTGCATATTTTGGTTGGCCTTCTAGCCACTGAAATCCAGTGGATTTTTAGTGGCTTGGCCACTGTTTTGAGCCACCAAATCAGAGGGGGGTGACCCCCTCTCTCCTTCTCTTGTTTGATGGTCATTTTGGCCTTCCAAAGAGATCCTATCTTGCATGCTTTGAAGTCACTTTCTAGGGTCAATTTGGTGAGTGTGACTGAGGTCCACTTATGTTGGTGTAAGTCCATTATGCATTGTGTATGCCATTTCATTTCATAGCATTGTGTATGCTAGGTTGTATGTTAGCGCATTGTGTATGCCATGTTACCTCGTGCATCGTGTATGCCATTTCATAGCATTGTGCATGTTAGGTTGTATCTTAGTGGCATTCATGCATGTCATGCATATTGCATTGTGTTTGGGATAGGAGTTAGCCCGAGCACGGGAAATGAGGTACGTTTCGTACCCCGAGTGACGGAACGTGTCTCAATTCCCTGTCGCCGACACTCCGGATTACCCATGATGGAGTTTAGGCTTTGTTGTGTTTTCATGTGCATTCATTTCATATTAAGTTGTGCAATTCGACTCCCCGGCCATCATGCATCGAGATGCGTGATTGGTGACACGAGGATCGAGACATGCATACATATGTGAAAATACATTGCCATGCCCCTTTTCTGCTCTTCGTTGCAGCAAATTAGAAATCAGCAGCTTTCAAAAGCCTCGCACAACATTCCGGCATCAACTGCAAACATAGGCTAATTGGGACATCGCAGTGGATTTCCGCGCAAAGCAGTTCAAACATGCATCATCCATCATTCGGAGCGGAGTCGAGGCAGTCCCTAGCTTGCATGCTAGTTTTAATGCTTTCCTAGATTAATTTGTAAATTAATTAGGATTTTGTATTTATTCGGACTGTACTATTCATTTGGGACTGTATATTATTTATTCGGACCCTCTGCGCGAGGGCAATATTGTAATAAGTGTACGTGAGTGTGATGTATGTCTTCCAACCCCACGTCTTTCTTCCCTTTTATTTACCAGCTTATGATGGTTAGATTAGGGCATGCTTCAATTAGCATACAGTATGATAGCATGTTTGCATTCATTCATCTGTTTTGCATGCACCGGGCTCGGCGCATCATACTAACTGCATTGTATTTCAATTCCAAGTTGAATACATGTTAGTTGTAGCATTCCATATGCCATATTTAGAATAGCCGAGCCTGCTATAGTTGCATTTTTGCATGCGTTGCATTAGGCATTTCTGTATAATTAGGATCATGCATGATTTCTAATCAGATTCTGTTTTGGCTTGGAGTACTCGGTAAGTTTTTATGCTTTAGCATCCTTGCATGCGTGTGAGTGACTACCATGAATAGCATGCTTACCATGAGGCTATGTGCTTATGTGATGTAACTGCCTGAATGCCTGTGGGTGAAGGTTGGGTTATTTGGATTGGAACAAATCATCGACTGTGAGTTTTAAGCCCACTAGATAGTGGCAAAACCATGTTTTTCTAAGCCCACCCGAGGGTGGCAAAATATGCATTTTAAGCCTACTTGCGGGTAGCAAACCATCTTTCAAAAACAAGCATGAAATGTTTTGTTCCAATTCAGGCGATCCAGTCTATACTTGTATGCTGTGCGCATCACATAGTAAATCTAGGCTAATAACCGGAATAAGAACACATAATGTTTTCAAAACTTGATATCATGGTTAGTAGAGGCCGATCTTTGGCGAGCGGGGGTGCTCACGAAGTGACCTTCCCCAATCGTACCCAAGTTCCCGAGCCGAGGCAACTTTGGTGATGACGGACACGTGGCCTTAGGCAAACGAGTCAGGGTTTCCTAAATTTCCCAAAAATAAAATATTTAGGTGGCGACTCTGTATCTGGCAAAGCAGTCCATGTTTGGCACTTCTTTCAAAAATCTGTTTTCTCAAAACGATTTGCCGGATTTGGACTCTTTGGTTCAGATTAAGAACCGTGACAATTAGAGTCCTGAACTGTAGTGACCCCAAAACGAACGGAACGGGACTCATTCCCTCCCGGGGCGTTCGGGGACGTCTACAGTATGAAATTTTAAAATTTTTAACTTCTTTATCTAGATTTGCCAAAATTTCCAAGTAGTCCATCCAATTCTTTAGCAGTGTTAAATTAAATTTTCCTCTTTAAAAGAGAGGAACACAAGCAACTCTTGTTTGGGGGGTGCCCAACCAAATCCAGATGGACAAATAACTATAACAAATACCTGAAATGAAGCATCATGAAAGAGAAATGGTTTTTTTCAAGTATAACTTTTCCATAGAAAATGGTCAACCATCAAATTCCACTATGAACTTAAAATTACCTGAAACCAAAAATTAAATAGACAGAAGCAGGTAAATTTGAAACAGACTTCAGTGCATATGGATCCATAAACGAACTCATTTATCAGTCCATTGAGGAAACAAAATGATAAAAATCTCTCTCTCTTTTATTTCATATGTATTAGTAAATTCCGTAGGGTAATCATTTCAGAAACACATAATATAGAAAAATGATCAAAGCAATCCATGAAAATTTAACAAAGACTATCAAAATCCAATTACCCAAATCAGGCTGGTAAACATTTTGTTCATTGAGACATATTGACAAACACTTGGTGTGCATCTATTTAACATATACCTAGGAATGAAAACAGTGTGGGTAAATATTATGCAACAGACATATTGTTGGAAAAATAGTTTTTTGGTGACTTTAATTTAATATTAAAGTGTGGTGACTTTAATTAAATATTAAAGTGGGTCCCAACCATTTATTGTGTTAGGTCCAAGTGGGCCAAAAACCATTGAGATTTAAATAAGAAATTGCCAAGAAATTGCCTCATGATGTTAGATTCATGAATAGGATTTTAAAGAGTATTTAAATCTTTTTTCTTGGCTAAAGGGTGTGAACCTGTTGGGCACCCAAACTTTTCATCTTTCTGGAAAGGGGGTATGGATCCTGGTTAATGGGGCTTTAATGACCAGCCATAAAGGCTGATGGCTCTTCCTCTCTTCCCTATACATGTATAAATTGAGACCCTCCTGTCAAGTCTCAATATAGAAATTTTTTTTTTGCTTCCATTTTACAAGTCAGTTTTGCCAAAAAGTTCCTACATTGAGAGAGTGCTGCCACTGTTTTTGTTCGCTAAGCTAGACAGAAAGTGCTTCTGCCATAGCTGGTTTTGACCGTCGTATCTTAGGAGACAGACGCCGGGTTTCCTCAAGCACTCGACCCGTGAGGCAGCGAAATCTGCTTTAAGGAAACTGCTTCCGTGCAGGCTTCGGTTTCCTCTTCTTTACCCTTTTATTGTTTTGTGTATTTTTGTTAAAATTTAATTGTAATTATTAGCAAATGTTCTTGGTATATAATTTGATTTCTTCATAAATCTATTTATTTAATTTCATAATTTGAACAACAAGCTTAAAACATATTATTATATATTTTTTATGAAATTGATCGAATAGATTTATATAGACAATTAGGTTAGCTTTGTATAATGTTATTAGGAACTGTTGCGAAATTGCTCACTATTTCAATGATTGTAAATTATGCAATGTTATTCTCTAATTGCTTAGTTTAATTAGAATGCTCTATCATAATTTGTATACTTAATTGTATTAGTATGATCTTGTTTTATGCGTATGGTTCATTATTCCCCTACCATGATTTACATGAATTTTAAGGTTATAAAATATAATTTATGGATGTTGCAATTTTGACATGCTAATTCTATTCTAGTTTTAATTTGTTACATACTTATTATTTTCTAGACTAGATTACATAATTTAATGTATTTTGGAGTTATAGAGTTTTTTATAAATTATTTAATTAGGTGCATTAATGTGAATTATTTAATTGGGTGCATTAATCTAAATTATCTAATTGGGTGCATTAATGTGAATTATTTAATTAGGTGCATTAATCTAAATTATCTAATTGGGAGCATTAATCTGAATTATTTAATTGGGTGCATTAACTTTGAATTTAACTTATTTATTTGGAGTTAATAGTTTAAATGTTTATTATGAATTAATTTCATTCATAACCCATGAGTATAGAACTTTATTTTAAAGTTTTGATTTAATTGGCATTTTAATGCATTGGTTACTTATATAATTAAAAGTTGGCTAGATGGTTTTATTTAATTTATTAAATTTTTTAGATTATTTGTTTGTATTTTGTTGTGGTTTGCTACTAACTTTCTTTGTAGGGATACCAATGGGAAAAACAAATATAAAACCAAATGAATAGTATTTGGGATGTAAAAACGAAAATGTTTGGACTACTAACCTTTGTGTTGAATAGGAATACCTAAGCGTGGAAAGGCTTTTGAACTAAATAGAATCCTTATGGATTGGCTATTTTATTTAAATGTTTGAAGTATGTTTTGCTTGAGATTTAGTTGGTTTGTTTACCAATTTGTAGTAGCAAGTTTTATTTGTTTGTTTTGTTAGAAGCATTTTATATGTGTGTAATTGTTATAGCAATTTTTTAAATTGTTTGTAAGTTTGGAACTTGGTTTGGTTTTCTGTGATAGAAACCAAAGTTTTTAGCTTTGGCTAAAGAGTAGTTCTTATTTGTTCAGAAATGACAACTAAGACGGATTTGGTTTCAAACCTTTGAAGTTTGAGGAAGTCTTTAGGATTATGGCTTGGGACATGTTCTTAATAAGAACAAAAGAAGTGAGAAGACATAATCCTTGATTACAAATTAATACTTCTGGAAGACAGGGAATGCCTTGTTGGCCATCCCCACACCCCACCGGCCATGGCTTGAGGCCACCGGCCACTGTTTTGTTGCCACCGGCCATTGGTGATGGCCGGCTGGCACTATTTTTGGTCGGTCGCGTGGTTCACAACCACGTTTTAGCTTTGTTTGGGAAATACGTCCAAACTAGGCCTAGTTTGGGAAATAGGTTTTTAGCATTAGTTTGGGAAAAGCCCACAGTTTAGAAGGAGATAGGGGATGGACTCCTAAACCGGATATTATTTGGGAGGAGATATGGGATGGACTTCATTGATACAGCGAATCTGTGTCTATACTTGTATGCTGTGTGCATCACATAGTAATTCTAGGTTAATAACCGGAATAAGAGCACATGTGTTTTCAAAAACAAGATATCATGCTTTGTGGGTCGCGCGCCCTGGCATCCTCCTTCCATCGTGCCCTTTCTTCTAGCACAGTTCGTAAGTCGGACGATCTTGGTAACTCCGTAAATGTAAGTGAATGGAAGTATGGATGTCAATGTTGATTGGTTAAGAAAAAGGTGTAAGTTGGTTTTCAAGTGTTAAACATTTATCAAATGCTAATATTTTAGTTAATTCTCATGAGTTCGAGTCAAGTTCTCTAAACTCCCCAGCAGAGTCGCCAGAAACTGTAGACGCACCCTGGGGGCTTTAGTTCTACAGTTCGGACTCAAATGTCACGGTTTAATCATTTTATTCCCAAAGTGTTGGAAAACCAAGTTTTGAGAAAGTCTTTGGTTATAATCTGATTATGTCCAAAGTGTTTTGGTTTTGAGAAAGGAAACCAAATTTTAGCATTAGCTAAAATATTTCTGATTTTATTCAAAAATAATGGGCGTAGTTCCAGGAGTACCGGTTAATTTTTATGAGTGGGTGTAATTCTGGTAGCAAATTTTATTTGCTTGGGAATCGGTTTGTTATAACCTGGTTTATCTCCTGTAAATCTTAATTTTTAAATTGTTTCCTATGGACTAGGAGTCAACATGCTCTTGAATTTTGTCAAAAGGTTAACTGGGTTTTAAGTGGGACCGATGTGACCCCTCCAGTCTTCCAGGGAACATTCCTGACCATGTTCGATTCTAGGTTAAATGGTGAGACTATTTTGAATTAAATTTCCATCTGAGGGATTTTCTAAGGGTTAAGTTTAATTTCTGAAATCACAGAAGTGAAATTATGTTTGATGTTTCAGAAATGGCTTCAAAAGGTGACAAATAGAAATGTTGTTCCACCTGACAACCTTAGCCTCACGAGATTCTTAAAGGAGGATCTTGAGAGATCAAGTATGATTAAAGGAAATCATAAGATTGCATTAAAATATCTCTGAATTGATCAGAGGCAAATAGTATGGTATCATTGTGTTATTTTATCTATGATTGCTATGTGACTTTGCTTGAAAGCAAAATTAAGACAACTTGTTATAGTGGGTGAATATTTTTTGGATTTTTAAATTCCAAATATATTCTTAAATTGGTGGCTCCTAGTGAGTACAAGATCACTGATCACAGAGATAGAAAACTGGTGGTTCCTAGGAGGTGTTAGACCACTGGCTACACAGTTATGAGATTGTGGTTCCTAGTAGTGAACAGATTACTGATAACATGTCAAGACATCATGGTTCCTAGTAGTGGAGAGGCTACTGGTCATATGTCAAGACATGATGATTCCTAGTAAATTGATCCTATGTCAGGACGTTGTGATTCCTAGTAGTAAAGTGACTACTGATCACAAGTTAAGACATTGTGATTCCTAGTAGTAGAAAGTCTACTGACCACATGCTGAGAAATTAGTGATTCCTAGTGATAAGACTACTGGCCATGTTATAAAGTTCCGAATAGTAGACTATTGAACACTGGATTTGTGTTTCCTAATAGTAAGACTATTGGCTTCAGAGTGATAGGTTGGACCAAATATATTTGGGTGCCTAATTCGGTTAATGACATTCTGGGAATGTATGTAACGCCCTCAAAATAATACATAAAACCCATTGCTTAGACATGCAATGATATAAAGAAATCAACACCTTTCCATTCATCAGAGTAGTTCTTACAACAGTATTACATGTTAACAACAAAAGCAAATGCCTTACAGGCTTACAGCTTTCCAAGTTAACACTTGGTTACACAAAAGCAAAGTACTAACTCTATACAAAATAAGCCCTTGGCTTGATATACATGTAATACAAACAAAATAATCAAAAAGAGTCTTCAACTCCCAATCCATCCAAGCTAAGTCCTTGGAGGTGGCATGCTACCTGTACCTGAAAATAATGTCCCATATAGGGTGAGCCAACGCCCAGTAGAGATATGCTAAACACAGTATGAGCAGTAACTAAGACATTAGCAATTGATAAATGTTAATTTCTCATAAATCAATTCATAACCCATTTCCATTACATGACCACTATGTCCATGTTTCATTTCATTTTCCATTTCTTACCAATTTCACAATTCACAACAGCGGCTCAGAACCTGGCCAACAACTTATATGAGACAGTAACTCATATTGAACGCTTCCCATTTCACATTAGATAAGCATACTAGCTATATCAACACTTCGATAAACGAGCATATAAGCTATATCAATATTTCAACAGATAAGCATACAAGCTGTATCCATACTTCAACAGATAAGCATATGAGCTATATCAACACTTCCATAGATAAGCATATGAGCTATATCAACACATTAACTGACAAGCATATGAGCTGTATCAGCGGAGTCCATCCCCTGTCTCCTCCCAAACAACATCCGGCTTAGAGGTCTATCCCCTGTCTTCCCCTAACCGTGGAGTACATCCCCTATCTCCTCCCACACACAACGTATATACACAAGGTCATATACACAATCAATCAATACATAACGTTAATGTATTCTATCAACCGTCATACTCTATGACACATCCAATTGATTAGTTTTAGTTTGCCTAATCATCATGCATTGTCTACAACAATCAAACTACCCTCCACCGGTAGCCCAAGCAATTATTTCTAAACAGATAATAAAAGCTCCAACAGATAAAATATCAATGTTTTCAAAAGTGAGCGATTAATAAATCCAACTCCACCATTCTACCATATAATGAGCCAATTTCATTATTTCCAACTCAATTCCATATAACCACAATTTTCCCAAATTAATTATACCAATTAATTTATACAACAAATTAGGGTTTTCTACCCCATTTCCAATATTGACCCAATGGTCAATATCAACAACCAACAACAATATCATCATTTTGAAACCCAAAATACACATTTTAGAATCAAAATAACAAAACCCTCTTTTAACATTTTCAAACCCTAACTCCCAAAATCAACCATTTAACAAAATGCCCAAAAATCTAGGTCAAAACCCATAGTAGTGAGTAGGAATCCCTACCTCAAAAGATGAAACCCAACGAAGAAGATGACGAAAATGAAGATGCTCCAAATCCCAAATTTTGGATCAAAAGATAGCCCTCGACGATCAAACAACTTTTACAAAGGCGAAGGAAAGGAAACACTCTAACTAGATCAAACCCTAGAGAGAAGGAGTTTCTAGAGAGAGAGGCTCTCAAAACGTTTTTGGAAAGTAAGAGAGAGAGAGAGAGAGGAATGTAAAAAGTGATTCAAAATGCCCAACTGCCTCTGTTATACGACATTCCCGCTCGAGCGGAGAACACAACGCTCGAGCGTCAAGAACAAAAAACTAGGTCCGCTCGAGCGCAAGAAGGCCCGCTCGAGCGCCAAGACACAGGAATAAAGTACATCCGCTCGAGCGCGAAAACCAGTCCGCTCGAGCGTAGATTTCCCCCTCCCAGAACTTACACAAAAAATGTACCACCCGCTCGAGCGCCAACAAGACCGCTCGAGCGCAACCCGCTCGAGCGCAGGAAACCCGCTCGAGCGTAGAAAACACACCTGCAGAAGTTTTGCAGGGACACAAAATACTGGAAGGTGTAAACCCCGCTCGAGCGCAGAAGACCCGCTCGAGCGGACCATCCAAAAACTGGCAACAACAATGGGAGCCAAAACTCTACCAACCTGAATCAACCAAGCCCAACACATCCTAAAACTCAAACGAATCGATTTAAAGGATGACAACAAGACAATTACAACTATCAACTTCACGGAACCGAGTCCGGAATACAACTGAACAGTAAAGGGACAACCGGGATCGCTATAACCTCCCCCCCTTAAAGAATTTCGTCCCCGAAATTAAATACAAGTTTTTCAAAAACAGGTTTTCTCCATTCTCAATAATATTACAACATAATATTAAACATTCCGACCCATTACCGGTCAACCTCATCTCTTTTCAAGAGGCAATTCACATCATATAACAACTTGCATTATCAACATGCATTCCTTTGAAATTTACCAATTTCAACTCATTTTCCACCATTCCATAACACATGCAACATTAATATCATGCTTGCATTTCCACAAATACTTAACATACACAATGTTAACATAACTTCCATAAACCAAAACATTCACAATGTTTTACAACTTAAGACATATATAATGCTCTTAAAGTTCAATAACGTTACAAAATTTCTATACATGATTACACATCAACAAACAGTCCGGATATTTCTCACGGACTCAACTCACGTTCCCAAGTGGCTTCCTCCACTCCGTGATGTTTCCACAAAACCTTTACCAAGGGAATGGTCTTGCCTCGCAAGACTTGATCCCCTATCCAAGACCCGAACCGGTCTCTCCTCATACGAGGCATCCTCATCTACCTCCAAATCGGTCCAATCCAACACATGGGACGGATCGGCTCGTACTTCCGAAGCATACTAACATGAAACACGTCATGCACCCCGGACAACTGCGGTGGCAAAGCCAAACGATAAGCAACTTCCCCAACCCTCTCAAGGATCTCAAAGGGACCAATAAACCGAGGGGATAACTTCCCACTCTTCCCGAACCTCATCAAACCTCGCCTAGGTGATATTTTCAAGAAAACATGATCACCTACCTCAAACGCCAAAGGCCTCCTCCTACGGTCGGCATAACTCTTTTGGCGACTCTGGGCTGTAACAAGCCTCCTACGGATAAGCTCAACTTTCTCCGTCGTCTCTCTAACCAACTCCGGGCCCAACAAAGGTGCATCACCCACCTCGGCCCAACAAACTGGAGACCTACACGGTCGGCCATACAAGGCCTCAAACGGTGCCATACCGATACTAGACTGAAAGCTGTTGTTGTAGGCAAACTCCACCAATGGCAAGTGCCTCTCCCACGTCCCACTAAAGTCAAGGACACAACCTCGAAGCATATCCTCAAGGATCTGAATAGTACGCTCGGACTGCCCGTCAGTCTGAGGATGATAAGCCGTACTAAAGGTCAACTTAGTGCCCAAGGCACTCTGCAAACTCTGCCACAACCTAGCAGTAAAACGAGGATCTCTATCTGAGACGATCGTCACTGGGACCCCGTGCAATCTCACTATGTCCCGAATATACAAGTCGGCAAGATGATCTACCGAATCTCTCACGCGCATAGGGATAAAGTGCGCCGACTTAGTCAACCGGTCTACAACCACCCAAATAGCATCACTACCCCGCTGAGTCCTCGGAAGACCTACAACGAAGTCCATAGTGACATGCTCCCACTTCCACTCGGCAATAGGCAAGGGTTGCAACAAACCCGCTGGCCTCTGATGCTCGGCCTTCACTTGCTGACAAGTAAGGCACTTAGACACGAAACTGCCACATCTCTCTTCATTCCTCGCCACCAGAACTGGCGACCCAAATCCCGATACATCTTAGTGCCTCCCGGATGCACCGCAAGGCGTGAATGATGAAACTCTCGGAGTACTCCTCTCGGCAAGACTCCGGCACAAACAAACGGTCTCGGTATCTCACACTCAGGTCGGGATACACCGTCAAACCCTTCTCAACCTTCCCACTGGAGATCTTCTCTCGGAGGGATTCTACCTCAAGGTCACCTCTCTGTGCCTCTAACACTCGAGTCACAAGGGTAGGCTGTGCAACAACAGAAAACAAGGCCGCAGCCTCAACAGATTCGCCCAGAAGCAAATCAAACTCGCCAAGTGCCCCCAACATCTCCCACTCCCGGATGGCTATACAAGCTACATCACCTATGGATTTCCTGCTAAGGGCATCGGCCACAACATTGGCCTTTCCCGGGTGATAGTGCAACTCAAAATCATAGTCCTCAATGAACTCCATCCACCTTCTCTGCCTCAAATTTAGGTCTCTCTGTGTAAACAGATACTTCAAACTCTTATGGTCCGAGAACACCTCGAACCTCTCACCATAAAGGTAGTGCCTCCAGATTTTCAAGGCAAAGATCACTGCTGCTAACTCTAGGTCATGTGTAGGGTAATTCTTCTCGTGTATTTTCAACTGACGTGAGCCATAAGCTACCACTTTCCCCTCTTGCATCAACACACAACCCAAACCCTCTCGTGAGGCATCACAATAAACCGCATAACCCAACCCTCTCTCCGGAATAATCAAAACCGGAGCGGTGGTCAATCTAACTTTCAGCTCTTGGAACGACTTTTCACAAGTCTCACTCCACACAAATTTGACTCCCTTCCGAGTCAACCTAGTCAACGGCGAAGCTAGCCTGGAGAAATCCTTCACAAACCGGCGGTAATACCCAGCTAATCCCAGAAAACTGCGGATCTCAAAACGCTCTTAGGCTGTGCCCAGTCTTGCACTGCCTCATCTTGGATGTATCAACAGACACCCCTTCCCCGGATACCACATGGCCTAAGAATTTGACTTCCCTAGCCAGAACTCACACTTCCCAAACTTGGCATACAGCCTATGGGCTCTAAGCAACTCAAGCACCACTCTCAAGTGTTCCTCGTGCTCCTCCTCAGAAGGCGAATAGATAAGAATGTCGTCCACGAAAACGACTACAAAACGATCTAAGAATTCCCGGAAGATCCGGTTCATCAAGTCCATAAAGACTGCCGGTGCATTGGTGAGCCCAAACGGCATCACCAGAAACTCATAATGGCCATACCGCGTACGGAATGCCGTCTTCGGAATATCCTCCTCCCTGACCCTCAACTGGTGGTAACCCGATCTCAAGTCTATCTTAGAGAAACAACGGGAACCCTTCAACTGGTCAAACAAATCATCTATACGGGGCATAGGGTACTTATTCTTAACCGTAGCCCGATTCAACTTCCGGTAGTCGATACACAGTCTCAAGGCACCATCTTTCTTTTTAGCAAAGAGGGCCGGTGCTCCCCACGGTGAAACACTAGGGCGAACAAATCCCTTATCTAGCAATTCCTGGAGCTGAATCTTCAACTCACTCAACTCGGCTGGGGCAAAACGATAAGGTGCCATAGAAATCGGCGCCGTGCCGGGCACTAAATCAATAGAGAACTCTATCTCTCGGTGAGGTGGCAAACTAACGAGATCCTCGGGAAAAACATCCGAATACTCACAAACCACCCTCGGCAATACAATCTGGGTCTCATCACACTCACCACTCATAAAGCTAGCAAGTAGACCACTAAGCTCACTCCGCCCTCGCGGATCATACACCGGTGGCAAACACTACCAACCCGATCCCCCAAGAAATGGAAACACTCCCCGCTCAAGGTACAACAGTGACCCTCTGGCGGTAGCAATCAATAACTGCCCGGTATGACGATAGCCAGTCCATACCCAAAATAACATCAAAACCCTTCATGGGCATAACAACAAAGGGAAAAGGAAGCCTATGGTCGGCGACCTCTATATCACAACCTCTACATCCGTGTTTCAAAATCAATTCACCCCCAATAGGCGATACAACACATATAGGAGATGCTAATAGTGCCAACTCCAACTCCAACACAGATGCAAATGCAGCAGACACAAAAGAATGAGATGCACCCGTATCAATCAATACACTAGCAACCGAGTTGCAAAACAGAAAGGTACCTCTCACAACTGACGGAACCGGTACCAGGTCCTGCGCGGTAACAGCATACACGCGCCCTGTAGGCCCCTGATCCACCTGCTCGCCTCTAGGAGCAAAAGACTGCTGCACAGACTGGGATGACGAAGCTCCCGGATTGGCCCTCGAGGCCTGCACAGACTGAGCTGGCTGATAACTCTGCGTCTGCCTAGAACCAGACGCCCCGAAGTGGCACTCAACTGTGGGCAAAACCTCTTCAGGTGCCCAGGCTGACCACACTGATAACAAGACAAAGGCTGGCCCCTGCCCTGACTCTGGCCCTGAGGTCTAGCTGAAGAAGAAGCAGCTCGCTGACCCCTCCCTTCTGCGGGCAAACCGAAGACTTGTGACCCAGCTGGCCACATGTGAAACAAGTCAAACCTCCCTGATTACCTCTCCCGGAGCCTGCACTCGGCACTGGAAGGTCGATCTAGCCAAACCACCCTGAGACTGCTGAGGGTTAGAACCCCTCTGTCTCCTGCCATCACCCTGGCCATCTTGGCTCCTCTTGGAACCTCTCTGCCCTCCTCCTCCTCCTGCATCATAATCTCCATATGAGCTGCAGCTCCACCAAACGTCTATACTCTCGGATAAAAGACCCTCCAACCCTCAACTTGAGCCCACGCCTCAACTTCCGCTCAAACTCAAAGCAACGGCGTTCCTCGGACGCCACAAGTTCAGGTGCAAACCTGGACAAACTGGTAAATGTAGCCTCAAACTCGGCTACTGAACCCTGCTGTTTAAGCTGGCAAAACTGTTCCCTCAGCTTCTCCCTAGCAGCTGAAGATAAGAACTTCTCCTGGAAGCACTCACAAAAGCCCCCACGCACCAACACGGCCCTTCTCGTACTTCCACCATTGACCCGCATCTCCCTTAAGCTGGAAGGATGCCAAGGTCACCTTCAATGCTCCGTCCTCGATGCCAAGCATCTCGAACGTCTTACTCATCTGTTCCAACCACTCGTCAGCCTTAAGTGGCTCTTCGGATCCCCAATAAACTCGTCCGGTTAGACCGGAAGAATTCCCTCTTCAAGAAAGAAGGCCCTGCCTCACAACCTGATTCTCAGCTCTGAGAATACCCAAAGCTCCTGCTATCTCTCGGGCCAAGGCACTCATAGCCTGCTGACCCACTGGCTCGGCCACATTGGCCTGACCAACTCCCTCCTGTACTGCCGGAACGTCATCCGGTAAAGGTACTTCCTGCCTCCAGGCCTACCACGCCTACCACCTCGTCCTCGTCCTGACATCCTATTAAAGGTAACGAAGACGTTAGCACATTCATAAATGTGCCGAAACTAAACACTCGCGTCCTAATGCATGGACAACTGTAATTCACTCCACGTAAGCACATAAACACATAAGCACTTACGAATTTCATTCCCGGATAATGATAGTCCCGAGGCGTTACTAGAGTTCCGGTTAGAAACAGCATTGATCAAGTGCTTTTCCAACAAGACTCACAGAAACCCAAGGATCCAATCAATATCCTAGAAATCAAATCCCATACCCAATAGTCACATAAGCATGTTATCAATAAACATAGCATATACATTACATCTAAGTCTCTAACAAGCGAGACAAACCCATTGTGATACTAATCACTTCCCACGTACCCAAAGTATTCGAACCCGGTACGCTCTGATACCAAGTTGTAACGCCCTCAAAATAATACATAAATCCCATTTTAGACATGCAATGTATAAAGAAATCAACATCTTTCCATTCATCAGAGTAGTTCTTACAACAGTATTACATGTTAACAACAAAAGCAAATGCCCTACAGGCTTACAGCTTTCCAAGTTAACACTTGGTTACACAAAAGAAGAGTACTAACTCTATACAAAATAAGCCCTTGGCTTGATATACATGTAATACGAACAAAATAATAAAAAAAAAGAGTCTTCAACTCCCATATCCATCCAAGCTAAGTCCTTGGAGGTGGCATGCTACCTGTACCTGAAAATAATGTCCCATATAGGGTGAGCCAACGCCCAGTAGAGATATGCTAAACACAGTATGAGCATTAACTAAGACATTAGCAATTGATAAATGTTTAATTCCATAAATCAATTCATAACCCATTTCCATTACATGACCACTATGTCCATGTTTCATTTCATTTTCCATTTCTTATCAGTTCACAATTACAACAACGGCTCAGAACCTGGCCAACAACTTATATGAGACAGTAACTCATATTAAACGTTTCCCATTTTACATTAGATAAGCATACTAGCTATATCAACTTCGATAAGAGCATATAAGCTATATCAACATTTCAACAGATAAGCATACAAGCTGTATCCACACTTCAACAGATAAGCATATGAGCTATATCAACACTTCCATAGATAAGCATATGAGTTCTATCAACACATTAACTGACAAGCATATGAGCTGTATCAGCGGAGTCCATCCCCTATCTCCTCCCAAACAACATCCGGTTTAGAGGTCCATCCCCTATCTTCCCCTAAACCGTGGAGTACATCCCCTATCTCCTCCCACACACAACGTATATACACATAGGTCATATACACAATCAATCAATACATAACGTTAATGTATCCTGTCAGCCGTCATACTCTATGACACATCCAATTGATTAGTCTTAGTTTGCCTAATCATCATGCATTGTCTACAATAATCAAAACTACCCTCCACCGGTAGCCCAAGCAATTATTTCTAAACAGATAATAAAAGCTCCAACAGATAAAATATCAATGTTTTCAAAAGTGAGCGATTAATAAATCTAACTCCACCATTTCACCATATAATGGGCCAATTTCATTATTTCCAACTCAATTCCATATAACCACAATTTTCCCAAATTAATTATACCAATTAATTTATACAACAAATTAGGGTTTTCTACCCCATTTCCAATATTGACCCAATGGTCTAATATCAACAACCAACAACAATATCATCATTTTGAAACCCAAAATACACATTTTAGAATCAAAATAACAAAACCCCTTTTAACATTTTCAAACCCTAACTCCCAAAATCAACCATTTAACAAAATGCCCAAAATCTAGGTCAAAACCCATAGAGTGAGTAGGAATCCCTACCTCAAAAGATGAAACCCAACGAAGAAGATGAGAAAAAAAGATGCTCCAAATCCAAATTTTGGATCAAAGTGTAGCCCTCGACGATCAACACAACTTTTACAAAGGCGAAGGAAAGGAAAACACTCTAACTAGATCAAACCCTAGAGGAAGGGAGTTTCTAGAGAGAGAGAGGCTCTCAAAAATGTTTTTGGAAAAGTAAGAGAGAGAGAGAGGAAGTGTAGAAAATGATTCACAAATGCCCAACTGCCCTCTGTTATACGACATTCCCGCTCGAGTGGAGAACACAACGCTTGAGCGTCAAGAACCAAAAAACTAGGTCCGCTCGAGCGCAAGAAGTCCCGCTCGAGCGCCAAGACACAGGAATAAAGTACATCCGCTCGAGCGCGAAAACCAGTCCGCTCGAGCGTAGATTTCCCTCTCCCAGAACTTACACAAAAAATGTACCACCCGCTCGAGCGCCAACAAGACCGCTCGAGCGCGACCCGCTCGAGCGCGACCCGCTCGAGCGCAGGAAACCCGCTCGAGCGTAGAAAACACACCTGCAGAAGTTTTGCAGGGACACGAAATACTGGAAGGGTGTAAACCCCGCTCGAGCGCAGGAAGGCCCGCTCGAGCGGACCATTCAAAAACTGGGCAACAACAATGGGAGCCAAAACTCTACCAACCTGAATCAACCAAGCCCAACACATCCTAAAACTCAAACGAATCGATTTAAAGGACGACAACAAGACAATTACAACTATCAACTTCACGGAACCGAGTCCGGAATACAACTGAACAGTAAAGGGACAACCGGGATCGCTATAATGTATTTACTGTGATATGATTTTGAGAGTTTCATAATCATTGTGACACAAGGATTTGTTCAAAAAAAAAAAAAACTTTGTATAAATTCTACAAAGAAGACTTAATTATCTGACTCCAAAATTGAGGAGGATAATAGAAAGAAAGGAGGAGTACCTCCTTAGTGAAGACCAATGTCATTGAGCATGGCAAATTTTCTGGGATGAGGAAAAAGCCTCCCATGAACAAGGGCTCTTTGCTGGGGCCAAGGGGTGGTGTTGCAAAGAATCTGGCATACAAGCCGCAGGAACCTGGTTAGCGGTTCTTTGGGAAGTGCTACAACTGTGGTAGCGAGGGGTTTTATCTTTACTAGGGCTACACGCCACATCTGCTCCGAGAAGGAGCTGTTTACAACTTTCGAACCGGTTACAAACGGTGAGAAGTTGTTTATGAGAAACTCTACTACCTCATTTATTGAAGGAAATGTGGTCCTGAAGTTAACCTCAGGAAAAGAGCTACCTTGAACGAAGTCCTGTATGTGTTCCGGACATTGTTTAGAATCTTGTCTCAGGGTCTCTTCTCAGTAAACATGTTTTTCGCATGGTTTTGAGTCCGACAAGGTCGTTCTGACAAAACACAACTGTGAAACTTGTGTTGAAGCGAAGTAGACAAGATCCCGTATGAGTTATGGAAAGGCGTTAAGCCTTCTTATAAATTCTTACAAATGTGGGGGTATCTTGCAATAGTGGCGATTCCTACACCCTAACGGGTTAGGATAGGCCCGAAATCCGTGGATTATATATTCATTGGTTATGCACATAATAGTAGTGCATATCGATTTCTTGTACATAAGTCTGAAACTTCAAACATTCACAGGAATACCATCATGGAGTTAAGGAATGTATGTTTCTTTGAGACATTTTTCCCTTACCGACCTAAGAAGGGGTTCTGAGGTTTTGGAGCAATTTGATGAGCTTGCTAGTGATGATGATCATTTTGATCATTAGTTGAGAATCAAGATAATGATCAGCCTAGAAGGAGTAAAAGGGCTAGGATGTCCAAGTCTTTTGATCCAAACTTCTTGACTTATATGGTTGAGAACGAACCTCAAACTTTCCACAAAACTGTGACTTCTCCTGAGAGTCCTTGATGAAAAGAAGCGATCAAAAGTGAGATTGACTCCATCTTACAGAACCACACCTGGGAGTTGGTAGATTTACCTCCAGGTTGTAAGCCTTTAGGCTGCAAATGGATTTTTAAAAAGAAAGATGAAGGCCGATGGGTCAATTGATAAGTATAAGGCGAGGCTCTTTATCAAAGGATACAGGCAACGAGAAGGCCTGGATTACTTTGATACGTACTCACCTGTAACTAGGATAACATCCATTCGCATAGTGATTGCGTTAGCAGCTTTGCGCAATCTAGAAATACACCAGATGGATGTAAAGACAGCTTTCTTAAATGGGGATTTGAATGAAGAAATCTACATGGAGCAACCTGAGGGGTTTTCAGCTCCAGGACAAAGCAAGAAAGTCTGTAAACTTGTCAAATCTTTGTATGGTTTGAAGCAAGCGCCTAAACAATGGCATGAGAAGTTTGACAACGTAATGTTGTCAAGTGGGTTTAGAATCAACGAATGTAACAAGTGTATTTATGTCAAAGACACTGACAGAGGTTATCTCATTTTGTTGATGATATGCTCATTATACGTAGTAATGATGAAATGATTAAAACTACCAAGAAGTTGTTAAACTCTAAGTTTGACATGAAGGATATGGGCATTGCAGATGTTATTCTGGGAATTAAGATTACCAGAATCTCTGGCGGAATTGTACTATCTCAGTCTCATTATGTTGATAAGATACTTGAGAAGTTTAGTGGATCAGATACGAGTGTGTCATCGACACCTGTAGACTTAAGTCTACATTTTACCAAGAATAATAATGAAAGTGTCTTACAGTTAGAATATTCTCAAGTAATTGGAAGTTTAA
The DNA here is from genome assembly GCA_030407325.1 of Camellia japonica. Taxonomy (NCBI): domain Eukaryota; kingdom Viridiplantae; phylum Streptophyta; class Magnoliopsida; order Ericales; family Theaceae; genus Camellia; species Camellia japonica. Next base: position 175,219,658 of record JAPPVO010000002.1, on the reverse strand, counting down.
TGTATCTGATGAGTTGTACTAGACCGGATATAGCTTACTCGGTTAGCAGGCTTAGTAGATACACAAGTAATCTCGATGCTTCTCATTGGAAGGGCATTGTGCGGGTGTTAAGGTATTTATGCTATACTTGGGATTATGGGCTACATTATACTCGATATCCAGCGGTGCTTGAAGGATATAGTGACGCGAATTGGATATCAGGTATAAAGGACTCAAAGTCCACTAGTAGATATGTGTTCACTCTTGGTGGAGCAGCCGTGTCTTGGAAATCTTCCAAGCAAACGTGTATGTCTAGATCAACGATGGAATCAGAGTTTATTGCTTTGGATAAAGCAACGGAAGAAGCAGAATGGCTTCGCCATTTCATTGAAGATATTCCACGTTGGTCTAAACCTGTGCCAGCTATTTGTATTCATTATGATTGTCAATCTGCAATTGGTAGGGCACAGAGTAATATGTATAATGGAAAGTCTAGACATATCCGTCGTAGACATAATTCCATACGACAACTACTCTCGAATGGAGTTGTCTCTTTAGACTATGTAAAGTCTAAGGACAACATTGCGGATCCGCTAACCAAAGGGTTAAGTCGAGTGTTAGTCGAAACGTCGTCAAAAGGAATGAGGTTGAGGCCTTTGGAAGTTACCGGAATGGAAACCCAACCTAGTTGACTGGAGATCCCAAGATCTAGGTTCAATGGGACAACCTAATTGCGTGTAACGGTGGTATGTCACTGAGGAGGTTAAACCTCCAGCCATTCCTTCTATCAGTGATACCTGCAAGTGTAAAGGATAAGCTGAGCTTTTAATGACTCTTGTGTGTTAAGCTGTTGAGCTAAGTATTGCAGGATACTAAAGTAGAGTCACCTATGTGAGTTTGAAGTGGGGCCACTTCTAGAAGAATTGGATAGGCCAAGATTCTTTGAAACCACTCGCTGAACCGGGCTAGTGTCCAGGGCCACACAGGGCACACCAATGAGAACAGAATGGTGGTAGGAGTAATTCCCGTATGAGATCTTTTGTCTCAGTTTACATAAATGGCAGAGCAGTTCAAGATGTCTTATTCACTGATCAGCCAGTAAACTCGATAGGTTTTCACTGGGAGAGGTTCAAAGCCAAAAGCTACCTTCTCTGATGTCGGGGTTAGTTCGTTGTACTCTCTTTTCGAGTCTTTATTGTTGAACGATGTTCGTTTGTTGAGTCGTTCGGTCAATTTTTATTCATGTGGGGGATTGTTGGAAAAATGATTTTTTGGTGACTTTAATTTAATATTAAAGTGTGGTGACTTTAATTAAATATTAAAGTGGGTCCCAACCATTTATTGTGTTGGGTTCAAGTAGGCCAAAAACCATTGAGATTTGAATAAGAAATTGTCAAGAAATTGCCTCATGATGTTAGATTCATGAATAGGATTTTAAAGAGTATTTAAATCATTTTTCTTGGCTAAAGGGTGTGAACCTGTTGGGCATCCAAACTTTTCATCTTTCTGGAAAGAGGGTATAGATCCTAGTTAATGGGGCTTTAATGACCAGCCATAAAGGCTGGTGGCTCTTCCTCTCTCCCCTATACATGTATAAATTGAGACCCTCCTGTCAAGTCTCAATATAAAATTTTTTTTTTTTGCTTCCATTTTACAAGTCAGTTTGCCAGAAAGTTCCTACATTGAGAGAGTGCTGCCACTGTTTTTGTTCGCTAAGCTAGACAGAAAGTGCTTCTGCCATAGCTGGTTTTAACCGTCGTATCCTGGGAGACAGACACTGGGTTTTCTCAAGCACTCGACCCGTGAGGCGGCGAAATCTGTTTTAAGGAAACTGCTTCCGTGCAGGCTTCGGTTTCGTCTCTTTACCCTTTTATTGTTTTGTATATTTTTGTTAAAATTTAATTGTAATTATTAGCATATGTTCTTGGTATATAATTTGATTCTTCATAAATCTATTTATTTAATTTCACAATTTAAACAACACATATAAATAATAGGCATCCAAAATACAGATGTAATTACCAGGATTTGCAATGGCGGGAGCGGAGCTTTGGACGATCAACTTCGACAGCCTTACGGTAGCAACAATGCGACAATGATGTGAAGAATAGTGTAATAGCAATTCTATCTGAAAGATACATATATCTTAATGTTTGATACAGAAACACATGGCATGAAAACCAAAATCCAGCCAGCATCATTAGTGCGAGTTAGATCTGTGGGTTTGCTTTTCCAAGTGGTGAAATTTGTTTTCTTCTTCATTGTGTTTTTGCTTCCATTTTACAAGTCAGTTTGCCAGAAAGTTCCTACATTGAGAGAGTGCTGCCACTGTTTTTGTTCGCTAAGCTAGACAGAAAGTGCTTCTGCCATAGCTGGTTTTAACCGTCGTATCCTGGGAGACAGACGCTGGGTTTCCTCAAGCACTCGACCCGTGAGGCGGCGAAATCTGTTTTAAGGAAACTGCTTCCGTGCAGGCTTCGGTTTCGTCTCTTTACCCTTTTATTGTTTTGTATATTTTTGTTAAAATTTAATTGTAATTATTAGCATATGTTCTTGGTATATAATTTGATTTCTTCATAAATCTATTTATTTAATTTCACAATTTAAACAACACATATAAATAATAGGCATCCAAAATACAGATGTAATTACCAGGATTTGCAATGGCGGGAGCGGAGCTTTGGACGATCAACTTCGACAGCCTTACGGTAGCAACAATGCGACAATGATGTGAAGAATAGTGTAATAGCAATTCTATCTGAAAGATACATATATCTTAATGTTTGATACAGAAACACATGGCATGAAAACCAAAATCCAGCCAGCATCATTAGTGCGAGTTAGATCTGTGGGTTTGCTTTTCCAAGTGGTGAAATTTGTTTTCTTCTTCATTGTGTTTTTGCTTCCATTTTACAAGTCAGTTTGCCAGAAAGTTCCTACATTGAGAGAGTGCTGCCACTGTTTTTGTTCGCTAAGCTAGACAGAAAGTGCTTCTGCCATAGCTGGTTTTAACCGTCGTATCCTAGGAGACAGACGCTGGGTTTCCTCAAGCACTCGACCCGTGAGGCGGCGAAATCTGTTTTAAGGAAACTGCTTCCGTGCAGGCTTCGGTTTCGTCTCTTTACCCTTTTATTGTTTGTATATTTTTGTTAAAATTTAATTGTAATTATTAGCATATGTTCTTGGTATATAATTTGATTTCTTCATAAATCTATTTATTTAATTTCACAATTTAAACAACACATATAAATAATAGGCATCCAAAATACAGATGTAATTACCAGGATTTGCAACGGCGGGAGCGGAGCTTTGGACGATCAACTTCGACAGCCTTACGGTAGCAACAATGCGACAATGATGTGAAGAATAGTGTAATAGCAATTCTATCTGAAAGATACATATATCTTAATGTTTGATACAGAAACACATGGCATGAAAACCAAAATCCAGCCAGCATCATTAGTGCGAGTTAGATCTGTGGGTTTGCTTTTCCAAGTGGTGAAATTTGTTTTCTTCTTCATTGTCGGCGTGGGTGATTTGAATCCCACGTGGGTAACCCAAAAAATGCAAGAAAATTTTGCAGGGAGAAGCTTTGGAAAATAGCGAAGCAACAAGAGCACCAGTGGGGGAAGTTTCAAGGAGGAATGGTGGTATTTGTTTTCTTCCTATATTGTGTACGTGGATGAGTTGAAGCCCACGTGTCCAACCCAAAATCTGCAAGCAAAGGGTTTGAAATGAAGCAAACAGCGGCGTCAAAAAAAATCAATCTGCAGGAAAAGCTCTTAAGCAAATAGCAGCAGGAAGGAGTTACAAATTTATACCAAACAAAGCAGCAAGGTTACACCAAAGCGTTACACCAAAACGTTATACCATTCTTACCTTCTTTTTATATAGGTAATAGATATATTAGAATTTCCCCTGATCCTAACATCCGGCATGTCAACATAATTGTTGCGGTTTATGGCTAAATAATTGCCACGTATATCATTAAATTAAATTATAAATTAATTAATACAACAGAAATATGATATTCATACATAATTTTTATACAAAATTTAAAACAAAAGTAATGTAACGATATTATTTTTACAATTATAACGGTTGATTTGAGAATTAGTTATTTTAGTTAGTTTTATATTTTTATTTATAAAAAATCTGTATAAAAGTACAAAAAATATTTAATTTTTTAACTATTTTCTTACTTCCCAAACAACTCTTAAATAAAAATAATAGCCATGTTAACTTCAAGAGCCCTCGGTCCCATTATGGTAGCCTAAAGAGTGAGTAATACTCTCAACTCACCCTTCTCAATTTAAAAATTATCTAAAATTTTCATATTGTGATTCAAATTTATTCTACATATATATCTCACACTACACAAATTAATCTCCATCACACAATTACCCATCCAGAATTTTCTGGGTGGGTTAATCTGGGTTCATAGCTTTTCTCTGCCCTGAATTTTAGATCGAGTTCTTAAATTGATTAAAAAAATTCAAGTTTAAAATTTATTTGAGATAATTTGAGAAATTTGTAAGTTCCATTATAGGTCACATTTTGATAATATAAATCCTTAATTTTGTAAGACTTTTTGTGTATATCAACTATGAAAAAATTAATTCGATTTTGATAATTGTAATTTTTTTATTATCGTATTTGCTTCTTTTTTTTTTATAAAAAAAAGTCTATTTTAAAAATCATACTTATCGTCTATTATTTTCAAAAAGAAATGATGATAAAATCAAAATACTATGATTATGGAATCAACCTAATTTTTTATGAATGATATATACTGAGAACCTTACAAAATAAATAGTTCGGATGGTTAAAAAGGTACTTGTGGTGTACCCCGTATGTATCTCAAATTCTCTCAAATTTATATTGTGAGAATTTGAGAAAAGCCTAACCCTTCTTTAAAAAAAAAAAAAAAAAATTATGGATAAAATAATAAGTCCCACAATTATTTATTTATTTATTAGTGGTCATAAAATGTTTACTTGTATATATAATCAACAAAATTATAAATTAAAATTTATTTACATAGATTAAGATAGGAAGTAGGGGTTGAACAAAAACATTCAAAAACAAATCATAAATCAAAGATTTAATTGTATATATAACAACAAAATTATAAATTAAATTTATTTACATAGATTAAGATAGGAAGCAGGGGTTGAACAAAAACATTCAAAAACAAATCATAAATCAAAGATTTAATTGTAATGAAAACAATAATAAATTAATTTAGGGCATGAGTGCAGCTGAATATATATATATATATATATATTATTGAAAGTAATATTTTTCTGATTTTTAGGTGGCAAATTAAAAGAGTTTTTTTTTTTTCTAAAAGAGTTATGCCAGCATATATATATTTTTTAATTAGAGCATGTATTTTCTTAATTACATATAGAGTTCTACAGAAATCCAAACTTAATTTAAATTATACTAATTTTACCTAATTTATATGAACTTTATTTAACAAATATTTCTTTTAAATATATTTTTATGGTAAATTGAGATAATCCACAAACCCCATACCAATTTTGCATTTCACGTTTTTCTTCTTAATTCTTTCAAGGATATTAGGATTATTTTTAATACTAAATTGCCTTCTTTTTTTTTTTTTCCTTCTTATTTTCTTATGCATTATTCTATACCCAATACCAATTCTATATTATGAATTTTTTGTTTAAATTTTATAGTGATTCTATATATGAAATTATACTTCATTTCCCGCATTATTTTATATAATCACAACTCACAAGAGAAAAAACTTGCGTAACAATGATACTCTTGAGGAACCTCTAAAGTTTGGATTTACTACTTTAGTTACTTTTTTAATTGCCAAACAGTAAATTATTTTACATTTTGACATCATATTACAGATGATAAATCACTTCACACACTGAGATGTATCTATCGTTTAGATGTTTTCATTATTTTTCCTTTTTGCATTTAGATGTTATGTGATTCTTTCTTGGTTAGTCGTCGTTCAATTTCTTTTAGATAGTTGATATTTTAATTTAATTAAGAATGTTTATTTTATAATTTTATAATTTAGTATATATATTATGTAAAATCATTATATGATAATCCAACCACAACATATTTATATTAATTTTTTATTAAATTTTATATAATTCTATTTTTACATATTTTTATTTTTCAAATGAATATAAAAGAAAATTAAATAGTTAGAATTACTTTTAATTTTATATTATTAATTCTTCTTCTAATTTAACTATTATTTTTAATATCAAAATGAGTAGTTATTTTATTATTTTATAATTTAATATATATCATACAGAATTATTATATGATAATTACAATTCTATAATGCGATAAAACTAAAATTATCAAAATACACAAATAATTTAACTAAATTAATATATATATAAGTATTTAAGTAATATTTTTTATAGAACGATAGTGTCAATATTATCAAAATAAATAATTAAAATCATATTTTAACTTTAATTTTAAATTTCTTTTATAATATACACATCGTACCATTAAATATATCTTGAAAAAAAAAAATAACAAGTGCATTGCCCGATTGAACTGTTAGTTTTTATAATTAATATAAGAATTTGTTTTTCAATGTAGACCCAAAATATTTATATAACTTGATTTTGCCTCCAAGGTTTTTGGTCCCTTCTAATTTATGGACCGTAATTCACAAAAACATATGGGATTTAAAAACTCCTCAATGTGCTTTTCTTAATCGTAACAACGTAAAATTCTAAAAAAATTTTGTAATGTATTTTTTTCAAACATAATACTCCAATAAATATATACACAAAAAATCGTAGTATACTTTTTTTCAAATATAACACTCTAGTGTAATACTCTAATATAACATCAGAAAACTATGCTAGCAAAAATGTAGATTTCACATTTGACAACCAACACTTCAACCACCAATTCCTAAAAAAAAAATCTTTACACCTTACATTTTCATTCACATCCCAAAGTAAATAAGAAATTGAAAAAAATAAATCACAAAAAGTTATTTATTAAACTCAAATGAAACCAAATCAAATAAATATAACTTTTTAAAACAAAAAGGCTTAATTGATTCATAAAAAAAAAACTTTTAGAAATAAATAGATCAACATTCCTCAATTAAGATTTATAAATAAATTTTTCTTAACAGTAATATTACAGAGTTATTGAGGAAAATCCAAGTAATTTGTATAATGAACCCGTTATTCAATAATGATAATACAAACATCATATTAGAAGAGCTTGAAATAGTTATGTCGATCATTGATGACTCGAGAGTCAAGAATCCGATTTTGGCCAAATTTTCCCTCCCCACCCGCTCCCCTAAAAAACAAAACAAAAACGGAAAAGCGATCATGTGGTTGAGATTCATATTATTTAAGAAAACTACAAAATAAGAGAGTTGAATCGATACCACCTATCACTATACCATAATCATAATTAATTAGCACAAACACTGTGACGACGAGATTTTAAGTTCGTTGATCAAAGCAATAACATCGGCGTTAGATGAGCCACCATGGTCTACAGCTTTCTTAGCCTTCTCGCTCATCTCTTTTGCTCGCTTTCTCATCTCCTCCACTTCATGACACCATTACCAGCCATCAACCACTTCACCGCTGCCCCACTTTCTCCCTAGTCACCGTCCCCCCTTGGGTTCCCAAATATACGACAACCATTCCTCATTCCCCACTCGAATCCCGGTCTTCACACATCCACAACGATGCTTTCATTGAAGAATTGCTCTGCCACCAATGGCCATGTGATCATCGGAACCCCGCTCCTATACCCTCAATCGTGGAGTTCCATCCACAGTGTGTCAAGTAGCCTCCAGTGTTGGCATGTCCTAAGATTAGCAACTGTGGTGCCCAACTCTTTACTATCAACCCTTGTCCGGACTTAGTCATCCTCTCTTCAAATCCCTCTGGAAGCTTTTTGCCTCGATTTTCGCCTCCTTCCTTCTTTTCTTTCTCTTCTTGGCCGTACTCTGACATATCTCTGGCCACCCAAATGAATGGACAACCAGAAGTCTCGAGCCCATGAGCAAGCTCGAGGAACTGTTCAGGAGCCATACTAGCCTGACTCCCGAAACTAACATACATAAAGCACTGACTTGGGTTGTTTGGAGTCGAGCCATTTCAAAATTGTATTTTCATCAATGGAGTTCCACTACAAGAAAATACACTTTTGGCGACTAAATTTTTAGTCGCCAAAAGTCCTTTTTTAGTCGCCAAATGTCGATTTTTCACTTTTCCCGACTAAAAATTTTAGTCGCCGGTGTTGTCGCCAATAGACAGGTATTCAGCGACTAAAAAATTTGTCACCAATAGTCAATTTTCATTTTTGGAAATTATACCTTTGGCGACTAAACTGTTAGTCACCAAAAGTTGTTTTTTTTTTATATTTAACATTTCCCGACTAAACCTGTTCGTCGCCAATAGCATTTTTTTATTATTTAATTTTTGGATGTTATACCTTTGGCGACTAATAACTTTAGTCGCTGAAAGCATTTTCAGAAAAAAAAATTTTTTGCCTCCGCTACTACCAAGTTTCAAACCTATGACCACCTACTTCTCAACATTCACAACTTTTACCAACACTCTCTGCCCACTACGCCACTATAACCTCACGCGAATATTAATGCAACATATATTATTTATATACTATATTCGCTGGTATTAATACAAAACTATATATATATAAATAATTATTTTTATTTAATATATGTTATGTAAAAATAAATTATTTACTAAAAAAAAATGGATAGCATTTTTGGCGACTAAATTTGAATTTTAGTCGCCAATTATACATTTTTTGGCTACTAATTTCTTTTCTGTCGCTAAAACAATGAAATCCGGCCTAAGGATACCACATTTGGCGACTAAACTGAATTTTAGTCGCCAAAACTTCTCCTTTGGGCGACTAAAGTACATTTTAGTCGGCAATTCTTGACCTTTAGCTACTAATTTTGTTTTTGTAGCCAAAAACCTTCATCCTTCAACGACTAAATTGGTTTTTGTCGGCAAAACAGCTATAATCGGCGACTAAACCTGTTTTTAGTCGCCAAAAGCATCACTTTTGGCTACTAAATCATATTTAGTCGCCAAAAACAGTGACTTTTGGCTACTAAACAACCTTTAGTCGGTAAAAGCCCTACATTCGGCGACTAAAGTTCCTTTTAGTTGCTAAAACCCACACCTTTGGCGACTAAACTCTTTTAGTCGGCAATTCTGATCAGTTTTGGCGACTAATTCTATTTTAGTCGCCAAAAGCCCTACTTTCAGCGACGAAAAATTTAATTTTAGTTGCCAAAAGTACTTTTTTTTGGGTAGTGTTCTTTGCACCCCTCTCCGCCTTTTCTTCGAATGCTTTGTTGAATAGGCACACCGGTCCTACGAGACATAACTTTCTGCCCATTTCATTCTTGAAATACTCAGCATAAGCTGGTTCCAACTCGTAAAAGCTGTTAACTATAACCCCATAGCTTTTTAGCTCAGACTTTAGAACCTCGTCAAGTAATTGTCCATAACCAGTTCCTTTCTCCTTAAACCAGTATGGGATTTTACTCTTGGTAAATATGATGTTATCATCGGGGAGACCCGGCAAAGCAAATGTCTCTGCATCAGAATTTACCTTGTCATGTGGTGCATACCGTCGAATGCTCTCTTCACAACACAGAGAAAACAAACCTGCAAAATGAATCAGAATTTTAATAATAGTATAATATATACACACAAAAATTTATACAAAATTTGTATTCAGAATGATGTGATAGTTTAGGTTGTGTCAATTTAAATTTAAAATCAAAGAGAAAGAAAGGAACAAACCTGTAACATAGAGCAAGAACCTGGGAATGCCGAGGCGAGCACCAAGGTCGGCAGTCCAGGGATGGAACATGTCGCTGACGATGCAATCAGGGCGGCGTTCTCGGAGGAGTTGCTCGATGGGTTCATGGAGCTTCTCGAAGGCCATGAAAAGTTTAGCAATAATGCGGCAGAGGCAGCGAGGAGAGTCTCGCATCCATCGGGCAAGCCAAAGTCAGAGGTGGGTAATTTGAAGATGTGGAAGTTGATGTCATGGCCTAGTGACTGGTCTCTCTCTATGGTTTTCTGGAAGAGCTGGGCATATGCTGGTGTTATTATTATGGTGACTTTAGCTCCTTGAGCTGCAAATAGCCTTGCTGCATCTATTGCTGGTAGAATGTGACCTCTCCCCATTACACTTGGTATGAAGAACATTTCTACTTTTGAATCCATTGTGTGTGTGTGTGTGTGTGTGTGTGTGTGTGTGTGTGTGTGAGAGAGAGAGAGAGAGAGAGAGAGAGATTGAGGCTGAAACTTGATTGCTCTGCTCTGATGTGGGTTGTGTCATGGGATTTATAAGTGGTGCATCATGAGAGAGAGAGTAGCTAACATTAATCAGTAATGATGTAAAAGTGAACATAATTAAAAGTAAAAAGTTGTAATTAAATTTTGTTGTCTTGTTGGAGGTTTAATGTTAAAATATTGATTTAGTGAATGTAACTATTATAAATTTTTTTGAGTAAAATATTTGTTAGTTGAAGGAGGTGATTAATTAGAGGTTTGGCGGATTTATGCAGAACCCGTGAAACATGCGGGATGCGTGGTCGGTTAATGAGTTAGGCGAGAATTAATTGAGAATTCTAAAAATAGAGCATTTCAGTTTTTATTGAGTTAGAAAATTTATTAAAAAAAAAATTATTTTAGAATTTTAATTCTTAAATTTTAAGGTCAATTCTAATAAATTGATAGTAGACCTCACTCACTATGATATTTTGGTCTTGATTTATTTTATTTTTTTCATTCTCTATTCATTAGTGTTTTACTAAAATAAAAATAAATGTTCTGAATCATTATTAATTATTAAAATGTAAAGAAAATAAATCTCTCAACATGCAATACTGTCGACCCGGGCACGTTTAAATAACATTTTATCAATCTCTGTTTTCAATGCGAATTCATTCTCTTTATTGGGATGCTTCAGAAATTGGTAACGCCCTCAAAATAATAACATTAAAGATACTCATATGCGAAATAAATATAAGTTCATATATCAGAGTTCACAGTTTAGCAGACAATTAAATGCCATATAAGCTTACATCTTTCCAAGACCTTGCTTGGTTACACAAATAAGGTCTCGCTCATTACATATTAAGCCCTTGGCTTTACAAACAACACTCATGCACACATAAAGCAAAATAAGGGAACTCTTGCTTCCCAATGATCCACCCTTGCTATTGCCTTGGTGGTAACATCCCCTCTGTACCTGAAAATGATGTTCCCGTATAGGGTGAGCTAACAGCCCAGTAGAAATACACTAAACCAGCTATGAACAACGACTAAAAGATTAACAGTTTGATAGATGGTTAACACTTTTACATTCATTCATAACACATTACAGTTTCATTTTCCATTCCTTTTCAATTCTCAATTCATAACCATAGTCCAGAACCTGACCAAATAACCGATATGAGACAGTAACTCATATTAAACATTTCCTCATTTCACAATAGATAAGCATACTAGCTATATTAATACATCAACAGATAAGCATATGAGCAATATCAACACTTCTACTGATATATCACACTTCCCAAGATAAGCGTACAAGCTGTATCTACGGAGTCCATCACCTCTCTTCTCCCACACAACACCCGGTTTAGAGGTCCATCACCGCTCTTCCCCTAAACCGTCGAGTACATCACCTCTCTCCTCCAACACAACACAATGCATAAAAACAATTATTATACACATCATCAGTCAATACATAAAGTTAATGTATTCTTTCAAACGTCATACTCAATGACACATTCTAGTGATTAGTCTTAGTTTGCCTAATCATCATGCATTGTCTACAACAATCAAGACTATCCTCCACCGATAGCCCAAAGCAGTTATTTCTAAACAGAAAATAAATGCACAAAATGAATATAAAATCAACATTTCAACTAGGTGAGCGATAAATAATTCAACTACACCCTTTAATCCCATATATTCCCAATTCTAACATTTCTCTATGCTAAACATGCATATAGGTTTATTATAAATAAAACCCCAACTTTTGTAAAAATTGCACAAAAGCCCTAAACTTTCGCAAAATTACCCAACAACCCCCAACATATCAAAATGCTAAAATTTAAAGACAAAGCTCATAAAGAGGAGTAGGTTATCCCTACCTCAAATTCGAAGCTCAACGGAGAAGATGAAAAGAGTCAAACTCGATCTCCACCACACACCACAAAGCCCTCGAGAATTAACACAACTTTGGCGAAGGAACTATGGCCAAAATCCCAATGGAATGGCCAAAATCCAGCTCGGCACAACTAAAATTTATACTCAAGCTCGGTTCGTAATGGCTAACTAAACCAAGAAAGAACCTTAGAAGTTGATAAGCTAACCCTATGCCCTAGCACCTATATATAGGAGTTTGTCCACCTTAAATGTGTCTCTAACCGATGTGGGACTTCCAACACATATAGAAGTTTGACCACCTCCAAATGTCTTGTAACCGATGTGGGACTTCCAACAAACACACCAAAGGTTCCCAAAACATTACCAAAGCCTTAAAAGACACAAGTGTACAACCTCCCCACCTTAGGAAATTTCGTCCCGAAATTAAGTACAAGTTTTTGAAAAAAGTTTTTCTCCGTTTTTAAACAATGTTAAATTTCAACATTTAATAACTCGACCCATTACCGGTCATTCCATCTCTTGTCAAGAGATAACAAATACATTTCATCATGCATTTCCTTTCCTTCTCAACCATTTTCAACATACATGGTTCACAATTTCATATCATAAACAATTTTCATGATACATCTCCAGTTCTAATAATATGGCCAACATATGCAATATTAAATCAACTCCCATATCAAGGCAGTTTACAATATTTTCATAAACCAAAACATTTACAATGTTTTACAACTTAAGACATACTTAATGATCTTAAAGTTCAACAATACAACAATACATATATAACATATGTTCAAACATCCACAAATAGGTCCGGATATTTCTCTCGGACCTCCAACTCACGTTCCCAAGTGGCCTCCTCCACTCCATGATGTTTCCACAAAACTTTACTAACGGAATGGTCTTGCCACGCAGGACTTGATCCCGCCTATCCAAGACCCGAACCGGTCTCTCCTCATACGAGGCATCCTCATCTACCTCTAAGTCGGTCCAATCCAATACATGTGATGGATCCGGTTCATACTTCCGAAGCATACTCACATGAAACACGTCATGAACTCCGGACAACTGCGGCGGCAAAGCTAAACGATAAGCGACCTCGCCAATCCTCTCAAGGATCTCAAAAGGACCAATAAACCGAGGGGATAACTTCCCACGCTTCCCAAACCTCATCAAACCTCGTCTAGGTGATATTTTCAAGAAAACATGATCACCTACCTCAAACGCCAACGGTCTCCTCCTACGGTCAGCATAAGATTTCTGACGACTCTGGGCTGTAATAAGCCTCTACGGATAAGCTCAACTTCTCCGTTGTTTCCCTCACCAACTCTGGACCCAACAAAGGTGCATCACCCACCTCAGCCCAACAAACTGGAGACCTACACGGTCGGCCATACAAGCCTCAAACGGTGCCATACCGATGCTGACTGAAAACTGTTGTTGTAGGCAAATCCACCAATGGTAAGTGCCTCTCCCATGTCCCACTAAAGTCAAGGACACAACCCCGAAGCATATCCTCAAGGATCTGAATGGTACGCTCGGACTGCCCGTCAGTCTGAGGATGGTATGCTGTACTAAAGGTCAACTTAGTGCCCAATGCACTCTGCAAACTCTGCCACAACCTAGCAGTAAAACGAGGATCTCTATCTGAGACGATCGTCACTGGGACTCCGTGCAACCTCACTATGTCCCGAATATACAAGTCGGCAAGATGATCTACCGAATCTCTCACGCGCATAGGAATGAAGTGCGCCGACTTAGTCAACCGGTCTACAACCACCCAAATAGCATCACTACCCCGCTGAGTCCTCGGAAGACCTACAACGAAGTCCATAGTGACATGCTCCCACTTCCACTCGGCAATAGGCAAGGGTTGCAACAAACCCGCTGGCCTCTGATGCTCGGCCTTCACTTGCTGACAAGTAAGACACTTAGACACGAAAACTGCCACATCTCTCTTCATACCCCGCCACCAAAACTGGCGACCCAAATCCTGATACATCTTGGTGCCTCCCGGATGCACCGCAAGGCGCGAATGGTGGAACTCTCGGAGTACCTCCTCTCGGCAAGACTCCGGCACAAACAGACGGTCTCGGTATCTCACACTCAAGTCGGGATACACCGTCAAACCCTTCTCAACTTTCCCACTGGAGATCTTCTCTCGGAGGGATTCTACTTCAAGGTCACCTCTCTGTGCCTCCAACACTCGAGTCACAAGTGTAGGCTGCGCAACAACAGAAAACAAGGTTGCAGCCTCAACAGATTCGCCCAGATGCAAATCAAACTCGCCAAGTGCCCCCAACATCTCCCACTCCCGGATGGCTACACAAGCTACATCACTAATGGATTTTCTGCTAAGGGCATCGGCCACAACATTGGCCTTTCCCGGATGATAATGCAACTCGAAGTCATAGTCCTCAATAAACTCCATCCACCTCCTCTGCCTCAAGTTCAAGTCTTTCTGTGTAAACAGATATTTCAGACTCTTATGATCCGAGAACACCTCGAATCTCTCACCATAAAGGTAGTGCCTCCAGATTTTCAAGGCAAAGATCACAGCTGCTAACTCTAGGTCATGTGTAGGATAATTCTTCTCGTGTATTTTCAACTGACGTGAGCCATAAGCTACCACTTTCCCTTCCTGCATCAACACACAACCCAAACCCTCTCGTGAGGCATCACAATAAACCGCATAACTCAACCCTCTCTCCGGAATAATCAAAATCGGAGCGGTGGTCAATCTAACCTTCAACTCTTGGAACGACCTTTTCACAAGTCTCACTCCATACAAATTGGACTCCTTTCCGAGTCAGTCTAGTCAACGGTGAAGCTAATCTGGAGAAATCCTTCACAAACCGGCGGTAATACCCAGCTAATCCCAGAAAACTGCGATCTCAAACACACTCTTAGGCTGTGCCCAATCCTGCACTGCCTCAGTCTTGGATGTATCAACAGACACCCCTTTCCCGGATACCACATGGCCTAAGAACTTGACTTCCCCAAAGCCAGAACTCACACTTCCCAAACTTGGCATACAGCCTATGGGCTCTAAGTAACTTAAGCACCACTCTCAAGTGTTCCTCGTGCTCCTCCTCCGAAGGTGAATAGATCAGAATGTCATCCACAAAAACGACCACAAAACGGTCTAAGAATTCCCGGAAGATCCGGTTCATCAAGTCCATAAAGACTGCCGGTGCATTGGTAAGTCCAAATGGCATCACCAGAAACTCATAATGCCCATACGCGTACGGAATGCCGTTTTCGGAATATCCTCCTCCCTGACCCTCAACTGGTGATAACCCGATCTCAAGTCTATCTTAGAGAAACAACGGGAACCCTTCAACTGATCAAACAAATCATCTATACGGGGCATAGGATACTTATTCTTAACCGTAGCCCGATTCAACTTCCGGTAGTCGATACACAATCTCAAGGCACCATCTTTCTTTTTAGCAAAGAGGGCCGGTGCTCCCCACGGCGAAACACTAGGGCGAATGAAACCCTTATCTAGCAATTCCTGGAGCTGAACTTTCAACTCAACCAACTCTGCTGGAGCAAAACGGTAAGGTGCCATAGAAATCGGCACCGTGCCAGGCACTAGATCAATAGAGAACTCAATCTCTCGATGAGGTGGCAAATCAACAAGATCCTCGGGAAAGACGTCCGAGTACTCACAAACTACCCTCGGCAATACAATCTGGGTCTCATCACACTCGCCACTCTCAAAGCCAGCAAGTAGACCACTAAGCTCACTCCGCCCTCGCGGATCATACCCCGGTGGCAAAACACTACCAACCCGGTCCCCCAAGAAATGGAAACACTCCCGCTCACGGTACAACAAGTGACCCTCTGGCGGTAGCAATCAATAACTGCCCGGTATGACGATAACCAGTCCATACCTAAAATAACATCAAAGCCCTTCATGGGCATAACCACAAAAGGAAACGGAAGCCTATGATCAGCGACCTCTATATCACAACCTCTACATCCGTGTTTCAAAATCAACTCACCCCCAATAGGCGACACAACACAAATAGGAGATGCCAATAGTGCCAACTCCAACTCCAACACAGATGCAAATGCAGCAGATACAAAAGAATGAGATGCACCCGTATCAATCAACACACTAGCAACCGAATTGCAAAATAGAAAGGTACCTCTCACAACTGACGGAGCTGGTACTAGGTCCTGCGCGGTAACAGCATACACGCGCCCTGCAGTCCCCTGCTCCACTTGCTCACCTCTAGGAGCATACGACTGCTGCACTGACTGGGACGACGAAGCTCCCGGATTGGCCCTCGAGGCCTGCACAGACTGAGCTGGCTGATAACTCTGCCTCAAACTAGATGCACCAGATGTGCCACCCAACTGCGGGCAAGACCTCTTCTTGTGCCCAGGCTGTCCACACTGAAAACATGACCAAGGCTGGTTCTTGCCCTGACTCTGGTCCTGAGGTCTAGCTGAAGAAGAAGCAGCTCGTTGACCCCTCTTTCTGTGGGCAAAACGAAGCCTTGTGACCCCAGCTGGCCACACTTGTAGCAGGTGAACTCCCCTTGATTGCCTCTCCCCGAGCCGTACTCGGCACAAAGGTCGATCTAACAACTCCGCCCTGAGACTGCTGAGGGTTATAACCCCTCTGTCTCCTGCCATCACTCTGGCCATCTTGACTCCTCTTGGAGCCTTGATGTTTCTCATCATCATCCTCCTGCATCATAATCTCCATACGAGCAGCAGCATCCACTAAACGTCTATACTCGTGATCATAATATCCTCCAACCTTGAACTTGAGACCACGCCTCAATCTCTTCTCAAACTCAGCACAACGGCGTTCCTCGGACGCCACGAGTTCAGGTGCAAACCTGGACAAGTTAGTAAAGGTAGCCTCAAACTCGGCCACAGACATACCCGGCTGCTGTTTAAGTTTGTCAAACTGATCCCTCAGCCTCGCCCTAGCAGCTGGAGATAAGAATCTCTCCTGGAAAGCCCCTACAAAAGTCTCCCATGCACCACCAACACGGACCTCCTCATACTTCCACCATTGACCCGCATCTCCCTTCAGCTGGAAGGATGCCAAGGTCACCTTCAGTGCTCCGTCCTCAATGCCAAGCATCTTGAACGTCTTACTCATTTGCTCTAGCCACTCATCAGCCTTAAGTGGCTCCCTTGGATCCCCGATAAACTCATCCGGATTAGACCGGAAGAACTCCCTCTTTAAGAAAGAAGGTCCTGCCTCTGCAACCTGATTTGCAGCGCTGAGAATACTCAATGCTCCTGCTATCCCTCTGGCCAAGGCATCCCCAGCCTGCTGACCCGCTGGCTCGGCCACATTGGCCTGGCCAACTCCCTCCTGTACTGCGGGAATCTCATCCGGTATAGGCACCTCTTGCCTCCCAGGCCTACCACGCCTACCACGCCCTCGTCCCCATGTTGACATCCTAATAAAGGAAACGAAGAATATTAGCATATTCATAAACGTGCCAAAACTAAACACTCACGTCCTAATGCATGGACAACTTTAATTCACTCCATGTAAGCATATAAACACATAAGCACTTACGAATTTCCTTTCCGGATAATGATAGTCCCGAGGCGTTACTAGAGTTCCGGTTAGAAACAGCATTGATCAAGTGCTTTTCTAACAAGACTCACAGGAACCCAAGGATCCACTCAACATCCTAGAAATTAAATCCCATACCCAATAATCACATAAGCATGTTATCAATTTAAACACATAGCATATGACACTACCCAGAAGTCTCTATCAAGCGAGACAAACCCATTGTGATCCTAATCACTTCTCACGTACCCAAAGTATTCGAACCCGGTACGCTCTGATACCAAGTTGTAACGCCCTCAAAATAATAACATTAAAGATACTCATATGCGAAATAAATATAAGTTCATATATCAGAGTTCACAGTTTAGCAGACAATTAAATGCCATATAAGCTTACATCTTTCCAAGACCTTGCTTGGTTACACAAATAAGGTCTCGCTCATTACATATTAAGCCCTTGGCTTTACAAACAACACTCATGCACACATAAAGCAAAATAAGGGAACTCTTGCTTCCCAATGATCCACCCTTGCTATTGCCTTGGTGGTAACATCCCCTCTGTACCTGAAAATGATGTTCCCGTATAGGGTGAACTAACAGCCCAGTAGAAATACACTAAACCAGCTATGAACAACGACTAAAAGATTAACAGTTTGATAGATGGTTAACACTTTTACATTCATTCATAACACATTACAGTTTCATTTTCCATTCCTTTTCAATTCTCAATTCATAACCATGGTCCAGAACCTGACCAAATAACCGATATGAGACAGTAACTCATTAAACATTTCCTCATTTCACAATAGATAAGCATACTAGCTATATCAATACATCAACAGATAAGCATATGAGCAATATCAACACTTCTACTGATATATCACACTTCCCAAGATAACCATACAAGCTGTATCTACGGAGTCCATCACCTTCTTCTCCCACACAACACCGGTTTAGAGGTCCATCACCGCTCTTCCCCTAAACCGTCGAGTACATCACCTCTCTCCTCCAACACAACACAATGCATAAAAACAATTATTATACACATCATCAGTCAATACATAAAGTTAATGTATTCTTTCAAACGTCATACTCAATGACACATTCTAGTGATTAGTCTTAGTTTGCCTAATCATCATGCATTGTCTACAACAATCAAGACTATCCTCCACCGATAGCCCAAAGCAGTTATTCTAAACAGAAAATAAATGCACAAAATGAATATAAAATCAACATTTCAACTAGGTGAGCGATAAATAATTCAACTACACCCTTTAATCCCATATATTCCCAATTCTAACATTTCTCTATGCTAAACATGCATATAGGTTTATTATAAATAAAACCCCAACTTTTGTAAAATTGCACAAAAGCCCCTAAACTTTCGCAAAATTACCCAACAACCCCAACATATCAAAATGCTAAAATTTAAAGACAAAGCTCATAAAGAGGAGTAGGTTATCCTACCTCAAATTCGAAGCTCAACGGAGAAGATGAAAAGAGTTGAAACTCGATCTCCACCACACACCACAAAGCCCTCGAGAAATAATACAACTTTGGCGAAGGAACTATGGCCGAAATCCCAATGGAATTATGGCCAAAATCCAGCTCGGCACAACTAAAATTTATACTCAAGGTTCGTAATGGCTAACTAAACCAAGAAAGAACCTTAGAAGTTGATAAGTTAACCCTATGCCCTAGCACCTATATATAGGAGTTTTTCCACCTTAAAATGTGTCTTCTAACCGATGTGGGACTTCCAACAACATATAGAAGTTTGTCCACCTAAGAATATATCTTGTAACTGATGTGGGACTTCCAACAAACACACCAAAGGTTCCCAAAATAGAATGAAGGCATTTACCAAAAGCCTTAAAAGACACAAGTGTTACAGAAATCTAAAGAGCACCGTTACAACTTACACTTATATTTTTGTTGCGTCTGTCTATGAATTAAATCCAATTTAACGCCGTTAACTCTTTCCGTCTATGTTTTTTACGCACTCACCCAAGTCACGGATTGGTTATAGGGGTGAGTGTAGTTTAAATTGGTTTGGATTGGGATAAAATTAGAATTAATCCGTTATCTATAGTTCTTGAAAAATTAAAATCAATCTAATCGGTTTAGGACCACGGATTCATATAATTAAATAATAAAAAAATGTAAAATATTTTAATTTTATAAAAATATAAACATAGCATCATATTAGTTCCACAATAGTAACATGTCTTTCCATAATAGTAATAATCACTACAAGAAAATGCATTTTTGCCGACCATTTTTGGCTACCAAAAACAATTTAGTCACCAAAAGTCACAGAATTGGCTACCAAAAATAATATTAGTTAGCAAAAGTCAACTTTTTAGCTACTAAATTTTTCTAGTAGGGGAATGTTGATTATTGGCGACTAAAAAAATTTAGTAGCTAAAAATATTACAATTGGCGACTAAAAAAATTTTTAGTAGCTAAACATATCACAATTGGCGACTAAAAGAAAATTTAGTAGCCGTAGAGGTACCTTTAGCTACTAAATTGTTTGGTAGCCGAATGAAAATAAAAAAATTAATTTTTAATCTTTGCCGACCAAAATTTTGGTTGCCAAATGTTAAGTTTCAGCAACAAAATTCCTTTTAGTCGCTGTAGACCTACTTTTGACTACTAAATTGTTTGGTAGCCGAATGAAAATAAAAAAATTAATTTTTAATCTTTGCCGACCAAAATTTTGGTCGCCAAATGTTAAGTTTCGGCGACAAAATTCCTTTTAGTCACTGTAGACCTACTTTTGGCTACAAAATTGTTTGGTAGCCGAATGAAAATAAAAAAATTAACAAAATAGTTATTTTATTTTATTAACAACAATACCATTAGTCTCCACTTGAAAATTTGACTAAACAAAATAGTTATTTTATTTTATTTTATTTCATTTTATTTTATTTTATTTTTATTTTTATTTTTATGAAGAGGTTGTACACCCACCATCCAAAAATATTAATATCTTATTTTATTTTTTATTATCTCAAAATATTAATTTTTTTAAAAAATTAATTATTAAAATAATATGAATTTCTTATTTTGTCCTTTTTTTAAATCCATTAATAATACAAAAGTACAATAATGGGCAACTTGTTATTGTCTGTTTGTCAATAGTTTTACATTGCAAAAATTTAAAGCCATAGTTACACGTCAGTCTGATGAATTTAATTTTTAATAATAAATTTATTATTTTTAAAAAGTACAATTAAACTATTTTACTTTTTACATCATCATATTTCAATAACACTAATAAATTAAGAATAAATCAAAATTCACAAATAAAAGACAAATATCCCAATTATTTATCATTTTAATAAATTTTTCAATATTATTACCAGTACTAATGAAATAATCATTTCACAGACACAAAACATATATTTAAAAAGTTTTAAAAAAATTTCATTATCAAAACGAGGGCTAAGTGTGTAAAAAAAATTCACTCATGACTTATGAGTAAATAAATCTGATTTGTAAGACTTATTGATATTATTTCAAATTTTAAAATTTTTCTTAATTTTTTAATAATTAATTTTTTCAATTTTAAAATTTTTTTACGTCTATACACGGTTAACAATAAATCAAACACTATTGTTAATTTAAATTTGAGGAGAGACATTTCTAATTTAAATTTGAGGATTTATAAAGTAATTGGCGACTAAAAAAACACGGGTTGAGCTGGCTCAGAATTTTTTTAAAAAAAATTTTTTCCTTCTTTTTTTAATTTTCTTTCTTTCTTTTCTCTATTTATATATATATATAATATATATATATAATATAAGAATATAAGAATATAAGAATATAAGAATATAAAATTTTAAAATATATTATAATATTTTTCAGTAAAAAAAAATATTAGGACAAAATATTTAAGATAATTTAATATTTTTAATATATAATTTATTACTTATATTTTTTTTATAAATATAATTTTAATATATTTGTTACTTTTATTTAAATTTTTTAAATAATGAATTTTTTTTGTTACTTTTAATTATATTTTTACCGACTAAATTTTAGTCGCGATTATAATTACAAAATTTAAAAATTGTGCTTCAGACTTCGCTTTGGAGGGAAATTTCATTGGCGACTACAAAAATTAGTCGGGAAAGAAAGGTTTAAGATTTAAGATTTCAGATTTCATTGGCTTCAGATTTCAGATTTCGTTTTTCTGTCTCTCACTCTCTGACTCTCTCTCTCTCTCTTTCTCACTCTCTCACGCCTCTGCCCTCCTCCAGCTCTCTCTCTCGCCTTTGTCTCCGTCGGCGTCGGGTACGGGAGCATCACCGCCATCACGCCTCTACCCTCCTCCAGCTCTCTCTCTCTCTCTCTCTCTCTCTGATAGCAGCTCTTGTTCTTGACACCGGCGAGCTCGGACGCCCCTTTCATCGTCCCCCACAAGAAGGCCACTCTCACCAGGCTCAAGTCCGGTGTCGAACGTGTCTTCGCTATAACTATAGCTCAATTTGTGAGTGTTTTTCCCCAATTTTTAGGGTTTTTAAATTTAGGGATTTTGATATGGTCTAGATTAATAATACCACTTTTTAGCTGATGAAGGGAAGTATTACTTATGGGACGTGACGTGATGCCTTGAGATAATGTAATTTATTAGTACTGAAGTTGCTTATAATATTTGTAATTGATTACTACCAATTCATGGTTTGAGCTTCTTTATTTCTTTCAGGGTAATGTAGTGCAAGTAGACACCTGACTGCAGAACGGGGACATTTTAATAGAGCATCCAGGTGGGAAACATTTTCTTTTTTTGAATCTCATGATGCGATGTATGCAAAGTTCTTCTATTGTGCTATTTCTTTGAAAAAGTTAAGTGGAGCCAAACCGCATTGGAAAATGGTGAATATATTATCTGTTTATTCTTTGACAAATAAAATTAGGATTATTTGTTGAATATATTTAATGCTAGAAGAAGTAGCAAAAGAAGCAACTAAACATATAGATCATGCAAAATTAGTTGGAAGTTTTCTGCTAAAAAGATTCCCAACTTTCTTAAGAACATGAAAGATATTCTCTGGAGAATGTTTAGCCAATGACCTTTAGACTCTGTGTGTCAAGTGTAAGTTTCTGTGAACCAATTGAATGGCTTTTTTGGACTAACTGACGAGAGTTCTCTATAGCATGTAAAGCTATAGTCTTTAGAGTTCCAAGAGTAACTTGTCTGAAGTTGAATTTAAATGACTGATTTGACTAAGTAATCAAAGTTTTTTATTATTGTGGTGGTTTTTATTGGACGCATTGCAGTGTCTGGGTGATGATGAATAAAGAGACGCGGAGGTTATCTAAAATTCCTAATGAAGTTCGATGGGAAATAGGTACTTTTTTTGTGGATTCACCTCCTGTTGTGGACGAGGACAGCAGAAAATTACCAAAACTTGATGAAAGCACAGCAGATTATATTCGTAATGGTTTAACGGTAAGTTAAAGGTTATTTCATAATGCAACAGATCATTTACCTTTGAAATGTACCATATAATTTGCTTTGTTTTCATGTTTGGTGTGTTTTAATTGTTCAGCCTAGATGGAGTGATCTAGATGTCAATCAGCATGTTAAAATGTGAAATACATCGGATGGATTCTTGAGGTAAATTTCCTTTTCTTTCGTTGATGCATAATCTATCTTGTTATTGATTTTCTTGTCTCATAAAATATGATCTGAGACCCCTATGGGAATGCTCGGTTCAACATTAATTTAGCTGAAGTATTTGCTCACTTGTTTGTGTCTGCTATTCACGTTAGTTGAGTACAGATTCCTTCCCTTTGTCATTGTATCATAATAACAAAATGATGCGCCTTCTTGTAAATTGTCCTCTTGTCCTCTTCTTTGAACTAACTGGAATGGAAACTTTTACCATCCTCCATGGCTTTGTATGATTTCATATAAAATTCCTCAGCCAAGATTCATTTATAATTTATTATTATTTTATATTGAATGCATTTGAAGTTATTTATTAAATTGATTTGTATTGAGTGAGGATTTTCATTTCTCTTGGAAATTGAACCATTATTTTTTATTCTAGGTTTAAGTTTAAATGAGTCATGTTTATCATAGCATTTTAACTAGTTTGATACGTGTTTCTAACAATCAAGGCAGGTTAGGTGATTAATAGACATCCTTATTTATATTTTATTTGATTCTATTGTTACGTTTTATGGTGCCCAAGTCGTGTTATAATATGCTGTATGATGCACAACGTACTAATTCAATAAACCCGGAACATTTAGTATTTTGCCTCAATCGCAAGAATGCTCTCTGTCGTTGTTGTCGATTTGTAGTACGGCGCAGCAACGGCGGCTTCTAAGAACTCATGGGTATGTCAATTTCAGTATTACATTTAGTATTTTTTGGGGAGTATATGTAGGAAGTATGCCTTCTTTGATAGGAATACTACAGCATAATGGCACTGTAACCATAGGAACATTACGTTGGTCATGCTTGGTAAAGTGTTGTTCTTATGGATTTTACTTGATATTTTGATATGATGTTGCAAAAATTGAAATTCAAATGGTCATTAGTTTATTAGTTTAATAGAAGCTATGCTAATCTTTTTGGGTGTATCCATCTTTGGAGGCTATTATGAATTTAACTGAAGAATGGACTATAGTTTCCATGGTGATGAGACAGTGGCTGGAAGAAAGTGAGAACAAGAGGTAACTTTTATTCACCCAAAAAAAAGATTTATAACTTGCTTTCCTATATAGTTTGATTTAGAAGAATATTTCCATGTTTAGTTGTAAGGATTTGCATTTGCTGATAACTTTTGGAAGATCTTTTGTGGTGTATTGTATTATATTTTGATTTTCAATTTGGTAAAAGAAATGGAGCTGTATCATTTTCTATGGGTTGATTTACTTGGAAATACTTGTAATTTGTAAAATTTATTATTTTTTCTTTAGATAATATTTGTGAAATGATTTTCACACTTTTCTTGTAACCTTTCACAACGGGAGTGTGAGAGGCTAACGGGGGAGAGTGAATATAATTTCTCTAATATTATTATTCAATAGAATTTAGATCCATTGCAATATTCTGAATTTTATCAAGGTCAGTTTTGTGGTAATTGGCATTTGAGGCCACCTTTATTATCAATTCTAACTTGCTCTGGAATTTTCTGTTTCTATTTACAGCATTCATGGGCAATGTGCAGTAACTATGAAATCTCTGCTAAGAGTAACTATAACTTTGAAAAACCTTTCTTGCACCTTGCCAGGAAGCTTGCAGGGTAATGGAATAGCACATTGTTTGTTATTTTATTTTTTGTTTATTTATACTGGTGGAGTTGTGGACTATTAGATAAAGATAAGCAATTAGTTGCAGGGGACTATTAGATAAAGATAAGCAAGAAAACATCACAAATAATTATCTTTATCCTTGCATGGGAACTTTCCAAAGGAACCTTTTGAATTAATATCATTAGAAAAATGAAAAAATAGTGATGAAAAATCCACCAAAGATAGTGTGATAATATCATTAGTTGCATCATGATGTGATGAAAAAATAGTGTGATAATATCATTAGTTGCATCTATATTAGGTGCATTTAAACATATAAGAAAATTTTGATTAAAATATGAAAAAAAAATCCACCAAAGATTAAAATATGAAAAACAAAATTTCGTAAACAAATTTCAAATTTTATTTTTTGGTGGTGGTGGTGGTGGTGGTGGTTCACAGTTCTTAAATTTTTAACTTGTGGGGAACATTAGAGTCCAGGAATGAAAATTTATGAGTTGCTGTTAATGATCAATTTGTGGTGTTTCTTATCCCTTTGGTATTCTTTACAGGCACAAAGTTGAGCTTGCTGCAGCGGCTAGCCAGCCCCTTCCTGATGATGATGACGATGCATTTGACTAATGCTCATGGCTTTGGTTTTTTGCTATCATTTTTTGTGCTCCTTTAGTTAATATGAGTTCTAAAAAAAAAATTTCAACGCTATCGAAGGATTTGTGTATGAGAGGTGAATGTATTGCGGAGAAGAGACAATTTTAGTTATTCTTTAGCCATTGTTTGAAGTCTAGTTGTGGTTGTGCTTTGTGATAGAATTCTTTAGTCTGCCATATGGATGTTTTGAGTCACTTCAAGTGTTTGCTTGAAGATTTTAAATTATGTATGGATTTAAATTATTGACGTTGGATTAGACTTGAACTGTATGGAATTTGTAATATATATAGAATTGGACGTTGAAGATTACTTTTTTGGATGTTTGGAACTGAAATGTGTGCACGTTGTTGAATGCTTTAATGGTTGAAAATATATTTTAGTGTTGATGGATTATATTGTTTTATTCAGGGTACAGGTTGTAATATAAATGAATACAGGTTGTTTACAAATTTTTTTTTTTTAAAAAAAAAAAATACAAAAAATCATTTGGTCACCAAATGTTTTGGTAGCCAAATAGGTAATCAAAAGTTTTGGCTACTAATAATTTAGTAGCAAAAACATAACTCAAAACGTTTTTGCCACCAAATAATTAGTAGCTAAAAGATTTGAGAATGAGAGAAAGAAACTATTGGCGACTAATACTTTAGTGGTGGAAACATACCTTTTGCCGACTAAACTAAGATTAGTAGCCAAATGTGTACTTTCGGCGACCAATTATTTAGTAGCTAAAAGTGATACCTTCCCTGACCACAACAAGTTAGTAGCCAAAAAGCCTCATTCGGCGACTAATACTTTAGTGGCGGAAACATACCTTTTGCCGACTAAACTAAGATTAGTAGCCAAATGTGTACACTTTCGGCGACCAAACAAATTTTGGTTGCCAATACTATCGCCGACAGGGTAAAGGCGACGAGCTTAGCAACAAAAAATTTTGGTCGCTAAATCGTTTCGGCGACTAAATAAGTGACTTTTGGCGACCAATATTTTGGTAGCCAAAAGTGACATTTCTTGTAGTGAATACTGTTTTCGAATTTAAACAATCATAAGAAAACTAGTTCTACCATAAATATTTAGACCATTACAAATTAAAATTAAAAACCAACAAACAAAAGTAATAAAAGAAGATACTATACTAGAGAGTGTATAATATAAATATAGGCTATTTGTATACGGTCTGGATCGATTCTAATCCAGAACCGTGGGGTTCAATCCGAAACATATTCGTGGATTACGAATTTTTAATTTTTCAATCCAGAATCGAGCCATGGATTCAAAAAACCAATCCAAACCTACAAGATTTGACTAGACTGGATCGGATTACAAATTTTACGAACTGTTTGATCAGCCCTAATTGTTTATGATTTAGGAGTTGTTTGGAAATGGACTATTTTAATAATTTTTATTTTTTATAACAAAACATGTAATGTGATAAAGAAGTTGTGATTTAAATGCGTATGTTTAGTTTTAATTTTTTAAAAATTGAATTTTTTATTTTTTGATTTTTTTTTGGTTTTAGTTAATATTTTTAAAATTTTAAACAATTTTTAATTTTTTATATTTACCTTACTTAGATATATCTAAATAGAAAATTTTTATGAAAAAATATTGTTAAAAATTAATAAATAATTAAAAAATTCAGTGAATTTCTATATTTTTTTGTATTTTTGGTATTTCGTGAATTTTTTTAAAAAAATTTCACAAATATTATACTTTTTAAATATATTTATGTATAGTGTGTCTAAAAATTAAAAAAAATTACCTAAAATAGTAAAAAAGATCAGTAAAAACAAAAAAATATAAAAATAAATAAATAAAATTTTTTAAGAAGTGAATTCTAGAAATGAAATAAAAGAGAGGGAATGCAATCCAAATAGAATGAAAAGACAACAAATATACGTTTTTGGAAGGTACCGAAACAACCCCTTACATGTGGCATCGACTCTGGCTTGCCTTTTTTTTTAT
Source organism: Camellia japonica (assembly GCA_030407325.1). Taxonomy (NCBI): domain Eukaryota; kingdom Viridiplantae; phylum Streptophyta; class Magnoliopsida; order Ericales; family Theaceae; genus Camellia; species Camellia japonica. The sequence continues at coordinate 175,192,014 of JAPPVO010000002.1, read as the reverse complement.
TTATTACTAGCCTATCACCCGTGCTATGCACGGGATATAAATTATGTTTTTTAAGATTTTTTATAAAAATAATTTAACAATCTTATCACTAACTATAGTGTATGGGAGAAATTGAAAAGGGTACTGCAGTAACTATACACGGATTGTTTCTATAATTATTTGTTTGAGGGGATTTTAAATGCTGATTAAGGGGATTTTGACCAAATCAATAAATGCAGGTATGTGAAAAGACATGTGGATTGAAAAAAGTTAATAAATGTTGATCAGGAGATTTTGACCAAATCAATAAATGCTGAGTTTTTTTTATTTTTAAAATAAAAAATTTAGAAAATTCAGATTAAAAATAATTTAACAATCTTATCACTAAACATAGTATATGGGAGAAGTTGAAAAAGGTACTGCAGTAACTATACACGAATTGTATCTATAATTATTTGTTTGAGGGGATTTTAAATGCTGATCAGAAGATTGACCAAATCAATAAATGCAGGCATGTGGAAAGACATGTGGATTGAAAAAAGTTAATAAATGCTGATCAGGGATTTTGACCAAATCAATAAATGCTAACTTTTTTTAAAAAAATAAATAAATAATTTAGAAAATTCAAATTGGGATGTTAAAGCTCCCACAAGCCTTGGAGTTAAAAACCCCCTTTTACTTAATATATAGTATAGATTATTATTATTATTTTTCAAATGTTAATCAGGGTCTTATAAATATTATTTAATTTTTAAAACATTCATTTTGCAGTGAATTAAATTACTTGTATGGCAATTACACCGTGTATAGCAAAAGAACAATATTTTAGGTATTGTGGGCCAATTCCCTAAATCACATTTAGCATTGTACATTGTTGATGTTACGAAAATTTAGATAGACAAATCAAAGAAAGCAAAAATTATTGCATAAAATTAGCATGCATCCATATCAGTTGTTGCATGTTTATAAAACTTAACAAGACCAGTTAATAATTGGAAATCAATTTAGGAAAAATGTGACTGAAAAGGATGCCACATCATGATGTTAGAGAAAAAATTGTAATTTGCTGTAGTGATCGCATGCAAGCAAAAAATTGTAATTTGCTGTAGTGATCGCATGCAAGCAGTTAGATAAAAAAGTTGTAGGTTGTGTTTGGTAGAATTTTGTAAATATAATTTAAGATTATAAGTTGTATTTTAAGTTTGTGGGTCGTAGAATTATGATTTGAGTGTAGAAAATTTGTTTGGTTATGATTTTTTAATAGAGTTTTGAATTGTATGTAGAATTGAGTTTTGAAAGTTTGATTTGACATGTGAAGTAAGAAAATTTATTTGGTTATGAGTTTTGGAAATAGTTTTTAAAACTTAATTCAAATTGTTATAACTCATAACAAAACACACTACTTTCACACTATTGAAAATTCTGATCAACACTCATAACCAAACTCTTTTTAAAATTCAATTAAAAAAATTTATTATTAACAAAAAATAACATTAATCAATTTTTTAATTGAAAATACTACAAAGGAAATAATTTTTTGTCAAAATAAATATTCAAAAAATTAGGAAAATTTACCCATAAGTCCTAGTTTCTGAAAAGTTGAACCATTTAGTCCTAAAAGTTTTCTTATGCTCCATTTAGTCCCATTTGCACATCAATCTAATGTTCGAAACATTAATCTGATGTTCGAAATCTAATGTTCGAAACGTTAATCTGATGTTCGAAATCTAATGTTCGAAACATTAATCTGATGTTTGAAACATTGTAATGGGATCTTTCAGTCTATAAGAAAACTTTTAGGACTAAACAATGTATAAGTTATTAATTTGGGATTTATTGGTGCATCCCCCAAAATTTAAATCATAAATATTTAAATAATTTAAATAATCTAAAAAATTTAATAAGTAAAAAATTAAAATAAATATTCAAAAAATTTAAAAATTAAAAATTTAAATAATTTAAATATTCAAAAAATTTTAATAATTTAAAATTTTAATATTTTAAATTTAAAAACAACTTTACACTCAAATCGTAACCAAACACATAAAACAAAACTCAATGAAGAAATTATTTTTAAAACCCATAACTAAACACATAACTCGAAACTCTATATTACTTTCACAACTCTACACTCAAATCGTAACCAAATACATAAAAAAAAAAATTTAAATATTTAAAAATATTTTTATAAAATAGAGTCTGAATTTATTTTTATAAAATATTTTAATATTTAAAAATTAAAATATTTCAAAATATTCAAAAAATTAAAAATTTTAAAAAATCATAAAATATTTAAATATTTAAATATTTAAAATCTTAACAAAATTAAAATATTTTTAAAATATTTAAATATTTAAAATATTGATTTGAATTGAGTTTTGAATTATGTGTTTGGTTATGAGTTTTGAAAAGTAATGATTATGTTTTAAATTGAGTTTTGAGAAATAAATGTAGAATTATGATTTGAAAATTCAAAACAAACACCACTCTCAAACTAATTGATAGAACTATAATTTAAAAGGCTTACCAAATGGAGCCGTAATTTCTTCAAATGTTTTATGAACTCATTTTGTTTCGTTGAATATTTTGGTCCGAACCAATAACACAAACATCATGAATGCAACACTCGACTAACCAAAAGCTGGAACTTTTTTTTAACAATAAAGCACTAATCAAACTACCACACAATACTTGCTAAAAATGAAAACTGAGTTTGCCCCAACTTTTTTAAATACAACATTAAAATAAGAGTTGCTTGTTTTCCTCTCTTTTAAAAAGGAAAATTTAATTTAACACTGCTAAAGAATTGGATGGACAACTTGGAAATTTTGGCAAATCTAGATAAAGAAGTTAAAAATTTGCAAATTTCATACTATCCAAATCCATGATTAAATTATGCAATTCAAACAAAGTTGAATAAATATATATATATATATATATATATATAAGTAAATAAATATTTAAATATATAAAAATGAATACATTTATATAGTGTCAATCTGGGAATCAAAAACCATGACACCAAGAACAATCAACACTTCAACCACCAATCCCTAAAAAAAAAAATCTTTTACACCTTACATTTTCATTCACATCCCAAAAGTAAATAAGAAAATTGGAAAAATAAATCACAAAAAGTTATTCATTTAAACTCAAATGATGCCAAATCAAATAAATATAACTTTTCAAAACAAAAAGGATTAATTGATTCATAAAAAAAACTCTTAGAAATAAACAGATCAACATTTCCAATTAAGATTTATAAATAAATTTTCTTAACAATAATATTACAGAAGTTATTGAGGAAAATCCAAGTAATTTATTATAATGAACCCGTTATTCAATAATGATAATACAAACATCATATATTAGAAGAAGCTTGAAATAGTTATGTCGATCATTGATGACTCAAGAGTCAAGAATCCGATTTTGGCCAAATTTTCCCTCCCCACCCGCTCCCCTAAAAAACAAAACAAAAACAGAAAAGCAATCATGTGGTTGAGATTCATATTATTTGTGAAAACTACAAAATAAGAGAGTTGAATCGATGCCACATATCACTATACCATAATCATAATTAATTAGCACAAACAGTGTGACGACGAGATTTAAGTTCGTTGATCAAAGCAATAGCATCGGCGTTAGATGAGCCACCATGGTCTACAGCTTTCTTAGCCTTCTCGCTCATCTCTTTTGCTCGCTTTCTCATCTCCTCCACTTCATGACCACCATTACCAGCCATCAACCACTTCACCGCTGCCTCCACTTTCTCCCTAGTCACCGTCACCTTGGGTTCCCAAATATACGACAACCATTCCTCATTCCCCACTCGAATCCCGGTCTTCAACACATCCACAACGATGCTTTCATTGAAGAATTGATCTGCCATCAATGGCCATGTGATCATCGGAACGCCCGCTCCTATACCCTCAATCGCGGAGTTCCATCCACAGTGTGTCAAGTACCCTCCAATGTTGGCATGTTCTAAGATTAGCAACTGTGGTGCCCAACTCTTTACTATCAACCCTTGTCCGGACTTAGTCATCCTCTCTTCAAATCCCTCTGGAAGCTTTTTGCCTCGATTTTCGCCTCCTTCCTTCTTTTCTTTCTCTTCTTGGCCGTACTCTGACATATCTCTGGCCACCCAAATGAATGGACAACCAGAAGTCTCGAGCCCATGAGCAAGCTCGAGGAACTGTTCAGGAGCCATACTAGCCTGACTCCCGAAACTAACATAAAGCACTGACTTGGGTTGTTTGGAGTCGAGCCATTTCAAAATTGTATTTCCATCAATGGAGTTCTTTGCACCCCTCTCCGCCTTTTCTTCGAATGCGTTGTTGAAGAAGCACGCCGGTCCTACGAGACATAACTTTCTGCCCATTTCATTCTTGAAATACTCAGCATAAGCTGGTTCCAACTCGTAAAAGCTGTTAACTATAACCCCATAGCTTTTTAGCTCAGACTTTAGAACCTCGTCAAGTAATTGTCCATAACCAGTTCCTTTCTCCTTAAACCAGTATGGGATTTTACTCTTGGTAAATATGATGTTATCATCGGGGAGACCCGGCAAAGCAAATGTCTCTGCATCAGAATTTACCTTGTCATGTGGTGCATACCGTCGAATGCTCTCTTCACAACACAGAGAAAACAAACCTGCAAAATGAATCAGAATTTTAATAATAGTTATAATATATACACACAAAAATTTATACAAAATTTGTATTCAGAATGATGTGATAGTTTAGGTTGTGTCAATTTAAATTTAAAATCAAAGAGAAAGAAAGGAACAAACCTGTAACATAGAGCAAGAACCTGGGAATGCCGAGGCGAGCACCAAGGTCGGCAGTCCAGGGATGGAACATGTCGCTGACGATGCAATCAGGGCGGCGTTCTCGGAGGAGTTGCTCGATGGGTTCATGGAGCTTCTCGAAGGCCATGAAAAGTTTAGCGATAATGCCGGCAGAGGCAGCGAGGAGAGTCTCGCATCCGTCGGGCAAGCCAAAGTCAGAGGTGGGTAATTTGAAGATGTGGAAGTTGATGTCATGGCCTAGTGACTGGTCTCTCTCTATGGTTTTCTGGAAGAGCTGGGCATATGCTGGTGTTATTATTATGGTGACTTTAGCTCCTTGAGCTGCAAATAGCCTTGCTGCATCTATTGCTGGCATAATGTGACCTCTCCCCATTACACTTGGTATGAAGAACATTTCTACTTTTGAATCCATTGTGTGTGTGTGTGTGTGTGAGAGAGAGAGAGAGAGAGAGAGAGAGAGAGAGAGAGGCTGAAACTTGATTGCTCTGCTCTGATGTGGGTTGTGTCATGGGATTTATAAGTGGTGCATCATGAGAGAGAGTAGCTAACATTAATCAGTAATGATGTATAAGTGAACATAATTAAAAGTAAAAAGTTGTAATTAAATTTTGTTGTCTCGTTGGAGGTTTAATGTTAAAATATTGATTTAGTGGATGTAATGATTATAAATTTTTTGCATCATGAAAAGTTTTTCATGAAAATAGTTATGAAAGACTTGTGACCTTTGAATTACATTTAAAATAAAGCACTACACACTAATCAAGGTAATCTAAGGGTCAATAATCTCTCATGATCATTTTCATGAAAAATTTTTCATGATCCTTAACATTTCTCTAAATTTTTTTGAGTAAAATATTTGTTAGTTGAAGGAGGTGATTAGAGGTTTGGCGGATTCATGCAGAACCCGTGGAACACGCGGGATGCGAGGTCGGTTAATGAGTAATCAGCTTTAATGAGTTAGAAATTTAATTAAAAAAATTTATTTCAGAATTTCAATTCTTAAATTTTAAGGTCAATTCTAATAAATTGATAGTAGACCTCACTCACTATGATATTTTGGTCTTGATTTATTTTATTTTTTTCATTCTCATATCATTAGTGTTTTACTAAAATATTAAAATAAATATTCTGAATCATTATCAATTATTAAAATGTAATGAAAATAAATCTCTCAACATGCAATACTGTCAGATCCGGGCGCGTTTAAATAACATTTTATCAATCTCTGTTTTTAATGCGAATTCATTCTCTTTATTGGGATGCTTCAAAAATCTAAAGAGCACCTTTACAACTTACACTTAGGGTGTGTTTGATTGGGGGATAAGGGGGGACTATCCACTGTTTGGATTTCATGTCCGGCCTCCCTCCTTATCCGTCGTTTGATTTTTTTTAGTCCGGCGGACTCTATGTCCGGCCGGACTCTATGTCCCCCATATGGGGGACTATCCTGTCCTGGGGGGTGTGGGATTGTTTTGGAGGGACTAATCACTATTGGGATTAGATGTGAAAATGACAATTTTGACCATCTACTATTTAATTATGTATTATATTTAATAAAATTTAATAAAATTTAAATGTCTCAATTTAAAAATAAAATAATTTTATTTAACTTTTTATTAATGTTTTATTTATTTAATTTTTTAAAATAATTTTTTATGGATATTTTATTGATGTTTTATTTTAAAATTTTGTTTATAATTTATTTAATTTCATTATTTAAATTGTAATAGGTGTTTTATTTAAAATTTTTTAAAATTTTAATTAAAAAAATAATATAAATTTTTTATACGGGTTATACAGTATTTTATTAAATCAAATTTAGTGGTTATTTATTTATTTAATTGTGTAAAAAAATAAATTTATGTAAAAAAATAAATTTAATTTATATTATTAAATTAATGATATTTTTTGTATGTAAAAAAAAACACAGTAACGTTTTGTATGTAAAAAAAATAATGATTTGTTATACAGTAATGATTTAAAACAAATTTTATTAATATTTTATTTATTTATTTATTTATTTAAAAAAACAAATTTATTTAATTAAAAATAATTAAAATATTAAAGATATGTTTAATATTGCTATTCCTTAGTAAACAATTGAAAAAAGGCAAAATAGTCTTTTGTTCATTTATCCTATCTAGTCCGTCCAACCAAACGTTGGATTCACTAAAAATAGTCATTTTCCAGACATCTAATCCCATGAAAAAACAAACACAGGATACATATCCAATCCGACCAAATAGTCCGGGGGATTCACAGTCCCAGGACTCAAGTCCGATGGATTCTAATCCCCCCTTATCCAGTGTGTTTGTTTTGAAGGATTAAGGAGTGGGATTCGACTATTAGTCCCACCGGACTAATGGTCCATTGTTTGTTTCATTTTTTTTTTTGGCTCCGGACTAATAGTCCCCCTGGACTATTAGTCCCACAAATATGGGACTATTCTATCCCATGGGGGGAGGTGAGATAAAAACCATGGAATTGGTATCCCATGAGATTATTTTATGAAATGTTCATTTTACTCTCTATGCTATTACTTAACAAACAATTAGAAAATGATAAAATAGTCTTTTGAACATTTATAAATTATTTTTTTAGTGTTGTTAATTTAAAATTATATATTAAATAAAAAAATTTAATTATAAATTATAAATTAAATTTAATTAAAAATAATAAATTATAAATTATGGCCTTATAAATTAATTTTTTTTAGTGTTGTTAAAAAATTAAATTTACATATTAAATTAAATTATTTTTTAGTGTTGTTAATTTAAAATTATTTATTAAATAAAAAATATAAATTATAAATTAAATTTATTTAAAAATAATAAATTATAAATTATGGCCTTATAAATTAAATTTTTTTAATGTTGTTGAAAATTTAATTTACATATTAAATAAAATTATTTTTATTGTCGTTAATTTAAAATTATATATTAAATAAAAAATATAAATTATAAATTATAAATTTAATTTAATTGAAAATAATAAATTAAAATAATTAAAATATTGTGCAAAAAATAAAATAAAACAAATTTTTATTTAATCTAACTAAAAATAATTAAAATATTAAAACTATGTTTAATATTGCTATTACTTAATAAATAATTGAAAATGATAAAATAATCATTTGAACATTTATTATTCTCCATAATATCCCAAACAAACATTGGATAACTAAAAATAGTCCAATCCAGACATCTAATCCCATGACTAAACAAACATAGGATACAAATTTAGTCCAATCAAATAGTCCTAAGACAATGTATCCCAGGACTAATAGTCTGATGAATTACAATCCCCCCTTATCCAGTCCGTCCAAACAAACGTACCCTTATATTTTTGTTGCGTCTGCCTATGAATTAAATCCAATTTAACGCCGTTAACTCTTTCCGTCTATGTTTTCTACGCACTCACCCAAGTCACGGATTGGTTATAGAGGTGAGGGTAGTTTAAATTGGTTTAGATTGGGATAAAATTAGAATTAATCCGTTATCTATAGTTCTTGAAAAATTAAAATCAATTTAATCGGTTTAGGACCACAGATTCATATAATTAAATAATAAAAAAAATAAAATATTTTAATTTTATAAAAATAAATATAGCATCATATTAGTTTCACAATAGTAACATATATTCCATAATAGTAATAATACTGTTTTCGAATTTAAACAATCATAAGAAAACTAGTTCTACCATAAATATTTAGACCATTACAAATTAAAATTAAAAACCAATAAACAAAAGTAATAAAAGAAGATATTATACTAGAGAGTGTATAATATAAATATAGGCTATTTGTATACGGTCCGGATCGATTCTAATCCAGAACCGTAGGGTTCAATCCAAAACAGATTCGTGGATTATGTATTTTTAATTTTTCAATCCAGAACCGAACCACGGATTCAAAAAACCAATCCAAACCTATAAGATTTGACTAGACTGGATCGGATTACAAATTTTACGAACTGTTTGATCAGCCCTAATTGTTTATGATTTAGGAGTTGTTTGGAAATGGACTATTTTAATAATTTTTATTTTTTATAACAAAACATGTAATGTGATAAAAAAGTTGTGATTTAAATGCGAATGTTTAGTTTTAATTTTTTAAATTCAATTTTTTAAAAATTGAATTTTTTATTTTTTGATTTTTTTTTGTTTTTAGTTAATATTTTTAAAATTTAAACAATTTAATTTTTATATTTACCTTACTTAGATATATCTAAATAGTAAAATATTTATTAAAAAGTATTGTTAAAAATTAATAAAAAATTAAAAAATTCAGTGAATTTCTATATTTTTTTATATTTTTGGTATTTCGTGAATTTTTTTTAAAAAATTTCACAAATATTATACTTGTTAAATATATTTATGTATGGTGTGTCTAAAAATTAAAAAAAATTACCTAAAATAGTAAAAAAAAATCAGTAAAAATATAAAAATATAAAAAACAAAAAAATAAAATTTTTTAAGAAGTCAATTCTAGAAATGAAATAAAAGAGAGGGAATGCAATCCAAATAGAATGAAAAGACAACAAATATACGTTTTTGGAAGGTACCGAAACAACCCCTTACATGCGGCATCAACTCTGGCTTGCTTTTTTTTAATTTATTATTAGCCTATCACTCGTGCTATGCACAGGATATAAATTATATTTTTAAAGATTTTTTATAAAAATAATTTAACAATCTTATCACTAATTATAGTGTATAGGAGAAATTGAAAAGGGTACTGCAGTAACTATACACGGATTGTTTCTATAATTATTTGTTTGAGGGGATTTTAAATGTTGATCAGGGGATTTTGACCAAATCAATAAATGCAAGTATGTAGAAAGACATGTGGATTGAAAGAAGTTAATAAATGCTGATCAGGAGATTTGACCAAATCAATAAATGCTGAGTTTTTTTTATTTTTAAAATAAAAAAATTAGAAAATTCAGATTAAAAATAATTTAATAATCTTATCACTAACCATAGTATACGGGAGAAGTTGAAAAGGGTACTGCAGTAACTATATACGGATTGTATCTATAATTATTTGTTTGAGGGGATTTTAAATGCTGATCAGAGGATTTTCACCAAATCAATAAATGCAGGCATGTGGAAAGACATGTGTATTGAAAAAAGTTAATAAATGCTGATCAGAGATTTTGACCAAATCAATAAATGCTGATTTTTTTTTATAAAAAAAATAAAAAATTTAAAAAATTCAAATTGAGATATTGGAGCTCCCACAAGCTTTGAGGTTAAAAATCCCCTTTTACTTAATATATAGTATAGATTATTATTATTATTTTTCAAATGTTAATCAGGGTCTTATAAATATTATTTAATTTTTAAAACATTCACTTTGCAGCAAATTAAATTACTTGTATGGCAATTACACCGTGTATAGCAAAAGGACAATATTTTAGGTATTGGCCAATTCCCTAAATCACATTTAGCATTGTACATTGTTGATGTCACGAAAATTTAGATAGACAAATCAAAGAAAGCAAAAATTATTGCATAAAATTAGCATGCATCCATATTAGCTGTTGCATGTTTATAAAACTTAACAAGACCAGTTAATAATTGGAAATCAATTTAAGAAAAATATGACTGAAAAGGATGCCACATCATGATGTTAGAGAAAAAATTGTAATTTGCTGTAGTGATCGCATGCAAGCAGTTAGATAAAAAAGTTATAAGTTGCATTTGGTAGAATTTTATAAATATAATTTAAGAACATGAGTTGTATTTTAAGTTTGTGGGTCGTAGAATTATGATTTGAGTGTAGAAAATTTGTTTGGTTATGGTTTTTTAATAGAGTTTTGAATTGTATGTAGAATTGAGTTTTGAAAGTTTGATTTGACATGTGAAGTAAGAAAATTTATTTGGTTATGAGTTTTGGAAAGAGTTTTTAAAACTTAATTCAAATTGTTATAACTCATAACAAAACACACTACTTTCACACTATTAAAAATTCTGATCAACACTCGTAACCAAACTCTTTTTAAAATTCAATTAAAAAAATTTATTATTAACAAAGAATAACATTAATCAATTTTTTAATTGAAAATACTACAAAGGAAATAATTTTTTTTCAAATAAATATTCAAAAATTTAAATCATAAATATTTAAATAATTTAAATAATCTAAAAAATTTAATAAGTAAAAAATTAAAATAAATATTCAAAAAATTTAAATAATTCAAATATTCAAAAATTTTAAATAATTTTAAATTTTAATATTTTAAATTTAAAAACAACTCTACACTCAAATCGTAACCAAATACATAAAAAAAAAACTCAATTAAGAAATTATTTTTAAAACTCATAACTAAACACATAAGTCGAAACTCTATACCACTTTCACAACTCTACACTCAAATCGTAACCAAATACATAAAAAAAAAAAAATTAAAATATTTAAAAATATTTTTATAAAATAGAGTTTGAATTTATTTTTATAAAATATTTTAAAAAATTCAAAAATTAAAAAATTAAAAAAATCATAAAATATTTAAATATTAAAATATTTAAAATCTTAATAAAATTAAAATATTTAAATATTTAAAATATTTAAAAAATTAAAATATTGATTTAAATTGAATTTTAAATTATATATTTGTTTATGAATTTTGAAAAGTAATGATTATGTTTTGAATTGAGTTTTGAGAAATGAATGTAGAATTATGATTTGAAAACTAAAAACAAACACCACACTCAAATCAATAAGTAGAACTATAATTTAAAAGACTTACCAAACAGAGCCATAATTTCTTCAAATGTTTTATGAACTCATTTTGCTTCGTTGAATATTTTGGTCCGAACCAATAACACAAACATCATGAATGCAACACTTGACTAACCAAAAGCTGGAACTTTTTTTTAACAATAAAGCACTGATCAAACTACCACACAATACTTGCTAAAAATGAAAACTGAGTTTGCCTCAACTTTTTTAAATACAACATTAAAATAAGAGTTGCTTGTTTTCCTCTCTTTTAAAAAGGAAAATTTAATTCAACACTGCTAAAGAATTGGATGGACAACTTGGAAATTTTGGCAAATCTAGATAAAGAAGTTAAAAATTTGCAAATTTCATACTATCCAAATCCATGATTAAATTATGCAATTCAAACAAAGTTGAATAATATATATAAATAAATAAATATTTAAATATATAAAAATGAATACGGAGAAAGACATTTATATAGTGTCAATCTAGGAATCAAAAACCATGACACCAAGTTAGAATGCAAACGAGTTCATAAACTAATATACTGATATGTTTTTTGAAAGCAGAGGCATTTCATCCAAGTAATATGTAGTTGTGAGCACCTAGCAAGCAGTAACAGAACTGCACCCACACAACGCCTGGCCATTCATTCGATCCAAAGCATCAAAAACACCTCCTCCATCACTCCTCTGCATAATTCCCAGTCACAATGCTTAATTGGAATACAATATTCATATTTGTTTCATTTTTCAATGAAGTTAAAAAATTTCATTACCATGTAAAAGTCCAGTACCAAAAAATTGGGCATCACATTCCCTGCTGCTTTGTGACATGCACCAACCATATTAGCAAGTATAGCTGAATGCTCTTTACAAGCATCGGCTTGAACAAGGTCTGTGCAGAAGTAATTCTCTAGAAATAGAGATACACCCCTTGAATTCAACTGACGTGATTCCTTTCTTTTTGGGCAAGATCCTTGTACCACACCATTATCTCCATCTGAAACCCATTACAAGATTGTTACTGAGCAAACAATACAAAAAAAATCTCATACAAGTAAACACAATTGGATGATATACTTACATTCATTTTCTAACATTTACCTCCACTGATAAGCAACTCCTTCTTCTGCTTCCTTCGAAGCGATGGAAGTGAAAACCAGTAACCGGTGGTTCTCCTGGACCATGGCGGTCACAGTGGGCCAATCCTCGCCCTTTTGGGGCATTTTAGACACTGGAAACCAATACTTGTCTAACCCCGCATTTGTGAACAAATTTATCAACCTTTTTGGGGTTTGCACATAGTCTTCAATTATAATTGTCAAAATCTCAGTTGGGTTTCTGTTAAGAATGCTTCCACTTCCCTCAAAGTGTTAATTGCAGGTTGCTGCAAACAATTTAATGGTTCCAAATTACTCAAAATTATGAATCTAACGGAGAATTATGGTTGAGAATGCTAAATTAGTGAAATGGGATAGTTGATTACAAAGGTGGTGAAGTTGAAACATTGTCCATTAAATTTTTATTTTTTTATTTTTTTTGGGGAAAAACAGATTCAACTTTGTTTGAATTGCACAATTTAATCCTGGATTTGGACAGTATGAAATTTTAAAATTTTTAACTTCTTTATCTAGATTTGCCAAAATTTCCAAGTAGTCCATCCAATTCTTTAGCAGTGTTAAATAAATTTTCCTCTTTAAAAGAGAGGAACACAAGCAACTCTTGTTTGGGGGATGCCCAGCCAAATCCAGATGGACAAAATAACTATAACAAATACCTGAAATGAAGCATCATGAAAGAGAAATGGTTTTTTTCAAGTAAAGCTTTTCCATAGAAAATGGTCAACCATCAAATTCCAACATGAACTTAAAATTACCTGAAACCAAAAATTAAATGGACAGAAGCAGGTAAATTTGAAACAGACTTCAGTGCATATGGATCCATAAACGAACTCCTTTATTTATCAGTCCATTAAGGAAACAAAATGATAAAAATCTCTCTCTCTTTTATTTCATATGTATTAGTAAATTCCGTAGGGTAATCATTTCAGAAACACATAATATAGAAAAAGGATCAAAGCAATCCATGAAAATTTAACAAAGACTATCAAAATCCAATTACCCAAATCAGGCTGGTAAACATTTTGTTCATTGAGACATATTGACAAACACTTGGTGTGCATCTATTTAACATATACCTAGGAATGAAAACAGTGTCGGTAAATATTATGCAACAGACATATAAATAATAGGCATCCAAAATACAGATGTAATTACCAGGATTTGCAACGGCGGGATCGGAGCTTTGGACGATCAACTTCGACAGCCTTACGGCAGCAACAATGCGACAATGATGTGAAGAATAGTGTAATAGCAATTCTATCCGAAAGATACATATATCTTAATGTTTGATACAGAAACACATGGCATGAAAACCAAAATCCAGCCAGCATCATTAGTGCGAGTTAGATCTGTGGGGCGGTGAGGTTTGCTTTTCCAAGTGGTGAAATTTGTTTTCTTCTTCATTGTCGGCGTGGGTGATTTGAATCCCACGTGGGTAACCCAAAAAATGCAAGAAAATTTTGTAGAGAGAAGCTTTGGAAAATAGCGAAGCAACAGGAGCACCGGCGGGGGAAGTTTCTGGGTGGGTTAATCTGGGTTCATAGCTTTTCTCTGCCCTGAATTTTAGATCGAGTTCTTAAATTGATTAAAAAAATTCAAGTTTAAAATTTATTTGAGATAATTTGAGAAATTTGTAAGTTCCATTATAGGTCACATTTTGATAATATAAATCCTTAATTTTGTAAGACTTTTTGTGTATATCAACTATGAAAAAATTAATTCGATTTTGATAATTGTAATTTTTTTATTATCGTATTTGCTTCTTTTTTTTTAAAAAAAAAAATCTATTTTAAAAATCATACTTATCGTCTATTATTTTCAAAAAGAAATGAGATAAAATCAAAATACTATGATTATGGAATCAACCTAATTTTTTAAGAATGATATATACTGAGAACTTTAAAAAATAAATAGTTCGGATGGTTAAAAAGGTATTTGTGGTGTACCCCGTATGTATCTCAAATTCTCTCAAATTTATATTTGAGAGAATCTCCCAAAGATAAAACCCTACTCGTCCATAGTAGTAGTAATGATACACATATTAATGTTCCTCAAATGATTGAATGGAATAACATTGATTTACCTGATGAATGGATTACTATTAATGAAAATTACAAACCAAGTCAGCAACAATCCTCTGACCAAGATATCAAGGATATCCGACAATTTAATGATGGTTCTGTTCATATTAAGTTCAATCGTAGTCAATCCTCTAGACATAGTACATCTAGTATCCCTACTGAAATTGAAACTGAAGATGAAATATTTACTACTCCGCTATTTCGAAAAAATAGTCAAATACATTTAGGCCCAACTACTGGTCCTTCAACTCAACATAAATTAAAAGGAATTGATAATTCTACAACTTCCCAAATTAGTAAACCTGTTTATTCAACACATACTCATTTTCCTGATCCCGAAGAAGAAGTTACTTCCACTCATTCTCCAACACAAACTGATTTTGCAGAATTTACACCACCTGTCAATCCACAATTATTGACAATTAAAAAAGAATTTACTCCTGATCTTGATAAATTACTTATTAACTTTAAAGCTAAAGCTAATCGTACTCAACGACATGCTTACTATGCTAAATATAATTCTACTCAAATGTCTCAAATATCCCAGGAATGGTATCATTTTATGGTTCAATATGGTTTTGAATTACCTTTGTTAGAATATGTTGATAAATATTATAAACACTTAAATACAATTACAAAACATAAATGGAAGACTTCTGCTACGACTACTATTAGCTCTAGTCATCCTCCGTTAGAGAACATCATCCTTACTCAACAAGGTTCTGAACTCCCTGCTTCACCTTTCAAATTACCTGGTAATATGAATTAAAAAGTTAAAAAATGAACAAAATAATTATACTAATCAATGTTTAAATACAATTGGTAAACAATTAGATAAAATAGAAACCAATTTAGAATCTGTTCAACCACTCATCTAAACAACCTTTAGATGCACCTTGCTTAACTTACCTACTAATCGTTCTAAAAGAACTAGTTTAGTCACAATGATCAAACATCCTGTTAAAGCTATTGAAAAATTATTTACTAAATTATCTACAACTCTGATACTGCTTCACCTTCTAAAGATAAAGGTCTTACTGTCTAAATCAACAATTTGATATTATCCCATTCTACCAATCTGACACTGATAATGAGATAAATAATTAGCTCAACAATTCCAAGTTACAAAATTCATTATCCAAAAGTTAATCCCCAAACTACTAAATTGGTATACTAAACCTACACCTGTTGATTTACAATTTGAAGAAAATAATGTTAATAATCAATTTTCTGTTTCTGCTAAAAAATTATACGAATGGAATATTGATGGTCTTAGTGAAGATCAAATTCTCCAAAAATTAAATCATTTATCTATGGTCTCCAATAGTTACCTTTCTAACTATCCCCAATATACTCAACCTGAAATTGTTACTTTAATCACCACTGGTTTTACTGGTATGCTCAAATCTTGGTGGGAAAAATATTTAACTGAAGATCAAAGAGAATCCATAATTTATGCTAATCAAACTGATGATCAAGGATTACCTATTTTTGATGAAAATTTAGGCTGTTGCCACCCTGATGGTATTAATCAATTAATCTATACTATTGTTAGACATTTCATTGGTACCCCAACTAATATTTATTCTCGCATACATGATCAACTTAGTAATCTTACTTGTCCAACCTTAAGTGATTTTAGATGGTATAAAGATGTATTTACCTCTAGAGTTATGTTAAGAGAAGACTGTACTAAATCATTTTGGAAAGAAAAATTTATTAATGGATTACCTAGTCTATTTGCTCATAAAATTAGAGATGTTCTTAGTCAATCTACTGGTGTTATAGAATATGATAATTTAACATATGGAGATATAATTAGCACTATTCAAAAAGAAGGATTAAAAATGTGTATTGATCTTAAACTTAGTCAAAAAGCTACTAAAGATAAACATAAAGCTAAATATGAATTAGGAAATTCTGTGAACAATATGGATTACCTCCTGTTGCACCCTCTCGAAAATCAACATAAATATTCAAACATAAACATAAATCCAAATATTATAATAAATACAAAAGCCTTATTCACCTTCCAAATCCAATGATAAATTTTATACTAAACCCAAAAAGAAATCATAAATCTAAATCACATCCAAAATCTAATAAGGATATTACCTGATAATTGTGGTCAAAAAGGTCATTATGCTAATAAATGCAAAGAAAAACAAAAACTCAAAGATAGAGTTAACCAACTCCAAATTAATGAAGAATCCAAAATTCAATTATTTGAAATCTTTCAATTAAATCAATCTGATAATGATTCCTCTTCTGTTCCTCCATCTACATCCAATTCCCCTTCTGATAATGATAACTCTGATTCTGATAATCAAATTACTTTAGGATGTAATGATGTTTGTTGTAAACCTGTTAAACAAATTTCTGTTCTTACCAAACATACTCAAGAAGAATCTGCTTTAATTGACTTAATTAGTAAATTAGATGATCCTCAATTAAAACAAAAATATATTGATAAGTTAAAAGGTTTAATGCTCCAGTCAGAAACTAAACCTAAGTTTAATAAACCTATTATAAGTTTATCAAAGACTTTAGAGAAATTTAAAACTAAAACTAAAGAAGTTACACTTCAAGATTTACAATCTGAAATCAATCAAATTAAGCAAACTATCCGAGATCTCCAAAGTAAAGATAATAAATTAGAAAATGAAATCATTAATCTTAAACTTAAACAAAATTTAAATGAGTTTCAACCTAATGGTAAATCACCCCATGAATCTGAACATAATTCTAATCCTGATTCTGATCATACTGATCCAACTAAACTTATCTTTGATAACCGATCTCAATCTACTAACCTTGAAGATAAACGATTGAATTTACTTAATAAATCTATATGCAAAATGGTATTCAAAAATTAAAATCATCGTTGAAGATTTTGAATTAGAATTAGTTGCATTAATTGATATTGGTGCTGATTTAAACTGCATTCAAGAAGGATTACTTCCTACTAAATATTATGAAAAATGTCAAGAGAAATTAACTTCTGCTAATGGTAGTAAAATGCATATTAAATATAAGCTACCTAAAGTACATATTTGTCAAAATAATGTTTGTTTTAAAACTACATTTGTCTTAGTTAAAAACATGATTGATAGAATTATTTTAGGTACACCATTCATCTCATTGTTATATCCTTTTACCACTTCTAGTGAAGGAATAACTACTCATGTTTTAGGTCAACCTATCACATTTAAATTCTTATTTCCACCTGAAATGTTAGAATTAAATCAATTACAAGATTGTTCTATTTCACATACTATTAATCGTTTAACTAGACATATTAATTTTCTTAAAGAAGAAATTAATTACAAAAGAATTGATCAACAGTTAACTGACCCAGTTTTAATCTCCCAAATTAATGATTTTAAATTAAAACTTGAATCAACTGTTTGTTCATCTTTACCTACTGCATTTTGGCATAGGAAAAAGCATGTTGTTACTCTACCATATATTAAGAATTTTAATGAACGACAAATACCTACTAAATCCAGACCTATTCAAATGAATCATGATTACTCGAAATGTGTAAAAAAGAAATTAATGAATTATTAAAAATAGGATTATTAGTCCTAGTAAATCACCAGTCCCGCTTTTTATGTTAATAAAAATGCTGAATTAGAACGAGGTGTTCCTCACCTAGTTATTAATTACAAACCATTAAATGCGGTTCTAGAATGGATTAGATATCCTATTCCCAATAAAAAAGATTTAATTAAGCGACTTAATCAAGCTGTTATTTTTAGTAAATTTGATTTAAAAAGTGGTTTTTGGCAAATTCAAATTCATCCTAAAGATAGGTATAAAACTGCTTTTAATACACCTTTTGGTCAATATGAATGGAATGTCATGCCATTTGGATTAAAAAATGCTCCTAGTGAATTTCAAAATATAATGAATGATATATTCAACCCATTTAGTCATTTTTCAATTGTTTACATTGATGACATATTAATTTTTTCCAAATCAATTAGTGAACATTGGAAACATTTAACTGCATTCTTTTATACAATTAAGAGTCATGGTTTAGTTATTTCTGCTCCTAAGATTAAATTGTTTCAGACTAAAGTTAGGTTCTTAGGTTATGATATTCATCATAATACTATTCTTCCAATTAGTCGCTCTATTGAGTTTGTGTCTAAGTTTCCTGATGAAATTCTTGATAAAACCCAATTACAAAGGTTCTTAGGTTCCCTCAATTACATTGCTGAGTTCTATAAAGACCTTAGGAAAATCTGTCAACCTCTGTTTGATAGATTAAAGGATAACCCTCCTCCTTGGTCTCCTACTCATATTGCTGTTGTTCAACAAGTCAAACAATATGTTAAGTCTCTTCCTTGTCTTGGTATTCCTACTGAGAACTCATTCAAAATTATTCAAACTGATGCTTCTGATATTGGTTATGGTGGTATTCTGCTTCAGCAAGTTACTCCTCAATCACCTGAACAAATTGTTCGATATCATTCTGGTGTCTGGAATAAAGCACAATTAAATTATAGTACTATTAAAAAAGAAATTTTATCTACTGTTTTATGTATTCAAAAATTTCAAGATGATATTTTAAATCAAAAATTTTTACTTCGTGTTGATTGCAAATCTGCTAAATATGTTTTAGAAAAAGATGTTCAAAATTGCTAGTAAACAAATTTTTGCCCGTTGGCAATCTATTTTAAGTATTTTTGATTTTGATATTACTTATATACCTGGTTGTCAAAATTCCTGCCTGATTTTCTCACCCGGAATTTTTACAGGGGGGTAAGGGATGAGTGCTACTCCACATATTTCATATTTAAAAACCCAAATTACCCATTACCAAACCCTGATTCACCAAGTTAACTACCGCATTAACCGACTCAAAAGAGCTCAACCAACTACTCAAAGAGCCCAATACATCAATTACCATCAGCTTAAAGCCCGTCGTACTTTACGACATGATTATTACAATCATTTACATTATTACCAGAATTATTTAGATCTTCTTTCTGGTTGCTAATTATCTTTGCTTATTTCACAGATGTCTCGTCCTAAGCCTCCTTCCAAGGCTTTGGTCCCATCTTCTAGTCGACCTAGTCAACCTTTTGTCCCTCATCCTTTGGAGTTAAGAGGACAATACCCTGAACCCATTCAAATGATCAATAGTTACCAACTTCTTGGTAACACTTATTCATCTGCATTGGCTTCTGATCCATTTGCTTCCAGTCAGTCAGTTTCAGTTACTCCTTTCCCTGCTAACCCAGTCAGGTCATCTCGATCTGATTATGTTAAATCCCATGTTACCAATTTGTTTTATAAAGAACCTGGTCATCCTAAAGGTCAACTAATCAATGATCTTGCTAAATTCCATTTTGGCTCTGGATGCCATTTTCTCCTTTCACATCCAGAGAAAACCCTTGCCTATTACAAAGATATTTTGCTTAATCACCATTCAGTCTTAATCAAACCTATTCAGGATCGAACCTATGCCTACAAGGTTCTCTACCATTCACTCTATATTCACAACATTGTTTCCTTAGCTGAATGGGGTCCTCCTAACCAGCTTCGAGATCTCTCTGGTCACACTATTCAGTATAATTACCATGATTATGTTGATGCTTGGTTCAAACTGTTTTTGTACCAAAATGAGTCATTCAGTCACTCCTGGTTCATCTCCTTTGACAAAAATTCAAATCCGAATTACCCACTTGGTTTTCTGAGATGGTGGACTCATTATGGCCCCATTTCCGACATACTTCCTGATAATCTCATTGAGGTTATAAATTACTTCTCCACTGTTTATCCATTCACTACTCATCAAAATCAATTCCCATTTTTGCTCCTTTTTATATCCAAATACAAAGTCCCATGGATATTTAAATGGCATTATGGAATTATTGATAACATAATTATCCGACAACACACAGTCAAATGGTGGGCTAAGTTCAATGTGCCCAGAATTATTGAAATTGTTTATGAAGAGTTTCCTCCTGATCAATGTGCTCCAACTCCTGCCATGATCAAAGCCCAGCAGAACCCAACTGCTGCAATCAGCCAAGGAAGTCAGCCCAGTCTTCCTCCAATCAATCTTGGAAGCCCCTCATCTAGTGGTTCCAAGCCCAAATCATCCAAGTCAAAGTCCAAGGCCAAAGCTCCTGTTATACCAGCTCAGCCTCAATCCAAGTCCAAATCAAAATCCAAGGCTAAGGCCCAGTCAAAGCCCATTTCACCTCCTGCTCAGCCCAAGGTAAAGTCTAAGTCATCAAGAGATTAAATGCTCCAGTTGGCCCGCCAATTAGTGGACCAAGCTCAAGCCCAATCAACCAGTTCCGAAGAAGGTTCAGAAGGCTCAGACAAGTCTTCTGAAGGTTCAACTACTCAATCCATTCCATATGGACGACCCGAGTTCCAAGATGCTCAGGATCCATATGCCTGGTCAACATAGGATTCTTTATAAATTCAAATTGGCTTCAATCAATACTCTCTTGAGAAAAGCTGCCAATTTGTATTTATTCTGATTCCTTTATTCACATGTTCCACCGAAAGTGATGAATAGTAAAGGTTACTGTTCACTTTTTACTGTTCACTCACTATTCAGTCAATCAACTTTTGTTAAAGCTGCTCAACTGTTCAATCAATCAGCCGAAAGCAACCGACAGCTCTGCTCAGTCTTCCATGCTGCCAGCTGCCTTCATGATTCAGCCAGATCACATGCTGCATAGTTAATTTTGTTATTCTATATATTGTAATAACTTGTAATCACTCGGCATCTTTCATTTTCTTCAACCCTTCAGTTTGTAAGAAAAATCAGAGTGCTCTGAGTGAGGTTTACCTTCTCCGGTTCTGTAACCTGTTTACCAGTTAAGATCCTTGCAGTTTACAACAATTGTAAGTGCAAGTTATTTTCTGTATTTTAATTACAAAGTTTTATTTAAATGGTTTTGGTTTAAGTGCTGTGCTTTCCAATTCTGTTGATTTAATTTGGTTCATATTTGATTTCGTAATCCATTTTCTTCATCTACTTGCTGCTTCCGCGTTTATGGTATCAGAGAATTTAGAAGTAACTCATCAGTCAGTTCTAGGTCAACAACTTTGCCCTCAATACCTAATCAAGGATTGGTAATAAATGAAGAAGATGTTGAAATACAAAATGATCAAATTAATACAGGATGGAATATACCAAAATTACAAATCAAAGAAATTTATAAAACAACGTTTATACAGAATGTTTTTAAAGTTGCATTACATGTTAAAACAATTGAACAAGTTTATGCTTTGGAAAAACCTCATGAAACTTGCCATTTATTTGATAAAAAATTAATTAAAAGACATTTAGATAAGGGTTACAATTTCATGCATATTGGTTTAATTCAAGTTGGTCTTAATCCATTAACTCCTACTGGTAAAAATACTTCTGTTTTATTATGTTTAAGAGATGCTCGTTTTCTTAATTATAATGACAGTTTAATGGGTATGATGGAAACTGGTCTTCATAAAGGTCCAGTACATTTTAATTGTTTTCCTGATTTCACACTTAGCTTACGAGATCCAAATATTTTACATGCATTAACATTGAATATACAGTTACATGGTTCATTTACTAATATGATGACTAAAACTCATAATATTGCATTAATTTATCGTGTTCACTATAAATGTATGCAAACTAATTTAAATGTTCATGCTTTACATAAATCTCCCAAAGATAAAACCCTACTCATCCATAGTAGTAGTAATGATACACATATTAATGTTCCTCAAATGATTGAATGGAATAACATTGATTTACCTGATGAATGGATTACTGTTAATGAAAATTACAAACATCAACAACAATCCTCTGACAAGATATCAAGATATCAACAATTTAATGATGGTTCTGTTCATATTAAGTTCAATCGTAGTCAATCCTCTAGACATAGTACATCTAGTCCCTACTGAAATTGAAACTGAAGAAGATGAAATATTTACTACTACTCTTTTTAGAAAAATAGTCAAATCATTTAGGCCCAACTACTGGTCCTTCAACTCAACAAAATTAAAAGGAATTGATAATTCTACAACTTCCCAAATTAGTAAACCTGTTTATTCAACACTACTCATTTCCTGAGAGAAGAAGTTGCTTCTATATTCTCCAACTCAAACTGATTTTGCAGAATTTACACCACCTGTCAATCCACAATTATTGACAATTAAAAAAGAATTTACTCCCGATCTTGATAAATTACTTATTAACTTTAAAGCTAAAGCTAATCGTACTCAACGACATGCTTACTATGCTAAATATAATTCTACTCAAATGTCTCAAATATCCCAGGAATGGTATCATTTTATGGTTCAATATGGTTTTGAATTACCTTTGTTAGAATATGTTGAAATATTACAAACAACTTAAATACAATTACAAAACATAAATGGAAAACTTCTGCTACACACTATTAGCTCTAGTCATCCTCCTTTAGAGAACATCCTTAATCAACAAGGTTCTGAACTCCCTGCTTCACCTTTCAAATTACCTGGTACTTATACTGAACTTAAAAAAGTCATTGAACAAAATAATTATACAAATCAATGTTTAAATACAATTGGTAAACAATTAGATAAAATAGAAACCAATTTAGAATCTGTTCAAACCACATCATCTAAACAACCTTTAGATGCACCTCTGCTTAACTTACCTACTAATCGTTCCAAAAGAACTAGTTTAGTCACAAATGATCAAACATCTACTGTTAAAGCTATTGAAAAATTATTTACTAAATTATCTACAACTGATACTGCTTCACCTTCTAACGATAAAGGTCTTACTGTTCTAAATCAACAATTTGATATTGATCCCGATTCTACCAATCTGACACTGATAATGAGATAAATAAAGCACAACAATTCCAAGTTACAAAATTCATTATCCAAAAGTTAATCCCAAACTACTAAAATTGGTATACTAAACCTACTCCTGTTGATTTACAATTTGAAGAAAATAATGTTAATAATCAATTTTCTGTTTCTGCTAAAAATTATGAATGGAATATTGATGGTCTTAGTGAAGATCAAATCCTCCAAAAATTAAATCATTTATCTATGGTCTCCAATAGTTATCTTCTAACTATCCCAATATACTCAACCTGAAATTGTTACTTTAATTACCACTGGTTTTACTGGTATGCTCAAATCTTGGTGGGAAAATATTTAACTGAAGATCAAAGAGAATCCATAATTTATGCTAATCAAACTGATGAAAATGGTTTACCCATTTTTTATGAAAATTTAGGATGTTGTCACCCCGATGGTATTAATCAATTAATCTATACTATTGTTAGACATTTCATTGGTACACCTACTAATATTTATTCTCGCATACATGATCAACTTAGTAATCTTACCTGTCCAACCTTAAGTGATTTTAGATGGTATAAAGATGTATTTACCTCTCGAGTTATGTTAAGAGAAGACTGTACTAAATCATTTTGGAAAGAAAAATTTATTAATGGATTACCTAGTTTATTTGCTCATAAAATTAGAGATGTTCTTAGTCAACCTACTGGTGTTATTGAATATGATAATTTAACATATGGCGATATAATTAGCACTATTCAA
The DNA here is from genome assembly GCA_030407325.1 of Camellia japonica. NCBI lineage: Eukaryota > Viridiplantae > Streptophyta > Magnoliopsida > Ericales > Theaceae > Camellia > Camellia japonica. The sequence goes on along the minus strand of JAPPVO010000002.1, from coordinate 175,167,709 downwards.
AAAGAAGGATTAAAAATGTGTATTGATCTTAAACTTAGTCAAAAAGCTACTAAAGATAAACATAAAGCTAAATATGAATTAGGAATTTCTGTGAACAATATGGATTACCTCCTGTTGCACCCTCTCGAGGAAATCACATAAATATTCAAAGCATAAACATAAATCCAAATATTATAATAAATACAAGAAGCCTTATTCACCTTCTAAATCCAATGATAAATTTTATACTAAACCCAAAAAGAAATATCATAAATCTAAATCACATCCAAAATCTAATAAAGATATTACCTGCTCTAATTGCGGTCAAAAAGGTCATTATGCTAATAAATGTAAAGAAAAACAAAAACTCAAAGATAGAGTCAACCAGCTCCAAATTAATGAAGAATCCAAAATTCAATTATTTGAAATCTTTCAATTAAATCAATCTGATAATGATTCCTCTTCTGTTCCTCCATCTACATCAATTCCCCTTCTAATGATAATTCTGATTCTGATAATCAAATTACTTAGGATGTAATGATGTTTGTTGTAAACCAGTTAAACAAATTTCTGTTCTTACCAAACATACTCAAGAAGAATCTGCTTTAATTGACTTAATTAGTAAATTAGATGATCCTCAATTAAAACAAAATATATTGATAAGTTAAAAGCTTTAATGCTCAATCAGAACTAAACCTAAGTTTAATAAACCTATTATAAGTTTATCAAAGACTTTAGAGAAATTTAAAACTAAAACTAAAGAAGTTACACTTCAAGATTTACAATCTGAAATCAATCAAATTAAGCAAACTATCCGAGATCTCCAAAGTAAAGATAATAAATTAGAAAATGAAATCATTAATCTTAAACTTAAACAAAATTTAAATGAGTTTCAACCTAATGGTAAATCACCCCATGAATCTGAACATAATTCTGATCCTGATTCTGATCATACTGATCCAACTAAACTTATCTTTGATAACCGATCTCAATCTACTAACCTTGAAGATAAACGATTGAATTTACTTAATAAAATCTATATGCAAAAATGGTATTCAAAAATTAAAATCATCGTTGAAGATTTTGAATTAGAATTAGTTGCATTAATTGATACTGGTGCTGATTTAAACTGCATTCAAGAAGGATTACTTCCTACTAAATATTATGAAAAATATCAAGAGAAATGAACATCTGCTAATGGTAGTAAAATGCATATTAAATATAAGCTACCTAAAGTACATGTTTGTCAAAATAATGTTTGTTTTAAAACTACATTTGTCTTAGTTAAAAACATGACTGATAGAATTATTTTAGGTACACCATTCATCTCATTGTTATATCCTTTTACCACTTCTAGTGAAGGAATAACTACTCATGTTTTAGGTCAACCTATCACATTTAAATTCTTATTTCCACCTGAAATGTTAGAATTAAATCAATTACAAGATTGTTCTATTTCACATACTATTAATCGTTTAACTAGACATATTAATTTTCTTAAAGAAGAAATTAATTACAAAAGAATTGATCAACAGTTAACTGACCCAGTTTTAATCTCCCAAATTAATGATTTTAAATTAAAACTTGAATCAACTGTTTGTTCATCTTTACCTACTGCATTTTGGCATAGGAAAAAGCATGTTGTTACTCTACCATATATTAAGAATTTTAATGAACGACAAATACCTACTAAATCCAGACCTATTCAAATGAATCATGAATTACTCGAAATGTGTAAAAAAGAAATTAATGAATTATTAAAAAATAGGATTATTAGTCCTAGTAAATCACCATGGTCTTGTCCCGCTTTTTATGTTAATAAAAATGCTGAATTAGAACGAGGTGTTCCTCGCCTAGTTATTAATTACAAACCATTAAATGCGGTTCTAGAATGGATTAGATATCCTATTCCCAATAAAAAAGATTTAATTAAGCGACTTAATCAAGCTGTTATTTTTAGTAAATTTGATTTAAAAAGTGGTTTTTGGCAAATTCAAATTCATCCTAAGATAGGTATAAAACTGCTTTTAATACACCTTTTGGTCAATATGAATGGAATGTCATGCCATTTGGATTAAAAAATGCTCCTAGTGAATTTCAAAATATAATGAATGATATATTCAACCCATTTAGTCATTTTTCAATTGTTTACATTGATGACATATTAATTTTTTCCAAATCAATTAGTGAACATTGGAAACATTTAACTGCATTCTTTTATACAATTAAGAGTCATGGTTTAGTTATTTCTGCTCCTAAGATTAAATTGTTTCAGACTAAAGTTAGGTTCTTAGGTTATGATATTCATCATAATACTATTCTTCCAATTAGTCGCTCTATTGAGTTTGCGTCTAAGTTTCCTGATGAAATTCTTGATAAAACCCAATTACAAAGGTTCTTAGGTTCCCTCAATTACATTGCTGAGTTCTATAAAGACCTTAGGAAAATCTGTCAACCTCTGTTTGATAGATTAAAGGATAACCCTCCTCCTTGGTCTCCTACTCATACTGCTGTTGTTCAACAAGTCAAACAATATGTTAAGTCTCTTCCTTGTCTTGGTATTCCTACTGAGAACTCATTCAAAATTATTCAAACTGATGCTTCTGATATTGGTTATGGTGGTATTCTGCTTCAGCAAGTTACTCCTCAATCACCTGAACAAATTGTTCGATATCATTCTGGTGTCTGGAATAAAGCACAATTAAATTATAGTACTATTAAAAAAGAAATTTTATCTACTGTTTTATGTATTCAAAAATTTCAAGATGATATTTTAAATCAAAAATTTTTACTTCGTGTTGATTGCAAATCTGCTAAATATGTTTTAGAAAAAGATGTTCAAAATCTTGCTAGTAAACAAATTTTTGCCCGTTGGCAATCTATTTTAAGTATTTTTGATTTTGATATTACTTATATACCTGGTTGTCAAAATTCCCTGCCTGATTTTCTCATCCGGGAATTTTTACAGGGGGGTAAGGGATGAGTGCTACTCCACATATTTCATATTTAAAAACCCAAATTACCCATTACCAAACCCTGATTCACCAAGTTAACTACCGCATTAACCGACTCAAAAGAGCTCAACCAACTACTCAAAGAGCCCAATACATCAATTACCATCAGCTTAAAGCCCGTCGTACTTTACGACATGATTATTACAATCATTTACATTATTACCAGAATTATTTAGATCTTCTTTCTGGTTGCTAATTATCTTTGCTTATTTCACAGATGTCTCGTCCTAAGCCTCCTTCCAAGGCTTTGGTCCCATCTTCTAGTCGACCTAGTCAACCTTTTGTCCCTCCTCCTTTGGAGTTAAGAGGACAATACCCTGAACCCATTCAAATGATCAATCGTTACCAACTTCTTGGTAACACTTATTCATCTGCATTGGCTTCTGATCCATTTGCTTCCAGTCAGTCAGTTTCAGTTACTCCTTTCCCTGCTAACCCAGTCAGGTCATCTCGATCTGATTATGTTAAATCCCATGTTACCAATTTGTTTTATAAAGAACCTGGTCATCCTAAAGGTCAACTAATCAATGATCTTGCTAAATTCCATTTCCCCTCTGGATGCCATTTCCTCCTTTCTCATCCAGAGAAAACCCTTGCCTATTACAAAGATATCTTACTTAATCACCATTCAGTCTTAATCAAACCTATTCAGGACCGAACCTATGCCTACAAGGTTCTTTACCATTCACTCTATATTCACAATATTGTTTCTCTTGCTGAATGGGGTAATCCTAACCAGCTTCGAGATCTCCCTGGTCATTCAATTCAATATAATTACCATGATTATGTTGATGCTTGGTTCAAACTCTTTCTGTACCAAAATGAGTCATTCAGTCACTCCTGGTTCATCTCCTTTGATCAAAAATTCAAATCCGAATTACCCACTTGGTTTCTGAGATGGTGGACTCATTATGGCCCCATTTCCGACATACTTCCTGATAATCTCATTGAGGTTATAAATTACTTCTCCACTGTTTATCCATTCACTACTCATCAAAATCAATTCCCATTTTTGCTCCTTTTTATATCCAAATACAAAGTCCCATGGATATTTAAATGGCATTATGGAATTATTGATAACATAATTATCCGACAACACACAGTCAAATGGTGGGCTAAGTTCAATGTGCCCAGAATTATTGAAATTGTTTATGAAGAGTTTCCTCCTGATCAATGTGCTCCAACTCCTGCCATGATCAAAGCCCAGCAGAACCCAACTGCTGCAATCAGCCAAGGAAGTCAGCCCAGTCTTCCTCCAATCAATCTTGGAAGCCCCTCATCTAGTGGTTCCAAGCCCAAATCATCCAAGTCAAAGTCCAAGGCCAAAGCTCCTGTTATACCAGCTCAGCCTCAATCCAAGTCCAAATCAAAATCCAAGGCTAAGGCCCAGTCAAAGCCCATTTCACCTCCTGCTCAGCCCAAGGTAAAGTCTAAGTCATCAAGAGATGAAATGCTCCAGTTGGCCCGCCAATTAGTGGACCAAGCTCAAGCCCAATCAACCAGTTCCGAAGAAGGTTCAGAAGGCTCAGACAAGTCTTCTGAAGGTTCAACTACTCAATCCATTCCATATGGACGACCCGAGTTCCAAGATGCTCAGGATCCATATGCCTAGTCAACATAGGATTCTTTATAAATTCAAATTGGCTTCAATCAATACTCTCTTGAGAAAAGCTGCCAATTTGTATTTATTCTGATTCCTTTATTCACATGTTCCACCGAAAGTGATGAATAGTAAAGGTTACTGTTCATTTTTTATTCACTCACTATTCAGTCAATCAACTTTGTTAAAGCTGCTCAACTGTTCAATCAATCAGCCGAAAGCAACCGACAGCTCTGCTCAGTCTTCCATGCTGCCAGCTGCCTTCATGATTCAGCCAGATCACATGCTGCATAGTTAATTTTGTTATTCTATATATTGTAATAACTTGTAATCACTCGGCATCTTTCATTTTCTTCAACCCTTCAGTTTGTAAGAAAAATCAGAGTGCTCTGAGTGAGGTTTACCTTCTCCCGTTCTGTAACCTGTTTACCAGTTAAGATCCTTGCAGTTTACAACAATTGTAAGTGCAAGTTATTTTCTGTATTTTAATTACAAAGTTTTATTTAAATGGTTTTGGTTTAAGTGCTGTGCTTTCCAATTCTGTTGATTTAATTTGGTTCATATTTAATTTCGTAATCCATTTTCTTCATCTTATCTCAAATTCTCTCAAATTCTCTCAAATTTATATTTGAGAGAATTTGAGAAAAGCCTAACCCTTCTTTAAAAAAAAAAAAATTATGGATAAAATAATAAGTCCCACAATTATTTATTTATTTATTAGTGGTCATAAAATGTTTACTTGTATATATAATCAACAAAATTATAAATTAAAATTTATTTACATAGATTAAGATAGGAAGTAGGGGTTGAACAAAAACATTCAAAAACAAATCATAAATCAAAGATTTAATTGTAATGAAAACAATAATAAATTAATTTAGGGCATGAGTGCAGCTGAATATATTTATATATATATATATATATATTGTTGAAAGTAATATTTTTCTGATTTTTAGGTGGCAAATTAAAAGAGTTTTTTTTTTTTTTTTTCTAAAAGAGTTACGCCACATATATATTTTTTAATTAGAGCATGTATTTTCTTAATTACATGTAGAGTTTTACAGAAATTCAAACCTAATTTAAATTCTATTAATTTTACCTAATTTATATGAACTTTATTTAACAAATATTTCTTTTAAATATATTTTTATGGTAAATTGAGATAATTCACAAACCCAATACCAATTTTGCGTTTCACGTTTTTCTTCTTAATTCTTTCAAGGATATTAGAATTTTTTTTAATGCTAAATTGCCTCTTTTTTTTCCTTCTTATTTTCTTATGCATTATTCTATACCCAATACCAATTCTATATTATGAATTTTTTGTTTAAATTTTATAGTGATTCTATATATGAAATTATACTTTATTTCCAGCATTATTTTATATAATCACAACTCACAAAAGAAAAAACTTGCGTAACAATGATACTCTTGAGGTGTCACGACCCGCTCCCCGTACCCAAGGGTTAAGCATCGTGATGGCCAGTAACTGAGGTTGCCTCCGGTCAATTCTTAAACAAATTAATAAACGCAAGCGGAAGAAATATTTAAGTAAGGGTACCAAAATAATCATTAGAGCTTCTATTTTTATTACAAAATTTATTGACCAAAAAGACCGATATTTACATATAAAAAATCATAAAAATACTGTGTGTGTGTCTATTCCGCAGCCCCGCATCTAAGACTTTCCAAAGGCTATTTTTGAATTACATTGTTTCCTGAAAATTGGTAAACAACTATAAGCACATGGTAGAGTGAAAATATTATACCAAGAGTATAAGGGACACGAAATAACCATGGATAGTTAGTTAGGCCAAAACATTTACATAACTCAGTTTGGTAAATAAATCATTAGTAATCAAATCATTTAAGTAGCAGAAACTGAAATATAGATATTATGTAAATATATAACCATAACCACGGTACTGAACAGAACAGAACAGAGGTCACAGAAGTGACAGTCAGAACAGAGGTACGGATTCAAGAGGTGGCTCGTACGGATTCTAGAGGTGGCTGCCACGATAATGTAGCACTTAGCTCCGCACAGCACTTTGGTCCGCGCAGAACAGAGGTACGGATTCAAGAGGTGGCTCGTGCGGATTCTAGAGGTGGCTCCCACAATAGTGTAGCACTTAACTCCGCACAGCACTTTGGTCTGCACAGAACAGAGGTCAATGGATCTGAGGGCCACAAAGTAATCAACCACTATCAAAGATCCTTTCACCTTCCACTATTTTTTTTTCTTTCATTTTCTTCCTTTCCTTTTCCTTTTTTCTCTCTTCTTTCTTATTTCCTTTCTTTCTTTTCTTTCTTCTTTCTTTTTCCTTTTCTCTTTGCCCAGGTGAAACGCCTACTCCCTATTTATAGGGAGGTGCGGCCATTCATCCGCCAACGCGTGGCTTACGCGTCCCTTTCCCTCAGATTTAATTCATAATTATATAGATTTATTCTTATCCTTCATAGATATTTAAGATAATTACCTTTCGATCCAATATTTTAATATAATTATATAAATTAATTAATTCCTAATTAAATTACACTTTATTATATACTAATAGAAAATTAATTATTTATTTAATACCACACCTATTATTATTATTTATATTATCTATATTATTATTATTTATATTTTGACCCCTAAACTTTTAATAATTATATTATTTTACAAAATTACGCATAATAATATATAATAAATTATATATTTTTCTAACTGAGATTAAATAATATTAATATAAATTTTACAGAATAATTAACAATCTGGGTTGTTACAATCTTCCCTCCTTTTAAAATTTCGTCCTCGAAATTTGTTATATGTGCAAACTATCTGCTGCGCACTCTGATAAATATATATTAGATGATTAATCTGATAGAAAATACTACCTCAAAAAAAAAAAACTTTATCAAAAATAACTCACTATCTAGTTGTCAAAAATTGTTTTAGGCCAAAATAATAAATAAGGAGCGACTTTAAAAACTTTTCACTCGTTTTGTTTATGATAAAAATAAATAAAAATGAGAACACAATGACAGAATTATATGCAAGAATTGAAAATTTTGAGATGAATTTTCATTGATGGGAAATAGTTTCAAAATTAGTATCTTTATAATTTGAATCCACTTTTAAAAAAATCAAAATAATTTTTTTTTGAATACTGAACTGAAAATTATATGTATTTAATTATATTATAATTTTGGTAGGTGATTGAACCCGACATTCTTCTTTTTTTGTCCTTCTTTTACTATAATAAATATAAATTATATCTAATATCCTTCACAAATTAGGCACAATAAAAAAAAAATTATTATTATATATATATATCATATAAAATTATAATATAATTAAATCGACTAACAAAATGTAATATGTAGGTATTAATTACGCGCTATCCTACTTTCTAAATGTGCGTGTCCTATGCTCCAATGATATTTTTTAAAAAAAAAAAAAAAAAAACCATTGCTCTGATACCACTTGTCACGACCCGCTCCCCGTACCCAAGGGTTAAGCATCGTGATGGCCAGTAACTGAGGTTACCTCCAGCCAATTCTTAAATAAATTAATAAACGCAAGCGGAAGAAATATTTAAGTAAGGGTACCAAAATAATTATTGGAGTTTCTATTTTTATTACAAAATTTATTGACCAAAAAGGCCGATATTTACATATAAAAAATCATAAAAATATTGTGTGTGTGTCTATTCCGCAGCCCCGCATCTAAGACTTTCCAAAGGCTATTTTTGAATTGCATTGTTCCCTGAAAATTGGTAAACAACTATAAGTACATGACAGAGTGAGAAATATTATACCAAGAGTATAAGGGACACGAAATAACCATGGATAGTTAGTTAGGCCAAAACATTTACATAACTCAGTTTGGTAAATAAATCATTAGTAACCAAATCATTTAAGTAGCAGAAACTGAAATACAGATATTATGTAAATATATAACCATAACCACGGTACAGAACAGAACATAACAGAGGTCACGGAAGTGACAGTCAGAATAGAGGTACGGATTCAAGAGGTGGCTCGTACAGATTCTAGAGGTGGCTGCCACGATAATGTAGCACTTAGCTCCGCACAGCACTTTGGTTCGCACAGAACAGAGGTACGGATTCAAGAGGTGGCTCGTGCGGATTCTAGAGGTGGCTCCCACAATAGTGTAGCACTTAACTCCGCACAGCACTTTGGTCCGCATAGAACAGAGGTCAATGGATCAGAGGGCTACAAAGTAACCAAACAGAGGCCAATGGTTATTTAAGTCCCCCAAGGCGTGGGACTCCCGTGGTGGTACTTACAAAACATAATTGTATATAAGGTCATAGCCAAATATTCTTTAAAATATAAACAAATATATCCATGGGTTTCCTTTTAAACAAATACGGTTCAGAAATAAAACCACGTAACTGAAACCTTTATAAAATATGACTTTTATTAATATACTAATAAAACATAATTTGTGTAAAATAGATTTTGGTAAGTCAAAATATAAGTAAAATATATTTTGAAGACTCAAGATATAATATAACTCACATTAACTTTAATACCTTACTCTTTTTTTCCACTATCAAAGATCCTTTCATCTTCCACTATTTTTTTTTCTTTCCTTTTCTTACTTTCCTTTTCCTTTTTTCTCTCTTCTTTCTTCTTTCATTTCTTTCTTTTCTTTCTTCTTTCTTTTTCCTTTTCTCTTTGCCCAAGTGAAACGCCTACTTCCTATTTATAGGGAGGTGCGGCCATTCATTAGCCAACGCATGGCTTACGCGTCCCTTTCTCTCAGATTTAATTCATAATTATTGATTAAGGCCGAAATGTACATCATTGAGGCCGTTAATTATAATCTTTTAACTTCACTTGCTGGTCAAACTGTATATTTTATGTGTGTTGAATGTCAATCAGGTTGTACATCGTCGGAGCATAAAATGGGCAAAAAGACAAAATTTGGACAGAGTTGACTTTTTCTGGAAAAGTCAAACTGATGTTTTAAACCTGTTTGGAAGTGAGTAGAAGTATAAAAAGAAAAGGAAAGGCTTTTCTAGGGTTCTGAAATTGTTTGACCTAAAGAGAGAGGCTAGGGTTTGGAAGGGAAAGGAACAAAAGCTTCAAGACTTCCATGGTGGTTTCTTCTCATCTTCTTCCTCTTCCACTCCTCCATGAGTGGCTAGTCATCTTTTCTAGGGTTTTGAAGAAACCCTAGCCATGTAATAGGTTTTTCTTTTTGATTTTATATTATGTAAAGGTTTGAACCATTGTATGGTGTTTTAGAAATTCTTTATATATAATTTTCATTATTCTTTCGAATATTTGACTTTCTGTGATTGTTAAATATTATCCATACAATTGTTTTCTTTTCCTTCACATTCAAGGTATGGGACGAACCATGCTACGGAACGAGTCGTATCACTACCTTAGTTTAGAGTGAACGATTCGTATTACTTGAGATGGTTCGTGCTCGTACATTGAATGTGATGATCTTCTTGTCAAATGCTTCGAACTTGTAGTTGCGAAACATTAATCCGTTCAAACCATAGCATAATTGATTTCAATTAGAAACCCTAATTATGTGGTTAGTGGTGAATTCTCTACCCTAGGATTTTTCCCCAATTCAGTAAACCTAGATTTCAATTATTCTTGATAATTCAATTTCTTAGTTTAATTTATTATTAAATTAGGTTATAACATTCAATCTTTTTATCAAAATTAATTTAGGAATTTATAATTAAATTAGTTTAATTTCACAATAGTCCCTGTGGATCGATACCTGGACTTGCCATTATTCTGATTGAATTTGGTATAGTTTAGTATTTATTTTGGTGTGTTCAACGACCCATCAAATTTTGGCGCCGTTGCCGGGGACTTCTGGCGAAATTAGTTAATTTAAAGTTACATTCTTATTTTAATTTTTAGCTTAGGATTTTATACTTTTGGTGTTGCTAAGTGTGCAGAGCATTTGAAATTTGAGCTATCATTGAAGTGCAAGCGGAGCGCAGCTGAGCAAAAAATAAAACCGCAGCACTAAAGTGAGTAAACAGAAGCAAACACTCACAAGCAAAGCACCAAAGTGCTAAAACGAAAGTCAAAACTCAACTGGGGGCTGGAGACAACGTCTACATGTCAAGCATCCGCAAGACGAGTAAAGCGTTTTCGTTAAACCGCTGTGAGTATTTCTTCCTTTGGTATTTTGCTTTCATACTTAGTACACAGAGTCGAACTTATTGTGTGTCTGTGGGTAGTGTATGCACGGGCGTCGTTCTTGTCGCCCTGAATTGTGGTGTTTGGACCTTGAACTAGAAAGGACCCTTAGGAGACTTAGGGCTTCTGCCCGTGTTCCTAGGCTTGATATTCATACATTGAGCCATTAGAGATGGCAGATCCTAATGTCCCGAATGTGCCCAACCGGACACTTAAGGATTATTTTACACCCACTGCATATACATCACCATCATGCATCCAATTGCCCAACACCACTGCTGCTCATTATGAGATTAAGTCCAGCACCATACAAATGCTCCCATCATTCCATGGACTAACTCATGATGACCCTTATAAGCATTTGAATGAATTTCTGGAAATTTGCTCGACAGTGAGGATCCAGAATTTCACAAATGAGGCCTTAATGTTGCGATTGTTTCCATTCTCGTTAAAGGATAAAGCCAAACACTGGCTAAATTCTTTACCTGCTAATTCAATCACAAGTTGGGACCAATTACAGCAACGGTTCTTGGAGAAGTACTTTCCCATAGGTAAAACCAACCAACTTAGGCGAGCCATCACAAACTTTGCTCAAATGGATGGCGAGCAATTCCATGAGACGTGGGAAAGACTTAGAGACCTTCTCCAACAGTGTCCCCACCACCAAGTGCCTGATTGGCAACTTGTTCAAACATTCTATTATGGCTTAACTGAGCCACACCGCCAAATGGTGGATTCGTCCTGTGGTGGGACATTTATGTCTAAAATGATGCCGAGGCATGGCAATTGTTTGAGAACTTAAGTGATAATTCCCTTCACCATGCCTCCGCAGCCCGGCAAGTCCGGCAACCCGTAGTTGGAGCCCCGAAAAGAGGGGGCATTTATGAGGTCGGGCAAAACTAGAGTTAGCCCAACAAGTAGAGGCATTGTCCCGCAAGATGGACCAATTATTAGCTACGGGACATGCCCCTACCCAGCAAGTTCAGCCTCAATTCACGAGGCATGTGTTATTGTGCGAGCCCTGCTCATGACTTGAGTGAGTGCCCTTCGGCATCACAATTTCCGGAGTTAGTCCAAGAGCATGTGAATGTGGCTCAAGGATTCTCCAACCCGGGTAATGACCCATACTCCAACACATATAATCCGGGATGGAGAAATCACCCTAATTTCTCATGGAGACCCCCTTCACAAGGCACTTCTTATAATCCTCCACCACCAAGGCAGAATTTCAATAATTTTGCCAACCAATCATCCTACCAACCACCGCAACCTTATCGACCCCCACAACCGTACCGGCAACCACAACCCCCGTCTGTTCCTCAGGGCAACTCTGCCTTTGAGACTCAGGTGTTGGAAGTTCTCTCAGAACTTAAGGGGTTAGCACCGATAGTTCACTCCCACACTCACTCTATTGCCAAGATAGAGACCCAATTGGGTCAAATAGCTAACAACATGAATCGGAGAGAGGAGGGAAAATTACCAAGTCAAACTGTGGCCAACCCAAAGGGACAATACGGGGCAGAGAGTTCGGGTGGGAATGGAAAGCAACATGAGCAAGTGCAGGCGGTGGTTGCTTTGAGAAGTGGTAGGGAGTTAGAGCCTCAGTCAGTTGCGTCTGATGCAACTAGAGTTAGGAGGGGTGACCACGGTGGTTCACCCAGTGAGAGCATGGATGAGGGGGCAACACTTAAGAGGGATGACTTAGTCCCTAGTACTTCATTTGAGCCCAAGGCACCATATGTGCCTAAGGCACCCTTTCCCCAGTGCCTTGATACACCGTCCCCTTTTAATAAGAAGGCGGCATCTATGGAGGCAATGATGGATGTATTTAAACAGGTAAAAATCAACCTCCCCCTGTTGGAGGCGATTAAGCAAGTACCATCATATGCCAAATTTCTGAAGGACCTTTGTACGCAAAAGCGTAAATCTAGGACACATGTGTCCCAAAAGGTCCTACTCACGGAGCAAGTAAGCTCCATCTTGTTGAATGACACACCTCCTAAGCTTAAGGACCCGGGAGCCCCAACCATTGCATGCATTATAGGGGACCATTTCATTGATAGGGCCTTATTGGATTTAGGGGCTAGTGTCAATTTGTTGCCGTACTCTGTGTACGAGGAATTTGGGCTTGGCGAGTTGAAGCCCACTACTGTCACTCTTCAATTGGCTGACCGGTCCCTCAGAGTGCCACGTGGCATGATTGAGGATGTACTAGTTAAGGTTGATAGGTTCTACTTCCCTGTTGACTTTTTGGTGTTAGATATGGAACCGGTAGCCAGTTCTAAGAAACAAATCCCGGTAATCTTAGGTCGACCTTTCTTGGCTACGGCCAATGCATGCATCAATTGTCGGACCGGGGTTATGGAAGTTTCATTTGGCAACATGCAAGTGAAACTTAATATTTTCCAAGCATCCCAACAACCTCATGAGAGAAGGAGTGCTTATTAGTGGATGTTGTGGATGAGATTGTGGAGGAGGCTTTGCCCTCCATTCTTGTAGAGGACCCTTTAGAGAAGGTATTAAAATTGTTGGATGCGGGTATTATATACCCCATCTCAGATAGCAAGTGGGTGAGTCCCACACAAGTGGTGCCCAAGAAATCGGGCATCACCGTTGTTGAGAATGAGGGAGGAGAGTTAGTCCCCACACGAACCACTACTGGGTGGCGAGTGTGCATTGATTATAGGAGACTAAATTCCTCGACTAGGAATGATCATTTTCCTTTACCCAGGGGTTTGATGGACCCATTTTATTATGCTTGATAGATTGATTCCTTATTTTTTTATTTTTATTTTTTTTCTCTTTCTTTTCCTTCTATGCTATTTGTTTTTCTTTGTTCTCGTCATGTTTTATTAGCGTCTAGGAGACTTTAAATCCTCTAAAGGTGTAATTCCTTTGGTTTTGCCGTGCCCGAACGGCATCTGACGGTCTGGTATAGCCACCTAACCGTGTTTGTAGTGAGTTCCTAGGAGACCAACTGAGACGGTGGAAACTAGAGTTCGAATGGCAAAGCTAGAACACAAAGTTTGGGATTTCCGAGACTAGAGTCTGGTTTAAATACCAGGGGTGTGGAGATTGCTTCAAACTACCTCGGCTTGAACTCTGTATGGCAGCCCCGTAGGTTGAGGTAGCTTTATGCGCCTCGATTCTGGATACCGAATCAACCTAGTCTGTCACCCTGTTGTTGGAGAATAGAGAAAGTTACAACACAGTTAGGGAGAAAAGTAGTACCCGTGGTTTTCGCGTGAAGATTATACTTTAGTGGGCATTTCGTTATGTTTTTATGTGCTATATTATTTCGGATGTCATTGAAGGTAGAAATGGTTAAGTATATTTGGGTTGTACTAGCCCGAAGGCTTAAACTACGCTGGGTTTTATTACCTGGGGGATTTGAAGTGGCAACTTTATGTCATAACTCTGGTGCCTTTTATAGGTGCTGAGAGTTAGTTTAAAAAAAAAAAAAAAATGCTTTCATGTTTATTTTCTGTGTTTTTTTTTAAAAAAAAAAAGGGTTATACTTGTTCAATTTAAAAATAAAAATAAAAAAATAAAAATAAAATAAAAAAATTTTGTTATTATACATGTCCAATTGTAAACAAATTCAAATTAAAAAAAAAAAAAAAATTCTTTGCATAGGTTGCCCCCTGCTTTATAAGCAGGTGCGGCGGCGGAATCCTTCACCGAGCCGCACGTGCGGCTTGGGCCCCGCACGTGCGGGACGCCGATTGAAAAAAAAAAAAAAAAAAAAATTCCGCGAGGGAGGGACAAATCGCCGCAGGTGCGGGAAAATGGTAAGTGGAGCGCCGCAATTTGGACAATTGTTTTATTTCTTTATTTATTTTTATTTTTTTTATTATTTTAATTTCATTTTTCATTTATTTAAGTAAATAAATTTTAAATAAATACATAAATAAATTTTAAAAATAAATAATACATATACAATTATTTTATTTATAATTTTTTTATTTAAAAAAAAATCGACTTTTATTTTTTTATTTTTTTTTAATTTTCTATTTTCTATTTTAAAAAAAAACTCAGAAAGCATGGTGCTAACAATAATCTTAATTTAGTTTTTTTTTATTTGCTATATTTGTTTAGTTTAAATTGCTTTGTAGTGATTCTGGTTAGTTTAATTAGTTAGTAGATTTTGGTTTTATTTTTATTTTTATTTTATTATACTTGTGTAGTTAGTGATGTTATTTTTATTTTTCTTCTATACTGTAATTTTCATTTAATTAATAAGTAATTTAGTTTTTATTTTCTTTTATTTTTTTTAATTTTCTTCTCTTTTATTTTTCAAAAAATAATAATATATACAAAAAAAAAGAAAAAAGAAAATCGGTTCGTTTAGGCTATTTTATTATATACTTCAGTTTAGTTTAATTTAATTTATAATTTAGTTAATTTAATTTAAGATCATTTTTTTTATTCATTTATTTAATTATTTTCGTTTTTATTTACCAAAAAAAAGAAAAAAAAAAGAGAAGGGGGAATTGCATGTGGGACATTAGTGGGCCAACTTGTGCTTTCACATTTTATTTTATTCTCATGATTGGTTCTACGATTTTGTGTCTATTTGCTTTTGGTGTGTGCAGGCTATGAGTCGAACGTGTATCTGCTCGGGCCTCCAAAAATGTCAGAGGTCCCAGTATTTCCCGCCACCACCACCACCACCGGCTTCCCCGTAGTCCCCACCTGTATCTTACTTTGTCTCTTTTATTTTTCTTTTTATTTCCCTTTTTGTTCTTCTTCTTCCAAAAAAAAAAAAACAGTGTGAAGTGTATACATGTTACTCTGCCTACCTGGATGTGCACCTGCAATTCTGGTAATATTCTCTCATTTCTCTTTACTTTTCCATTGAGGACAATGCCATATTCAAGTTGGGGGATGAGGGTTATATTTTCTTTTGTGCATTTCTTTTTGGCTCATAATTCATGCTTATACCTGTTTCACTTGATTGCATTACTTCACTTGATGTGACTTTTTGCTAGTTAGGGTGATGATATTTGCATATGATATTTGGAGATCATAGTAGACTTGTATGAAAAGAGTTTATTGGGTAGATACTTGCATGTGATGTTTACACGAGGAGAGTTGTTTGTGTTTGTGATTTTAGTACACTTGTCATGAGTATGCCTTAATTCACATGAACACACTATCATAGCAGTGATCTTTTTATTATAATCCTGGTGTACATCATTGATAATAGCTAGAGTTACAAAAAGAATAAATGCGGAGCCAAGATTCTTAAAAAAAAAAAAAAAAAAAAAAAAAAAAACTTGACTTGTTTGGGTTCGTAGCCTTTTTAACTCGAGTTATTAAGCCCGTAGGGGTGTCTCTACACCTAATGCCTAAAACCGTCTGGTTTGGGAGTCATTGGCCCAAAACTTGCTATATGGGTTGATTAGAAAGCTTAAGGGACTTAGACATTGCACAGTTAAGGAAAATAAGAAGAATAACTTGTTCGGATTCGTAGCCTTTTCAACTCGAGTTATTAAGTCCGTAGGGGTGTCTTTACACTAGTGCCCTAAAACCGTCTGGTTTGGGAGTCATTGGCCCAATGCTTGTTACATGGGTTGATTAGAAAGCTTAATGGATCAGGATATTGCACAGTCAAAAAAAAAAAAAAAAAAAAAAAAAAAAAAAAAAAAAAAAACTACTTTTGAGAATCTTGGCTGCAACAGGTTGGTTTTTTTTGTATATGTTGGGTGTTATTATGAGTTACACTGGGCTATTATAGTGGATAGTTAACTAATATGTAGGTTGCACTTTACACCAAGGGTACTCATGACTGGTTTACTAGCATGCACAAGTACAGGGGATTTTACTTTTGTATTAACTGAATTGTGGTTTTGACTCAATAGGTTCCATCATGCTTGTCCACTGTGCCTTTAATGACTCATGATGTCTCCATATCACACTGTAGTGGCACATAAGTTGATTGTTAGGTGGATTAGTGTGATCAATTGTTATTGAGTATATATGAATATGCTAATGTTTGTGGGTATCATTTCTGGAACCCTCACGAGACTTTACTCCACTTGAGGTAACTTGTGGTTTAAAGGCTTGTTGCATATGCTAAATGTAACCGTTTTTCCCACGAAAGAGGAAATAGATAGATTTTGTTTTATTTTATTTTACTTGCTGAGGACTAGCAAGTAGTAAGTTGGGGGATGTGATTAAGGCCGAAATGTACATCATTGAGGCCGTTAATTATAATCTTTTAACTTCACTTGCTGGTCAACTGTATTTTATGTGTGTTGAATGTCAATCAGGTTGTACATCGTCGGAGCATAAAATGGGCAAAAGACAAAATTTGGACAGAGTTGACTTTTTCTGGAAAAGTCAAACTGATGTTTTAAACTTGTTTGGAAGTGAGTAGAAGTATAAAAAGAAAAGGACAAGGCTTTTCTAGGGTTCTGAAATTGTTTGACCTAAAGAGAGAGGCTAGGGTTTGGAAGGGAAAGGAACTCAAAGCTTGAAGGACACTTCCATGGAGGTTTCTTCCTCATCTTCTTCCTCTTTCCACTCTTCTATGAGTGGCTAGCCATCTTTTCTAGGGTTTTGAAGAAACCCTAGCCATGTAATAGGTTTTTCTTTTTGATTTTATATTATGTAAAGGTTTGAACCATTGTATGGTGTTTTAGAAATTCTTTATATATAATTTTCATTATTCTTTCGAATATTTGACTTTCTGTAATTGTTAAATATTATCCATACAATTGTTTTCTTTTCCTTCACATTTAAGGTATGGGACGAACCATGCTACGAGGAACGAGTCGTATCACTACCTTAGTTTAGAGTGAACGATTCGTATTACTTGAGATGGTTCGTGCTCGTACATTGAATGTGATGATCTTCTTGTCAAATGCTTCGAACTTGTAGTTGCGAAACATTAATCCGTTCAAACCATAGCATAATTGATTTCAATTGGAAACCCTAATTATGTGGTTAGTGGTGAATTCTCTACCCTAGGATTTTTCCCCAATTCAGTAAACCTAGATTTCAATTATTCTTGATAATTCAATTTCTTAGTTTAATTTATTCGTTATTAAATTAGGTTATAAACAACCAATTTTTATCAAAATTAATTTAGGAATTTAATAATTAAATTAGTTTAATTTCACAATAGTCCCTGTGGATCGATACCTGGACTTGCCATTATTTTGATTGAATTTGGTATAGTTTAGTATTTATTTTTGGTGTGTTCAACGACCCATCAATTATATAGATTTATTCTTATTCTTCATAAATATTTAAGATAATTACCTTTTGATCCAATATTTTAATATAATTATATAAATAAATTAATTCCTAATTAAATTACACTTTATCATATACTAATAGAAAATTAATTATTTATTTAATACCTCACCCATTATTATTATTATTTATATTATCTATATTATTATTATTTATATTTTGACCCCTAAACTTTTAATAATTATATTATTTTACAAAATTACGCATAATAATATATAATAAATTATATATTTTTCGAACTGAGATTAAATAATATTAGTATAAATTTTACAGAATAATTAACAATCTAGGTTGTTACAATCTTCCCTCCTTTTAAAATTTCGTCATCGAAATTTGTTATATGTGCAAACTATCCGCTGCGTACTCTGATAAATATATATTAGATGATTAATCTGATAGAAAATACTACCTCAAAAAAAAAAAAAAACTTTATCAAAAATAACTCGCTATCTAGTTGTCAAAAATTATTTTAGGCCAAAATAATGAATAAGAAGCGACTTTAAAAACTTTTCACTCGTTTTGTTTACGATAAAAATAAATAAAAATGAGAACACAATGATAGAATTATATGCAAGAATTGAAAATTTTGAGATGAATTTTCATTGATGGGAAATAGTTTCAAAATTAATATCTTTATAATTTGAATCCACTTTTAAAAAAACATCAAAATAATTTTTTTTTTGAATACTGAACTGAAAATTATATGTATTTAATTATATTATAATTTTGGTAGGTGATTGAACCCGGAATTCTTCTTTTCTTGTCCTTCTTTTACTATAATAAATATAAATTATATCTAATATCTTTCATAAATTAGGCACACGAAAAAAAAAATATATTATATATATATCATATAAAATTATAATATAATTAAATCGACTAACAAAATGTAATATGTAGGTATTAATTACCCGCTATCCTACTTCCTAAATGTGCGTGTCCTATGCTCCAAAGATTTTTTTTTTAAAAAAAAAAAAAAAAACATTGCTCTGATACCATTTGTCACGACCTGCTCTCCGTACCCAAGGGTTAAGCATCGTGATGGCCAGTAACTGAGGTTACCTCCAGCCAATTCTTAAACAAATTAATAAACGCAAGCGGAAGAAATATTTAAGTAAGGGTACCAAAATAATCATTGAAATTTCTATTTTTATTACAAAATTTATTGACCAAAAAGGCCAATATTTACATATAAAAAATCATAAAAATACTGTGTGTGTCTATTCCGCAGCCCCGCATCTAAGACTTTGCAAAGGCTATTTTTGAATTGCATTGTTCCCTGAAAATTGGTAAACAACTATAAGCACATGGCAGAGTGAGAAATATTATACCAAGAGTATAAGGGACACGAAATAACCATGGATAGTTAGTTAGGCCAAAACATTTACATTACTCAGTTTGGTAAATAAATCATTAGTAGCCAAATCATTTAAGTAGCAGAAAATGAAATACAAATATTATGTAAATATATAACCATAACTACGGTACAGAACAGAACAGAACAGAGGTCACAGAAGTGACAGTCAGAACAGAAGTACGGATTCAAAAGGTGGCTGCCACGATAATGTAGCACTTAGCTCCGCACAGCACTTTGGTCCGCACAGAAAAGAGGTACGGATTCAAGAGGTGGCTCGTGCGGATTCTAGAGGTGGCTCCCATAATAGTGTAGCACTTAGTTCCGCACAGCACTTTGGTCCGCACAGAACAGAAGTCAATGGATCAGAGGGCCACAAAGTAACCAAACAGAGGCCAATGGTTATTTAAGTCCCCCAAGGCGTGGGACTCTCGTGGTGGTACTTACAAAACATAATTGTATATAATGTCATAGCCAAATATTCTTTAAAATATAAACAAACATATCCATGGGTTTCCTTTTAAACAAATAGGGTTCAGAAATAAAACCACGTAAATGAAACCTTTATAAAACATAATTTTTATTAATATACTAATAAAACATAATTTGTGTAAAATAGATTTTGGTAAGTCAAAACATAAGTAAAATATATTTCGAAGACTCAAAATATAATATAACTCACCTTAACTTTAATACCTTACTTTTTCTTTCCACTATCAAAGATCCTTTCATCTTCTACTATTTTTTTTTCTTTCCTTTTCTTCCTTTCCTTTTCCTTCTTTCTCTCTTCTTTCTTCTTTCCTTTCTTTCTTTTCTTTCTTCTTTCTTTTTCCTTTTCTCTTTGCCCAGGTGAAACGCCTACTCCGTATTTATAGGGAGGTGAGGCCATTCATCAGCCAACGCGTGGCCTATCTTTTCCTCAGATTTAATTTATAATTATATAGATTTATTCTCATGATATTTAAGATAATTACCTTTTGATCCAATATTTTAATATAATTTATAAATAAATAAAATTCCTAATTAAATTACACTTTATCATATTCTAATAGAAAATTAATTACACCACACCCATTATTATTTATATATCTATATTATTATTTATATTTTGACTCCTAAACTTTTAATAATTATATTATTTTACAAAATTACGCATAATAATATATAATAAATTATATATTTTTCGAACTGAGATTAAATAATATTAGTATAAATTTTACAGAATAATTAAAAATCTAGGTTGTTACATGAGGAACCTCTAAAGTTTGGATTTACTACTTTAGTTACTTTTTTAATTGCTAAACAGTAAATTCTTTTACATTTTGACATCATATTACAGATGATTAATCACTTCACACACTAAGATGTATCTATCGTTTGAATGTTTTCATTATTTTTTCTTTTTGCATTTAGATGTTATGTGATCCTTTCTTGGTTAGTCGTTGTTGAAGTTCTTTTATATAGTTGATATTTTAATTTAATTAAGAATGTTTATTTTATAATTTTATAATTTAGTATATATATTATGTAAAATCATTATATGATAATCCAACCAAAACATATTTATATTTAATTTTTTTATTAAATTTTATATAATTTCTATTTTTACATGTTTTTATTTTTCAAATGAATATAAAAGAAAATTAAATAGTTAGAATTACTTTTAATTTTATATTATTAATTCTTCTTCTAATTTAACTATTATTTTTAATATCAAAATGAGTATTTATTTTATTATTTTATAATTTAATATATATCATACATAATTATTATATGATAATTACAACTCTATAAAGCGATAAAACTAAAATTATCAAAATACACAAATAATTTAAATAAAATTAATATATATATCTATATAAGTATTCAAGTAACATTTTTTATAGAACGATAGCGCCAATATTATCAAAATAGATAATTAAAATCATATTTAAATTTTAATTTTAAATTAAATTTAAAATTATTCTTTTATAATATACACATCGTACCATTAAATATATCTTGAAAAAAAAAATAACACGTGCATTATAATTAATATAAGAATTTGTTTTTCAATATAGACCCAAAATATTTATATAACTTGATTTTGCCCCCAAGGTTTTTGGTCCCTTCTAATTTATGGCCCATAATTCACAAAAACATATGGGATTTAAAAACTCCTTGCTTTTCTTAAACGTAACAATGTAAAATTTTAAAAAAAAAAATTTAGTATATTTTTTTCAAACAGAATACTCCAATAAATGTAACACACAAAAAAAATCTTAATATACTTTTTTTCAAATATAGCACTCTAATGTAATACTCTAATATAACATCAGAAAACTATACTAGCAGAAATGTAGATTTTCACGTTTGACAACCAACACTTCAACCACCAATTCCTAAAAAAAAAAAAATCTTTTACACCTTACATTTTCATTCACATCCCAAAAGTAAATAAGAAAATTGAAAAAATAAATCACAAAAAGTTATTCATTTAAACTCAAATGATACCAAATCAAATAAATACAAGAAAAATTTACCAAAAAGTCCTAGTTTCTAAAAAGTTGAACCATTTAGTCCTAAGGCCACGTTTGTTTGGCAGATTAGGTTGGATGGGATTATTAGTGAGAGGATTGTTAGTGAAGAGATTGTTAATGTGTGGATTGTTAGTGAGGGGATTAAGTAAAAGTGTGTTTGTTTTGATGATAGTGTGGGAGATGATTAGTGATGGGATTGTTAAATTATTTTTATATAAAATAAATAAATAAATTATTTCTATATTAAAAAAAAATTAAAACAAATATTAAAACAAATAAGAGCACTTGGTAAAAAAAAATAAAATTAAAATAATAAATTTTTTATATAAAATAGACTCAATCCCCTCACTATTTTCCTAATCCCACCTAAAATTCACCCAAGCTAATCCCCCTACAGAGGGGGATTACTAAGCCCCCTTTACTGCTAATCCTATCACATTGTGTTGCATCCAAACAAGGGTTTGGTGGGTCCCACGGATTGTTAATCCAATCCACCCTCCCAAACCCCCAATCAAACATGGCCTAAAAGTTTTCTTATGTTCCATTTAGTTCCATTTATACATCATCATGATATTCATGATGTAAATGAATCTGATGTTTCATTCTATAATTTCAAAATTTATTGAAATCTGATGAACATTAGATATTTAAAATCTAATATTTGAAACATTCATCCTATAATTTCAAACATTATTGAAATCTGATGAACATTAGATGTTTGAAATATTAATCTAATGTTTGAAACATTAATCTGATGTTTGAAACATTGTAATGGGACCTTTCAGTCTATAAGAAAACTTTTAGAACTAAACAGTGTATAAGTTATTAATTTGGGATTTATTGGTGCCTCCCCCTAAATACAATTTTTCAAAACAAAAAAGATTAATTGATTCATAAAAAAAACTCTTAGAAATAAATAGATCAACATTCCCCAATTAAGATTTATAAATAAATTTTCTTAACAATAATATTACAGAAGTTATTGAGGAAAATCCAAGTAATTTATTATAATGAACCCGTTATTCAATAATGATAATACAAACATCATATATTAGAAGAAGCTTGAAATAGTTATGTCGATCATTGATGACTCAAGAGTCAAGAATCCGATTTTGGCCAAATTTTCACTCCCCACCCGCTCCCCTAAAAAACAAAACAAAAACAGAAAAGCAATCATGTGGTTGAGATTCACATTATTTAAGAAAACTACATAATAAGAGAGTTGAATCTATACCACATATCACTATACCATAATCATAATTAATTAGCACAAACACTGTGACGACGAGATTTAAGTTCATTGATCAAAGCAATAGCATCGGCGTTAGATGAGCCACCATGGTCTACAGCATTCTTAGCCTTCTCGCTCACTTCTTTTGCTCGCTTTCTCATCTCCTCCACTTCATGACCACCATTACCAGCCATCAACCACTTCACCGCTGCCTCCACTTTCTCCCTAGTCACCGTCACCTTGGGTTCCCAAATATACGACAACCATTCCTCATTCCCCACTCGAATCCCGGTCTTCAACACATCCACAACGATGCTTTCATTGAAGAATTGATCTGCCATCAATGGCCATGTGATCATCGGAACGCCCGCTCCTATACCCTCAATCGTGGAGTTCCATCCACAGTGTGTCAAGTACCCTCCAGTGTTGGCATGTTCTAAGATTAGCAACTGTGGTGCCCAACTCTTTACTATCAACCCTTGTCCGGACTTAGTCATCCTCTCTTCAAATCCCTCTGGAAGCTTTTTGCCTCGATTTTCGCCTCCTTCCTTCTTTTCTTTCTCTTCTTGGCCGTACTCTGACATATCTCTGGCCATCCAAATGAATGGACAACCAGAAGTCTCGAGCCCATGAGCAACCTCGAGGAACTGTTCAGGAGCCATGCTAGCCTGACTCCCGAAACTAACATAAAGCACTGACTTGGGTTGTTTGGAGTCGAGCCATTTCAAAATTGTATTTCCATCAATGGAGTTCTTTGCACCCCTCTCCGCCTTTTCTTCGAATGCTTTGTTGAAGAGGCACACCGGTCCTACGAGACATAACTTTCTGCCCATTTCATTCTTGAAATACTCAGCATAAGCTGGTTCCAACTCGTAAAAGCTGTTAACTATAACCCCATAGCTTTTTAGCTCAGACTTTAGAACCTCGTCAATTAATTGTCCATAACCAGTTCCTTTCTCCTTAAACCAGTATGGGATTTTACTCTTGGTAAATATGATGTTATCATCGGGGAGACCCGGCAAAGCAAATGTCTCTGCATCAGAATTTACCTTGTCATGTGGTGCATACCGTCGAATGCTCTCTTCACAACACAGAGAAAACAAACCTGCAAAATGAATCAGAATTTTAATAATAGTTATAATATATACACACAAAAATTCATACAAAATTTGTATTCAGAATGATGTGATAGTTTAGGTTGTGTCAATTTAAATTTAAAATCAAAGAGAAAGAAAGGAACAAACCTGTAACATAGAACAAGAACCTGGGAATGCCGAGGCGAGCACCAAGGTCGGCAGTCCAGGGATGGAACATGTCGCTGACGATGCAATCAGGGCGGCGTTCTCGGAGGAGTTGCTCGATGGGTTCATGGAGCTTCTCGAAGGCCATGAAAAGTTTAGCGATAATGCCGGCAGAGGCAGCGAGGAGAGTCTCGCATCCGTCGGGCAAGCCAAAGTCAGAGGTGGGTAATTTGAAGATGTGGAAGTTGATGTCATGGCCTAGTGACTGGTCTCTCTCTATGGTTTTCTGGAAGAGCTGGGCATATGCTGGTGTTATTATTATGGTGACTTTAGCTCCTTGAGCTGCAAATAGCCTTGCTGCATCTATTGCTGGCATAATGTGACCTCTCCCCATTACACTTGGTATGAAGAACATTTCTACTTTTGAATCCATTGTGTGTGTGTGTGTGTGTGTGTGAGAGAGAGAGAGAGAGAGAGAGAGAGAGGCTGAAACTTGATTGCTCTGCTCTGATGTGGGTTGTGTCATGGGATTTATAAGTGGTGCATCATGAGAGAGAGTAGCTAACATTAATCAGTAATGATGTAAAAGTGAACATAATTAAAAGTAAAAAGTTAATTAAATTTTGTTGTCTTCTTTGAAGTTTAATGTTAAAATATTGATTTAGTGGATGTAATGATTATAAATTTTTTTGAGTAAGATATTTGTTAGTTGAAGGAGGTAATTAGAGGTTTGGCGGATTCCCGTGAAACATGCGGAACGCGTAGTCGGTTAATGAGTTAGGCGAGAGTTAATTGATAACTCTAAAAAATAGAGCATTATTCAGTTTTAATGAGTTAAAAATTTAATTAAAAAAAAATTTAAAATTTTAATTCTTAAATTTTAAAGTCAGTTCTAATATTTTGATAGTAGACCTCACTTACTATGATATTTTGGTTTCAGTTGTGATTGGTGGCACTAAATTCAGGGGCACTAATGCCCCGAATTTCTATATTAGGTAAAAAAAAAAAAAAAACTTACCAAAACAGGAAATTAGTGCCATTAGTGCTCAACAAATTAGTGCCACAAATCATTTTTCTTTTGGTTTTGATTTATTTTATTTTTTTTATTCTCATATCATTAGTGTTTTACTAAAATATTAAAATAAATGTTCTGAATCATTATTAATTATTAAAATGTGACGAAAATAAATCTCTCAACATGCAATACTGTCAGACCCGGGCGCGTTTAAATAACATTTTATCAATCTCTGTGCTCAATGCGAATATTCTCTTTGTTGGGATGCTTCAGAAATTTAAAGAGCACTGTTACAACTTGCACGTATATTTTTGTTGTGTCTATGGTCCTGTTTGGTAGAGCTGTGGGAAAGTACTTATAACTTATGTCTAAACAGCTTATAGCTTATAACTATGAACATAAGCTGATTTCTGACTTATAAATTAAGCATCTCCTGCCTCACTCAAAGAATAAGCTGATTTCTGACTTCTAAAAAGTTATAAGCTATAAGCTATAAGTTATAAGTTAAACCAAACACATCAAAATAGCTTAAATTAAGCTGAAAGCTGAAATAAGCAGCTTTTAAGCTGCACCAAACAGGCACTATCTATGAATTAAATCCAATTTAACGCCGTTAACTCTTTCCGTCTATGTTTTCTACACACTCACCCAAGTCACGGATTGGTTATAGGGGTGAGTGTAGTTTAAATTGGTTTGGATTGAGATAAAATTAGAATTAATTCGTTATTTATAGTTCTTGAAAAATTAAAATCAATCTAATCGGTTTAGCACTGCGGATTCATATAATTAAATAATAAAAAAATATAAAATATTTTAATTTTATAAAAATATAAATATAGCATTATATTAGTTTTACAATAGTAACACGTCTTTCCATAATAGTAATATAGAGCAATGGTAGAGGGCCACAAAAAGTGTGGCTCAAATGGCTCAAAACTATCACGGTTTTGAGCCATTTGAGCCACACTTTTTGTGGCCCTCAAACATTTTTCATAAAATTAAAAACCAATGAACAAAAGTAATAAAAGAAAATACTATAGTAGAGAGTGTATAATATAAATATAGACTATTTGTATACGGTCCAAATCGATTCTAATCCAGAACCGTGAGGTTCAATCCGAAACAGATTTGTGGATTACGAATTTTAAATTTTTCAATACAGAACCGAACCACGGATTCAAAAAATCAATCTAAACCTACAAGATTTGACTAGACTGGATCGGATTACAAATTTTACAAACTGTTTGATCAGCTCTAATTGTTTATGATTTATGAGTTGTTTGGAAATGGACTATTTTAATAATTTTTATTTTTTATAACAAAACATGTAATGTGATAAAGAAGTTGTGATTTAAATGCGTATGTTTAGTTTTAATTTTTTAAATTCAATTTTTTAAAAATTGAATTTTTTATTTTTTGAATTTTTTTTGTTTTTAGTTAATATTTTTAAAATTTTAAACAATTTTTAATTTTTTATATTTACCTTACTTAGATATATCTAAATAGTAAAATATTTATGAAAAAATATTGTTAAAAATTAATAAATAATTAAAAAATTCAGTGAATTTCTATATTTTTTGTATTTTGGTATTGCGTGAATTTTTTAAAAAAATTCACAAATATTATACTTTTAAATATATTTATGTATGGTGTGTCTAAAAATTAAAAAAAATTACCTAAAATAGTAAAAAAAAAAATCAGTAAAAATAAAAAAATATAAAAAACAAAAAAAATAAAAATTTTTAAGAAGTGAATTCTAGAAATGAAATAAAAGAAGGGGAATGCAATCCAAATAGAATGACAAGACAACAAATATACGTTTTTGGAAGGTACCGAAACAACCCCTTACATGCGGCATCAACTCTGGCTTGCTTTTTTTTTATTTATTTATTTATTATTATTATTATTATTATTTTTCAAATGTTAATCAGGATCTTATAAATATTATTTAATTTTTAAAACATTCACTTTGTAGCGAGTTAATTAAATTACTTGTATGGCAATTACACCGTGTATAGCAAAAGAACAATATTTTAGGTATTGTGGGCCAATTCCCTAAATCATATTTAGCATTGTACATTGTTGATGTTTCGAAAATTTAGATAGACAAAT
This sequence comes from Camellia japonica, assembly GCA_030407325.1. NCBI lineage: Eukaryota > Viridiplantae > Streptophyta > Magnoliopsida > Ericales > Theaceae > Camellia > Camellia japonica. The sequence continues at coordinate 175,140,192 of JAPPVO010000002.1, read as the reverse complement.
CAAAGAAAGTAAAAATTATTGCATAAAATTAGCATGCATCCATATCAGTTGTTGCATGTTTATAAAACTTAACAAGACCACTTAATAATTGGAAATCAATGTAGGAAAAATATGACGGAAAAGGATGCCAAAAGGATGCCACATCATGATGTTAGAGAAAAAATTGTAATTTGCTGTAGTGATCGCATGCAAGCAGTTAGATAAAAAAGTTGTAGGTTGCGTTTGGTAGAATTTTGTAAATATGACTTAAGAGTATGAGTTGTATTTTAAGTTTGTGAGTCATAGAATTATGATTTGAGTGTAGAAAATTTGTTTGGTTATGGTTTTTTAATAGAGTTTTTGAAAGTTTGATTTGACATGTGAAGTAAGAAAATTTGTTTGGTTATGAGTTTTGGAAAGAGTTTTCAAAACTTAATTCAAATTGTTATAACTCATAACAAAACACACTACTTTCACACTATTGAAAATTCTGATCAACACTCATAACCAAACTCTTTTTAAAATTTAATTAAAAAAATTTATTATTAACAAAAAATAACATTAATCAATTTTTTAATTGAAAATACTACAAAGGAAATAATTTTTTTTCAAAAAAAATATTCAAAAAATTTAAATCATAAATATTTAAATAATTTAAATAATCTAAATAATTTAAATATTCAAAAAATTTAAATAATTTAAAATTTTAATATTTTAAATTGAAAAACAACTCTACACTCAAATCGTAACCAAACACATAAAACAAAACTTAATTAAGAAATTATTTTTAAAACTCATAACTAAACACATAAATCGAAACTCTATTATTTTTAAAACTCATAACTAAACACATAAATCGAAACTCTATACTACAACTCAATTAAGAAATTATTTTTAAAACTCATAACTAAACACATAAATCGAAACTCTATACTACTTTTACAATTCTACACTCAAATCGTAACCAAATACATAAAAAAAAAATTAAAATATTTAAAAATGTTTTTATAAAATAGAGTTTGAATTTATTTTTATAAAATATTTTAAAATTTAAAAAATTAGAATCGAATATTTAAAAATTAGAATATTTAAAAATATTCAAAAAATTAAAAAAATCATAAAATATTTAAATATTAAAATATTTAAAATCTTAACAAAATTAAAATATTTAAAAATATTTAAATATTTAAAATATTTAAAAAATTAAAATATTGATTTAAATTGAGTTTTAAATTATATGTTTGTTTATAAGTTTTGAAAAGTAATATTTGAATTGAGTTTTGAGAAATAAATATAGAATTATGATTTAAAAACTAAAAACAAACACCACAATCAAATCAATAAGTAAAACTATAATTTAAAAGACTTACCAAACAGAGCCGTAATTTTTTCAAATGTTTTATGAACTCATTTTGCTTCGTTGAATATTTTGGTCCAAACCAATAACACAAACATTATGAATGCAACACTTGACTAACCAAAAGCTGGAACTTTTTTTAACAATAAAGCACTGATCAAACTACCACACAATACTTGCTAAAAATGAAAACTGAGTTTGCCCCAACTTTTTAAAATACAACATTAAAATAAGAGTTGCTTGTTTTCCTCTTTTTTAAAAAGGAAAATTTAATTTAACACTGCTAAAGAATTGGATGGACAACTTGGAAATTTTGGCAAATCTAGATAAAGAAATTAAAAATTTGCAAATTTCATACTATGCAAATCCATGATTAAATTATGCAATTCAAACAAAGTTGAATAAATATATATAAATAAATAAATATTTAAATATACAAAAATGAATACGGAGAAAGAGTTCATAAACTAATATACTGATATGCTTTTGGAAAGCAGAGGCATTTCATCCAAGTAAATATGGAGTTGTGAGCACCTAGCAAGCAGTAACAGAACTGCACCCACACAATGCCTGGCCATTCATTCGATCCAAAGCATCAAAAACACCTCCTCCATCACTCCTCTGCATAATTCCCAGTCACAATGCTTAATTGGAATACAATATTCATATTTGTTTCATTTTTCAATGAAGTTAAAAAATTTCATTACCATGTAAAAAGTCCACTACCAAAAAATTGGGCATCACATTCCCATCTGCTTTGTAACATGCACCAACCATATTAGCAAGTATAGCTGAATGCTCTTTACAAGCATCGGCTTGAACAAGGTCTGTGCAGAAGTAATTCTCTAGAAATAGAGATACACCCCTTGAATTCAACGGACGTGATTCCTTTCTTTTTGGGCAAGATCCTTGTACCACACCATTATCTCCATCTGAAACCCATTACAAGATTGTTACTGAGCAAACAATACAAAAAACAATCTCATACAAGTAAACACAATTGGATGATATACTTACATTCATTTTCTAACATTTACCTCCACCGATAAGCAACTCCTTCTTCTGCTTCCTTCGAAGCGATAGAAGTGAAAACCAGTAACCGGTGGTTCTCCTGGACCATGGCGGTCACAGTGGGCCAATCCTCACCCTTTTGGGGCATTTTAGACACTGGAAACCAATACTTGTCTAACCCCGCATTTGTGAACAAATTTATCAACCTTTTTGGGGTTTGCACATAGTCTTCAATTATAATTGTCAAAATCTCAGTTGAGTTTTCTGTTAAGAATGCTTCCACTTCCCTCAAAGTGTTAATTGCAGGTTGCTGCAAACAATTTAATGGTTCCAAATTACTCAAAATTATGAATCTAACAGAGAATTATTGTTGAGAATGCTAAATTAGTGAAATGGGATAGTTGATTACAAAGGTGGTGAAGTTGAAACATTGTCCATTAAATTTTTATTTTTTATTTTTTTTGGGGAAAAACAGATTCAACTTTGTTTGAATTGCACAATTTAATCCTGGATTTGGACAGTATGAAATTTTAAAATTTTTAACTTCTTTATCTAGATTTGCCAAAATTTCCAAGTAGTCCATCCAATTCTTTAGCAGTGTTAAATTAAATTTTCCTCTTTAAAAGAGAGGAACACAAGCAACTCTTGTTTGGGGGGTGCCCATCCAGATGGACAAATAACTATAACTATAACAAAAAGGCTTAATTAATTCATAAAAAAAACTCTTAAAAATAAATAGATCAACATTCCTCAATTAAGATTTATAAATAAATTTTCTTAACAATAATGTTACAGAAGTTATTGAGGAAAATCCAAGTAATTTATTATAATGAACCCGTTATTCAATAATGATAATACAAAAATCATATATTAGAAGAAGCTTGAAATAGTTATGTCGATCATTGATGACTCAAGAGTCAAGAATCCGATTTTTGCCAAATTTTCCCTCCCCACCCGCTCCCCTAAAAAACAAAACAAAACAAAAACGGAAAAGCGATCATGTGGTTGAGATTCATATTATTTAAGAAAACTACAAAATAAGAGAGTTGAATCGATACCACATATCACTATACCATAATCATAATTAATTAGCACAAACACTGTGACGACGAGATTTAAGTTCGTTGATCAAAGCAATAGCATCGGCGTTAGATGAGCCACCATGGTCTACAGCTTTCTTAGCCTTCTCGCTCATCTCTTTTGCTCGCTTTCTCATCTCCTCCACTTCATGACCACCATTACCAGCCATCAACCACTTCACCGCTGCCTCCACTTTCTCCCTAGTCACCGTCACCTTGGGTTCCCAAATATACGACAACCATTCCTCATTCCCCACTCGAATCCCGGTCTTCAACACATCCACAACGATGCTTTCATTGAAGAATTGCTCTGCCACCAATGGCCATGTGATCATCGGAACGCCCGCTCCTATACCCTCAATCGTGGAGTTCCATCCACAGTGTGTCAAGTAGCCTCCAGTGTTGGCATGTCCTAAGATTAGCAACTGTGGTGCCCAACTCTTTACTATCAACCCTTGTCCGGACTTAGTCATCCTCTCTTCAAATCCCTCTGGAAGCTTTTTGCCTCGATTTTCGCCTCCTTCCTTCTTTTCTTTCTCTTCTTGGCCGTACTCTGACATATCTCTGGCCACCCAAATGAATGGACAACCAGAAGTCTCGAGCCCATGAGCAACCTCGAGGAACTGTTCAGGAGCCATACTAGCCTGACTCCCGAAACTAACATAAAGCACTGACTTGGGTTGTTTGGAGTCGAGCCATTTCAAAATTGTATTTCCATCAATGGAGTTCTTTGCACCCCTCTCCGCCTTTTCTTCGAATGCTTTGTTGAAGAGGCACACCGGTCCTACGAGACATACCTTTCTGCCCATTTCATTCTTGAAATACTCAGCATAAGCTGGTTCCAACTCGTAAAAGCTGTTAACTATAATCCCATAGCTTTTTAGCTCAGACTTTAGAACCTCGTCAAGTAATTGTCCATAACCAGTTCCTTTCTCCTTAAACCAGTATGGGATTTTACTTCTGGTAAATATGATGTTATCATCGGGGAGACCCGGCAAAGCAAATGTCTCTGCATCAGAATTTACCTTGTCATGTGGTGCATACCGTCGAATGCTCTCTTCACAACACAGAGGAAACAAACCTGCAAAATGAATCAGAATTTTAATAATAGTTATAATATATACACACAAAAATTTATACAAAATTTGTATTCAGAATGATGTGATAGTTTAGGTTGTGTCAATTTAAATTTAAAATCAAAGAGAAAGAAAGGAACAAACCTGTACCATAGAACAAGAACCTGGGAATGCCGAGGCGAGCACCAAGGTCGGCAGTCCAGGGATGGAACATGTCGCTGACGATGCAATCAGGGCGGCGTTCTCGGAGGATTGCTCGATGGGTTCATGGAGCTTCTCGAAGGCCATGAAAAGTTTTAAGCGATAATGCGGCAGAGGCAGCGAGGAGAGTCTCGCATCCGTCGGGCAAGCCAAAGTCGAGGTGGGTAATTTGAAGATGTAGTTGATGTCATGGCTAGTGACTGGTCTCTCTCTATGGTTTTTCTGGAAGAGTGGGCATATGCTGGTGTTATTATTATGGTGACTTTAGCTCCTTGAGCTGCAAATAGCCTTGCTGCATCTATTGTGGTAGAATGTGACCTCTCCCCATTACACTTGGTATGAAGAACATTTCTACTTTTGAATCCATTGTGTGTGTGAGAGAGAGAGAGAGAGAGAGATTGAGGCTGAAACTTGATTGCTCTGCTCTGATGTGGGTTGTGTCATGGAATTTATGAGTGGCGCATCATGAGAGAGAGTAGCTAACATTAATGTGAAAAAGTTAGGGGTAACGAAATTTTTTTCATGAAAATAATTATGAAAGATTTGTGATTCTTGAATTATTTTGATTAATGTGTAATGTTTTATTTTAAGTATAATTTAAAGGTCATAAATCTTTCATGATTATTTTTATAAATTTTTTTTCATAATATTTAATATTGCTCAACATTGATCAGTAATGATGTAAAAGTGAACATAATTAAAAGTAAAAAGTTGTAATTAAATTTTGTTGTCTTGTTTGAGGTTGAATGTTAAAATATTGATTTAGTGGATGTAATGATCATAAATTTTTTTGAGTAAAATATTTGTTAGTTGAAGGAGGTGATTAGAGGTTTGGCGAATTCATGCGGAACGCGTGAAACATGCGTAACGCGTGGTCGGTTAATGAGTTAGGCGAGAGTTAATTGAGAAATCTAAAAAATAGAGCATTAATCAGTTTTAATGAATTAGAAATTCAATTAAAAAAAAATTATTTTAGAATTTTAATTCTTAAATTTTAAAGTCAGTTCTAATATATTGATAGTAGACCTCACTTACTATGATATTTTGGTCTTGATTTATTTTATTTTTTTTATTCTCATATCATTAGTGTTTTACTAAAATATTAAAATAAATATTCTGAATCATTATTAATTACTAAAATATAATGAAAATAAATCTCTCAACATGCAATACTGTGAGACCCGGGCGTAGGAATGGCAATGGGGGTTAATGGGGTGGATATTAATTCCCCATTCTCATTCTCCTATAATAAATTTTTCTCATTCCCCATGGATACCACCCTTCCCATTTCCTAATGGGTTTGGATTTTTTCCAACCCACTTTAATCCCCATTTTTATTTTTTATATTTAATGTTAAAACCACTTTTTTTTTTTTTCCTAATGGGTTTGATTTTTCCTAATCCACTTTAATTCTCATTTTTATTTTATTTTATTTTTTATATTTAATGTTAACAACCACTTTTTTTTTTTTTTTTTTTTTTTTTTTTTTTTTTTTTTTTTAAGGTTCACAACAAAAGCTAAATATACCTTCAATCTTTTTTCTTTCTTTTTTAATATATTAATGTTAACAACCTTTTTTTTTATTTTTAATTTAATTTTATTTTTTTAAAGGTTTTAGCTAAATATACCTTCAATCTTTTTTCTTTCTTTTTTAATATATTTAATGTTAACAACTTTTTTTTTTTTTTAAAGGTTTTAGCTAAATATACCTTCAATCTTTTTTCTTTCTTTTTTAATATATTTAATGTTAACAACTTATTTTTTTATTTTTTTTAAGGTTCACAACAAAAGCTAAATATACATTCAATCTTATTTTATTTTATTTGGTTCAACAACAAAATCAAATACACATTAATTAATTAATTAAAAAGTTTGTTTATAATAATCAAATATATAATTTTGAGACAATCAAATAAGTTTTAGTAATTAAAAAAAAATGTGGCAGAACGTGGAAGATTCAAAAAAAAATTACAACCATCTCTCACTCTCACTCTCACTCTCTCCCCTATATGTTATAAGAACCTGTTTACAATGTTATAAGAGCCTGTTTGAAGAAATAAAATGTGAAAGAACCTGTTTGAAGAAAGTGTTATAAGACCCATATTAAATTGCATCAGGGCATAAACAAGGAATTGTTTGTTGATCTCTTAGCCACGGACATTTCAGACATTAAACCATCTTTCTCTTAGCAAATTTGAACCATTCATTTTAATTTATCCAAAATCTAATTATACCTTTTAACAAATCTGAACCACTCATTTTAAGATATCTATACCTTACCACACTCAATCCATCCTCCATCTTCTTTCTTTAGTCCCGCACGAATTTTGTTGTTTGTTACTTTTAAAAAACAAAAAATGTTTTTTCAATTAAATTTTTACTAATTTCACAACACCATCACCACTATTCTCACCCTCACTATCACACTACCATCACCATAGCCACTACCATTATCACTGCCGCCATCACCCCACCACTATGTCACAATCTCTACTTTCACCTTCGTTCCATCACCACCACTACCAAATATAAAAAATATATTTTAATTTTTTTTTAAAAATATTTTCATTAAAAAATATTTTCTATCTAAATAAATGAAGCATAACATTGGGAAACAAGCTGATTTCAGTTAAATCTGTTCATAACTACGAAAAATTCTTTTATTTTAAAAAAAATTATTTAGCAAGACTTTGTATCCCCTTTTTGTTTTTCCAGCAAATAAATTTTTGTACCCATCCTTTCTAACCAATCACGACTCATGCTTGTTTTGATTCTCTACAATTTCCTTATTTTCAAATACATTCATATATATATATATATATATGTTGTATAAATTTTGTGATAACATAAAACAAATAGATTCATACTCATTAATTGAAATTTCAAAACAAGCAAACCATTCTGAAAATTACAATAGATAACAAAATAAAATAACATAGAAAAGCAAACCGAAATCTGCACTAGACAGTGTCCTTAATTTTTTTAAATAAATTTTAAAAATTCTAGATATGCATAAAATTTGATAAGAATAATGTGACAATGTTAATTATTGTGTATTTGATTTTATTGTCAAGCCAAATAAAATAAAATAAGATTGAATGTATATTTAGCTTTGGTTGTAAATTTTAAAAAAAAATGGTTGTGAACCTTAAAAAATTAAAAAATAAAAAAAAACAAAAAAAAAAAAATTGAATGTATATTTAGCTTTGGTTGTGAATCTTAAAAATTAAAAAAAAAAAATGGTTGTGAACCTTAAAAATAAAAATAATAATAATAAAAAAAAGATTGGAGGTATATTTAGCTTTGGTTGTGGGATCTTAAAAAAAAAAAAAAAAAAAAAGTTGGTTGTGAACCTAAAAAAATAAATAAATAAATAAAAGAAAAAAGATTGAATGTATATTTAGTTTTGGTTGCGAATCTTTAAAAAAAAAAAAAAAAAAAAAAAAAAAAAAAAAAAAAAAAAACATATGGGGAAATTAGTGGATATCCATCCCCAACTCATCCCATGCGGATATTTAAAGAATTTCACTTATCCTATCCAATGAATTAAAAAAAAAAATTCATATATTTGAATTGGATCTTCATAAATATCCACAGACTAAATTATCCATTGTCATCCCTAGCCGGGCGCATTTAACATTTTATCAATCTCTGTTTTCAATGCGAATTCATTCTCTTTATTGGGATGCTTCAGAAATCTAAAGAGCACTGTTACAACTTACACTTGAATTAAATCCAATTTAACGCCGTTAACTCTTTCCGTCTATGTTTTCTACGCACTCACCCAAGTCACGGATTGGTTATAGGGGTGAGTCTAGATTAAATTGATTTGGATTGGGATAAAATTAGAATTAATCCGTTATCTATAGTTCTTAAAAGATTAAAATCAATCTAATCAGTTTAAAATCACGAATTTATATAATTAAATAATAAAAAATAAAAAATATTTTAATTTTATAAAAATATAAACATAGCATCATATTAGTTCCACAATAATAACATGTCTTTTCATAATAGTGATATATTGTTTTAGAATTTAAACAATTATAAGAAAATTAGTTCTACCATAAATATTTATACCATTAAAAATTAAAATTAAAAACCAACAAACAAAAATAATAAAAAAAGATACTATACTGGAGAGTGTATAATATAAATATAGGCTATTTGTATACGGTCCGGATCGATTTCAATCCAAAACTGTGGGGTTCAATCCGAAACAGATTCGTGAATTATGAATTTTTTATTTTTCAATGCAGAACTGAACCATGGATTCAAAAAATCAATCCAAACCTATAAGATTTGACTAGCTTGGATCAGATTACGAATTTTACGAATTGTTTGCTCAGTCCTAATTGTTTATGATTTAGGAGTTGTTTGGAAATGGACTATTTTAATAATTTTTATTTTTTATAACAAAACATGTAATGTGATAAAGAAGTTGTGATTTAAATGCGTATGTTTAGTTTTAATTTTTTTAAAATTGAAATTTTTATTTTTTGATTTTTTTTTTGTTTTTAGTTAATATTTTTAAAATTTTAAATAATTTTTAAATTTTTTTATATTTACCTTACTTAGATATATATCTAAACAGTAAAATATTTATGAAAAAATATTGTTAAAAATTAATAAATAATTAAAAAATTCAGTGAATTTCTATATTTTTTATATTTTTGGTATTTCGTAAATTTTTTAAAGATTTTTTTCACAAATATTGTACTTTTTAAATATATTTACGTATGGTGTGTCTAAAAATTAAAAAAAAAAAACCTAAAATAGTAAAAAAAAATCAGTAAAAATAAAAAAAATATAAAAAACAAAAAAATAAAATTTTTTAAGAAGTGAATTCTAGAAATGAAATAAAAGAGAGGAATGCAATCCAAATAGAATGAAAAGACAACAAATATACGTTTTTGGAAGGTACCGAAACAACCCCTTACATGCGGCATCAACTCTAGCTTGCTTTTTTTTTTTTTTAATTTATTATTATTATTATTTTGTTTCAAATGTTAATCAGGGTCTTATAAATATTATTTAATGTTAAAAGGTGTGTAAAAGTCTTTTAAAAATATATAAAAATGTTAAAAATATATTAATTTTAATAAATATGCCAATTAGAGAGAATTTGAGAGACTCATGAGATATACCATGAGTCTATCATAAATCTTGTTTCAATGATTTAAACCGTTCATTTTATAAAATTTTCAATATATATTATTCATAAAAATAAAAAATAAAAATTGGCCAATCTAATAATCATAATCTTTTGATCGCGTTTATCTCCAAAAAATAGACAACTCTATTTTTAAAAATAGATCATTTGTTGTTTAAAAAGAAATACGATAAAATAAATAATTATAATTATTAAATCGACTCAATTTTTTTCATAGATAATATACGTAACGCCATACAAAACGAACAGTTCGAATCATTAAAATAGGACTCGTAATGAGTCTAACAGGCCTCTCAAACTCTCTCAAGTTATATATGAACTTGAGAGAAATTCAAACTCTTTAATATATCATCCTCTATAATGAAAAATAGAAAATCATAAATATTTAAGATTTAAAATATCAATAAACAGAGGGTCTAATGGTTATGAATTTTTTTGAGTAAAATACTTGTTAGTTGAAGGAGGTGATAAGAGGTTTGGCGGATTCATGCGGAACGCGTGAAACATGCGGAACGCGTGGTCAGTTAATGACTTAGGCGAGACTTAATTGAGAACTCTTAAAAATAGAACATTAATCAATTCTAATGAGTTAAAAATTCAATTAAAAAAAATTATTTTAAAATTTTATTTCTTAAATTTTAAAGTCAGTTCTAATAAATTGATAATAGACCCCACTCACTATGATATTTTGGTCTTGATTTATTTTATTTTTTTTATTTTCATATCATTAGTGCTTTATTAAAATATTAAAATAAATATTCTGAATCATTATTAATTATTAAAATGTAATGAAAATCAATCTCTCAACATGCAATACTGTCAGATCCGGGCGCGTTTAAATAACATTTTATCAATCTCTGTTTTCAATCCGAATTTATTCTCTTTATTGGGATGCTTCAGAAATTTAAAGAGCACTGTTATAACTTATGCGTATATTTTTGTTGTGTCTGTCTATGAATTAAATCCAATTTAACGCCGTTAACTCTTTCCGTCTATGTTTTCTACGCACTCACCCAAGTCACGGATTGGTTATAGGGGTGAATATAGTTTAAATTGGTTTGGATTGGGATAAAATTAGAATTAATCTGATATCTATAATTCTTGAAAAATTAAAATCAATTTAAAAGGTTAGATCATAGAATCAATCCGAATCAATCCATTTAAACGTAGATTGGATCGGTTTAGGATCACGGATTCATATAATTAAATAATAAAAAAATAAAAAATATTTTAATTTCATAAAAATATAAACATAACATCATATTAGTTCCACAATAATAACATTTTTTTCCATAATAATGATATATTATTTTAGAATTTAAACAATCATAAAAAAACTGGTTCTATCATAAATATTTAGACCATTACAAATTAAAACTAAAAATAACAAACAAAAGCAATAAAAGAGGATACTATGCTGGAGAGTGTATAATATAAACATAGGCTATTTGTATACGGTCCGAATCGGTTCCAATCCAGAACCGTGGGGTTCAATCCGGAACAGATTCGTGGACTACGAATTTTTAATTTTTCAATCCAGAACTGAACCACAGATTCAGAAAACCAATCCAAACCTACAAGATTTGATTAGACTGGATCGGATTACGAATTTTACGAATTGTTTGCTCAGCCCCAATTGTTTATGATTTAAGAGTTGTTTGGAAATGGACTATTTTAATAATTTTTAGTTTTTATAACAAAATATGTAATGTGATAAAGAAGTTGTGAGTTAAATGCGCGTGTTTAGTTTTAATTTTTTTTAATTTAATTTTTTTAAAATTAAATTTTTTATTTTTTGAATTTTTTTTGTTTTTGGTTAATATTTTTTGAATTTTAAACAATTTTTAAAATTTTTTATATTTACGTTACTTAGATATATGTAAATAGTAAAATATTTATGAAAAAATATTGTTAAAAATTAATAAATAATTAAAAAATTCAGGGAATTTCGATATTTTTTTGTATTTTTGGTATTTCGTGAATTTTTTAAAGATTTTTTTGACAAATATTATACTTTTTAAATATATTTATGTATGGTGTGTCTAAAAATTAAAAAAAATACCTAAAATAGTAAAAAAAAATCAGTAAAAATATAAAAATATAAAAAACAAAAAAATAATTTTTTTTAAGAAGTGAATTCTAGAAATGAAATAAAAGAGAGGGAATGCAATCCAAATAGAATGAAAAGACAACAAATATACGTTTTTGGAAGGTACCGAAACAACCCCTTAAATGCGGCATCAACTCTAGCTTGCTTTTTCTTTTAATTTTTTATTATTATTATTTTGTTTCAAATGTTAATCAGGGTCTTATAAATATTATTTAATGTTAAAAGGTGGGTAAAAGTCTTTTAAAAATATATAAAAATGTTAAAAATATATTAATTTTAATAAATATGCCAATTAGAGAGAATTTGAGAGGTTCATGAGATATATCATGAGTCTATTATAAGTCTTGTTTCAATGATTTAAATCGTTCATTTTGTAAGATTTTCAATATATATTATTCATAAAAATAAAAAATAAAAATTGGTCGATCTAATAATCATAATCTTTTGATCGCGTTTATCTCCAAAAAATAGACAATTATATTTTCAAAAATAGATCATTCATTGTTGAAAAAGAAATATGATAAAATAAATAGTTATAATTATCAAATCGACTCAATTTTTTTCGTAAATAATATACGTAAGGCCATACAAAATGAACAGTTCAAACCATTAAAACAGGACTCATAATGAGTCTAACAGGCCTCTCAAACCCTCTCAAGTTTATATATGAACTTGAGAGAAATTCAATCTCTTTAATATATCATCCTCTATAATAAAAAATAGAAAATCATAAATATTTAAGATTTAAAATATCAAAAAACAGAGGGTCTAATCAAAAGTGAGATGTAACTCACCCAGATTTCTAAAGATTTGATGGGGTGTAATAAAATTGAACCCTTTTGTAGTTTAACACTTGGTTGAGGCGATTTCCGGAGACACCTCTAACGATCACTGCAGGTGAAAATCAAGTTCTCTTTTTCTCACATGTTTTTTTGTTTTTTTTCCAGATCCCATCTTCTAAGGGGGAGGGGAAGTCATTGTGGGATGTTTTGTGTATCGGTTGTGCTTTGAGCTATATTCGGCTCTTTTTCCGGTGTTGACGCGATCTTTCCCTTCCATATCCTTCGATCTAGAACCTTGGGGTGTAAGGGCTTCACCTAACATATTTCTTTCTTCTTTTATTTAAAATTTTCATATGATCCATTTACATCCAGTTTTTGGCTTGCACTAATAGGGAGATTTTGGGTTTGTATTTCCAACAATGATTCATCCCACTAAAAACACCACCACTAATAGCACTAATGCATTAAAAAAATAGAAAAAAAAAAAAAAAATACAACTTCAAGACCAAAACATCACATCATTTCTGACAGAACCCACTGCCACCTAATTAGTGAGAGCACTAATTAATGCTCTCAAACATTTTTCTTGTATTTCAGGTTCGGTGCTTGTGATTTTTGTACCTCTGTTTACTTTTGCTTTGGTACGAGTGATCTTTGATCTATGTTGTTGGTCTTCGAGGTCTTCTTTCGGTGGTTATGTGTAGGATCTACCCCCTATTTGGTTTTAGGCTTGTGTTCTTGTTGGTGTTGTGTGTTGTGGGTTGTGGGTAGATTGATTCAATGTTAAAAAAGAGCTTCATTCTCAACTTTGGATCAGCCACTAAACGGCTATCAAAATTCAAAAAATGTAATGGTATTGAATTGGATAGCAACCTCAATCACAATAATAGGAAATGTTCATCACCACAAGATATGCTTTCCTATATAGACCCCCTTGAAATAGCTTTTGTCATAATCCAAACTTGTGACGACCCAAACCCGTCCCTGTAGGTTTAGTGCCGTAACCGGCTAGTAATCTGTGGATTACCAAAGGCCTCTGAACAGATTGGCAAATAATAAGGGGCTACGGAAGCAATAATACAAAATAGACAAGATCTAATGAGCTGTGATAACGTACATGAGACAGAAAATTTCAAAACTCATATAACATAAGCATCAAAGGACATATAAGTATTTACATCCCAAGACTTGTCTTTACAAAACACATACAGAGACTAACATGAACACAAAAGCCATAGCATTAGACTTCGATCGGAACCTCCTCGGGAGGCACAACAGTTGGCTGACAAAACAGTACAGAAGGCCGTCAACTCTGGCCCTGGTCACACGCTGGCTTACCATACAGTGAGCGAAAGCCCAGTGAATAATAACTGAGTAAAGGGGTCATATGAATGAGTCCATACAGATTCAGAATTCATAATTCAGTTTCGTATCAAAACCATAACTTGTCTAGATCATATACATAAAGAAATCATAAGCCTTGTTTAAGTTTACGTGATACATTCTTTAGCACTAGCAGAAACAGTTGACCCATAAGGGACGATCATAAAGGCATACAGTTGACTCACGTGCACGGAGACGATACAGTTGGCTCATGAGACGTACAGTTGACCCATAAAGGGACGTAAGGATCCATAACAGTTGGCTCATGAGACGTACAGTTGACTCATAAAGGGACGTAACAGAACAGATAACAATTATCATTTGAGGCTAAGAATGTCACGAATACATTTCAGAAACATTGGACAACCATTCATTCATACAGAAAATATTCCTCGGCAAACAGATCATTTTACATTACTCAGAAAATACTTATAATTGAATATAACTTTACAAAGTTATTACTCACAGTGGGCCTTGAGACAGACAGACGGAGTAAGCTTGGTCAAACGGTACGTGGCACGTGACCTACACAACACATAACAGATATACACTTGAAACACACGTTCTAATTGTACAAAACTTATTTCGTTGGCTCTTAGTGCGCTTCTAATCTCTTAACCTCATTATGGGGTCTTAAACGTGGCCTAGGAATGCCTATGATGGAATGAAGATGCAAAAATGCCTTGGAAACATTTTCTCAAAATTTGCTAAAATAAGGTCCACGCTCGAGTGTGGCTTTCCTCGCTCGAGCGGACATGCAGATGTTGAGGCTCCGCTCGAGCGGACTGTAAAATCGACAAAAGTACTGGATGCAGGATATTCACGCTCGACGGGCGCTCGCCCTTTGCTCTAGCGTGAGACTCAGACCCCCGCTCGAGCGTGTATTCTCTCGCTCGAGCGGACTGTAAAACATGCAAACTTCTGGGTATACGCATTTCACGCCCAAGCGCGACTCTCGCCGCTCGAGCAGAAGTGCATGTACTCAGGCTTCACGCTCGAGCGTGAAAGTCCTCGCTCGAGCGTGAGTCAATTTTCTGGAAAATCCAGATTGACCTCCCAAGCTCAAATTCGACAATCAACCTTCCAAAACTCATTTTTCTAGGCCAAAACTTTGAAAAACCCCTAGGAACTCATAAAACAACAAGTTTAAAGCTTCAATTCAAGAAATCATGGTCCAAGAGTAAATCAATCATGCACAATTCCAACATGAAACTTAACATTAACTCATGTACATGACTAGTATGCAATTCCTTGAATTCAAATCTTCCAAACCATGACCAAACGCAAATGTTTATCCCAAAAACATGATCAACTATGATATTATGACATGGAACATGAAGAATTTCTAAACAAAGCTTGGATTATGACATGCATACAAGGATTCTTGGAAATCAAACTCCAAAATGCTATGGAACATGCATGCATGCATGAATTCATTCTTAATTCCCCTTTTTAAGTCCAAATCACATGCGAATCCACCTAACACCATTAATTCATGATCTCATCAACTAAATTTCTAGACTAGAGATTAACATTCTTACCTAGGGACCTCAATTCCTTATGCTAATGATAGTCTCCAAGTTTTCTTAGCAAATTCTCTCATTGTGAATTAATTCTTCAAGCCCTACACCAATTCCCCCTTCTCTCACTCTCTCAGCCGTTTGTCTCTCCCTCTCAAAGTTCAAGAGTGATAAAAAAAAATGAATAATAGAAGGTGAGTAGGGCTCAAATGGCCTATTAAGTGGTAATTGGTCAAAAGTAACCAAATAACATTATTTTAATCGAATTTAATCGCTCCGAATCGAATTTTAATTAACCCTACCATAAAATTCTATAAATTCTAATAAGTACATAAACCAAGTCGATTTCTAGTTCGAATGTCGATAAGGCTTTCAATTCGCTAACCGAAACTAAAACGCGAACAGATATTTCTACACCGAACAGATAGAAACACAAAATCATGCAATCACACATGCAATTTAGTTTCAAATCCTTCCTAAATTATTGTTAGGCTTAACTAAGCACGAATTAACGTTAATCTGGGGTCGGGGTTATTACAGTCTTCCCCCTTAAAAGAGTTTGGTCCCCAAACTCGAATTACCTTCATTCTGGAAGAACATCGGGTTTAATGGAAACAGTTCCGGATATCTTTTCATCATGTCTTCCTCAGCTTCCCAAGTTGCATAGGTCCCTCCGTGGTTTTGCCAGTCAACTTTTACTAGTGGTATTTCTTTATTTCTCAGTCTTTTGATCATCCGATTCACAATCTGGATAGGCCTTTCCTCGTAGGTGTAATCATCTTTCAAAAGTACGTGTGTTGGCTCAATGACATGAAGTGGATCTCTCAAATACTCTCGAAGTATCGATACATGAAATACATTGTGCATGTTCTCCATTATCGATGGTAAAGCTACCCGATACGATACTGGATTGATCTTTTCAAGGATTTGATAAGGTCCAACGTACCTCGGCGCCAACTTGCCCTTAACACCAAACCGAGTTTGACCCTTCATCGGGGGTCACCTTTATGAACACATGGTCTCCAACTTCATATTCTCTATCTCTTCTTCGGACATCGGCATAACTCTTCTGCCGACTCTGTGCAGTTTTCAGACACTGCTGAATCAGTTTCACTTTCTCGGTTGTTTCTTGTACAAGTTCCGGTCCCAACAAAGGTCTATCACCTACTTCAGCCCAACATATCGAAAACGACATTTTCTTCCATACAACGCTTCGTAAGGTGCCATTTCAATGCTTAAATGGTAACTGTTGTTGTACACAAATTCAGCTACAGGCAAATAGGTCTCCCAATTCCCTTGGAAGTCTAACACACACATTCTGAGCATATCCTCCAGAGTTTGGTTCGTTCGTTCAGTTTGGCCATCTGTCTGTGGGTGATAGGCACTGCTCAATCTCAATTCAGTCCCTAAAGCATGTTGCAAACTCTGCCAAAATCTAGACACAAACTTTGAATCCCTGTCAGACACAATAGATACTGGCACTCCATGCAACCTCACAATTTCAGTCATATAGATATTGGCCAATTTATCAGCGTTATAAATAGTTTTAATAGGCAGAAAATGGGTAGACTTAGTTAAACGGTCCACTATAACCCAGATAGAGTCCATACCTTGAGAAGAACGAGGCAATCCCACAATGAAGTCCATGGTAATGTGCTCCCATTTCCATTCTGGTATTAGGAGTGCTTGTAACAAACCAGCGGGTCGTTGATGCTCAGCTTTAACTTGTTGGCAATGTAGACATCTAGCCACAAAGTCTGTAATACTCTTTTTCATTCCAGGCCACCACAAACTCTATTTTAAATTATGATACATCTTCGTGTTTCCCGGATGCATAGCAAACTTACTACTATGAGCTTCGGTCATAACACGTTTTCTCAAATCACCACAATCGGGTACACAAAGACGGTTCTGACATTTCAGCACATCATTCTCAAACATAAATCCTGGCCTTGGCTTCGAATCAAATTCCTCTATGATCTTCTTCAAGTATTCATCTTCACATTGTTTTTGTTTGATCTCATCAAGAATAGCAGGTTGAGCAGAAACAGCAGTTGACAGCCCAACTTGTTCTAGGTCATTCAGCAATTCTTTCTAATTGGATAACAGACATGACAAACTTCCCATTGATTTCCGGCTCAAAGCATCTGCTACGGTATTAGCTTTCCCTGGGTGGTACAAGATCTGCAAATCATAATCTTTGATTAACTCTGACCATCGCCTCTGTCTTATGTTCAATTCCTTTTGGGTGAAGAAGTATTTCAAGCTCTTATGGTCGGTGTATACCTCACAGGTTACCCCATACAAGTAGTAACGCCATATTTTCAAAGCAAAGACCACAGCTGCTAACTCAAGATCATGTGTTGGGTAATTCTTTTCATGAGGTCGAAGTTGTCTAGAGGCGTAGGCAATCACCCTTCCGTTTTGCATTAGTACACACCCCAAGCCTTTATAGGAAGCATTACTGTACACTTGAAACCCATCAGTACCATTAGGCAAGGTTAAGATTGGTGCAGTCACTAACCTGGTTTTCAACTCTTGGAAAGCTGCCTCTCTTTGTTCATTCCAGTCAAATGACACATTTTTCTGAGTTAATTGAGTCAATGGCAGGGCAAGCTTGGAAAAGTCTTTCACAAACCTCCTGAAGTAACCTGTAAGTCCCAGAAAACTTCGGACTTCTGTCACATTTGTCGGTCTGGGCCAATCCACAATGGCTCCAATTTTCTGAGGGTCGACAGAAACTCCATCCTTGTTGATTACATGTCCCAAAAATGCCACACTGTCAAGCCAGAATTCACACTTGGACAATTTAGTATACAATTTCTTTTCTCTCAAAATCTGACACCACAAATATAGGTGTTTGGTACGTCGCCGGGCACTAAGGCGAACACTCGACTTTGTCTCAGAGGTTCTTTCCCAGTATTAGCCTTTGCATTTGTTTTGGCTACGGAGGCGGATCCGGCTGAACTTGCCGCAGAACGGCTAGCATTGTCATATCTAAATGGGCAATCTTTCACTACGTGACCTGGCTGGCCACATCGGTAACAAGCATTGGATACTCGGTGGCACACACCCTTGTGCCTTTTACCACAATCGGGACAGACCGGGTTAGACCCATCACTCTGACTTGAGCTGTTTGTAGACCCTGTGTTCTGCTTCTTACTGACAAAGGACCGACCTCTTTTAAAACCAAACCCAGACCTTTTTCCTCTCCAATCAGTTGTTGTAGCGGCTGGGGCTTTACTTTGTCTCATAACGGCTATGGTAGCTTCCGCCATTAAGGATCTGTCTAAGACTTCTACATACGTAGGCAATTTCAACACGCCCACCAGATCAAACACCTCCAAATCCAATCCACCTTCGAATTTTTGTGCTTTCTTGTAATCAGTATCCACCATGTGTGGAGCGAACCGTGCCAGTTCGGTGAATTTAGCTTCATACTCTGCTACAGACATTCTTCTCTATTTGAGTTCCTGAAATTCAGACACCTTCCGGTTCCTGAAACATTGGGGAAAATACTTGTCGTAGAAGATAGCATTAAACTGTGCCCATGTCATATTTCCATTGTCACCTCGGATCAGTAACCACCACCTGCAGGCTTCATCTTTCAGAGTATAGGTGGCTAGGAGGACTTTCTGAATTTCGAAACAAGGAAACACTTCATACAACTTCTCCATTTCAAGTAGCCACGTCTCTGTTTTCAAAGGTTCAATTCCACCATAGAACGTTGGCGGTTTCATTTTCATGAATTTCTGAGTTAGATTGATGATGTCATTATTGTCTGCCTCAGCTTGTGCTGGTGGAGGCGGAGGGGGCAAAGGTTGTTGTCTCTGTTGTTGTATCAAGGTTTCAGTCAATGCTGCTAACATCTGTTCCATTCGGCCCATGCGAGCCTCCGAAGATTCACTTTCACCACTTTCCCTTGCATTCTCCATCTTACTATACAAACATCAAAAGATAATAAACACATGCATAATCTTATTCGTTTCCTTCCTTTCATTTGATTCAAATGTACATTCAGTTTTCATATTCAGTTGCATTACCACACGCTCACACATGCAGATGGAATGCCCCTAACTCTTACTAGGACATCCTAAGCTCATACGGACCTATGTGTGCAGTAGAACACGTGCTCTGATACCACTCTGTCACGACCCAAACTCGCCCATGTAGGTTCAGCGCTGTAACCGGCCAATAATCAGTGGATTACCAAAGGCCTCTGAACAGATTGGCAAATAATAAGGGGCTACGGAAGCAATAATACAAAATAGACAAGGTCCAATGAGCTGTGATAACGTACATGGGACAGAAGATTTCAAAACTTATATATATACATAAGCATGCCAGTCAAAGGACACCAATATTTACAAAGTATTTATATCCCAAGACCTGTCTTTACAAAACACATACAGAGACTAGCATGAACACAAAAACAGCCATAGCATTAGACTTCGATCGGAACCTCCTTGGGAGGCACAACGGTTGGCTGAAAAAATAGTACAGAAGGCCGTCAACTCTAGCCCTGGTCACACGCCGGCTCACCTACATACATAATATAAACAGTGAGCGAAAGCCCAGTGAATAATAACATAGTAAATGGGTCATATGAATGAGTCCATACAGATTTAGAATTTATAATTCAGTTTCGTATCAAAACCATAACTTGTTTGGATCATATACAGACAGAAATCATAAGCCTTGTTTAAGTTTACGTTATACATTCTTTAGCACTAGCAGAAACAGTTGACCCATAAGGGACGGTCATAAAGGAATACAGTTGACTCACGTGCACGGAGACGATACAGTTGGCTCATGACACGTACAGTTGACCCATAAAGGGACGTAAGGATCCATAACAGTTGGCTCATGAGACGTTCAGTTGACCCATAAAGGGACGTAACAGAACAGATAACAATTATCATTTGAGGCTAAGAATGTCACGAATACATTTCAAAAACATTGGACAACCATTCATTCATACAGAAAATATTCCTCGGCAAACAGATCATTTTACATTGCTCAGAAAATACTTATAATTGAACATAACTTTACAAAGTTATTACTCACAGTGGGCCTTGAGATAGACAGACAGAGTAAGCTTGGTCAAACGGTACGTGGCACGTGACCTACACAACACATAACAGATACACACTTGAAACACACGTTCTAATTGTACAAAACTTATTTCGTTGGCTCTTAGTGCGCTTCTAATCTCTTACCCTCATTATGGGGTCTTAAACGTGGCCTAGAAATGCCTAGGATTGAATGAGGATGCAAAAAAGCCTTGGAAACATTTTCTCAAAATTTGCTGAAATAAGGTCCACGCTTGAACGTGGCTTTCCTCGCTTGAGCGGACATGCAGATGTTGAGGCTCCACTCGAGCGTGAACTTCCCCGCTCGAGCAGACTGTAAAATCGACAAAAGTACTGGATGCAGGATATTCACACTCGACGGGCGCTCGCTCCCCGCTCGAGCGTGAGATTCAGACCCCCGCTCGAGTGTGTATTCTTTCGCTCGAGCAGACTGTAAAACATGCAAACTTCTGGGTATACGCATTTCACGCCCGAGCGCGACTCTCGCCGCTCGAGCGGAAGTGCATGTACTCAGGCTTCACGCTCGAGCGTGAAAGTCTCGCTCGAGCGTGGGTCAATTTTCTGGAAAATCCAGATTGACCTCCCAAGCTCAAATTCGACAATCAACCTTCTAAAACTCATTTTTCTGGGCCAAAACTTTGAAAAACCTTAGGAACTCATAAAACAACAAGTTTAAAGCTTCAATTCAAGAAATCATGGCCCAAGAGTAAATCAATCATGCACAATTCCAACATGAAACTTAACATTAACTCATATATATAACTAGTATGCAATTCCTTGAATTCAAATCTTCCAAACCATAACCAAACGCAAATGTTTATCCCAAAAACATGATCAACTATGATATTATGACATGGAACATAAGAATTTCTAAACAAAGCTTGGATTAGGACATGCATGCAAGGATTCTTGGAAATCAAACTCCAAAATGCTGTGGAACATGCATGCATGCATGAATTCATTCTTAATTCCCCTTTTTAAGTCCAAATCACATACGAATCCACCTAACACCATTAATTCATGATCTCATCAACTAAATTTCTAGACTAGAGATTAACATTCTTACCTAGGGACCTCAATTCCTTATGCTAGTGATGGTCTCCAAGTTTTCTTAGCAAATCCTCTCCTTGTAAATTAATTCTTCAAGCCCTACACCAATTCCCCATTCTCTTACTCTCTCAGCCGTTTGTCTCTCCCTCTCAAAGTTCAAGAGTGATAAAAAAAAATGAATAATAGAAGGTGAGTGGGGCTCAAATGGCCTATTAAGTGGTAATTGGTCAAAAGTAACCAAATAATATTATTTTAATCGAATTTAATCGCTCCGAATCGAATTTTAATTAACCCTACCATAAAATTCTATAAATTCTAATAAGCACATAAACCAAGTCGATTTCTGGTTTGAATGCCGATAAGGCTTTTAATTCGCTAACCGAAACTAAAACGTGAACAGATATTTCTACACTGAACAATAGAAACACAAAATCATGCAATCACACATGCAATTTAGTTCCAAATCCTTCCTAAATTATTGTTAGGCTTAACTAAGCACGAATTAACGTTAATCTGGGGTCGGGGTTATTACAAAACCCGCCCCTGTAGGTTTAGCATCGTAACCGGCCAGCAATCCTAAGATTACCGAAGGCCTTTGAACAGATTAAACAAAATTAACGGGCTAGCGGAAGCAAATACATAAATATAATTGTCCAATGAGCTATGCTGACTTATATGAGACAGAAAACTTTAAATATTTACATACATATATCATAACATCATCATTACGCTAACCAAATGTAGTTACAACAAAAAAGAGCTTAGTCCTATATACAAGATAAACAAAAGAGATTAAGAGCTTAAAACTTAGTCACAAAATATCTTGATCACATTGACTTTCAAGAACCTACACATAAGGCACGGTGGTTGGCTTAACAAAACAGAAGTCAGACAGAAGCCCTCAAGCCTGGTCCAGTACATACTCACATACATATATATATACAAATAGTAAGCTAAAACCCAGTGAATAACATTAATGTAAGGATGTTAGTGAACAAATTTCGAACATATCATATTAGAACGGCCTCGGGCCCAATAGTAGCAGAAAGGCCTCGGGCCCAATAATAATAAAACGGCCTTGGGCCCAATAATAAGAGAACGGCCTCGGGCCCATTAATAAGAGAACGGTCTCGGGCCCAATAATAACACCATAAATAAGTCCCATCTCATATCTATATTCTATATTCCATTTCTTGTAACTCGTTCATTCGAATAACATAATTTCAGAAAATCAAGCATTAACGTATCAAAATGAATATAAGTGTTTTATACTACTATTACTCACAGTGATCCGGTCGTGTAGTGGTCCTTTCTGGTGAGTG
The DNA here is from genome assembly GCA_030407325.1 of Camellia japonica. Classification (NCBI taxonomy): domain Eukaryota; kingdom Viridiplantae; phylum Streptophyta; class Magnoliopsida; order Ericales; family Theaceae; genus Camellia; species Camellia japonica. The sequence goes on along the minus strand of JAPPVO010000002.1, from coordinate 175,117,056 downwards.
ACCTACACATCCCACACAAAAACTGATAAGTAATGCATCCATTTTCTTAGTTTCTTGCCTTTTATCTTTATTTCTTATTGTTCACTTCCCATTCATTTTTAGGTGTTTCAGAGGCATAAAATATACAGATTGACAGGTTCAGAAGGTCAAAATGGGTATCAAAAGACAGTAGAAAATTTTCCCAAATCTCGCACGTGCGGCCCGCATGTGCTTTTATTTCAAAAAGCCAACTTCTGCCTCCCTTGTTTTCCGTACGTACAACTATGAGCCCCACACGTGCGGCTATGCTTCTCGCACATGCGGCCATGGGCCCCGCACGTGCGGTTATGGCTCTGTTTTGGGATTCTTCAAATATTTTAAAAGGAGTACAAAAGTTTCTTAGTAAGTTTTGGGCAAATGAGTGTATAATTTCAAACTGTAATATTCCAATGTAACACTCAAACGTAACAAAAAAAAAAAAAAACTGTTTATTATACTTTTTCCAAATGTAACACTTAAAAAAAAAAAAAATTAATGTAACACTCCAATGTAACACATAAAATAACTTCTTAGTATATTTTTTCTAAACGTAACACTCTAATGTAACACTAAAAAAAATAAAAAAAAATGTGAGATTCTTCAAACCATTCCAAAAAGAGCAAAAAAATCTCTTAACAACTTTGGGTAAAAGTATAATTTGAAACTGTGAGTGTTACGTTTAAGAAAATTACACTAAGGAGTTTTTTAGTGCTTTTGTATGTATTACGTTAGAGTGTTATATTTGGGATTACATTGATTATTATTTTACGTTTGGGAAAACTATATTAAGAAACTTTTTTATATGTTACATTAGAGTGTTATGTTTGAAAAAAAACACATTAATAATTTTTTTGGAGTGTTACGTTGTTACGTTTGGAAAAAGTATAGTAAATAGTTTTTTAGTGTTACATTGGAGTGTTATGTTATTAGAGTGTTACATTAGAGTATTATGTTCTTATTCGTAATGTGCGATTTGTTTTAGAATGAGGGATAATCCAAAATCTCTATAGTGCAGATTGTCCAAATGTGTAATTTCATATTTAGAAAAATCTACTTTTATCCCTAAAAAAATTAAACTCAAACATGTAAGTGACTACCATTTTGTGCAATTTTCACTTTAAAATCCAAAATCTCTATAGTGCAGATTGTCCAAATGTGTAATTTCATATTTAGAAAAATCCACTTTTATCCCTAAAAAAATTAAACTCAAGCATGTAAGTGATTATCCTTTTGTGCAATTTTTACTTTAATGAGACCTTTGGGTTCAAACAATTCAGAAGATCACATTTTGGGATTTATTAGTACTTCAACCTTAAAATTAAGGTTAAATTATAAATACACCCCTTGAGGTTTACTTAAAATATGAATTACCTTATGTGGTTTGAAAAATTATAAATACCCTATTGTCATAATTTTTTATTTAACAAAATTAACAAAAGAAATAAAAATTTTAATTGTTTTTCTGTACAATGATAAAATTACCTGAATTATTAATTGAAATAAATTTCTGACATTGTTAAAAATTGTTAATTGATTTTACGATTTTTTAATAAAAGTGCCCATTTGTTATGAAATTAGAAATTTCAAGAGGCGAGATGTAATTTCCAGAACCACATAGGGTAAAATCATATTTTAAACAAACACAGGGGTGTATTTAATAGTTAAATTGAAAGGACAATTAGAAGCATAAAATTTTTATTTAATTTTGTTTTATATTCATTTGGGGAAAAAAAAAAGTAGAAATAGAAGTTATAGAAAATTTATTTACAAAATATAAATATGTTGTAGTTGGATTAAGAAAAAAATACATAGATTAATTATGTAAAGTATTGATTTTTTTCTTTAATATTTTTTTTTGAATTATTCATAGGTATTGTATATAAGTATATAAAATTTAAATTAAATATAATTGTTTGATAATAAAAAATTTTCATGTTAAATAAAAAAAATTCATATAAATTAATCATAAGATATTAATAAGGTGATGAATATACATATATATATATAATATTTAATAGAAGAAAATCAATTCGTAATATATTAATTCCATAGGTCGTTTAGATTAGGTAAACTTCTTTAACATATTAAATTTTAGCACTAATTAGGTATGAGGATATATTATTGCGACATTTCTAAAAAGTAAGAGAGAACAACAGTAATGCACCATATAAGAAAGAGGAAAAAAATAAGAAAAGAGAAACATGTCACGTATAAAATTTTAAAAAACTTGTGGGTAAATAGATATTGGTTTATTAATGAATCATACTCATATGAAAGGCAAATGTGCGTGTAGCACAAGTTGACAAAATAATGTATTCACCCAAAAAAAATTTGATAAAATAATGGGTAAATTTCACTTTACTTGGTTTGATTCATGTGCAAATTGTTTCTCTGACATTAAGAAATAATCATATAATCTCTATGTAATTTGTGAACTATAAAACACATTAACTTCTATTAACAGAATATGTAAATTAACCTTTCTGCCCTTATCTTTTTCTTCTCTTCCCTCTTAAATTAAACCTACACATAAATATATATATACACACATTTTTTCTTCTTCTTCCTTCCAAGCAAGCAACCCAAATAGCACACGACTTCCCACCGAAAACAGTCACCTGTTCTCATTATTCAATAACAGTAAATGCATACACACACATACATATCTCTATAAATGTACATATATTCTTTTGTCTCCGTTTTTTATTTTTCTTTTCTTTTTTTGTTGCTGGTTCTATTGTTTCTTTTTTGGTTTGATTGTTTGTTTTTTTTATTTTGTTTTGTTGTTTTGTTTTGAGGTGCTGGGGTGTGGCCATTGCTTGTTTTTGTTTTGATGTTTTCTTGTGAAATAGTAAAATTTAGGTTTCCAAAAAATATATATATATATAAAAAATTCAACAAATCAATTCAAAATTCAAATACTCAATTTCTCCATTCATTCATTGTAAGCCATCTAATAGTTGATGAGAATCAAACTGAAAATGGGTCTGACTTAGAACCAATTCATTTCACAGTGATCATTTAACTTCATGACTATTAATGGCTCAAGCAACTCATATGAAAATTAATGGAATTGGGTTTGTAAATTGGTGGCCCTACTCAGAACCAATTCTTTTCATCAAAAAATTATTTTACATTACCCTTTGCTCATTCTCTTTTTCTATATTGGGAGTTCTGGTCTGGATATGATGCAATCAGGTTCAGAAATGGTGGAGCAAGAGAGAGATGTGGGGGGGCGGCGGCGGGGCTAGCAAAAATGGAATGTGATCTATCTGGGTTTGCATCAATCTGAAGCTCAATAAAAGGAAAGAAGAAGGGAGAAGAGAAGGAGGAGAAATGAAAGGAGAAGAAAGACAAAAAATAACACGTTCATGGTTGTGTGTATGCATTTACAGAGATATATAGAACCAGCAAACCAAATGAATATAGTGGATGAAGAATGACGTTATTTTGTAAATTTGAAGATGTTGAAAGGGTATTTTCGTCTTAAAAGTTGACTCACTCTTTACAGAGGCGTGTGGCTTTCATAGCCTGTTATCTTGGACGGAAAAGTTAACAGTGTGCTTTAGTCTATAAACCTACATGGGGGTTATGTGGTTATTTCATAATGTCAGGAGATAATCCACACTTGGGTCAAACCATAAGGGGGTAAAGTGAATTTCTGTCTGTTTGTTATTGAGTTCGCTCGAGCGGTCTTTGGTTCCTCCCAGCATCTATATTTGCAGTCTAAACTTTTGGAAGTGGGGTGTTCTTCGCTCGAGCTATGGGTTGGTAGCTCAAGCGGTATTCCATGTCTGATGCTCGAGCGGTCTCTTTGCAGGTCTAAACTTCTAGGAGGGGGTCATTGTGCGCTCGAGCCATATTTTGGTCACTCGAGCGGTTCTTTGTGTTTGACGTTCAAGCGGTATTTTGGTCGTTCGAGCAGTCTATGCGTATATCAGTATGAGAAAAAGATCTTTTTTTTTCACTTTTTAATCTCTATCTCTCTCTCTAAAAAATAACTTTATCTGATTTTTCTTCACTCTCTCTCTCTCTCTCTAATTCTTGTCTAAACACCCCTATACACTCAAATCGGTCACGCCGCTGTAGCTCATTGGGAAAAAGTGTAGAGCTCGTAGAGGTAAACATCTAATAGAAAAAGTTCTAGTTTTCAACTCCGTCAAAGTTTGGGTCTTATTCTTTTCTCCTTCTAATCTTGAGATAGGGATTTTTTTCAACCTTTTTGTATGATTCTTAACATTGTTATGTGTTCCTTGAAAGTATAGTAATTTGGGAGTTGTGGGTTTGATTTTGGGAGTATAAAAGAGAGGTTTTCAAATGGATTCTTGGGAAATGTTGTGGAAATGAGTATTTTATGAAGTTGGGATGAAAATTTGAAAATCTCTCGTTTAAATGTGTTTTGAAAGGAATAGATGTTTTGTTACAAATCTTTGAAATCATTGGTTTGGAACTAAGAAAAAATGGAAGGATGTTGAACTTTCAAAATAATAATATGAATATACCTGTTAATGCTGAGAGTAGAGTTAAATATGTATTATCACTTCTCTGTTGAGATTTTGAAAATTATATTTATTGCTTGGAGATTTATCTTTTGTATAGATATCTATTTTGGACTATCGGTGAAGAATAACTTTGATTGTTATAGAAACTACACGAGGATTAGGTTAATTGAAACTAATTACTCATATATCTTGCATTGAACATTGTTTCATATTTATACATTGAAAATGTATCGTTTTGATAAAAATGAGTGAATACCTTAGTGAATTAGGTTAGAGGGTTTAGATTTAGATTCACTTAACTAAATATACTTAGAAAATAATTTCTTGTATATTTTTTGGAAAAATATTATTAATATTAAATAATAATAATAATAATAATAATAATAATAACAAAATATATATATATATATATATAATAAATTAGTACATGTTTGAATTTATAATTTTTTTATCAATAATTTACTTTTTAATTCTATTTAGATTATTAAATATTAGATTTTCATGTAAAAGTGTAATTTAAATATAAAATATGAAGCAATTCTAGTATCTTTAATCACCAAAACTGAGAAAATATGAAAAATTAAAAACTGAAAAATAGATTTAAAAATAAACCAATGAAAGTGATTCTTGTTTAAAATTTTGACATCATACCTTGGTTATTAAAATATCATGTAAAATATTACAGTTCATAAAAATAATTTAAACAAAAAAAAAGTGTATTTTAGAGATGCAGTACAAATCTCTGTTTTAAAAACGCAGTGCTTTCCTCTATCTAGATTCGAACAATAGACAATTTTGAATATTATGTATATCAGTATAAAAGTAGATACAAGAAATAAGTGTGGGGAAGTGGTTTTGGAAATACTCTTCAGATCCTGGGAGACGCTCTTGATCCTCAGCTAGTCACCTGCAAGGACAAACACTCCGGTCGGGGGTGCCGGGGTTAGCACTCCGACGGGCAAGTCAGTTCTTATACTCAAGAAAGCTTGTTTACTAAGTTTAGTGAAGTGATTCTTACATACCTTTCTAAATCTGAAGCTCTTGTATTTATACTCATTCTCTGGACCTCGGGTCCAGAGCCCACTTTTTACTTATTATCCTTTTGTTTATTCCAACATACATCTCCCCGTCTATTCGGCGATCTCAATGTATTCGGTATCTTAGTTGATTAGTACGGAGCCGAACAGTCTCTGACTTCTGAGATACATCCCTTCCAACTCTTCTATTTATTCGGCTCCCACAATTGCCCCCCAAGCATTCTCCCAACGTCTGTTGGCTGGAGTGCTTGGTTCCGAATTTTGAATACCCAACCAAAATTTTGGTGATTGGGCCCATAAAGCATACGTCTAAGTACACCCCCTTTTGGTTGTCGTACCGACTTCCCGCCTCTTCGTACATACCTATTCATTGCGTTTTTAAAGATTGGCGTCCCTTCGGATTCGCATTCCATGATACTGGTCGCTGGTTGCCTTTTGGATCGTTCTTGCAATTTTGTCTCCTCCAATATCTTCTTCACCCTCTGTAAGTTTTCCACTTCTTTGCTTCGAGAACTATTCCCATTTTATTCTTTGGCATATCTGTGTCAACTATGAGTATGGCGAAACATTTGAAAGACCTCCTCTCATCAGATCGAATTGCTGGTTTTAGACGCCATTTCTCTGTTCCTGATGACGTCCGTCTGTCACTTTGGCAGACGGCACCCTTGACATGGAGAGGGAGGACGAAACCACAATCGTCTTTCCTCTCTTGTCAATCGCAGAGGGTGGAGTCCGCTTCCCTCTACACCCATTTCTAAGGGCTGTGCTTCGCCATTGGGATTTAATCCCTTCTCAACCTAACGTGAATTTCTTTAGAATTATAATGGGGATTGTAGCGTTGAATCGTCGCCTTGGAATTAACCTTGGCATTCCGGCTATCCGGCACTGCTATGCCTTGGCTAAGTCCTCCGGTCGGCAAGGGCGTTATTTCCTTAGAGCTAAGGACACCGACCATCAGCTAATCACATGCTTTCCAGCTCTGGGAAACGAGTTGATGATGTTATGGTCGTTGTCCAGGGTAACTGGGAATTTGGCGAAGGGGAGGATCGTGTTGACCCTATTCCTAGACGGAGGGCGAGCCAGGTCGCCGAGTATCTCCTTGTTTTTGTCATGTGTTCATTTTTATTGTAAAACCTATTCCATTGAAATCTTACGGCTTCGTCTCGTGCAGGGAGGGTTTGAAAAAGGTACTATCTTCAACCCACGACGCCGTTCTTTCAGATATTAGGGTTGCTCTCAGGTATTTCGGCCGTCGAAGTCTTCAGAAACAGGGAGGGCGGCTCACATTCTGCTTTGTTACGAGCCGACATACACAACCTTCTCGCGCGGAAAACATACCGATTCCGAAGGGTGAAGATTCCCTTATTGCTCTTATTCTGTCTGACTTCAAAAACTTGAGGCAGGTAGGTTTTGAAGGGTCCGATTCGAGCGAAATGAGGTAGCTGATATCGCCGAATCAGATCAATCCGAGACCGACTGAGGTATTGGATTCCGCCGATCCTCCATTTACATCGGGACCAGGGAATCTTCCTTCTGCCGACGTTTTTCAACGCTTAGAGGATCTTCCCGTCATAGACTCCGCGGATATGGCCGGATTGAGTCTGACAAAGCTTGCCAAAAAGGCGAATGCGGAGAGGTTAGCCGCACGGCGAAGAGCGGAGGGCCTTTCGTCTGAAATACCGCCCGCCACCGAATCTCGACTCCCCCTCCCTGTTGCCGAATCAGAGTCCTTGGGGGTTGTAGAGGAGACGGAAAAAGGTCAGAATGCCGAATCTCCGTTGGTCAGGGGAGTCGGCCGAAAAGTTGAGGAAAAGGCAGAGAAACGCTCTGCTGACCTTAAGGCCGGTTCAGACGAACAAGGTGGTAAGCGTCCTCGATTGGAGGATCTAATGAGGTTGTTCCTTTTGTCATTCGTCCAATGGTAAAGGACATGCCGGTTCCCTCTAACGCTTCGGCGCTTAAAGATCCAGAAGTCGCATTCGGTGTGGCTACGTCCGTGTCGTTGCCGTCTGATATGGAGGCTTTCCGGTGGAACCAGATCTGAATGCGACAGCACTAGCCGCACAATCGGCACTTCTGGTACGTATTCTGATTTTCTTCACTTTATCCAAGTACTTGAGGTTATGTTTTTGGGTTCTTCCTTTGCAGACCGTCGGAAGGATAGCCGACATGGGACGTCGGCATCTCGACGCCGTCAAACAGATTGACCGCTTACGAAAGCAAGTAGAGGGCCAGAGGAAGAGGCCGAGGATGCAGTTTTGAGAGCGAACAAGGAAGCTTCTCCGAGGCCGAGTAGAAAAGGCTCGCATTGCAGATCAATCCCGAGCGGACGCCGAGAAGAGGCGGACGCGAGCGAAGCGGCGCTGAGATTGTCCCAGAAGGCGTTGCCAGCCTGGAGGCTGAGTTGGCTGACATGAAGGCGGCTGCTTCCAAAGTATTCGAAGCCGGGAAAGATGCTGGGCTCGCCGAATATGTGGACCAGGTCCCGCGGTTGAAAACAGGGGTTCAAGCATGGCTGGCACAAAGCCCTTGCTGCAGCTGGAGTTTCACTGACTATGCCAGTGCCGTTGAGCAAGTGGATGTCGAGCCGTTGGAGACTGATTCCGAAGGCTGAGCTGGGCAATTGACTGTTAGGATTTCGCAAATGTATTAGGATTTCACAAATGTATTGTTACAATTTTTTGTCAGACATTTTTGTGCGGGCTTATAGCTTATTTATTTTGCATATATAAAATGTCATGAGTTGTGCTCAATTTTGCTGATGAAGAATGATATTACTTAATTTTGAGCCCGGACGATCGGACTAAGGAATCTGCCCTTGCCTTAGCCAGGGCGCGGGCTCGCGAAGCCGAATGAGCCGATGGCTTTGAATCGTGGGCTGGCTCAGGCATAAGTTACTCGGTGATCGTTTGAAAGATAGCCGGCTAGATTAATGAATCTGCCCTTGCCTTAGCCAGGGCGCGAGCGAGGAACCGAATGAGCCGATGGCTCTGAATCGGGCTGGCTGAGGCATAAATTACTCGGCGTTATCATTTGAAAATATATCCGGCTAGATCAATGAATCGCCCTTGCCTTAGGTTAACCGCGATCTTAGGTTAACGGCGATAGCGCTTGAAATATAGCCGAATAGATTAATGAATCTGCCCTTGCCTTAGCCAGGGCGCGAGCGAGGAACGAATGAGCCGATGGCTCTGAATCACGGGCTGGCTGAGGCATAAATTACTCGCGTTATCATTTGAAAATATAGCCGGCTAGGTTAATGAATCTAGCCCTTGCCCCAGCGATACCGCGATAGCGCTTGAAATATAGCCGAATAGATTAATGAATCTGCCCTTGCCTTAGCCAGGCGCGAGCTGAGGAACCGAATGAGCCGATGGCTCTGAATCGAGGGCTGGCTGAGGCATAAATTACTCGGCGTTATCATTTGAAAATATATCCGGCTAGATCAATGAATCCGCCCTTGCCTTAGGTAACCGGCGATAGCACTTGAAATATAGCCGAATAGATTAATGAATCTGCCCTTGCCTTAGCCAGGGCGCGACGAGGAACCGAATGAGCCGATGGCTCTGAATCGAGGGCTGGCTGAGGCATAAATTACTTGGCGTTATCATTTGAAAAGATAGCCGGCTAGGTTAATGATCTAGCCCTTGCCCTAGCGATACCAGCGATACGCTTGAAATATGCCGAATAGATTAATGAATCTGCCTTGCCTTAGCCAGGGCGCGAGCCTGAGGAACCGAATGAGCCGATGGCTCTGAAGCGAGGCGCTGGCTGAGGGGCATACGACATTTGGCGCTCAGTCTTTCTGACGCTTTCTCGGGGGAGCTGCATGTACCCCAAAATAAATGGGCGAGTTCATGCCAACAACTTGACTCATTTCTTATTCAGGCTTGATCCAAACCTGGCAGAGGCCAACATTGGCTGGGTTTAGAGGTCAAAATGAATCGTAGAAGCGAGCCTATTCACACGGGAAGAAAGAGCATCCATGGATTGGGAAAAAGAGCGGCCCTCTAGTCGTCGAAGCAGATCACCCGAAAGGACGGACACGGGGAGATTCCCCACGCCCACGACCCTTCGTTGAGCCTGACGCGGCGCCACGACCGTTGAGTTTTGCGGTTCTCGTGAAGAATAGACCAATGACGGAGGCAGATTCTATAATTAAAGACCCAGATGTGGCAGCCGAGTTCGCTCGGCAGATTTTTCCGCCGGAGGTCCAACAGTCGATGGTCGGACGTCGAGATTTCGAAGTATTTCGGGATGGCATACATGGGGCTATCAAGGGACTGTATAGCGCTTATGAAGTCAGGATGCGTCTGCGCGAAGCCCGACGCGAGAGTGAGAAAAACAACGAAAGAAATCGTAGTCTGGAGGCTCGCGCGAAAAAGGCTAAGAGTGAGCTTCGGGAGCTGAAGAGTGTTCTAGCGGCCGAGTCGGTGGTGGACAGCCAAGCGAAAAGCATGGGGGAGAGGGCGAACCGAGAGCCCTCGGGTTATGAGACGGATATCAGGACGGCTTGAAGGCGGGATCAAGAAGACCAAAACAGACCTAGCTGAGGAAGTCTGCCGATGCGAAAATCGTGGTTTCAAGCATGGCTGGATCAAGGCCCTTGAAACCGTGGAAGCTCTTGGGTCCGTGGGCATAATTCGTCTTCGCCCGAATATCATCGCATTACCTTCCGTATCCTGAGTTCGAAATTGAGAAAAGCGACGACGAAGACGCCGACTTAGTGGGCCATAATGTTGAATAAATAGAGTTACTTTATCAAATACTTGAAATGTTTGGCGGCTTTTGAATAAATAGAATTTCTTTATTGGCAGCTTTTGAAATGTTTTGCACGTAATTACACGCCCTATCTCAATTTATTGTCAGCTTTTGTATTGCGTGTAAACGTTCGAACATACATCGATCGACTCCAATTAGGAATCATGTAGTTGGTCAGTTAAATCGTGATCCCCACGAAGGGTGCTCCGAATCCGGAGACTTATTCGGCCAATCGTGGAATCCACGAAGGGCGCTCCGAATCCGGAGACTTGTTTGGCCAATCGTGGTATCCACGAAGGGCGCTCCGAATCCGGAGACTTATTCGGTCCTTAGATGTCATGCACCCAAAGGGGCTTCGAATCTGGAGACTTGTTTGGCCAATCGTGGTATCCACGAAGGGCGCTCCGAATCCGGAGATTATTCGGCCCTTAGATGTCATGCACCCAAAGGGGCTCCAAATCCGGAGACTTGTTCGGCCAATCGTGGAATCCACGAAGGGCGCTCTGAATCCGGAGACTTATTCGGCCCTTAGATGTCATGCACCCAAAGGGGCTCCGAATCCGGAGACTTGTTCGGCCAATCGTGGTATCCACGAAGGGCGCTCCGAATCGGGAGACTTATTCGGCCCTTAGATGTCATGCATCCAAAGGGGCTCTGTAACAAGCCCGCGGGGGACCTCGCTACAGCTCGGACTCGATTTGTGTCACGGTTCTTAATCTTGAACCAAATAGTCCAAATCCGGCAAATCGTTTTGAGAAAACAGATTTTTAGAAAAGAAGTGCCAAACATGGACTGCTTTGCCAGATACAGAGTCGCCACCTAAATATTTTAATTTTGGAAATTTAGGAAACCCTGACTCGTTTGCCTAAGGCCACGTGTCCGTCATCACCAAAGTTGCCTCGGCTCGGGAACTTGGGTACGATTGGGGAAGTCACTTCGTGAGCACCCCCGCTCGCCGATCAAAGATCGCCTCTACTAACCATTATTCTAGTTTTTGAAAACTTTGTGTGCTCTTATTCCGGTTATTAGCCAAGATTTACTATGTGATGCGCACAGCATACAAGTATAGACCGGGTCGCCTGAATTGGAACAAAACATTTCATGTTTGTTTTTTAAAGATGGTTTGCTACTACTCGCAAGTAGGCTTAAAATGCAGATTTTGCCACCCTCAGGTGGGCTTAGAAAACATGGTTTTGCCACTATCTAGTGGGCTTAAAACTCACAGTTGATGATTTGTCCCAATCCAAACAACCCAACCTTCACCCACAGGCATTCAGGCAGTAATATCACATAAGCAGTTAGCCTCATGATAAGCATGCTATTCATGGCAGTCACTCACACGCATGCAAGGATGCTAAAGCATAAAACTTACCGAGTACTCCAAGCCAAAACAGAAGCTCATTAGAAATCATGCATGATCCTAAGTATACAGAAATGCCTAATGCAACACATGCAATAATGCAACTATAGTAGGCTCGGCTATTCTAAACATGGCATATGGAATGCTATAGCTAACATGTCACGACCCAAACCCGCCCCTAGAAGGTTGGTGTCGTAACCGGCCAGTAATCCTAGATTACCACAGGCCTTCCTGTACATAATGCAAAATCGGGGCTCGCGAAGCGAAAACAGAAACTACAATAGTCCAAAGAGCTGTGCATTAATATGAACAAGTATTTACATGACAAAAAATGTTAATTTACCCACTAACTTTACATAACATGCAATCAAAAGATCATATACAACTATAGGCAAAAGCCACAGATACACACAAGACAAGGCTCACAAAACGGCCTTCCAGGCCTAGCCCCGACTCGGAGGCACACAAAACTGTAGGCTCGATGCAAAACGGCGGCTCAGCTTGAACTCCGCCTAGGCTTGACTCCCTGAAGGCTCACCTATAAATACATAAATACAAACAATGAGCTAAAGCTCAGCAAGTAACATTAACGTAAAGGGGTTAGTGAACGAACTCCAACATTTCATAAATCTGTAAAACGTAACATTCATACATAATCCATACATCATCCATAAGGAACATCACATCAATGGCATACTCCATAGAATAAAACATGGTCGACTAACGACTAGAGTAACCGGTCCCCGGACACCGATTAAACATACCGAGATCTCGTAAACTGGTCATGGTTGTCCCTCCATGCCGTCCCCCATGATAAAGCGCATGGCGCCTGCATGTCTCTCGCCCCACGACTGAACTAACTTGGATGCCATACTAGATTCGCAAATAGGACATTCGTTCACAGAAGACATTATCATTCATAATCATTCCATAACGTATAACTTTGAACATATTTCATAAGAACATACCATTTACAGAAATGTCACTTACAGTGGGTTTCCAAAACGGTGGCACGGTCTTCACTTCGTGACCTGCAAACATCAACACTTATAACATTTCCTTAACATTCATCACCAATACGTCACATAAGTCATGCCATTTCACATTCATTTCATGCTCAATCTAATCTTTCTTTACTTAATTCATGCTCATAGATGCTAAAAGATGCCATTTAACATGTAAAAATCATGTAAAACAACTTCAAAAAGCTTTCCTGAAAAAAAAAGTCCTCCGCTCGAGCGCCCCTTTGTCCGCTCGAGCGGACTGTACAATCTGGCAAAAACTTTGGAGGTCGATTTCTCCGCTCGGCGAGCTTCCCTCGCTCGAGCGGACCATGCAAGTCCGAAAATCTGGTTCTTCTTCTACATTTCATCCTCCTCTTTGAACATCAGCTTCCACTTTTATGAAATCAAAACTCAAAATCATTGATCAACAATTTGATTTACATTAACACTTGAATACCAACTTAATTTCAACATCAAAAACTTTTAAAACAAACCCATGAGCACATACACAAGATCAACCATAAACATGCATATTAAGCTTCAATTCCCAAATCCATGGAGTTTCTTCTTCAAATTGCCAAATATAAACATGAACTTCATACTATTATGCGATAATCTTGATCCAACATGCTAGAGATCAAGGATCATCATCAATTTCATGAAAAATCTTACTTAACACTTGGATGGAGGAGTCTAAACTTGATTGCCCCCTTTTTCCCTCTTCTTCCCTTGCTCTCCTCTCTTTCTCACGATTCTCTCTCTTAGATATTTTCTTTCTCTTTGTTTTTGAGTCAACAATGGTCAACAATCTCTATCTCTTAAGTCATATAGACCATATAAACAAATAAGCCAAAACATTTGAGCCATACGAGGCTTAGCGATTCAGACGAAATTCAGTCTTCAATTTAATTTCTCAACTGGTTCTAAAAATTCCCGGTATCATGTAGACATGTTCAATTTCATTTTCTGAACCCATTACGGTCATCAATTTAAGTCCCAAAGTCGTAATTCCAACAGGTATTTTGCTAAGTCAAACAGATAATCTTCAATTAAATCATATAAATGCCTAATTAATTACTGATAATTGTGACATACGGTTCCGGGTTATTACATACATGTATTCAATTTAGAATTGAAATACAAATGCAGTTAGTATGATCGCGCCGAGCCCGGTGCAATGCAAAAACAGATGAATGAATGCAAACATGCTACCCATAATGTATGCTAATTGAACATGCCCTAGTCTAACCGTCATAAGCGGTAAATAAAAGGGAAGAAAGACGCTGGGGTTGGAAGACATACATCACACTCACGCACACTTATTACAATTATCCCTCGCGCAGAGGGTCGAAGAATAACTATCACACCGCTCGAAAAAAAGAATATTACAGTCCAATAATACAGTCCAAAATGTGTACAAATTCTAATTAATTTACCAAATTAACTAAGAAAATAATAAACTGGCATGTAAGCCAGGGATGCCTTGATTCTGACGAATGATATATGCTTTAGGCTGCTTGCGCAGAAATCCACTGGGATGCCCCAATTAGCCTCTGTTTTGCAATTGTTCTTGGAAAGCACGCCAAGCCTCGGAAGACTGCTGATTCTTGATTTGCTTGTCAAAGAGAGCAGGAAAGGGGCATAGCAATGTATTTTCACAAATGTATGCATGCCTCGATCCTCGTGCCACAATCACGCATCTCGATGCATGATGGCCGAGGAGTTCGATTTGCACAATTCAATATGGAATGAATGCACATGAAAACACAACAAAACCTAACTCCATCATGGATGATCCAGAGTGTCGGTGACTAGGGAATTGAGACACGTTCGTCACTCGCGTACGGAACGTACCCTCGTTTCCCGTGCTCGGGCTAAACTCCTATCCGAACACAATGCAATATGCATGACATGCATGAATGCAACTAAGATACAACCTAAACATGCACAATGTTTATGAAATGGCATACACGCACGTGGCAGACATGGACATACACAATGCTCTAATTACACCTAGCATACACAATGCTATGGAATGAAATGGCATACGCAATGCATAATGCCTTACACTACATGAGTGGAACCTCAGCCACACCACACAAGAGGCCATTAGATGAAAATGAGACACTCGAGATGCGTACACGCGTGCACCAAACCGGGACCGAACCTACGGCACGGAATGCCACTCTAACAAGACATAGAAACATGGAATTGGCATACTATCATGAAAATTTCAGAGGCAAAATGAGATGTAAAACAGCCCCAAACATGGTAAAATGGTACCCGATACGTGGAACGAGTCCCGAAACATGAATTTTAGCGTATGAAATGGCCTATAGCTATGCAATGCATGCAATTTGAACATGAAGTGTAAATACAGAAGCAAGGCAGCCCCAAACAAGCATGTTTACAGTTATGAGCGAGGCCAAACAGCGACACAAATGGGGCTAAACTAGCATACAAAAATGGCCCGAAAGCAAGATATTGAAGCAACTCACAGATGCTGGCCCGAACAGAGAAGGGGCCCTTCTAACACTACTGAAGAGGGGCCAAAAATATGATTTTTACAGTTAATGACAAGCCCCAAAAAGATACAAGTATGCTCAAAATGCTATGCAAAAAAGGGCCAAAATGGAGATAAAGAAGCAACTGATACATGCTGGTCCAAACAGAAAAGGGCCCTTCAAAATGTTGAAGAGGGGCCCAAAATATGACTTTTTACAGTTATGGCCGAGTCCAAAACAGTGTAAAACTATGCTCAAAAGCAATGCAAGATATGGCCTAAAAGAGAGGCTACAACACAAAGTATACAAAATATGCTCCAAACAGCAATATACCCTTAATGAAACATGTAGAGGGGTCAAAAAAAGGCTATTTTCAGTTCGGACCAAGGTCAAAAACAAAGCAAAATAGGCTAATAAATCATGCAAAAATGAACCAAAAGATGGATATCAAAGCAAGTGAATCATGGAGGATTCAAATAGTGATGAAGCCCTTCTACAATATTGAAGAAGGGATCAAAATAAACCTATTTTCAGTTTACACATGCTCCAAAAACAGATTACACTAAGCCTAAAATGCTACACAAGAAATAGGCATACAAGAGGGATAATGAAGCAAGTGAAAAATGGGGGTCTCAAACAGTGAGAGGCCCTTTATGAAACATGAATAGAGCTCAAAAATGCTACTTTCAGTTATGGCCGGAGCTCAAATATACAAGCAAGAATGGCTAAGAAATAATGCAAAATGAGCTCAAAAGAGGGAGAAAGCAACTCACCCTTGTAGACCAATTCTTTAGCTGCTTTGGACCAAGAAATGCTGCCTTCCAAGCTCTGAGAAGACCCCCCAAGCTGCTGGAATGGAGGTGGTGTGTGGTGCTAGGTGGTGGTGTAGAAATGGGTGTAGAACTTGGATGTTTTGAAGGTTGAAGAGAGGGATGGATGAAAGGGATTGTATATAAGGTCAAAGGCAATTTTTTTTCAACCCTCAAAACCAGACCTGGAGGCTGGCTTATATACGGCAAAGATGAGGGAAAAAAAGGGGGGGAAACAACTCAAGTTTCCCCCAAAATGGGCAGCCCCCCGGATATCCAATCTGGGGGGAAATGAGATGTAGATTTGTGATGTACCAACTGCAAGGATCAAGCCGGCTGGGTATTGGGTGTTGAAGGTGGCCGGCCGCTCTCCCCATGGGCCGGCCGCAAGGGTCAAAAGGGCCAAGTCAAATTAGTGGCCGGCCACCACAGATTGGTGCCTCCCATGTGTTCTCAACATAACCCCTGTGGTCAAAATTGGCAACTGTGAACCAGAGAGAACAACCCACTTTTCAAGGGGTTCAAAAGGTCAAGGGAATTACTTGGCCGGCCACCAAATATTGGTGGCCTCCCAGATGTGTACACACAAATATGGGGTTTAGGGTGCAAAAAATGGCCTAAGTGTGTCAACATTGGCTTCCGAGTGAGAGAAAAACGGGCGACGGAGGGCGATGATGGAATATAACTGGTTGTGGAACAATTACTGGCCTCCCACCCTTCTACGCCCTTCTGGTGATGAACAAAGGTCCTGCCAAAAATGAACGAAAAACCGATGCAAAATGAAGGTTCGGGGGCCGAAACGCGCATCCGAGGCCCGAAATCGACTGTTAGCACGGGAGTGGTGTTCGACCACGAAGTTGGTCTCTCGGACCACAGTGTCCCTCGAAAGGGAGTAAATAAGATGCATGCCAAAAACCGGAGCGAACGGAGGTGGTTAGGCGGTCCCGAACGAGGCATCGGCTGACAGCTTCGAAAACGGGAACCGGGCTCCGAAATGGCAAAATGGCCTACGACCACGAAATGTAGCCGCGGCCACCGAGAGATGATCTACGAGACCTCTCCCTCCTATGGGAAGAGAAACAGAGAAAAACGAGCCTGGTTCGCAAACCGAGGCAAGGCACAGAAAAGCCCGGAATCTTGGAGGCAAGGCTCACGGCCGAGACTCTGAAACCTCTGGATGAGCACGATATGCTACATCACCAAGTGCTCAATCGGTGACGTCTGAGTCTTAAGGTCGGTCAAAAATGGGGTGTCTATAGGCTCGAATCCGGAGACTTTTTGGCCAATCGTGGTATCCACGAAGGGCGCTCCGAATCCGGAGACTTATTCGTTGCCAATCGTGGTATCCACGAAGGGCGCTCCGAATCCGGAGACTTATTCGGCCAATGTCATATCCGAAGGGGCTCCGAATCCGGAGACTTGTTTGGCCAATCGTGGTATCCACGAAGGGCGCTCCGAATCCGGAGACTTGTTTGGCCAATCGTGGTATCCACGAAGGGCGCTCCGAATCCGGAGACTTATTCGGCCAATCGTGGTATCCACGAAGGGCGCTCCGAATCCGGAGACTTATTCGGCCCTTAGATGTCATGCACCCAAGGGGCTCCGAATCCGGAGACTTGTTTGGCCAATCGTGGTATCCACGAAGGGCGCTCCGAATCCGGAGACTTATTCGACCATCAAGAAGTGTATGAGCTGAGGTATAAAAATGAGAAACTTTTGCATTACAGCAGAGTATGTACAAGTACCAAGCCCACAAATCGGGTCATTGGTAAAATTTCCGTA
This sequence comes from Camellia japonica, assembly GCA_030407325.1. Lineage (NCBI taxonomy): Eukaryota > Viridiplantae > Streptophyta > Magnoliopsida > Ericales > Theaceae > Camellia > Camellia japonica. The sequence continues at coordinate 175,099,279 of JAPPVO010000002.1, read as the reverse complement.
GATGCATTGAATTCCAAGGCCGTGGAAGGCTTCTTCCTGACATGTCCGAGAGTCGATATGCCCCTGTTCATGCAATGGAGTCTACTTGATAGGGGCCGTCCCAGTTCGGACCCAGCTTTCCGTCGGCCGGTCTCCGGTCGGCTGGAAGTATTTTCTTCAGGACCAGCTCTCCTGGAGTGTAACGGCGCAACTGAACTCGTTGATTGTACGACTTAGCGAGTTGCTGCTGATACCGTGCCATGGAGGCCAGGGCGCGGTCTCTTCGTTCCTCGATTAGATCCAGGTCCAGGGCGAGCATCATGTCATTTCGGCCCGTATCAAAGGCTTGCGATTTCAAAGTCGGGAGGCCGATTTCCAGGGGTAAGATTGCTTGGGTTCCGAAGCATAGAGCGAACGGCGTTTCTCCGGTGGACCTCCTCGGCGTTGTGCGATGCGCCCACAATACACTCGGCAATTCTTCGACCCATTTGCCTTTAGCTCTTTCCAGCCTCTTTTTGATGCCGTCCAAGATGGTTTTGTTAGAGGCTTCGGCTTGACCGTTACTCTGGGGGTACGCGGGCGTAGAGAAGTAAGGCACGATACCGTATTTGCTGCACAGTTCTCGGTATACGCCACAATCGAACTGGGTGCCATTGTCTGAGATGAGAGCTCTTGGAATGCCGAATCGCGTAATGATGTTTCTCCATACAAATCGCTTTATGTCGGCATCTCGTATATGTGTTAGAGCCTCCGCTTCGACCCATTTTGTAAAGTAATCTGTTGCTACGATTAAGAATCGCTTGTTTCCTGGGGCCCTTGGCAACGGTCCTACGATATCAAGCCCCCATTGAGCAAACGGCCAGGGACTGGTGATAGAGTTCAACCCTTCGGCGGGCAAATGGGTTAGTGGGGAGAACTTTTGGCATTGTTCGCATCTTTTAACATAATTTTCTGCGTCGGCTCTCATTGTCGGCCAATAATACCCCTGTGTTATAGCTCGATGGGCCAGGGAGCGTCCGCCAGAGTGGGCACCACAACTGCCCTCATGTATCTCAGTTAGAAGCTCCTCCACTTTATCCGGGTGTACGCATTCCAAATAGGGACCGGAGAGGGACTTTTTATAAAGCCCTCCTTGTGGATCCAGATAGTATCGCAGGGCCTTATTGCGTAGCTTGTGTGCTTCTTTTTTGTCCTCTGGGAGTTGTTCAGAAGAGAGGAATCCGGCAATGGGGTCCATCCAGCTTGATGCGGATTCTATAACGTTGACGTGGGTTTCCTCCGAAGGGCCAATACTCGGCTCCGGGATGAAACCTACTTCAATGGTCCGTTTGAGCTCAGAATTGATGGCGGAGGCTAGGCATGCCAGGGCATCTGCGTGTGTGTTCTGATCACGTGTTATTTGGTTCAGTTCGTGATGGTCAAACTTCGTTAGCAAAGAGTTGGCCGTTTTCATATAGGCCGCCATACGGTCGTTTTTTGCAGCGTACTCCCCCTTTAGCTGGTTGATGACCAATTTTGAGTCACAAAACACTAGCAAACGCCGAGCGCCGAGAATATGTGCATTTCGTAGACCGGCTAAGAGGGCTTCATACTCGGCCTCGTTATTTGATGCTTCGAAGCCAAGCTTGACGGCCTGCTCTATTACTGCGCCGTCGGGAGACATGATTACTACGCCGGCGCCGCAGCCCCGTTGGTTAGACGATCCATCACAGTATAGCTGCCAAATATCCCCGACATAAATTCTCCAGTTCGGCTTTGATCGAACTTCAGCCTTTGGAAGAACGTCGGCAGGTTTAAGGTCGGAAAGCCCGCCTGTGAATTCGGCAACAAAGTCGGCCAGCACCTGTCCCTTGATTGCGGTTTTGGGTAAAAACTGAATGTCATATTGGCCGAGTTCAAGAGCCCATTTTGAAACACGTCCTGATGCTTCTGCACTCCGTAGTACTGATCGGAGGGGATAATCTGTTATCACCCCAATGCTATGCCCCTGGAAGTAATGCATCAGTTTTCTTGCTGCCATGACCAAGGCTAGGATGAGTTTTTCCAGCGGAAGATAACGTGTCTCGGCATCGACCATTGCCTTGCTCACATAATACACTGGCCGTTGCTGCCCTTCCTCTTCTTTTAATAGTACGGCGCTGACGGCCCTATCGGAGACTGCCAGATACAGAATGAGGGGGTCACCGGCAGCTGGTGTTGTCAAGAGAGGTACTGACCGGAGGTAAGTCTTGAGCCCGGTGAAAGCTGCTTCGCACTCGGCGGACCATTCAAAAGCTTTGCCTTGACGTAGCGTCTGGAAGAATTGTCTGCAGCGGTCTGTTGACCGACTGATGAATCTATTGAGTGCAGCGGCCATCCCCATCAACTTTTGGACTTCTTTCACTGATCGGGGGGAACCGAGTTCCAAGATTGCTGTGACTTGCCTCGGGTTGGCTTCGATTCCACGGTGGTTGACGATATAACCCAGGAATTTGCCGGAGCCGATTCCAAACGCGCACTTGGAGGCGTTCAGTTTCATTCTGTATTTGCGCAAGATGCCGAATGTCTTCTCTAGATCGGCTATGTGATCCTGTTCTTCTTTGGACTTGACCACCATATCGTCGATGTAGACTTCCATAGTGTGGCCGAGTTGTTCTTTGAACATAACGGTGACCAGTCTTTGGTAAGTTGCCCCTGCATTCTTCAGCCCAAAAGGCATAACTTTGTAGCAGTAGGTTCCTCTTGGGGTGAGGAATGCAGTTTTGTCCTGGTCATCTGGATGCATGGCGATCTGATGGTAGCCTCTGTAAGCATCGAGGAAACTCATGCGTTGGTGGCGCGCCGTTGCATCGACGAGTTGGTCGATTCTAGGTAAGGGAAAGCAGTCCTTGGGGCAAGCTTTGTTCAGATCCGTGAAGTCGACGCACACTCGCCAAGTTCCATTTTTCTTCTTCACCACCACTGTGTTGGAGAGCCACGTGGGGTAGGTGACTTCTCTAATTGCCCCGGCGTCAAGCAGTCTGTCGACTTCTTCTATGACGGCAGCAGTGTGCTCTGCGGCAGACCGACGGCCTTTCTGAATGATGGGCTTGCATGTGGGGTCGACGTTCAGGTGGTGCTGTGAAACTGATGGGTCTATACCCGGCATCTCGTACGGAGTCCACGCAAAGACGTCGAGGTTGGCGAGTAGAAAGGAGATCAGCTGCTGTCTATCGGCTTGGTTTAAAGAGGTGCCGATCATGAAGAACTTTTCCGGGCTTCCATCGATGTCAACTCGGTCTAAACCTTCTGTGGCCTTTTCGCTTGGCTGCCGCCCGACGTCATCCAGGATTTCCCGATTGGGTACCTCAATGGAGTTTACCTGCAATTCCTTTGGCATTTTGGCGGCCAGGAGGTAACATGCTTGTGCCGATTTTTGGGAGCCGCGGATCTGCTCAATGCCGTGTTCTGTTGGGAAACGTAACAATTGATGGTAGGTGCTTGGGACGGCCTGCAAGGTATGCAACCACGATCGCCCCATGATGAGATTGTACGGCGATGGCAGCCGGACGACCAGGAATTCTACATCCACCGTTCTGGAACCCGCTCGAACGGGTAGGTTGATCTTTCCCAGTGGGTATTCGGGGTTGGCATTGAAGCCGAATAGTGGATAAGGGGCCGGAGTCAGGTCCGATTCGGTGAACCCGAGTTTGATGAAGGTTTTATAATACATGACCTCCGAAGTGCTGCCCTGGTCTATAAGAACGCGTTCGACGGTGAACCGGTTTACGCGTAGCGCGACAACCAATGGATCGATGTGAGGGAGTGTTACGCCGATCAAATCAGAGTCGTCGAAGGTGATGCTTGGCGATTCTCGGGGTCGCTTTGCTGGCGTGAGTTGCTGCTGAGGGCCTGGGAGGGACTGGATTGCATGTACGGCCGGGGCTTTCGGCAGGCTGTATATCATATGGATGTTATCACGCGGAACACTTCGCTGGAGACGTTCGTCTTTTGTCAACTCCTCGAAGTAATCGGCTGAAGCACAACGAGCGTCGGTGTTTTGCTGTCGGGCCCGAGACCGTAGATCGCCTGCCCTTGGGGGTCGCTTAGAAACCTGGCGCACTGTTTGTTTGGACTTTGCTATTTCCAAGGCCAGATCGCGGCGAAGGCGCTCGTTCTCAGCGATGGTGTTGTCTAAACTGTGTTTGGTCTTTTTGGCTCGTTCCATGATGGCTAGCATCGTCTCCTGTGCTGAAGTCGTTTGTGAATCGACATTCAAGGCACGTCTTGCAGCGATGATTTCCTTCTCGAGCATATTTGCCGGAGTGAGGTCGACTCTCTGTGTGATCGCGTCGGTGGCTATCGGAGAATCTTGAGTCACGCCTTCCATGGATGTACTTGAGTATTCCCACAGACGGCGCCAGTTGTGGGGAAGTGGTTTTGGAAATACTCTTCAGATCCTGGGAGACGCTCTTGATCCTCAGCTAGTCACCTGCAAGGACAAACACTCCGGTCGGGGGTGCCGGGGTTAGCACTCCGACGGGCAAGTCAATTCTTATACTCAAGAAAGCTTGTTTACTAAGTTTAGTGAAGTGATTCTTACATACCTTTCTAAATCTGAAGCTCTCGTATTTATACTCATTCTCCGGACCTCGGGTCCAGAGCCCACTTTTTACTTATTATCCTTTTGTTTATTCCAACATACATCTCCCCGTCTATTCGGCGATCTCAATGTATTCGGTATCTTAGTTGATTAGTACGGAGCCGAACAGTCTCTGATTTCTGAGATACATCCCTTCCAACTCTTCTATTTATTCCGCTCCCACAATAAGAAAGAGTATTTTTTTTTTTTTTTGTTCTTCAATCATCATCAATTTAAAAAAAAGGAGATGAATTTTTTTTTTTTTTTGATAAGAAAGGAGACAGTTTGTTTATATTTTATATAGGACTCTTAGACGCAAATATATCATTTTGAGTATTTAACTCCAAAAATAAAGAAATAATTGGTTTATATAAGACTTTTCATAACTTTTAAAAAATATAATAAATTTGATAATGTAAATTTTGAATTTAAAAAAATTAAAAAACATGACAGGTTCTTCACATTTTTATAATAGTAATAGTAATAATAATAGATAGATAGATAATTAAGAATTTATTTCGCATGTGCTAAATAGCAAATGCTATTTTAATACATTATTCTATTTAAGTCATATCACTTCTCTTTCACAATGCTTCAACCCCAACCCATATTTTATATTTTTCATAAAAAGTAAAAAAAAAAATACTAATCTACTACTTTTCAAACAATCTCTAAATTTCAACTTAAAAAAAAAAAGCACCATATTCCTTTTTTTTTTTGGACCAAACATTCCCATATTAGTCTGTATCAAGCCTTGACATGAATTGGTCACAAACAAAATAAACACTGAGATCTACCAACTCCTAGGCTATTGGTCATCTATCTCTATAATCTGTATCTCTATCTCTATCATGAATTTGTGAATAATATAAAGGTAAAAAAAATAGATAAAAACAAAATGGAATTAATTTTCCTTTTCCCTGATAAATTAAATATTCAAATAAAGAGTAAAACATGAGTTCACAAGAGGAACACTTTACTACGAGTTAATTACACAACACGTCAATTATAAATAATAAGAGTTAAAATATGAGTTCAATTTTATTCAACCACATTTATAGTAGGTGAACATTACTTCACATTTTCCATTGATTTTTCCAGAGTAGTTCTTCCAAAGTAATGGACCCCATGTCTAACGTGAAATCGATGAAGAGGTGGGTAATGTTCATCTATGGACAATTATGCAAGTAATCCGGAAGTTTGATATCTGAATTACGGCCTACTAAAAAGTTCAACTTCCATGAACACATCAATCTAAAGAGGCAATCAGACTGAACAAAAAGAGAAACAGGTAAGTAAAAAGCCACTGGGACAAACTGTATACAAGATTTATAACTTCTTGATCCCTCTAATCATATACAAGAACAAGCAATTGAGTGGAAATAGTTAGACCCTTTGTGGGAAGAGCCAACGAAACATTTGTGATAACTTACTAGTGAGAGCCATTGGCTCTGGGTTTTCTGACTCCAAATTACAGATTGTATCGTAGTCGTACTTTAAATGAGGGGCAACTATTCTTTCCTGCAGAAAAAACAAAGCAAGTTTCTCAACAAAGAAGAGAAAAGTAATCAATTTTGCAAGTAAATTCGTAAGTGCGAATAAAACATTAATACCTTGAAAACTTCGAATGGACAGAAATCAGAATTGTCACAGCCCTATTTATGGAAACAAAAAACATAATTAAAAGCTTCGAAATATAAAAAGAAATCCATCATGGGGCATGTCAAGTTTCACAACAGTTGAAATATTAGAGACCCAATAAAAATTAACTAATAGAGAAAATAACTTAGGATTGAGATAGTAAATTTCAAAGTCTTAGACACATACATGCATATTAGCCTGTTTAGAAAAACAAATTTCCGGCTTAAAAAAAGTTAGCATTTTGAGGTGGAAAGGCAAATAAGCTGAAAGTCTGAATTTTTTACCGAACATTGTTACTTTTCAATGTACACCTGCTTTAGCATAGAATTTCAAATTTGAAGCTAAATAAGCTGCAAATATTTTGCCAACATGCAATAGGAAGTGAGCTATTTCTAATCAAACCATCTACGATCCATCAGAGGGTGCTCCTCAGACAACTGAAAGCAAAATGAAAACCCCCCCAAAAAATAAAATAATAATAATAATAATTGCTAATCATGATAGACAACTACTTCAGTAACATCAATCGAAAAATAACTAAAAATTAATAAATATATAAATATGAGGAATAAGAATTTAGTCAACAAAAGCTTACTGGCATTGGAACTGGATGTTCATTATGCAGTACATGCACAAAGTACTTGCTTGAAGACTTAGCTGGACAACTATAAACTACCATCATATTATTGCCACCAAAAGGCGCCGCCACACTGCCTCTCCAATTTCTTCTCTGAGGTGGCTTTGGAGGGAGTTGCAAGGGTTGTTCCTTTTGTATTTTTTCAAAATCTGAAACATTCAACAAATATTGCTTACCGAGAAGACAACATAAAAGCAGAAATCATACAGGTAAAGTAGAAACACAATGGGACAGCTGGCATACTAGATCAAATGCTTATATATGATTTGCCCAGATCCAGAGGGCAAAAAAAAAAAAAAAGACAAGAAATCAGAAGGAAAAAAAGAAATGCATACATGTGCCATCATATATAGAGATTCAAATATGACTAAGAAGGATGGACACTTCTAAGAACCAACATAACACGACACAACACTCACCGGATACTAGGACACAAATGAATCATATTACAAGTTTGAATAGAATAACTTGTAATCCAATGATAAAACAAAAATAATGTAAATTTAAACATATTCTCCTCCTTTAGACTGTTAAAATTATCTTTGGTTGAAATATTCATATATATGATATATAATTATCCTTATATATGACATAATAAATATATAAAATTATATATTTTGTACATGTCCCCCACGTATCGTGTCCTACATTTTTTGGGAATTTAGGTGTTATCGTGTCCGTGTCGTGTCTGCACTTCTTAGGATGAGAATGAAAGCACTCACCGGATTCTTCAAGAAAGAGCCCAATCAGACATGAGAATGGAAGCAGAGTTTCTGCATGAGCAAACCGCAGTCTTGCCTTTTCATAACTGCCAGGAGCATGTTCTTCTACAGTAACAGAAGGTATAAATTATGAGCCAAACAGAAGATACCTTTATTTTTTTTCCCTCAGCATTAGCCATGAAGACTTCAATTATAAGTTTATAACACAATTAATTTTAGATAAGTTTTGAAATAGATGTCACAATGTGGGAATTAACTCCTAGTTTTGAAATACATGCCATAGCATTAATAGCAAATAACCATAAACACAGTGAAAAATAATATGACAATAATAAGATTCAAAGAATTAATAAACTTATGAGGCATTTAATATGAAATTGTTATGGTTTATATAACCTTCTTTAGCCATAATAGCTTGTTCCATGGACTGAACAACATCCTCAAGCAATGGCACTCCCATCTGGTAGTTTAATGCATTACCATAACCCTTTAATATGAAAAGCTCCAAATCATCAGTCCACTCCAGCAAGACAACCTAAAATGTTTATATTTGGCAAGTTAGCAAGTGTATAATGAGCAAGAAACAAAGCATGAACTGATAACATACATAATTTGCATTTATCAGTGGATAACATCTATAGGAACACAATGGATCCCATGATCTCTGTTATCAGAATCTTACGATTCGCTATTCGATTCACAATTTTTGCAAAATCGATACGAATCTATGGGTGAATCTTTCTGTTACCAGAATCTTACGATTCGTGATTCAATTCGCGATTCGATTCAAATTTTTTGCAAAATCGATACGAATCTATGGGTGAATCTATTTTGGAAGTATATCTCTAGTGAATCGCACGATTCACAATTGATTCACAATTCAATTCACTTTTTACGATTCATGTAATTTTTTAAATTATTGTGTCTGACATATTTTCAACTATTTTTTTCTCCATGTTTTTAGTGAAAATGACATAATACAACTTCTAATAGCATTTAATACCAAAATAACCAACATAGATACATAATTTGTTGTTATTTTAGTGATCATGAAGCTTTTAATAGGATCCAATCAGATTCAGTCAGACCTTACATATTTTTAACATTTCTTCTCATTTTTGCCCCTTTAAAAAATCATAATATATCTTCTAAAAATGTTTAAGATTAAAGTTACATTATAAATTATCTATTACTATTTTATTAAATTGAATATAATTGAATATTATATATGTGAGGTCAGTTATACATTTAAAAATGTTTTAGGTTTTAAAATGAAACATTCTAAATAATTCTTTCTTATTATTTGCTCACTGTTACTTAGAAAAGTATGTATGCTTATTGTCCAAATATCAATATCGTTGTTAATTATTGTTATTTGGGAACTTATAATTTGTCTATTGATTATAAGAATGGTTGATAAAAATATCTAAAAAGAAAAAAAGTAAAATAGTATCTTACATAAGAATCTTTTGTTAGCTTCCCTTACTTATTAAACTATGTGATTATCTCTCAAAATAACATTTTTATTGATTTAAGTCTAAATATTTCATATTCATAAGATATATTTAATAACTAAATGTGTAAATATATATTTTTAAGTAATTTTAAAAAGTGACCGAATCTTTACGATTCACGATTCGATTTGATTCGCGATTTGGTACAAGATCATTTCAATTCACGATACGAATCTCGATTCGACAACTATGCCCATGATATGTAAATACCAAAGCTACATACCTCAGATGGAGTGAACAGAGCACACGCTTGATCAGTTATATTCAATAAGGATGCTTCCTGCCAAATTGAAAATTTGAATGAACAATTACAAAGGAATCGCAATCAGATAGACTGTTTAGAATTCTCAGAGAAAGAAAATGAAAGAGAAGAAAGTAAAGGAAAGGAAAGAAACAATCACCTGTTTGCACAAAAACCAGAGAGAAGATGTATCTTGTCTTGTAAAATTCAGATTATAACGCCCCACTAATGCATGGGTAATTTCATCCAAGGCAGGTTCCTTAAGCTTGAGAACAGTAGGCTCCTGACTTTTTCTATAGGCTTGCATTCAGAGATATACACAATAAAACCAAAGAAGTATCATGTGTTGTAAAATTCAGCTCATAATGCCTCAATAATGCATAAAATTTCATCGAAGATAGGTTCCTTAAGCCTATTATCCAGCAATATAAAGTTTAATTTCAATTTCCTAGTACAAAATGCATAAAGATCCGAACAAAAAGGAATCACCCAAAAACCTAAGGTTTACTTCCCTTTTAAATGTCAATACATATTTATTTGGTAAGTAAGGTACCCACCAAATAACTATGTTAAAACCAATGCATTAAGGGTAAACCATCCATAATAATGAGAGAAGCTTGAAAAGACATTTGAAAGTAATTAAGTATCCAAAACCTATGAAAAGACATTTGTGGTTTTTGAGAGTTTACCAATTCCAATTTGTTAACATGGATGCATTACCCATTTCTTAATAAGCTTATACATCTGGGTGTCAGCATGCAACTTAATAGAAAAATAAGGTTGTATTCAGAGTACAAGGCTCCAACTTACGAAGCTGATTCCCATGGGTTTATGCCACTAGCTTGGGAACATATAATTTTTTATCCACGACATCTAAGCATGCAGTTTAATACCACTATTTTTTTACCACGGCCAGTTGTAAATCACGTAATTCAATGGTTTCCGACAAGGATTTAAATATCCATCATCATGTGATTTGAAATCAGCAGCATGCAAAAATCAAATGAAAAGCTTTAAAAAGACGGTAGTACTCTGCTACGTACTTAATGATAGTACCAAGCCATATGTATGACAACTCAGGTCAGTGTCAAATGATAACCTCACATACAGTAACCAAGAACTTTTTTCGAGGAAACTCTTTACCTAGTTGCCTCCATGTTTTCATGAGCATTCAATAGATGTCATAAGTTACTAGAGTTCAAGCATCCAAATTGAAAATTAAAAAGGCAAACCTCAACTACATAAGAGTGAGAGCAAATATGTTTATGTGTGTAACTATGTGTAATTCTTTAAGTATAAACTATGCTGAGATGTACCTTGTAGTTCTGACAACAATCATGGAATCTTAGCAATATATCACTTGCACGGCTTTCACTGGTTACTGCAAAAGCTCGATTGTGCCCTGGTCCAAGGTTTCCCCTCCCACTTAACAGCCCATGCCAAATGCTACAGCACTAGCTAATGCCCGAGGAATCTGTTTCATGATTCATGGCAAAGAAAAAGAGATGTATAAGAATAATGAATTCTAAAAGCAACGGAAAATTTTATATAAAAATGTAATATCACAGTTAGTGTGATGCAATCAGCCTTTTAATGGATCGAAACAATTTCAGGGGAAACTTGATCCAAACAGCATTTATGGTAATGAGGCAATAGATAGAACAATTGGCTGAAACCTACAATGAATTATCATCACTAAAGCCAGCCATTTGCAAAAGTGGATAGAAGGAAAAGTAGAATGTGGCCCACCTGAGTTGCCTTTATTGCATACACATTCGGGTGGTAATCCTCATTAAACAGTTGTGGAAACTTGTCTCTGGTTCTGATCCCCAGATTATACAGTTCATCTTCTCCTTCACTAATTAATTCACCACCCTTGAGCTTCCCTTGCCAAGGAGATTTCCATCCTCGAAACCAGGCAGGAACTTTCTGCAAAGCCAACTTCTGCTCTTTTGCATCTTGTAGAAGAACTTCCATACGCAAGGCTAAATCATTTAACTCTTTTAACATTTCCTTGGTTGGAGCACGAGTTCCGTGCCTCGCCTGGGATACCAAAATTTTGACTAATGAAAAGTATACTTTTTATAGAACACTCAGTATAACACAACATTGCAATCTGAACATAGCACAAACAATAGAAACCATAATGGCACCATTGGAAGACTCCGTAGAAACCTTGACAAAAATATGCAAGGAACAAGATGTTTTCGCAAATTGCATAAACACAAACCAAACAATTTTCAACTTTCCAACAAAGTCGTGGCCAATTTTCAAGTGTCCAAAACATAGACATACATATTTTTTAAAATGTCCAGAGCATACATGCTAGCTAAGAAAACAATTGTAACAAGTGGCACATTTTGACTGACCACTTGCTTCTACTTGAGAATTGTGGCAAATGTACGAGCTCCAATAAAGCATAAAATTTGCCTTTCAAAGCAGGATGAAAACGAAAAATCTATAAGGGAAAATTTACTCTAGAGGAATTTTGGACTGTTATTCTGCTTTAGTTTTTCTGGAGGCTTTTTCCTTTTTTATATGTTCTGCCCTTCTTTTTATATCTTTCTTTATTAGGAAATCTCTATGTTCTTTGCATTAGTTTCTTTCTCTCAAAAAGATTTGCAGAAAAGAATTACTACACACACATGCACTTGAGAATTACTACACACAAGTGTTAGCTAAACAACACGCAGTGCAAGAAAATTGGGAATTAGCGGCGTTTACAAAACGCCGCTATAGGATAGAAAAACGCCGCAAAAAGGTAAAACGACGTTTATAAAATACGTCGATGATGCGGCCGTCGTTGTATCTTTGTGACGTTTAAAAAACGCCACTAAAGACTTTAGACGACGTTTTCTAAAACGCCGCTAATTCTATACAGCCGTTAACTATGCACGTTAAAGGAGTTATCCCTGACGTCATAATGACGACATTTCGCGACGTTTTTAAGAAAAATGCCACCATTTCTTTCATTTTTTTGAAAAAAAAAATGAAAAATCATAATTAATAATCTTTTGACTTTTGTTCAAACCAAACCTATATCATCCATCACCATTCTCAAAATAATATATACCAATGAGCATTCATTTTTCAATTTTCCATAAAATAAATAAATAAATAAAAAAACCCCTTTAAATACAATATGACAATACAAAATCATAAAAATAATAATATTCAGTGTGCTCTCCAAATTCTCTGAAAATAACTTCATCCACAACTCTGAAAGGATATCATAATTCAAGCTAGAGAGAGCTGTTAGCACCAATGGGTGAGAAGCAAGTGTAGAAGCAGGGATCCTGAAACAAACAGATATTCAAACAAGTTATGAGAGTTCTATCATGTAAACTAGGGTGGGGAAGTTGTGCAAAATGGATATCATAATCACATAAGAATTTAGAACATCCACATGAACAACCAAAAATACCCAATCACAAAGCTTTCAGTTTCCCAAGAGTAACACAGACACATGCATACACAGAGAGAGAGAGAGAGAGAGAGAGAGAGAGAGAACTATCATCCCAAGCAAACGTACATATCTACAAACCTAACCACTACTCTCAGGTATAGAGTTATCTACATTTCTAATCTAATAAGAGATCCTTGTTGACATACTTGGCAAAATGCACATAACCAAATACTTCCATTTCTAAGACAACCAAATTTGGAGTGCAAAGAACAGAAATCCACACCTATGTCTTAGACGAAGCCAAGAAGCAAATGCCTCAAGAACCTGCCATGTAAATAAATTATGAGAAAATCATACGAAAAAGTTATGTCAAAGCAAGCAATAATATTTTCGGAGATCAATATTAAATTATAGAATTTCATTTTTATTTAACATACATTCAAAAGAAGAGCTCCCACCTATTCAACTCTCTCTCATTTCGTCTTCTTCTGTTTCTTTTTTCTTTACAAGTCTTTCATATCTCAATGGATACATATCTCTTCTCTCTCTCTTCAAACTGTGTCTCTCTCTCCCAGGCTCCCGCTTGATTTGGTTCTACTCCACTCCAATCTGAAGAGGCAGTATTCTATCTAGTCTAAAAGAGGATTATATGAGATTGGATGTACACTAGACCTATTGGATTGCCGTTAAACACAGCCGATTAGGGATGCTTCATGTATTTTGGCTCTTATGATGTAGGAAAATTAAATGGGTTTTGGAAAGTAAGCGTGAATTTATTATGAGATCCATAATCCAGACACAATTTCTCTACCTAAACTTATTTCACTCTGAAGTTCCTGTAAATCATTTCCCTAAAATTTATGTAAAAATCTTTAGCCCTCTATTTTTCTTTCAAGGCTTCAATTTTTTCTTTAAAACATTCTGTTTTAATGGTGGCGGTGGCATACCTAAAGCATAGGTTATGGTGTAATTACAACAAGAAGACTTGATATGGCCGTGGTATTGTATTGATGAATTTGGTGATGAACTTAATAGTGAGACTCCAAATAATAGTTGCAGTCATAATTGTTTGAGAAAGATGGAGTTGATAGTTCAGAAGTGATGAGTCTCATGTAAACCGGACAATCACAATTGATTGCTCCGAAACATGGTAATGGTTCGACTAAAGTAGATAGGGTAATACTGAGACAGGAGCTCAATGGCAATCTTGGGCAGATGATGACATTGAAGCCATTTCTGCCACGAGGAATAAGTTGATATCAGCAACGTACTCGGCCTTGTGGAAGGGTATGAAGGAGATGAGGACGGAGGAGTCTAGACAAACTAATAGCAAGTGGGAAAAAGAAGATACTTATGCACGAAGGCCTTCTTAAAATGTCTCATTGCGTTATGAAAAAACATCATCCATGCTGAATCCTTCAAGGGTAAAACAGATGTTTGATCATAGAAGGGAACCACATTCTAATGCCAATAATCCATGTATCTCACCCTGGAACCAAACAAAATTTATTAACAGCCTGACAATTTACCATATAATAAATAGAAATATTAAGAGCGAAAAAGAAAAACCACTTTTAATCTTAGCCTCCAAGATTATCTCATTTTTTCTTAAGCAACTTCATTGGTTGTATGGTAGATACTTGCAGGTGCAGGATCCAACACAAGGCACGCCTCACTTTACAGATTTTAGTGTCAAAATTATCAGAATGGACCTGACCAGTTGATTAGATGACCATTCAAATGATTAACCATCCAAATGTTCATATCATCAGACTAACCAAATTGGCAATAACCCTAACACTAGACCGTGACACGCCTTTGGTGTCGAATCTGTATGCTGTTGAATCTATCTAATTCAATTTGCAAGCCATGTCTAGATAGCAAGGGTGAAAATGATATACGGATTCGAACATCAATATTTGAAGATCGTATAATCAAACATAAGGACTGAGTGGGACCTGTTGAGCTGATGTCTTTGTTAAAGCCAAAGTCATTAATAGACACCGCCGACTTCTCCTATGACTTGTCTCAACTCTGTGAGGTAAAGTAGAATTCTTCCTCCAACCTAATACGTTTATCTGTTTACTACCATCATTTAGCAGTAAATCCACCTCCTGCGTACATAAAACCATGGGAAGTCTTCATCAATCAAATTAATGCTGGGAATCGTCAAAGCACAGCAACACATTCAAGATGAGAAAGATAATTAACATCAAATTTACCTCGTCATAAATATTGGCAAGCCATTGCCAACTCTCAAAGCATAAAGGATTGTACTGTAAATCATATTTGAAAAGGTTAGCGTTTTGCTCTACAAATTCTTCCCCTTCCTTGGTGAGTACAAACCCAGCCCATTTATCAGTTGCACTCATTTCTTCAGACTGAGCAAGGATGTAATACAAGTTGCAATAGACCTCCAAATATGGGTCACAGCTGCAATCAGTTAATTACACATTAAAAAGACAGTTCGTTCCAAGTAATAACAATCTATGGGCCAAAGCATCATTTGGGGGGAAAATTAAATAAAAATACTGATCTATGGATGTATACCTCCCTAATGATGATGCCTTGAGTTGTTTGAGGCTTCCACCATCGGGAAATATAATCTTCATGATAGAATCAAGAAACCCATCAGATCCGGCCACTTCTGAGAGTTTATCTTCACACAAATTAGGATCATCTAAGAACTTATCAATTGCATTTCCAGCCAAAACATTGTCTGGTGGCTGTGGAAAATGTTTGCGTAGCTCTTAATACTCTCCGAAGCTTTACCAATCCAGTTCTCTGCGATGTACAAATGTTAGCAGTCAAATGGAAGTCAGAAAAGCAAAAATCACCACATAATCTTCAAAAAAGAAAATAATAATTTGAGACTAAAGAAAATAATCACTCCTTCAAGAACATCCTTCTCCACAATATTGCCTTTATCTATAGCAACATTCACTGTATCTGAGGCAACAGTTACCCTGTCTGACTTTGATTTGTCTCGAGATGTTTCGACATGATTATTGTGGGAAAGCTGCTCGTCACATTGCATTGTTTCAAATCCCTTGTTTAAAGAATGAAAGTTTGACTTAAGCTTCATATCCAAGGACAATAGATGCTTTATTACAAATTTTAGAAATGTTCCTTCCTCTGTTTCACCATCTCCACCTGCACAGCACAGCACAGCCCATACTCTGCCAGCAAGTCATGCATTGCCACGATCAATTCAATCTGAGATAATAATGAAGCAAATGGTGTTAAAAACTTAAATGAAAGACAGAAAATCACTTGCAATAGGCCAACACAATGTGAAGTTTTTCAATTCCTCAAAATGAGGGCGACACAACTCACTTGAGTTTTGATAGGGACATTCGGGTTCAGATGTTGAAGTTTGCAGATTAAAATGGCTGAATCAATAAAGCAGCATCTTCGGCTTTGTTCAATTTGATCCGAAATTGCAGGTCCAGCAGATTTCTTAGGAAAGTATGTGCTCGCAATATTGCACATGAGTGTCAGCAGCAAAGACTGAATATCACCAATAATTCTTAGAAGAGCAATAAAGCCATTCTACAAAACGACAACAAGCATAAGCTGTAATGAAAAATGGGTGCAAGAAGATAAATAGCAGATTAACTGAATCATGTATCCTTGAAAAACTGGAATCTGCTTTAAAATCACAAAAATGTCAACCATAATCCAATCAGTATTACAGCTGTGAAGGTAAAACACCTTTGCTGAACCCTGCATCAAAAAACGGGGGAAAATAATATAAAATGTGGAACCAGCATGTAAGCAAGAATCCACAGTTATTCCCACAATCACTCAAAATATTACTTCATATACTAGCCACTTGTCCCTGATAATGCCTGCAGCATTCAATCCTAAATTCAAAACAGTCACAGCTCTTGCTAAACATGATAAGCTTGAACGTGACTCAACCTGATATAAGTAATTCTTGAGCAACAAACCAACATGCCACTTGATGTATCATGCTTCATAGACCTTAGGGGCGTAGAAGAAGTATTTGAATATTGCAAGACATGAGGTTCTGAAAACTTCTGAATTAGACAGTAATACTGATCGTTTACGCTTTATCTTACACGAAGCACATAATCTTAATTGAAAAGTTTAAATCTATTAGTGACCCTACACAAAGCATTAGTTCTAAGAAACACATTACGCTTAAAATTATTAAAATTACAGGAAAAAGTAGTAATTGTAGCCATATCTCATAATGATGGTTCTTTCAAAAATATATATCTAAAAAAAATTATAAAATATATTTACACAAACTTTCAGATGTATATACATATGGAGAGAGAGAGAGAGAGAGAGAGATCAAACTGAGTGGAGAAGAGTGGTAGGGCTGGCGATTTGACAGAAGATGCAAGACGGTGATGCTCCATATATACACAAACAAAATTCAACTATATAATATCTTTCCATTCACATTTCAATTGAAAGTTGAAACAATTCAAGACAACGTTTCTATTTGAAATATACTTTCACATCCTAATTTGTTTTCCAATGACTCCATATATACACCTAAATAATAATATTTCCATTCTCTGCACATATCACGCACTACTTTTCTACATTTTAACTTGCAGTAGAAGAGCAGAAAGGCTGGCATCTATGAGGACTTAATGCTTACATTTACTACAGTAGTGGGCTATCAGAGGAGATCCGCAGTTGTAACAAAAAGAATGTCTGCATCTGTGATCATCTACAAAAATAAAATATACACATACATAAGCAGATGATTGGGTGTAAAAAATAGATAAAAAATTAAATGAATCGATATAATCAATTGGAAATGATTCGGATTGAGTTTCAATCTTCATCAACTGAAGAGACACGCTTGCTAAAAAAGATCAATCAAACACTACAAATGATTTTTATGTTCTCAACTTGAAGACCAAGGTCATATGACATATGAAGTAGAAATGCAGAAAAACAATGAAAGGAAGTTTACAGAGTTGAGAACAACTACATCAAGAACAGTACTGTTTATACACCAAACTTCCATCATAAAACCGCAGCAACACAAAAACTATGATGCTTGGACCATAGTGAGTCCTGTGTATGAGACCAGATCTGATGGAGCGAGAGAGAGAGAGAGAGGACCAAACTTGAGGGATAGTAGTGACGGGAGGACCATACCTGAGAAGGAGATTTAACAGGCTCGAAACCCTAGATAAAATCCCTTCGCTAACGTAGCAACTCGATTACCAGAAACCTAGTATTCACTCAATCTGATTACCAGAAACCCAGTATTCACTCAATCGGCTGGTTTCCTCAGTCCCGATTCGATTGGTCTCAGTCCCGATCTCGATGATCTTGATCCTTCTTCACTCATCGGTCTCGTAACCCCGCCGATTTGTGCAACTCAACCGGTCCATCTTCCTCTGCAAAATCATCAGAATCAGAATCAAGAAAAACAAAAAATCGTCAAGAAATTTTAACCAAATCGATTCAAGAATCGATGGATTTAGAATTAGATCTGAACAAGTAATCGGAATCAACCCTGGTGAATCTCTCAAGGAGAAGATAGAGGAAACCCTAGATCTAGGGCGGAGAGAGAAAAGAGAGAAATGGATAGAGAAAACAGAATGACGGAAAGAGAAATGGGTACAGAGGGAGACGGAGCACCGTTTAAAAGTCGAACGCGTGTTTATAAAAGGAAAATGCGTGCCTTTTTAATTTCACTTTACCTCTTCCACAGCGTTTTTCAAAAAACGTTGTGTAAAAAACGTGGTCATAGCTAACTTTTGTTGTAGTGACGTCACAAATTTAAACCCCTCAACTCAAAATGCTAAGCACAAACACAGCTCTTAAAGGAAATGATCGAAGGTGATTCTGAACAAACACATGGAATTCAGAATGAGTCTCAGCCTATTTGGAAAGACTCATGTGGCTCTATATCCATATGAAGAACGGTTCAGTGTTGAAATATAGATTTAATATGTTAAAGGTCACAAGAAATCCAAACTGAAGTCTTTTACTTTTTTGCTTTTTTCTCTGATGAAACAAATTTATGTCATACTTTGATATGCAACTGCTAGATAATTGTCCTTTACAGCTTCTCGATCAGAGGTTCCAAAACTCTAGATTATGCAGTTCTTGGTTAGTCAATGGCAGAAAACAGTACAAGTATTCTCAAAGCAACAACCACAACTAAAATATTTTTGATACACCGTCTGATTTGAGCATCAATCATTGGGCCTATGAATGAAAACTTCAACAAACATAACCTATTTGCCCAAACACCTAAGATTGATATATTCTCAAAACATCAAGCATGTAAAGACTTTGTTTAGTACACCCCTTGATGTCAGCATCAGTATGGCCACAAAAATCTCACCTTAGTGGCACGTCTACAGTAACTAGAATAAATTCCGATATGATGGAACAAACAAAAACAAGAAAGTAAGACCAACAATCACACAAAAACACAAAGACATATGTGGTTCGGCTACAAGCCTACATCCACAGGCAAAGAATGGCAGAGGATTTACTATCAAAAGGAGGAGAAAATACAAGGGTGGATTTCTCTCTCAAAGCTGATTGTAACAATAGATTACTCTAATCTCATGACCCTAATCCCTGAAATAACCCATAATTTATATATATACACACTAAGATCTGCATACAACAAGAACCGGATCTGACCTAGTGGAATCAGGTCGAGACATCCCTAACAAATTCATCCCACATTATTATATGAAACCCACATTGCTTAACAAAATAGGATACATGGTGCTACAACTACTTTTCAATTGACCTGGATATGCACAAAGTCAAAATATATCATCATATAAATTATTTGCAAAAGCAGTTTGAACTTCTAAAATGAGAATTACCACAAGATTCAAATGGATTGGAGTACATTGGTCTGGAATGTTAGAAGGTGCAAACGAATTGTCAGTTATGTTGTTCACAACACCATACCTGCCAAGCCAAAAGAATTTAATAAAAACAAGTAATCATTCAAACATTTCCATTAATCAGATAATAATATTAATTTTTTTTTAAAAAAAAACATCTGTTTAGTGTGGCGTTTTCTTATCTTCTTCGGATACGTTTATACACAATAATTCCTATAAAACACATAGGACTAAAGAGTCCGAAATAAATTGGTCAATATATATATATGGAAAATGTTTGGGACCCCACAAAAGAGGACTCCCATAACCCCACTAATGTATTGAGCATTAATATGTTTGAATTTTTTTTAGGAATTGTGTCTGACAGTGATATGAATGGCTCAGATCATTTTGGGGGTTGGGGGGGTTGTGTTTTGTGGAGGTATCATTACTGATATATATATATATATATATATATTTGTGTTCAAAACAACAAGCTGGATTTTTATTTTGAAATCTTCTTTATTTGGGGACCAAGAAAGCAAAAATCATCTATTATTCCGAATACAAGTTTCAAAGTAGTCTCAATTTTGTTAGTGGGTGTTTGGGAAGTTATTATTTTAATAGGTTATTTTAGTTTTTAGATATTTTAGTAAGTTAAAATTTTTGTGTTTGGAAAGATGATTGAAATTTTTTGCAGTTGGATGTGATTTTTGTGAGGAAAAAGTAAAATGATTATAGATTTGATGTGACATTTTTTCTTATTAACTATTTTGTGTTTTTGTGAATTTTAGCCTTTTTCTTGCCAAACATCCCTAACCAAACAATGAGTTCAAAATCTTGCTTGTCAAGCGTTCAGGATCTTAAATTGATTCACCGCAACCAAGCCCTAAACCCTAAATTGTGATTATAGCATTTGATCGTGCAATTAGGGATGTAAGAAAAATTGATAAAACCAAGCCGATCAATTGAAGCCAATTGAAATTTTAGTTTTCGGTCGATTTTTCATAACATATGGTCTGTTTCGGTTTTAAAAATTTTTATACCGATACAAACCGAACTAACCGAATATTATATTTAAATATATTTATATTATAATTTCTTCAACATTATATAAGAAGTAACTAATATAATACACTTTGTGATAAAAATTAGGGGAAAAATATTTATAGAGAAATTTTCATATATTTTCTTTATTTATTTTCAATGTTAAATTCTATAATCTACTATAAAATCTTTTAAAATTTGGGATATTTACCAATAAGTCTTATTTCACAAACAAGTACTCCAATTAGTCCCAAATTTTTTCTATTGATTTGTTAAGTCCTATTTAGTGGAGAGTCTTTCCATATAGTCTTATTTTTGATTTGGTAGTATTTTGGTAGACGACTATACCCTTTTATTAATGTGGCAGGGATGATGTGACGCTCTAATTTGGCAGGTATTAATGTGACACTCTAACGTGGCGAGTATAATGTGACAGTTGAAAAAAAATTAAAAATTTCTTAATGTACTTTTCTTAAATGTGACAACGTGGAGAGTGATGTGACACTCTAAATCTTTTACTTAAAAATTCCTTAGTATACTTTTCTCAAATGTGACAATGTGGTAGGTATAATATGGCACTCCAAAAAAATTAAAAACTCCTAGTGTATTTTTTTCAAATGTGATAATGTAACAGGCATGATGTGATCATTTGATACTTCAAAAAAATTAAAAACTTATTAGTATACTTTTTTCAAAAATTACGAGTTTTAAATGTGACAACGTGATAGGTATGATGTGACATTAAAAAAAGTTAAAAATTCATTAGTGCATTTTTTCCAAACGTGACATGTAACACTCTAATGTGACGTGTATGATACGACCCTACAAAAAATTAAAAACTCTTTAGTGTACTTTTCCTAAATATGACACTCCAACGTAACAGACATAATGTGACACTAAAAAATTTCTTAATATACTTTTTCAAATGTGACACTTTAATATGGTGGGTAAATGAGTCGTTACACATCAAAAAGGACTAAATCGATCCCAAAAAAAAATATGAGGTTATATAGATTACAAATCCAAAATACAAGATTTATTGGTCAATCTCCCTTATCGATAAAACCGAATAGTAACATACGGCCTGTATCGGTTTCTCAATCATAAAATTCAAAATAATCGATTCAATATTAAATATACCCTTAATATCGACTAAACTGAACCGTTTACACCCTTATGTGCATCATACGATGCAGGTGAAGACAATTAAGAGAGAGAGAGAACCTCGTAACAGTGGAAACATGTTGGCGAACGTCGAAAGCTCCATCATCAGCGATTGAATGTAGTAGGAGTGCAGATAACAACAATACCATGAGACTCGCCTCCTCCATTCTCTCTCTCTCTCTAGAATGGTATGGTGGATGGGAAAGTAAAACAGAAATTCTGAGAAAAGCGAGTACAGTTCTTCTTCTGTGTTTGATTTTACCTGGGAATCAAATGGTCACTCGTGTTATTTGAATCGGTTTAATAATGTGTGGCCTTTATAAGGGTTCCGTGTTCCAGTGTTTGAGCGCGCCTTTCTTTATGATTTAATTCCCCAATGCTGTACTGACGTGTGCCAAAGTAACAAACCAAAAATACTCGATTAATTCAAAACTAGGACTAATTTTTTTATATATTCAATTCTAGGGGAATTGTGTCGCTCATTGTATGGCAAAGTTAGCTTTACACTCTGTATTGCCACTGGTTTGAATGGAAGATGTTACTTCCTCTCTTCAACTGCTCGTGCACAATGATTTTCCTGGTCTTTTTGTAATTTGGCTTTTAGCCTTTACTTATCTAAAAAATTAAAAAAAAATTGTAAATTCAAATCAAAATTTTAAACTTAGGGGTGGTTTGGCATCCCCTAAATAATTCATCTTTTTATCTTTTTTTCATTACATCACCTCTCTACTTTTCTGCACATCTTTTCGTAAAAAAATAAAAAGTGTACTTATTTAGATCATCCAAACAACCCCTTAATATTAATCAAGTCTAAGGGGTGGTTTGGGTAGCTTATTTTGGCTTATTAATTTTTTACAAAAATGTATATAAAAAAATATAAAAAATAATGTGGTAATTTGTACCAAATAAATTAATAAACAATAGCAATTTTTCTCCCCCATCCAACTCAACCCAATCCAACCAAACCAAACCCGCATCCCGGCCTTGTTGGTTGTTTTTTTGATTCCCCGTAAGAAAGTGGAGTGAAAAATGAGTTTTGCTCCCAGACCCCAACCCTAATTTTATTTATTAAATATATATAATTTAATTTTTTTAATATAATAAATTTACAATATTAACTTAATATTATTTTCACTCATTTATTTATCATTTTACATCATTTAACTCTTATTATTTATAAATCATTGGCCATATATTCTATTTGCACAGTGTGTTTAGTTTGAGTTTTCTGAATTAAGTTTTTTGAAAATTGAGTTTTTTGGTTTTCGTGTTTTTTTGTTTTTAGTGAATATTTTTAAAATTTTAAACATTTTTTTTACTTTTTTAGATGCATTTTATTTAGATGTATCTAAAAAGTAAAAAATTGTAAAAAAATATTTTAAAAAATTAAGAAATACATAAAAATACAAAAAATGTACTAAATTCTTGTATTTTTTTATATTTTTGGTATTTAGTGAATTTTTAAAAGATTTTTTTTACAATTTTTTTTACTTTTTAAGTGTATTTATGTTAGGTGTGTCTAAAAAATAAAAAATTTACATAAAATATTAAAAAAAATTCAGAAAAACAAAAAACACGAAAAATAAGAAAATAGAATTTTTGAAAACTGTTTTTAGATTTATAAAATTAACCAGTTTCTGTCCTCAGCCACTACTCCAAGATTTACCTTACTCTCAACATGATACGAGGCTGGAGCAACAGACAACAAATTTGCCTCATTGACATCCCTAATCGAGCTACGTTATTTTAAGTTCAGCATGAATAGATTTGTGAACCTAATTATATTTAATTTAATAATATATAAAATATATTTTCATTAATTTATTTTATCTCTCTATTCATGATTGGTGTCTATGTAATTTATAAATTTGTTAATAATATAAGCATTATTTTTATATTTTGCTCATAATTTTTTTTCTCGCTTAATATTTATAATAATTAAGTATTTTTTTTCAAATTCGGCTCATTTGTGTAATCGACTTGACTCAAACTTGATATCAAACTCAACAAATTTTTCACGAACAGAGTTCAAACACTCAAATTCTATTCGACTTATTTATAGCATGCCTATTACAGTAATGCTAATATTATACCAACTACAAATTTTACTAATTTTTTTTCTTATTAATGTGTCAAGTAATAATAAAACATTAAAATTATAAACGAAACTCACGTGGATGATATCACATCAATAAATAAGAAAAATAGTAATGGTTGATAGTTTTATAATATTACTCTATAAAATAACATAAACATTCACAACAAGAGATATTGGTTTATTAATGAAGTACGATGCACGTATTATTTTTTTAAATAATATTTTATGTTACGATATATGTGTTATGAGAGGAAAAAATTAGTGAAATATCTCTTTCTAACTTTGTATAGTAGAAAAGGTTCCAAGATTTTTTTTTATTAGCTAAGATTTTTGAAGAAATTTCTCTATAATCATACCTTAAAATTTCTCTGTGAAATAAGAGAAATTTCTCTATGTCGAGACCGAAATTTCTCTGTGTCTGAGGAAATTTCTTTGAATCGAATTTTTTCTGTGAAAATATTGAAGGACCTTAACTACTTTGAAAATATTGTATGTCCTTTATTTTATAAAATCTTATAGGGATGTAAAAAAATTCCCCTTATAAAAGAATAATATTAATTTAAATTTAAAATTAAAATGTGATTCTAATTATTTATTTTGAGAATCTTAGCCCTATCGTTTTATAAAAATGTTACTTGAATACTTATATATAATAATTTTAGTTAAATTATTTGTATATTTCGATAATTTTAGTCCTATAGTGCTATAAAAGAGTAATTATCATATAATGATTTTATATGATATATATTAAATTATAGGATAATAAAATAAACAATCATTTTAATATTAAAAATAAGGATAAATTATAAATACACTCCTTAAGGTTTGCTTAAAATATGAATTGTCTCATATAATTTGAAAAATTATAAATATCCCATTGTTAGAATTTTTTATTTAATAACATTAACTAAAAAATAAAAATTCTAACTGCTCTCTTATCATATATATATATATATATATACTATTAAAAGTAATGTTTTTCTTTACTTATGTGGCACATTCAAATCATTATACTTTTTTCATTTACATATAAAGTTCTACACAAACTCAATTATAATAACTAATTTTATATGGATTTTATTTGAAAATACTTATTTTCCATATATATATATAATTATAATTTAATTATTATGATATTTGAAAAAAAATTATCTTGATATACAAATAAATAAATAAATAAAATGTGCTTAATTATGTGCATCGTACGGATCAAATTAAATTTTTTTTATATTTTTATTTTTTATCTATCTTATTGATGTTTAATATTAATTTATATTAAATTTTTTATTTAACATGAAATTATTTATTACAAATTATTTATATTTAATTTAAATTTTATATACATATACACAATATGTATGAATATTCAAAAAGAATATTAAAGAAAAAAAATCAATACTCTACATAATTAATTTATGTATCTTCTTCTTAATCCAATCACAACATATTAATATTTAATCTTTTAAAAAAAAATTGCATAGTCCTATTTCTACATATTTTTATTATCCAAATAAATATAAAAATAAAAATAAAATTAAATAATTAGAATCACTTTTAGTTTTACATTACTAATTCTCTTTCTAATTTAACTATTATTTTTAATATCAAAATGAGCGCTTATTTTATTATCTTATAATTTAATATATATAACATATAAAATTATTATATGATAATTACACTTTTATAGCACAATAGAACTAAAATTATCAAAATCAACAAATAATTTAACTAAATTTATTATTTATAAGCATTC
Organism: Camellia japonica; assembly: GCA_030407325.1. Classification (NCBI taxonomy): domain Eukaryota; kingdom Viridiplantae; phylum Streptophyta; class Magnoliopsida; order Ericales; family Theaceae; genus Camellia; species Camellia japonica. Next base: position 175,073,626 of record JAPPVO010000002.1, on the reverse strand, counting down.
AAGTAATTTAAATTTAAATTAATATTATTTTTTTGTAACACATATCATAATATAAAATATCATTACAGTAATTACAGTTGACTCCATTGTAATTTTATGTCAGACAACATATTTATAGAAGTGATTTACATATACATATAGAGTGTCCAATTTGATATTGATTGATTAAAATAATATAACTCAATACTTTTTTTTGTTAAGTTTTAGAAGATAAATTGACAAATGCTAAATGATAAATAGTATGGAGTATTATTTAAAAAATAATGATTCATCAAAAATGACTGTGTATATTTAATGCACTTTCTTGAATAATTTTTAAATAAAATTTTTGAATTTGTAATATTACTGGTAATGCACCTTCATGAGTTCTGCCAAAAAAAATATGCAAAAATAAAAATAAAAATAGCTAGAATAAAAAATTTGCAGTTATTATGACGTGTCACATAATTAATCAAAACCTCTTTATGAAACGAAATTATTAAAGATTATAGAGATTTTGTGTCTAATTCCCTTTGAGGACACTATTTATGATTTGAATTTATAAATTTTTATTCATCAATGTGAATAATCTTACAATCTTACTGATATAAGTATAAATCCTACCTCTAAGTCAACCCACTTTAAGCACTTTTTTCATGTAATAAAATGCTTAAATATTGTCATATAAAAGTATTATAATAGATTATAATCAAACATCACTTGAAGTATAATTAAAAATATGATACACCACTTTAGACATAACCAAAAACATAAAAAATTAGCAAAGACATTTTCGATTAATAACCAAAATAATACACCATGAATTATAATCAAGTCATAATTTGAATATTATAGAATTTTCAGTTATTTTTATTTTTTTCAGAAAATAAAAAATATTTTGATACAAGTGGAATTTATGATTTTTAGTAAATTCGATTAACACAAATGAGAATTTGATTTTAGGTTGAGAATACACACAGTAACAAAAATTTTCATCAACCATTAGTAAACCTGTATATATTTTTCTTTCAATTGTTATAATTTTTTACACATAAAGTATTAAGATTCAAAATTTATTTTTAAATTAATTTCTTATTTTAAAAATAAATTTTTATGTATTACACGGATCACCTACTTATATAGTAATAAAATTACTTAAATTATTAATAGTAATAAACAAAAATCATCTATTCTAGGGGAATCGTGTCGCTCATGGTTTGGCAAAGGTTAGCTTTACACTCTGTATTGCCACCGGTTTGGATGGAAGATGATATCCGCATCAATAAATGAGAAAAATAGTAATACTTGATAGTTTTTATAATATTACTCTATAAAATAACATAAACCATTCACAACAAGAGATTGATTTATCAGTGAATCATTAGCAGTTGATTTGTGCGATATATATGTTATTTTTTAAAATAATATTTTATGTTATAATATATGTATTATAAAAGAATAATTTTAATTTTAATTTAAAATTAAAGCGTGATTTTTTTTTTTTTTTTTAGAAGGGAGTAAAACTCCAAACAAAGCTAAGAAGGACCAACTGCCTCCTGGGCAACTAACAAAGCAATTGAAGGGGACAGACCCCAAGCCAAATACGAGCAGTAGCAGAGTGCACGGCCATGCGTGCAAGACCATACGCAGGAGAATTACCCTCACGACGAACATGAGAAAACTTATACTGAGAAAAGAAGCTTAACTCATTTGTTAATGCTGAAAGCAAATGCCCAAAAGGTGATAAAGGAGCAGCCCCCGTTTGGATCTCCTGGATAATCAAACTAGAGTCCCCTTCGAAATGAATAACGGATATACCCAATTCCCGCACAAACTGCACTGCCGTTAAAGCTGCGTATGCCTCCGCAGCATCAGCATCTGCCCAGCTTGGAACACGCCTCGAACTGGCAGCAATAACCTTACCGCGGTCATCCCGGACTATCACCCCAACCCCAAGACATTGGAGCTCCCGAAACCGCGCCCCATCGAAATTAGCTTTACACCAACCCGAGCAAGGAGCCGTCCATACTCCGACAGCAGGCCTCTGTCTAGCACCATGAACCAATCCCTGTGACACACCAAACTCTGTCACTAGCTCCGAGACAGAACCAACTGTATCCACCGCATTTGAAACTCTGTCTGCAAATATTACTTGATTCCGAGATGTCCATATACCCCAACAGAGAGCAACAAACAAACAGAACACTTCCTCATCACCATGGTCCCTAACCGCAATCAGCCAATCCGAAAATGAAGAAAATCTGCCCAGCTGAGTAACAAAACCCAAAGAACTTGTACGCCATACTGCCACTGCGACCTCACAATAACAGAGACAATGCATCAAAGTTTCGGCGGTGTGACCACATAAATTGCAAATCTCAGAAATAGGAAGCTTCGTCTCTTCAAGACCACACAAATAGGCAAAATATTATTGCAAGCTTTCCAAGCAAAAATCTTAATTTTATTCGGTAGTCTCAACTTCCATATATCCTGCCACACACCCCCTCCAGAAGCTCCACTATCCGAACTCCCCACTTGCAATTGTATGGAATCCAGCTCCATCTAAAGGTGGTAAGCAGATTTGACCGAAAAATTTCCCGATTTAGTAAAATGCCAGACCTGCACATCTGGCGGCAAATTTGGACAAATAGGTATGCTAGCTATAACCTCGGCATCCAAAGGAAGCAGACTCTGACCTACCCCAGCCAAATCCCAACATTTCAGATCACGATTAATCAAGGTACTGATAGTCAAGGATGGCTCCGCGGTTGGCGAAGAAGAAACCACTTGAAAAGAGTATGGCCGAGGAAGCCATTGGTCTCCCCAGATTTTGACCCTCCTACCATCCCCTATCCGCCATCGCAACCAGCATTAAGCAATTCCCGTGACTGCCAAATACTTCGCCATGAAAACGAAGAATTAGCCCCAAGAGCTACTCCCAAGAAATTTGTCCTAGGAAAATACTTCGCCTTATAAATTCTCGCAATGATAGAATCTTAGCACTATCGTGATTTTAATTATTTATTTTGAGAATCTTAGCACTATCGTTCTATAAAAATATTACTTGAATACTTATATATTATAATTTTAGTTAAATTATTTGTATATTTCAATAATTTTAATCCTATCATACTATAAAAGAGCAATTATCATATAATGATTTTATATGATATATATTAAATTATAGGATCATAAAATAAACAATCATTTTAATATTAAAAATAAGGATAAATTACAAATACATCCCATGGGGTTTACTTAAAATACAGATTTTCTCATGTGGTTTGAAAAATTATAAGTACCCCATTGTCAGAAATTTTTTATTTAACAGAATTAACTAAAAAAATAAAAATTCTAACTGCTCTCCTATATAATAGAATTAATTATCAAAAGTCCTGTCTACATATTTGGTGTAGCTAAGTCTGTCAAAAAGTTTGAACATAATCCCATTTATAAAAAGACGTTTTCCCTTTAATCCAAAAACTGAATGTCTCAATTTTCAAAACAGAATGTTTCAGTATATAATTATCAAAACTAAGAAATTTCTGTTTGGCTCTGAGAAAAGTATAATTGAAAAAAAGATAATTCTGCGAACCTGACACATAGATTGTTGAATTGAGCTTTTTTCATGATTAAAATTGAGATATCTCAATCTTTAGCCATTACTACGAAAGCTTCATCTCGAGATAAATTGTCCTACCCGAGACAAAATAATGCCACATATCAGGATGAAAGGTTCCCGAAGATAAGTTACTGGGTTACAAAATGTGAACAAAACACAGAATAAATGTCCTGTCTCACCCTCTATCATTATTGGTGAATCAAACACAGCTAAATAGGAACCATATCTAGGCACGACTGTAAGCATACTATAAAATATCAGGGGCATCTAAATTCATTATCGAAAATTGATTCATTTGCTACAGCATTTGAATGGGATTATTACAGGCAAGAATTGGCCACAAACCTGGAATCACAACTAAATCAAACAAAATGAATTCACCATATCGTGGCTTGGCTTTGTGTTGCGATTGTAGAATCTAAATCTGGAGCCGACGACGCACTGGACGGAGAGGAAGTCATCGGAGTGAGAGGAAGGAACTGAAGATGAGGCGATGGTTGGAAGACGACCATCTGATCCTAAATTCAGTTTGGAAGGATAAAATTGGTCTTAAAAATTAATGGGATTGAAGGAGCAAAAATTTTATCTAACCTAAGAATTATAAGTTCACAAAATGGGACTTGTATGTAAATGCCCCATGATAAAATTATCTGAATTATTAATTGAAATAAATTTCTAATATCGTTAAAAACTGTTAATTGACTTTATAATTTATTAATAAAATATGTCATTTGTTATGAAATTTAAAATTTTAAAGGGCGAGATGTAATTTCTTAAACCGTAGGGGTAAATTGTATTTTAAACAAATTCAAGAGTGTATTTAATAGTTAAATTGAAAGGATAATTAGTAGCATAAAATTAAAAGTGATTCAAATGATTTAATTTTGTTTTATACTCATTTGGAAAACAAAAATATGTAGAAATAAAAGTTATGGAAAATTTATTTAAAAAATTAAATATAAATATGTTGTAATTGGATTAAGAAAAAAATACATACATTAATTATGTAAAGTGTTGATTTTTTTTTAATATTTTTTTTTGAATTATTCATACGTATTGTATATAGATATATAAAATTTAAATTAAATATTATATTTTGTAATAAAAAATTCATGTTAAATAAAAAATTCATATAAATTAATCATAAGATATTAATAAGGTAGATGAAAAATAAATATATATATATATATATATATATTTGATATTAATAGAAGAAAATTAATTCATAATGTATTAATTCTACATGTAGTTTGGATTAGGTAAAATTATTTTACATGTTAGACTTTAGCACTAATTAGGTATAAGGATATATCACTACGATATTTTAAAAAAGTAAGAGAGAACAACGATGATTCACCACATTCGAGAGTGGAAAAAAAAAAGATACATAGAGAGGGAAAATGAAGAAAAGAGAGACATGTCACATAAAAAATTTTATAAAAATTGAGGGTAAATAGATATTCGTTTATTAGGGAATCATTTTCATGTGAAAGGCTTTATGTGCATGTAGCACAAAGTTGATAAAGGGTTTGGTTTGGTATTTGAGTTGGCTTTTTAGTTTTTTTAATTTTTAACTATTTTAATTTGGAATTAAAAAGTCTCGTATGGGATAGATTTTTTGACTTTTTTGAGAGAAAAAATGAAATGATTATGATTTGAATGAGACATTTTGTCTCATTGAGTTAAAAAGCCTATTTTATCTTTTTGAGGTTATTTTAGCCAAAAAAACTCATTTTAGTTGGCAAAATAATTGGGGCCTACCTTCAGCTAGCTTTATATTTTTAATTATCAAAATTATATAGATTTTAAAATAATTTTGCATTAGAAGGCCCCTGAAAATAAAATAAAAAATTATTTTCACTCAATTTCTTTAGAAATGCAGCATAACAAATATTGTCTAATAGATTCTCTAGCAGCCAATCGTTCAAGTGCTTATCGATATCATCCAAGTGTTTCTACAAATTCACTAGTGTTTTATTCATTTGGTTTGGCTTCTTTTAGGTTGAGGATCCAACTTCAAAGAGTATTTAGACTTAGGCCCCGTTTGGGAACAGGTTAATTTAGTAACTTTTTGACTATTTGGTTAAAAAGGTAGGTAAAAAAAACTTGTATGTTTGGGATGACTTTTTGGCTAATTACGAAAAGCTGTGCAAAAAGTAGAGACAAGCCGTAATGTTTGACTTTTGGTATGGGTTGTTGGCTTTTTGGCTAATTTAGTAATTTTTGACTAATTGACTAATTTAGTAAGTCCCCAAACGGGGCCTTAATGGGTTGATTGTGAGTTCGATCTCAGTTATTCAAATGTTCACTTTTTAAGATTTATTAAGAAAAATATTCATATAAAAAATTAAGATTATTAGATTTCGATAACTATATATTTGAATCACATTTGTCTTCAGAAAATGGACGATTATTCTTGAAATTATATTTGCCATCTATTTTTTAAAGATAAATGTGATCCAAACATTGTAGCTATCGAAATCCAATCATCTTGATTTTTTATATAAATATTCTTCTCAGCGAGTATTAAAAAGGGGCATGGCTTCTGTCCAGTCCTTAATCGGACTGGACCGTGCCGTTGGGCCTGTGGGGCCCACCACGGTTCCGTTTTGATAATTTGAACCGTCAATGTGTAGAACTCGTCGAGTACTATAAACTTGTAAAAAATTACGTTGATCGGATGTCGGTAGCTATGTGATCAAATCAGTTTTGTATAAAAAAAAATGGACGGTGAATAAATTAATGGTTGACAAAAATCTGTTTGATCACATAGCTATCGATATCCGATCAACGTGATTTTTGACAGGCATATAGTACTCGATGAGTTCTACACATTAACGGTTTAGATTATCAAAACGGGACTCGTGGTGGGCCCCCACAGGCCCAACAACACGGTCCAATCCGATTAAGGACTGGACAGAAGCCACTCCCTTAAAAAATGAACAGTTTTGATTACCAAGATTAAATTCACAATAGGCCCAATAAGCTTAAATACTCTCTCAAGTTGGATTCTCAACATGAGAGAAGCCGAACTCTTATTGATATACCATCTTTGATTTCTCATCAGTTAATATACATGATGAAATTTGTTATTTCGGTATTAACTAATTTGAGAGTTTTCAGTAGAGATCTAGGCTATAAAAAAAAAATTATAATCGTAATTCGATAAAAAAAAAATTTAAAAAATGAGTCGTATTGTTGGTTAGATTGTTTTTCTAAAATTAAAATTTTATTTTTCATATTTTTTTATGAATTTTTTTAATATTTTAAATAATTTTTTTTACTTTTAAATGCACCTTAAAGTAAAATATTTATAAAAAAAAATATTTTAAAAATTCAATAAATACTAAAAAATAAGAGATTGTACTTGATTTTTGTAATTTTCTTTGTATTTGATAATTTTTTTAAAGATTTTTTTCATAAATATTATAATTTTTAGGTGTAAGTAGGTTTAAGTATACTTTAAAAAAAAAAAAAAAAAAAAAAAAAATTCTGTAAAATAATAATTTTTTACTAAAAAAAAAAATATCAATGGGCCATTCCATGAAGTATATTTACTATATGTAAGTTAAGACATTTGTGGTGTTGATTATTGCAAATGTCATAACTAATTTTTTTTCAGTACTCATTTAAAAAAAAAAATGAGTCACAACCAAGCCCACATAAAGTATAATAAAAACCTTTTGAATTATAACCAAAATAGTAGTACAAAAATGCTTAGGACCCTTTATTTTGGAAATCCCATAATCTCTTTTGAATCTCAACCATTGATATATGTGTGGAACCCACTCATGTATATGTGGGGCCCACACCATCAATGGTTAAGATCCAAAAGAGGTTGTGGGGGTCCTAAAAAAAAGGGGGGGATTTGGTGATAGCCCCCTCACTATCTAATTTGTCTTTCAAAATGACAAGAATTATATAAGTACTTTTAAAACCCCCTAATATTTTAAAACTTGTTTCTTTTACTATATTACCCTCATATCTATCAGTTCTCCTATTAAACCATCTTTACTATGTATTTCAAAGTAAAATTTTACTCTGTATAAAAGTAAAATTTTACTCTGAATAAGAAAAAAATGTTACACTCTGAAACTAAAAGTAAAATTTTACTCTGTATAAAAGTAAAATTTTATTCTAAAAAACTAGTAAAATGTTAGACTCTATACAAAAGTAAAATTTTACTCTGTATAAAAGTAAAATTTTACTCTAAAAAATGAGTAAACTGTGAGACTCTGAAGCTAAAAGTAAAATGTTACTCTGCACAAAAGTAAAAAAGCGAAGGCAGTGTTTGTGGCGGCTGAAGTGTTTGGCGATGACCACCTCTTGACAGTAAAATTTTACAGTCATTCTAACACCAGAGTAAAATTTTACTTTAATTCTCTCAAACAAAAAACAGAGCAATAGAACAAGAGTAAAATTTTACTCTCATTATCTGAAACAAAAAACAGAGCAATAGAACCAGAGTAATTAGATAAAACAACAAAAAAACAAATCAAAAAAAAAACAAAAAAACAAAAACAAAACAAATTAATCAACAAATCAACATATCTAATTGAGAAGAAAAACTTCTAAAACTCGATCAACAATCACAAATCTCAATGAAAAGAATACATGTGTTCAGCAACACTCATACACAAATATATATATATATATATATACCTATATTCAAAACTCAAATCTGTGTTTAAAAAAATATGTATAACCAAACAACTCCACCAAACACACCTCAATTTAGAGACGATCTGTTTCTCCTCGTAGACGATCTCCTTCGATTCCGGCACCGAAGGACAATTTTCCAGCCCGTAGTTGATTTCGTTCCCGATGTTCTTGATGAGTTCATTGTAGAGATCGGTTTCGGCATTGTTGATCGCCGGAGTTTCGCCTGATAACTGACCGGACTTGGCTAGGAGAGTGATGACGATGACGTTGCTGATTATGAAGATGAAGAGAGGACTAACGACGAGTGCGATTAGTCGTCGGATCGTCGAAGCTTTCTCCGATCATCTTCGACGATCTCTTTCGCTGCGAAACAGCACTAGTTCTGATCATCTCTCTAATCCGAATCTCTTAACCTTTACCAACAAAAAAATTGATTGCAAATTGATCAAAAATCTGACACTCCCTGATTATATATGCAGAAGCTGTCTGTGGATTTAGAAAGGAAGAGAGTGAGGAAGAGAGTGGGAAGAATTAGTTGAGGGTATAATAGTCATATAAAATATTTAAATAATAACTTTTGTCCTTTATGCAAGACTTTATAATTATGAGAGGGTTTAGAAAGTATAATTTTTTTCTTAGTCCTTTTAACAATGAAAGAAAGGTAAAGGGGGTTTATAACTAAATTTCCCAAAAAAAAAAGGTTCTCAATCATTGTTGATAATATTATAACTAACATCACAATGTGTTATAAATAATACTAGAATGACTCATAATCAAATCATAATTAACAGAACAATAGATCATACTTTTTGAAGAATGTATATATATATATAAGGTAAGGATTCTCTCCCGTCCTAATATGGACTGGAGAGGACTATTTGGACATTAAAGGTTTCGTTTTGACGATTTAAACTGTTTATTTTATCGAGTCTTGCATGTATATCATCTATAAAAAAGTCAGGTCGATCTAATATTTGTAATCTCTTCATTTTATTAAATTTGCAATAAAAAAATAGATGATATATTTTTAAAACACATTGATTGTTAATTTTTTTCAATACAAATTTTATAAAATAAAGAGGTTATAAATATTGAATCGATCTAATTTTTTATATTGATGATACAGTTCGTTCTAGGTGGAACGGGTCGGACTGATCCATGCTCCTCAAATCTGTGTTCGAATGACCAAGCCCACCGGAAAACCTGCACAAGAGTTCAACGGGGAATGGGGAATCCCCCAGCGATCCCTCCGATGAGCAAGTTAGAAAAAGAGGTGGAATGTAGAGATAGATTAGAGATAGAAAACTTAACTTTCTTCTTGTCTTCGACGTCTGCTTATATCCTCTGGTAATCATTTTGTTGTCCCTTCCGACCTATCGCCATGGCCGAAAGTCTATGCTCTAGCTTGCCTTGTTCATGGTGAGGCCGTTCCGTCTCGACAGGGAGGGCTTATCGCAATAAATGCTGTAAGGGCCTTCATTAATGGCTGATGTGCAGTGCAATAACTTTGCAAGATCTTTGTCTGCTTATGTTGCTTGTCCTTCTCTTGCCACGTGTTTAGGTGCTATTGGTTCTTAATGCCATGTTGAGCTCCAGCAGCGTTGGGCCTTAATATTTGAGTTATGTATTGGGCCCTGAACGGTGGGCTGTATCCTTTGTGGGCTTACCCGTGTCAGTAGTCCCCCATTCCCGAGTGCAGCTTTAGTCCAATGAAGGGAATAATGAAGGAAACGACGGTTGTGAGAGACTGTCGAGGCGAAGGCCGACCGAGAGGTGGGGCCGACTGCGAAGGTGGCCGAGTGGTGGGACCGACCACGGGGAGGGCCGACTGTGAAGGGTGGCTGAGTGGGGGACCGACCAAGAGGAGGGCCGACCGCAAAGGTGACTGAGTGGTGGGACCGACCACGGAGAGGGCCGACCGCGAAGGGTGGCCGAGTGGAGGGACCGACCATGAGGAAGGCCGACCGCGAAGGTGACCGAGTGGTGGGACGGACCATGAGGAGGGCCGACCGCGAAGGGTGGGTAGTGTGGCGCGGGGCTCAAGAGGCGGCGGAGCACGTGTTGAAGTGAAGTGGAATAGACAGGGAAGGGAAAAGGGGCAGTGGATCGTGGTCGTACACGTGGCAGAATCCCGTAATGGGGAAGGTTAGACGTTGAGCAAGAAATGAAGTGATAGGTCAATATAGGGTGTTGAAAAGACAGTTTTGGCAGATTTTTGAAAATTTTCAAACTGGCGAAATTAAATTGTGACCCTTGGAATATAGGCAAGCCTTGGGTGTTTGGTATTATCCATTTTACCTATCTTTTTGCAAAAAACCAAAACATCCCCGAAGTGAACTCGTTCGTTGCCAGTGATACACCCCTGCCACACTTTGTGAACTTTCTTGTGCCCGCATCCAAAGCCATTCGCAGACACACAAGAGAGATGGCCCAAGAGGAAGCAACAACTACAAGGGTTGATCCATTAGGCCACGACAACGCAGTGGATTTGGCGGAGCAGTATCGTACGGAGTGTAAGGAATGAGGGGTAGTCGGTGAGAGGTGCGGGCTCGCACAAGGACGATGATTGCAGTCGCGAAACCTATTAGCCAAGTAGAGCCGGACCACTGGCACACCAAGCCGGACAGATCTACGCTTACAGAAGAGGAGTTGGAGGGAATGAGGAGGAAGTACCAGATTCCCTCGGAGATAGGGTTAAGATTGCCCACATCAAGAAAAGGGTGTCGGATGTGCGGCCGAGCAAGTTCAGCTTGTACGAGGAGGCATTGTGAGGGGATTTGAGGCTACCTCTCTCCAAAGTGGTGGTGGATGTGTTGAACAAGTTGGAGGCGGTGCTAGGGCAGCTGATGCCGAACGCTTGGAAGATAGTTGTGGCCTATGCGAGTGCCTGGCTGCAAGCGACCGGAGGGACGGCAATGACAGTAGAGGAGTTCTTCTCTTGCTACAAGGCCTCCAGTCAGCAAGAGACTTGGTGACGCTACAAGCGGTGGCAGGGCGAGGGTTGGTGGCGGGTCTTCCATCTTCGGTGAAGGAGTAGAGGCCGAGATGGTTCTTTGTGATGGCGAACGGTAGAGCAGGAGTTCGCACAACGTGGAAGGTCCCCACCAAATCAGTCGAGCCTAAGTTGGACGGGCGCCGAAGATCGAATGAAGAAGGTGAGGGAATGGAGGGAAGAGAAGGGAGTGAGGTGGGACGAGCTAGTCCTGCCTTCAACGTTGTTTGCCCTGAACTTGGGGCCGCAACCGTTGGGGAGGATCCAGCAAGGGAGGAGTTGGAGAGGCAGAGGAGGAGAAGGAAAGAAGACTGTTCGCCAGGGCGGACAGATATAAAGAGGCAAAGTTGGGGCCTGCTCCAAAACCAACCGCAAGGCAGCGAGTCCGACCGTGCCCCAAGCCACTAGGGAAGAAGGATTTGAGTGGTTTTAAGCCACAACTACCTCCAGTCGATCCTCTGAAGGAGAGGAGCAAAAAGGAGGTGGAGGCTGTATTAAAGAAGAAGAAAATAGTAAGGGAGAGGGAGGAGGGGCCAGCCCTGAAGAGAACAAAGGGGGTGATGGTAGAGGAGACCTCTGAAGTGGGACCGGAGGAGGCGGCGAAGGGGGGGAGAGTGGGGCGACTGCCCCTAAAAAACAAGTGGAAGGTGGGGAGACTGGCCCTTTAGAAGGGGTGGAGCAACAACCCAAGAGGCTCCTGCCTCCCAAGGAGAAGAAGAAAGGGCCAGGTTGAAGACCACTTTTTACCACGCCCCAGCAGTGTCTAGGCGACTGGAGGGAGAATGGAGGTCCAACTAGGGCAGCTGCAGATCGCCTTTTGGGAGTAGTGGAAGACGCAGCCGTGCGCTCGATGGCCAGTTTCGCTGAGGCTGAGCTGCTAAGGGGGTTGTGCTCTGTCCAAATGGAGGCGACCGCCTTAGTAAGGGCCCTGTTGAACAAGGCGGCGGCTGCAAAAGGCGAAGTGAGGCCACTGAGGGAAAAGTTGGGGGAGGTGGAGGCCCAACTTGAAAATTTGAAGAGGGAGAACGGAAGCTGGAAGAAGGCCATGTGCCAGGGGGCTAGAAGAGACCCAGAAGGCAAAGAAAATAGAGGTGTTGGATGGTGCAGAGAAATGTTGCCGACCGTGCCCATGCTGAGCTGCTCGCGACCAAGTTGGAGTTGGAGACGGAACGCCGCAAGGTGGTGTCGCTCGAGTTCCAGCTGGTTGACGAGCAGAAGAAGCTGGAAAAGGTGCAGAAGGCCTGCACCGTCGCCAACGATCGGTGGATTGAGGCCATGACTTGTAACAAGGATTTGCGCGCGCAGTCGATCAAAGAAAAAGAAGAAGCAGATCTGAAGATCACTGGGTTGGAGAAGGAGCTGGCAGACGAGCGCGCCAAGTCAGCGGCGGAGAAGGCGGGGCTGGAGAAGGCCTTTGAGGAAGAAAGGGCTAAACTGGCATCTGAGAGGGTGGCGTACCCCAACCTGTATGTTGCAGCAATTGAGCAGTTCAAGGGGTCCGCCGACTTCCAGATGGACATTGATGCCGCGATCGCCAGCAACTTGGCAAGAAAGGGGTCTGGGGGGGCTGCCCGTCGGGAGCGACCGCTGGGAGCAGGAGTGAAGAAGAAGTGATCCAGAGCTTCCAGCGATCGAACTTCTACAAACATGAGATTGCTAAGTTCTAGGACAACAGCTGGAAGACTTTCAAGCGTAAAGCAGAAGAGCTGTTCCCAGACTTGGACTTCAGCAATGTAAAGATAGACGAAGACGACGTGGCCCAGACCCCCTTAGACGAGGGCGTGGATGAAGAAGAGCTTGTCTCAAGTGAAGATGAGTGACTGGTGTGAACAAAATTTGTAAATAAAATTTTGGTTTTTGTTGTTTTTGTTTTGTTGTCGGTGTTTTTTTTTTTTTTTTTTGTAATTGCTGTAGTAAACTTATGTATAAGTTTGTGAATAAATAAAATTATGAGTTGTGTTTGTCACACTGTTGTCTTTATTTTTGTAAATCTGAAAAGAATGAGAATGGTTATTCAAATAAGGCTTGTGTATAAATCGTAGTGGAAATTGAGAAGTAGGGTGCCAATCTAGCTTTTGAGAAAACTGTGAGGCAAAAAAGTTAATACTAAACACGTTGAAATGTAAAGGTCTTTAAAATGTGAGAGCCTTGAAATGTTAAATCACGCGATCCGAGTGTTGAGAAAAATGTGAAAGTGAAAAGGTCTCAAAATGTGATAGTGGTAAAATGTTAAGTGGTTGGGAAATGAATAGTTAAAAAAGGTAAAGAATGTTAAGAGGCATAAAAGCATGGACCTGGATTTTGACTAAGTATGGTAATTATGCTAAAGACATTTCGTTGCAAGAATACTTGAGTCATAACTAACTCAGTCTGGCTGGGCCCTTCGTGCTCAGGCTGGCTGAGGCTTTAAGTAACTCAGTCTGGCTGAGCTCTTCGTGCGCAGTCTGGCTGAGGCTTTAAGTGACTCAGTCTGGCTGAGCTCTTCGTGCTCAGTCTAACTGAGGCTTTAAGTAACTCAGTCTGGCTGAGGCTTTAAGTAACTCAGTCTGGCTAAGTCCTTCAAGCTCAGTCTGGCTGAGCTCTTCGTGCTCAGTCTAGCTGAGGCTTTAAGTAACTCAGTCTGGTTGAGCCCTTCGTGCTCAGTCTGGCTAGGCTGCAAGCAATGTGTTATTGAAATTCCACGCAGGTAACTGAGATATGAAGATTGTTGTCATTTAAAGTGGAGCCTATTGATCACAAATTACACCATGTAAGAAAAGGACAAAAACAGCCAGGCGTGTTGATTGTCAAAAAGAAAATACAGCAAAGGATTGATACAAAAATAGGGCTTTTATTGAAAATAACGGTTCAAGTGCTCGGCGTTCCAAGGATGGGGGAGGTCTCAGCCCTCCATGTCCTGAAGTCGGTAAGTACCCGAGCGAGGTCTGGCTTTAACAACGTAAGGTCCCTCCCACTTGGTTGCCAGCTTGCCCTCAGCCGGATTTTTGGTGGCAAGAGTTACTTCACGCAAAACAAGGTCCCTCACAGCGAACTCCCTTGGTCGGATTTTGCGGTTGCAATGGTGTCGTTTGGTAACACTTACTTTTTCAGTTTTCTATTTATATTTACAAAAATTTTAAAAACTAAAATAAAAACTTGTTTGGTAAAATTTTTGATTTATAAATCAGTGGTTTCAGTTTATAAATTTAGCCAAAAAATGAAAACACAAAAAATGTGTTTCCGTTTTGAGTTTTTTTTTTTTTTACCACCGAACACTAGCCACCACCCGCCACCATTTTCTACCACCGTCTTCCGCCACCACCACCCACCTGCCACCACCACCCGCCACCACCACCCACCCTCGCTGCCGCCGCCGCCGCCACACCACTACCATCCACCCGCCACCCGCCACTACCATCCACCGCTCGCCACCCACCCCGCCTACCTGCCACCACTACCCACCACTACACACCACCACCCACTTGCTACCACCTACACCCGCCACGTTACCACCCACCTCCACCGCACGCCACCTACCCGCCACACCCACACCACTACCACCACCCACTTGCTACCACCCACCACCACCACGTCACGTCACCCAACCCACCATCACTACCCACTCGCCACCACCCGCCATCTGCCGCCCACCGCACACCACCACCACCACTCGCTACCACCCAACACCGCAACGTCACCCACCCACCCATCACTCGCCACCGTCACCATCCACACCACACCACCCGCCACCACGCCGCCGCACCACCACCACTCGCTACACCACCACCGCACCGTCACCCACCACCACCAGCTACCCACCACCCATCGCACCACTTTCCACCACCGTCTTCCCACCACCACTTGCCATTTCTCACTCTTTTTTATATTTTTAAAATTTTTTAAACATTTTGTCAATTACCAAACGCGTTTGTAGTTTATGTTTTTCTAAAAATAAACAAAAACCAGTTTATAAAATTTTTGTAAATATAAACTGAAAACGTAAACGTTACCAAACACACCCAATGTGTTCTCATTTTCTGTTGGTATGAGGCCCACCTGACAGCAGTGGTCTCTCGGAGCTCTTCAATTAGGTCTAGGTCTGCCCGACACAGCTCTTCAGTTAGTTCTGGATTCGGGTGTAGAACCCTCGGGGTAGGCAAACCGATTTCCACTGGGATGACTGCCTCAGCGCTGTATGTTAAGCGAAAGGGGGTCTTCCCAGTGGGGGTTCGAGCGGTAGTGCAGTAGGCCCAAAGTAGATTTGGTAATTCCTCAGCCCAGAGTCCCTTAGCAGCTTCCAGCTCAGTTTTGATGATCTTCAGAAGAGAACGGTTGGTAAGCTTAACTTGGCCATTGGCTTGGGGATGACCTGGGAAGAGAAACATGGCTGGATTTGGAGTTCTGCACAGAATTTCCTGAACTTGGCATTGTCGAATTGTTTGTCATTGTCAGAGATGATGGCTTGAGGGATGCCAAATCGGCACACGATCGACTGTCAGATGAATCTGGTTGTGTTCTGCTCGATAATTGTGGCAAGGGGTTCTGCCTCCACCCATTTAGTGAAGTAATCAATGGCGACGATTGCGAATTTGGTTTGGCCTCGGCTAGTGGGCAATGGGCCAACTAGGTCGATCCCCCATTTGGCGAATGGGTAAGGACTGCAAAGTGTAATCAATTCTATAGAAGGAGCATGTGGGATGTTGGCAAAACGTTGACATTTATCACATTTAAACACAAAGTCAGCCGCATCTTGGTTCAGAGTAGGCCAGAAATAACCAGTGCGAAGTATTATGTGGGCTAGTGACCTGGCCCCCGAATGATTACCACATATACCCTCATGGACTTCCCTCATCATATAGGTCGCTTGAGCTGGGTTGATGCATCGTAGGTATGGGGGTGAAAAGCCACGTTTGTACAAGAGGTCGCTGATGCGAATGTAGTTGGACGACGGGCCCTGACTTTGGCGGCCTACTATTTGTCGTCCGGCAGTTCCCCCGTTGTCAAAAATAGGAAAATGTCGGCCGCCCATGGAATAGGTTCATTTTGGAGGAAGTGGACTTGCTGCTGGTTTGGGGAAATGGCAGGGTGGGCCAGGTACTCGAGGCGGACACCGTGGCTGAGGTCTGACTGGTCTGCAGAAGCTAATTGAGCCATCTCATCTGCCTTGTTGTTTTCGCCCGAGGGATGTGCTTGATGTGGAAAGTATTGAAGAGTCGAGCAAGGGGGAGTGCAATATCCCTGTAAGCTCGCATTGTGTCTTCCTTGGCATCGAATTCCCCTGTAATTTGTCTGACAATAAGTTGTGAATCGCTGAACACCCGGATATGGCTGACACCAATGTCTCTGGCTAGGCGGAGACCTGCTATCAATGCCTCATATTCGGCCTTATTATTGCTTGCGTCGAACAAGAAACGGAGAGCACACTTGAAATAACCACCCTCAGGGGCGGTGAGGATGAGACCAGCCCCACTGCCTTCTTTGCGGGATGATCCGTCGACGTTGAGGGTCCAAGAATGGGGGTCTTCTGCTTCAATCTGGGGTTGCAGGGGTGGTGGGGCCGTCGTTGGAGTGGGATTAGTGAATTCCAGGATGAAATCGGCAACAACCTGCCCTTTAATCGCCGTACGAGGTCGGTAGGAGATGTCAAATTGGCTGAGCTCGACCGACCATTGCATGAGTCTGCCGGACAGCTCGGGCTGTTGCATTATCTTCTTCAAAGGTTGATCAGTGGGGACCACTATAGAGTGGGCTTGGAAGTAAGGACGGAGTCGTCTTAAGGCGGTGACCAGGGCCAAGGACATTTTTTCTAGCAATGGGTAGTTCTGTTCGACGCCTCTGAGAGCCCGGCTAATGTAATAAATCGGGCGCTGTACTGAACTGTCCTCCCTGAGAAGGGCTGCACTGACTGCGGTGCTCGAGACGGCTAGATAAAGAAAAAGAGGCTCGCCCATGAGTGCCTGGGAGAGTAAGGGGGGGTTGGCCATGCACTGCTTCAACTGTTGGAAGGCTTCTTCGAATTCGGTCGTCCATTCGAAAGTCTGTCGAAGAACTTTGAAGAAGGGGAGACACTTGTCCGTTGCACGAGAAATGAAGCGGTTGAGGGCGACAACTCTGCCAGTAAGCCTTTGAACTTCCTTAACCGTTCTGGGTGACTGCATTTCTATCAAGGCCTTGATCTTTTCGGGGTTAGCTTCGATGCCTCGCTGACTGACCATAAAACCCAAGAACTTCCCAGATCCTACGCCGAAGGCGCATTTCTCCGGATTGAGCTTCATTTGATACTTTCGTAGGGTGCCGAAGGTTTCTCGGAGGTAGTCTAGATGATCAGTGGAGAGTTTGCTCTTGACTAGCATGTCATCGACGTATACCTCCATGTTCCGGCCTAACTAATGGTGAAAGACAGCGTTGACCAATCGTTGATAAGTGGCCCTGGCATTTTTCAA
This sequence comes from Camellia japonica, assembly GCA_030407325.1. NCBI lineage: Eukaryota > Viridiplantae > Streptophyta > Magnoliopsida > Ericales > Theaceae > Camellia > Camellia japonica. Next base: position 175,055,949 of record JAPPVO010000002.1, on the reverse strand, counting down.
CCCAAACGGCATGACACAATAATGGTAGGTTCCCCGGTCGATGATAAGGGAGGTGTGCTCACGGTCGGACGGGTGCATTAGAATTTGGTTGTACCTAGAGAAGGCATCCATGAAGCTGAACATTTGATGGTCGGCCGTGGCGTTAACAAGCAGATCTATGCGAGGAAAAGGATAACTGTCTTTGGGGCAAGCTCGATTAAGGTCTGAGTAGTCGACACAGAGTCGCCATTTACCGTTGTTTTTACGGACCAGGACCACATTTGACAGCCACCTGGAGTAGTCCACATTTTTTATAAACTATGCCTCAAGGAGCTTATCTACTTCAGAAGCGATGAGAGTGTTGCGCCCTGGGTGAAAGATGCGCTACTTCTGGCGGAAGGGTCAGAAATGGGGCTCAATGCTCAGACGATGGGTGATGAAGGAGGGGTCGATACCCAGCATGTTGGAGTGGGTCCAAGCAAATACATCGTTGTGCTCAACCAGGAGGGCAGTAAGGCCGACCTTGGCTTGGGAGGACAGTTGGCTGCCGATCTTGGAAATTTTTGCTGGGTTGGTGGGATCCATGGGGACCTCGATAAGCTCTTCCACTAGTTCCCCTCTGACCAACTCATCCTCGTCTCTGACGTCGAGCCCTTCAATGATCATAGTCTCCTTTAGCTTGACCTCTTTAAGTGAAGCGACGTAACATTCCCTAGCCATGGTCTGCTCACCCTCACTGTGCTGACCCTAAGGTCGGTGGGGAATTTGATGGCAAGATGGAAAGTGAACGTGATAGCTTGGAAAGCATTTAGGGCGGTGCGGCCGAGGATGATGTTGTAAACAGAGGGATAATCGATGACCAGGAAGGTGAGCAACTTGATGGTCTGTCGTGGGTATTCTCCGATTGTGATGAGAAGATCGATGGAGCCGATGGAGGTCACCCGATCTCCCGTAAAACCGACCAATGGGGTTTGGAGAGGGGACAGACTTTCTTTCCCGATCTTGAACTAGCGGAAGGCATTTAGGAAGATGATGTCTGAAGAACTACCGTTGTCGACGAGAACCTGTTTGACTTTGTAATTGGAGAGGAGGGCAGAAATGACAAGAGGGTCGTCATGGGGGTAACGGATGCCTGTGCAGTCGGCGTTCGTAAAGGTGATAGGCTCCGTTCACTGCTTGGGCTGTTTGGAGGGTCGGTCTAATGTGGCAATTTCTTTGTCTGAGCCCTACCTTATTTTTCTAAGTTCTGTCCGCTGAGCCGAGTGGGATGGTCCTCTACAAGTAAGCCCGCCTACAATAACTTTGATCTCTCCAACAGGGGGGGGGGGAGGCGGGGTTCCCTTGTGCCCGGGGTTACTGTGGAGGACGATCATGACCTTGATTAGGTTGTGCGGGTTACTGGGGAGGGATGCACCGGCGGTTGTTTCTAATAGGTTCAGTCCTTTGCCTCTGCTGGGGGCGGGCTTCCGTGAATTGACTGAGACGTCCCTGGCGTGTCAAGCCCTCGACCTGGTCTTTGAGGTTAACACACTCCCCCGTGTTGTGGCCATGGTCCTGATGAAAGCGGCAACATTTGGACTGGTCTCGCCGGTTGGAAGGAGACCATGATGGTTGGGGCCATTTTAGGGGGTAATCTCGCTGAATCTGGTTCAAGACTTGTTCCATGGGGGAGTTGAGGGGTGTGTATCGTTCGAACCGGTCGGGCGGTCGGGTTGGTGCCGACCGGTCGGCTCGGGGTGGTCGGTCGGTATACTGAGGTGTTTGGTTATTGTACTGGGTGTTTCTGATTTCTGAGTCGTTTCTCTTCTCTCTGGGGGTCGGGTTTTTGGCTGTAGGCTCTTGGCGGGCGGCTGGGGAATCTTCGGCGTTCATGTATTTTTGGGCTTTGGAGAGTAGCGTTGCCATGGAAGTCGGGGGGTTTTTGGAGAGGGAGAAAAGGAAATCAGATGATCGTAGGTCGGCTATGAACGCCGTGAGGATGACCTTGTCATCGTTTTTCGCTACCTGCAGGGCTTCAGTGTTGAAGCGGGTGACAAAGCTGCGCAGCGACTCCCCATTGGTCTGACGGATGTTGAGGAGTTGGGTTACCGAACGCCGCTGGTGCTGGGCTCCAATGAAATGGCTGAGAAATGAGTCACTGAGGTGCTGAAAAGTGGAAACAAAGTCTGCTGGCAGTTGACTAAACCAGAGTCGAGCCGACCCCTTGAGTGTTACGGGGAAAACCCGACACATGATTTCATCAAGGAATGCATGGAGGATCATGAGGGTTTTGTAGGTCTCCAAGTGATCGACTGGGTCCGTTGTACCGTCAAAAGAGTCGATGGTGGGCATTTTGAACTTAGGCGGTAGAGGTTTGTCCCGGATGGAGGCAACGAATGGTGAGTTGGCTGTGGTGGATGGTTTATTCGGTATGTTCTGCATGACTCCTTGGAGCTGGAGCTTCATGGCTCGGAGTTCTTCATCCCAGAGAGGTATGTTGTCACTACTGGAAGGCAACGGAGGTTGGACGCTACTGGCCTCTCCTTCGGGGGTTGGTGTCGGGACCGATGGATGCGGGGCCCGAGGTGGAGGGTTCACATCTGGGGGAGGGGGTCGCAAGCCTTCAAAGTTAGGTGGATGGGGCTGCTGGATAATATGGCTCGGAGCTCGTTCTTGGTTGGGTGGAATATTTGGAGGTAGTGGAGGAGGCATGGGAAGGTTTCTTTGGAGTAGAGCATTAATCAATGCTTGGTTTTGCTCGGCCAGGCGGTTAATGCTGTTGGTGAGCTCGGTAAAATACTGCGGTGGGTTGTTTGGATTGGAAGAGTCGGCTTGGTGGTTGGGAACATTGTAGTGGGAAGTCATGGATCTAGTTGTGACCATCCACCTTCGCAGGTGGTAGGAAGGGGTTATTGGGAAAGGGCCTCCGGCGACAATGAGTACAACTAGCGCGCGAAGTAAGAGATTTCCCACAGATGGCGCCAATTGATGATACAGTTCGTTCCAGGTGGAACGGGTTGGACTGATCCACGCTCCTCAAACTTGTGTCCGAATGACCAAGCCCACCGGAAGACTTGCACAAGAGTTCAACGGGGAACGGGGAGTCCCCCAGCGAACCCTCCAACAAGCAAGTTAGAAAAAAAGGTGGAATGTAGAGATAGATTAGAGATAGAAAGCTTAACTTTTTTCTTGTCTTCGACGTCTGCTTATATCCTCTGGTAATCATTTCGTTGTCCCTTCTGACCTATCGCCATGGCCGAAAGTCTATGCTCTAGCTTACCTTGTTCATCGTGAAGCTGTTCCGTCTCGACGGGGAGGGCTTATCGCAATAAATGCTGTAATGACCTTCATTAATGGATGATATGCAGTACAATAACTTTGCAGGATCTTTGTCTACTTATATGGCTTGTCCTTCTCTTGCCACGTGTTTAGGTGCTATTGGTTCTTAATGCCATGTTGAGCTCCAGCAGCGTTGGGCCTTAATATTTGAGTTATGTATTGGACCCTGAACGGTAGACTGTATCCTTTGTGGGCTTACTCATGTCATATATGTATAATATTTATACAAAATCTAATAAAATAAATAATTTAAATTATCAAAAATAGAATCATAATGAACTCACAAACCTGACAGGCTTCTCTAATCCAAATTAGGACTGGAGGCCCGTCCCATTTATATATAAATGAGGAGTGAGACCTATTAAGTCAATCCTGTCTTGAAAAAAATGATGTGATGGTGATTTTCGTCAATATAAACTATATATATATATTTTGATGGGAAATGAGATTTTTAATAAGCCTTTTCATTGTGTATAAAAATTATGAATTTATTGACAAAAAAATGGAAAATTATACTACAATGTAGCGTCAGAAAAAAAATTATAAAATTATTAAAAAATTTATAACTTTAATTATTAATATTAATAAAAAATTTCACTAATTCATAATTATTTTGGGGTGCTTTGGGAAGATGGTTATAATCTGATTTTTGGTGAAAAGCTGATTATAAGCAGATTATAATCAATTTTTCTGTGAGAGAAGAGGTTGGTTTAATCTGAAATCAGATTATAACCATGTTGCCAAAAGAGGCCTTTATTTATATTACACTGATATGTAATATCTACCTAAAAAATTTCCTCAGTAGTCAACTGATGCATGGAATTATCAATTGAAATTCATCTTAAAAGACGTGCTTGAAGCTAAGAGTTAACATCGGCTTGTTGGCTCGTTTAATCTATTCGGCCCGATCTTTTTTTTTAATATTTGAAAAGTAATTTTAGTCTATAGGTCGGGCTATGCTAACATTTTTAGATAGATATATTAATAGATTAGGTTTAGAATTTATATTTTCAACTCAGCTCGAATTATTATTAAATTAATTAATTATAATATATTAAAAAATATATATTTGGAATTTAGATTTTATCTTGTTGATTTTATTGAAACTCACATTTATAGTTTGATTTAATGTATTTAAGAAATTATTTAATTTATAATAATGTCAATATATTTATTTAAAAAATATAACGTGTAATTGAATTTAATTATGAAATGTTTTAATTTTTTTAACATATAATTCAATGGGTAGACTTCAAATTTATAATTATTTTTTGAGTCAGGATTGGGTAGAAAAAAAGGCCTGATGTTAGGATCGGACTAGGCTTGGACAGACACAAAATTCCTTATTATGTAGTGCCAACTTGACCCAATAAATGTTTACCCCTACTTGAAGCTGAATACGCGTGGAGAGGTGCGGTGGATATGAATAATTTTATATATTTCACTTTAACTATTCTAAATTTATCTTAAAAGTGATTGTATAATTGTGATTGAATTTGTATAGTGTGAAATTCATGTATATAATAAATTTAAATTATAAAATGATAATTCTAAATAATTTTTGAATAATTAAATTTATATTTATAATATTACTTTGTCAATATTGCACTCAATATCGACTGTTTTAGTAGTTTTGATAATTGCCCTTTGAATCCGACTAGAGATTTTGTGTTGTGTGGGTGTGTGTGTGCGCGATCCGACTAGAGATTTTGTGTTGTGGTGCAATTTTACTGTGCATAATACAAATTCTGGTATTTGTTTTTTTGAGGGATGGAGCCATGGGATTAGACTATAGTCAGTTGTTTGAATTTCAATTTTGCTCCGGATTATAAATCCCAAATGTGTTGATTATAGGCCGATAAGTCTAGTGGGGGTTGTGTATAAAATCTTAGCAAAAGTGCTTTCAAAAAGACTGAAACAGGTGTTGATGTCATTAGTGAAGTGCAGACGGCTTTCTTGGGTGGTAGGAATATCTTTGATGGAGTAATGATAGCTAATGAGGTTGTAGATTGGTGGAAAAAGTCAAAAATGCAAGGGGTCATATTAAAGTTGGATTTTGAAAAAGCATACAATTCAATCAATTGGGAGTATCTATTTTCCATGATGGCTAATCTTGGGTTTGGAGACCGATGGATTGGATGGATGAAAACCTGTGTTGCCACTGCAAGAGTATCTATTTTAGTAAATGGCTCTCCAACTGATGAATTCTGTCCACAGAAGGGGTTGCGGCAGGGTGACCCTTTGTCGCCATTTCTGTTTAACATTGTTGCAGAAGGGTTAAATTTATTGTTGGAAAGGGCAAAGAGTCTGGGTTTAATTAAGGGAGCTACTGTTGGGTCTGCAGAATTGAAGCTGTCTCATCTCTAGTTTGCCGATGACACTATATTGTTTTGTGAAGTTGAGTGGGAGGAGATTGTAAATGTTAAAAGAATTCTTAGATGTTTTGAGGTAATGTCAGGGCTAAAGATAAATTTTCATAAAAGTGTGGTGTGTGGAGTTGGAGTTAGTGATACTATGGTTCATGATTTTGCTTCAACACTGTATTGTTTATGTCAAAAGTTACCTCTAAAGTATCTGGGATTACCATTGGGTGCGAATCCGCGAAGGAAGAAGACTTGGCAACAGGGCCGGCCTTGGCTTAAGGCCAGTAAGACCTGTGCCTTAGGCCCTGAAATTTTGGCCTAAAAATAGGGCCTCCAAATTTAGTAAAATGTTATAAGCCCAATGGTTTTTTTTTTTTTTTTTTTTTTTAGGATCAATGTAAAACGCCCCAAATATTTTATTGGGTCCATGTTTGGTTTAGCACATATTTATTTATAAGTGTAGTTTGGCCCATATTTATTAAAATGAAAATATATATTAAAAAAAAAAAGTGTTTGGGCCCAACAAGAACAATATATACAATATATGGGCCCTATTTTTTTTTTTACCTTCTTTATCTATTAGATTTTAGTAGAATAAATAATATTGCCCTAATTTTTTTACCTAGGTCTTTATCAGTTTTAATTGAATAATTTTTTCTTAATTTTTTTGTCCTAATTTTATTTCATTAAATTGTTTTGTTTATAATTTTAATGATTATATGTGCAAGTAAATTTTTTTGTGGCCACAAACAAATAAAAAAGTTGTAACTTATCGTTTTATCCATGAACTTTTTTTTTTAATGTAAGAGGGGCCCCAATTTTCGAAATTTGCCTTAAGCCCCCCTAAATCTCAGGCCGGCCCGGCTTGCAACCTGTGGTGGATAAGGTTAAGTCAAGGTTAGCTATGTGGAAAAGGAAGCTATTGTCATTTGCTGGAAGGCTAACTTTGGTAAAATCAGTTTTGGCTAGTATCCTTGGTTATTATCTTTCTTTATTCAAATTAACCATTGGTATTGCTAAGGAAATTGATAAGTTGAAGTCAGTTTTCTTATGTGGCAGTTCAGAGTTGAGAAGGAAAATTCATATGGTAAAATGTAAGGATGTTACAATGAGCAAGGACCAAGGAGGGTTAGACATTAGGAAGGCAAGGGATACTAATGTTTGTATGTTATTAAAGTGGTGGTGGAGGTATGGGGTGGAGGATCAGTCACTATGGAAAAAGGTTATTATCAGCAAGTATGGGTCTGCAGGTGGCAGATGGTTACCACTGAAGGTTGGGGAGGGTAAGGAATCTATTTTGTGGAGTGATGTTCTGAGTGTGGAAAGATCTAATCCGGAGCTATTTCAGTTCTTTGTGTCACAGTGCAAGATTGTGGTTGGGAATGGATGTAGGATTCAGTTTTGGCATGATAGATAGTTCAGGGATTTACAGTTGAAAGTAGAGTTTTCTAGATTGTTTAGGCTCTCTATGGATAAAGATGGACTGTTGAGTTCCTTTATGTAGAGGAGGGACAAAGAGGGTGATTGGAGGCTTCAATTTAGAAGGTCATTATTTGCTTGGGAGGAAGAGGAGGTGAAGAAGATGCAATTGTTGATAAGGGATGTTCCTAGATTGAATGTGGATCTGCAAGATGTAGTGAGGTGGGCTGCATCTCCCTCTGGTGAGTTTATAGTGCTATCTGTGAGAAATTGGCTTCTATTAAGGTCTGGACCTAGTGTCACGACCCAAACCCGCCCCTATGGGTTTAGCATCGTAACTGGCTAGTAATCCGTGATTACCAAAGGCCTGCTTAACAGTAATGACAGTAATACAGAGTAAGGGGCTGGCGGAAGCCAAACAGTAAGAAAAAGATGTCCAATGAGCTGTGAGTGTCTGAATGCAAAAAGACTTTTATAAACGAGCCGCATTCAAAACCAAAACATATATACATACGTCATAAACACAAACATCCAGGTTAGGGACCAAATCCCTAACTATAACTATACAGTCAAGTCTTAAACATTTATTACAGATCAGAGACAAAAAGGGTGAAACTGAGACACCCCAAAAATAGCCTTAGCTTGAATGGACTCGAACCTCGAAGTGAGGCGCGATGGTTGGCTTGACAAAACAAGAGCTTAACTTGACGCTCCTAGCTTCGGTCCGGTGCCTGGACACCTACATATAAATATAAACAGTGAGCTAAAGCCCAGTGAATAACTTATGCGTAAAGGGTTAAGAATGAATGTCCATTCATTAATTAAAACAGTTATTTGCATCAGTAAATCAATTATTCAATCAGTGGCTCATATTTCATGCCATAACAGTTATTTGGAAACCATAGTAGTCATATGTGGTACATCCAATAGCAAAACAGTACAATAGGTCTTAACAGACCGAACAATCAGTTGATGGCCATCAAAATAGTAAACAGTGGTAGTTCCAAATATTGGAACTGACAGAGATCTCTGTAACAGTAGTAGTAACAGTACAGTAACAGTAAGTTGCTATGGATGCCACGAATACAGTTTACAAATAGGACAAACATTCATTCAGTAGACGATGCCATTTCAGAAAGCAGTATAATCAATCGTTCAGAAATAGTTATAATTGAACATATCTTTACAACATTGTTACTCACAGAGTACTGGGCTAAAGATAGGCTAGTCAGCGTCCTCGGGTGTCAACCCTACACAGTTGTAGAACGTACACACACTAAGTTACACACTTGGGATTAATAACTTAGCCCCTTAACTTGACTTGGTGTGGTTCTATAACATTATCCTCATTAAGATGCCTTAAATTTGGCCTAGGAATGCCTAGGATGGAATGAGGATGCAAAAATGTACTTTAAAACACTTTTCAAAATTTGCTGAAACAGGGGTCCACGCTCGAGCGTGGCTTTCTACGCTCGAGCGGACATGCAGACGATGAAGCTCCGCTCGAGCGTGACTTCCTTCGCTCGAGCGGGCTGCAAACTCATGAAAAGTACTGGTTGTATGATATTCACGCTCGACGGACGCTCTACCTCCACTCAAGCGTGAGACTCAGACCCTCGCTTGAGCATGAATTCTCTCGCTCGAGCGGACTACAAAACACATGAACTTCTGGACATATGCATCTCACGCTCGAGCGTGACTTTATACGCTCGAGCGGAAGTGCATGTACTCAGAGTGTACACTCGAGCGTGAAGTCCTACGCTCGAGCGTGGATCTAAAATCTGGAATTTCCAGATTGATCCTCAAGCACAAAACTCAACCTTTAAAGCTTCAAACTCGATTCTTTTGGGTTAATTTTCTGGAAAACACTTTAAAACCCATAATACAACATGTTTCAAAAATCATTTTATAAAATCAAGCCCAAAGGTGCGATAATTGAACACAATTTTGAATGAAACTTAATGAACATAGCAAGAGCACAACATGCATGAGTTCTTATGAATTCCAATGCTCCAAAACATGGTCAAATGCAAGATTGAACTCTCAAACATGGTGAATTCATGGACTACAACCAAAATATGGACATACATGTGGAAATTCTCATGTAATTGATCTCAAAACTCAATAATATGGACATGCGTGCACACATTGCTACTCAATTCAACTCTTTAGGCTCTAACTTGACTCTAATCTCCAATATTTCCATGAACCATGCAAGAACAACTTAAATTCACAATTAAGAGGAAGAACTCCCTACTTTAAGTCTTGAATTCTAGGTGTAGGAGCCTAATTTTTCAAGTCCCCTTCAAATTCTCCTAAGTTCCAAGCCAAACTTTGTTGAATCAACTCTTTTCTTCCAAGTCTCTCTCTCTCTCTCGGTTTTGGTCTAGGAAAAATGATGAAGAATGATGCCAAACATATATGAATTAAGACTAAATAAATAGCCTAGCATTAATCCACTCAATGGCAATTTGGTAGTAATGCAAACTAATGTAATTTAACTTTATTTATTCTAATTCAATCGTTCCTAATCAAATTTTAATTAAACCTACCATAAAATCACATAAATCTTAATTAGCATATAACACTAATCAATTTCTGATTCGGTGGCCGATAAGGCTTCCAATTCGCAGTTCGAAATCAAACCATGAACAGATCATTTAACGACGAACAGATAGAAATGTAATTAAAGCAACACACTCATGCAAACAGATTAGGATTTTATTCTAATCAATTACTTATCATGCTCAATCACAATTTAACACTAATCAGAGGTGAGGGTTGTCACACCTAGGTTACTTGTTCCTAGGATGATTTGGATTAATGAAGCTCCACCCAAAGTACAATTTATAAGTTGGTTGGCTTGGAGAGGTAGAATCAAAACAGCTGCTGTTCTGCAGAGGCTTGGAGTGTTAGGTCATACTGCTGTGACTGATTGCCCTTTCTGTTCAGCTGCTGTGGAATCTGTGGATCATCTTTTTGTGCAGTGTTTTCAGATTTGGAAGGTTTGGGGATGTTTGTTACAATGGTGGAATCTCTGCTGGGTATCCCCTGCTACTGTGGATGAAGTGCTATCTTGGTGGTTGGGAACTAAGCACAAAAAAGCTGTAAAGAAAATCTGGCTGCTAGTACCTGTAGCAATGTTGTGGTCCACTTGGAGGCTAAGAAATGAGGTTGTGTTTAATGGCAAGCAACCAGATATGAATGAGCTGTGTGAGGTTGTGAAAGTGCATGTTGGGCTGTGGGTTAAGTCCTCCATGCCTTTTGTCCAGTACTCTGTGCATCAGATTGTGGAAAATCTGAGTCAAGTCAGGTTTTGTATCTGAAATGGCTAGGTGTTGGTGGCTGATCTGCATAGTACTTGATTCACAACTGGAGAGATTTGAAGGAGCATGCAATTAATAAATCGGATAATGAACAACGGTTGTTTTATCTGATGGCAGCCATGGTTGAAGTTGAAATACAATCAGATAAAACAGAAGTGTCCAAGAATCTGCTCTGGTGTTGTCAAATTGTATTGTTTTGCTGGTAATGGAAGTGTTCAAGCCTTTTTTGCTGCTGCTATGGATTGTTGCTGATATGTGTGGGTAATGATATGTTGGAGTGGCTGCTGCAGATTGGTGTTTTTAGTTGTTGTCTTGGTTTCTTGTTGGTTGGTAGGTTGGGTTGCACTGTTGTATTAGTCTTCTTAGTTCTGTACTTGGGTGAGGTTAGTTTTGGTGTTTTGGGTTGGTTCCTCACCAACACTTGATGGTGTGCTAGCATATAATTGGGCAATTTTATTAGTGCCAACCTAGTTGGGATTGATTTGAGTCGTCATGATGCTTTTTGCACTCATCATCTTTTTCTTTTATTGATGCAATAGTCTTCTGTTTCATCAATAAAGTTTTTTTATTTTGTTGATCCAAAAAAAAAAAAAAATCCCAAATGTGTTGGACTATTGTGTCCTATGGGGGGTGGGACACAAATGGGGGGGATAAGGGGAGCTATGAGATTAGGTGGTGAAATAACTATTTTGACTCTCTACTATTTAATTATGTATTATATTTAGTAAAATTCAATAAAATTTAAATGTCTCAATTTAAAAATAAAATAATTTGAATTAATTTTTATTAATGTTTTATTTATTTAATTTTTAAAAATAATTTTTTACAGATATTTTATTAATGTTTTATTTTAAAATTTTGTTTATATTTTATTTAATTTCATTATTTTATTATTATTATTTTTTAAATAAATTTATTTAAAAAATTTAATTAAAAAAAACATATATTTTTAGTGATATTTTATTTATTTAATTTTTAAAAAATAAATTTATTTAATTGTGTAAAAAATAAAATAAAATCAATTTTTATTTAATCTAGCTAAAAATAATTAAACTATTAAAGATACGTTTAATATTACTATTATTTAGTAAATAATTAAAAATGATAAAATAGTCATTTGAGCATTTATCCTTCTTCTTAATATTCCAAACAAATATAAAATTCATATCATATCCAACCAAATAGTCATTTTCTGACCTCTAATCTCATGACTAAACAAACATGAGATACAAATCCAGTCCAACCAAATAGTCCGGGAATAATGTATCTCAGGACTAATAGTCTACTGAATTCCAATTCCTTTTTATCCAGTCTGTCCAAACAAACACACCTATGATATAGTACAAGTCCTTACAATGTATGAGAGTTGTACTATAAAAAAACTAGTGCCATAATTTCGTCACCGTCCTACTAATTTGATATATCTCCAAAAAAAAAAATTAAAAATTAGGACACTAAATATCAAACCAAATCAAATCTTTAAAGTGTCATTAAATTACTACACCACAATTCCCGCCGGGGGGTGGGGGGTGTGGTGGAATTGCATCTCTTGTTAATGAGCTTCGAGACTAGTAGCAAACAAAGAAGCAAAAGCTTCAATTTCCTATTTGTTCAACATCAACCCAATCTCAAGCCCTCCATTGCCATCTGTAGAATCTGAAAGAGAGAGAGAGCTCCATTTCTAGCAATTGATGTCATATTCACCTTCCTTGGTTTCCCCCACCCAAAGTCAATCTTATACAGCTCAAACCGAGGTGAACCTGCGATGGTAAATACCCTATCCATGTCTAGCAAAGCAAATTCAGACGAGTCATCGACCCCTTTTACCAGTCTATCACTCAAACCTCCAATAACTTCACCAATTGCTTTAGCTGCCACAGCCACTCCATCTTCTGCTATTAAGAGCATCTCCAACCACACCCTCTTCTCAAGAGGATGGAAATAATATTTTTTATTCAAAAAGTAAATATAGAGGAGGTCACTATTCATTCAACTCCAACCACAAACCTTCATTTCTTCATTCAAACTCCGATCAAAAGTAATTTTTGTTCATTAATAAATATTAATTTTAAAATTTTTGTAAAATATATTTATAATACTCATTTTAAAGGTATGATTTCATACTTTTTATTGATATCAATTTTATAAAATTAAATTTACCCATTAAATTATTTGAATATAAAGAAATATAGAGTGAATAGTATTTTAGAGTCTCCTTCATTTTGTTCATCCCTCTTCATATTTGAAGGATCAATCCATTTTCTTTTATTTGGGAGGAAGAAATGAAGAATGGGTTGGAGCTCAAAATTAGGAAAAATCCTTCATATTTAAAGTTTTGAAGGATGGGTTGGAGATGCTCTAAATCATTTGAATCTGTATTTACCAGATGAGTCGAAACACAACTCCCAAAATAAGTTGAAGGAATAGGGGGGGTCCAAGCGAGCCCTGCAATCCACAATGAATCCAATATGAACTTTCCCTGTCCTGTTGATTTTCCGAGCTTTAACCAGGCAAACCCATACGTAGGCACATGTTATTGTAAAGGCCGATACATGAAAAATATTGGATTGTCTCTCTTGCCATTGGGCGTTCACCCTCTTCTTCATATTCTCTAATTACTTTATTTATATTACACTGATATGTAATATCTACCTAAAAAATTTCCTGACCAGTCAACTGATGTATGGAATTATCAGTTCAAATTCATCTTAAAAGATGTGCTTGAATTGAAGCTAAGGACATCGGGCTATTGGTTCCTCTAATTTGTCCGGCTTAATTTTTAATTTTAATTTTTTTAATATTTGAAAAGTTATTTTAATCCATAGGGTCGGACTGTGTTAAGATTTTCAGCTCAATATATTAATTAATAGGTTGGGTTTAGAATTTATACTTTCAACCCAACCGACCTATTATTAAATTAATTAATTAATTATAATATATTAAAAATATATTTTTTGTTAGAATTTAGATTTTATCTTGTTGATTTTATTGAGACTCATATTTGTAATATGTTGGATTAAATTTATTTAAGAAATTCTTTAATTTATAATAACCTCAGTATATTTATTTAAAAAATATAACATATAATTAAATTTAATTATAAAATATTTTAAATTTTTTGAACATATAGTCGGATGGGTAGACTTCAGATTTATAATTATTTTTTGAGCCGAGATTAGACAGAAATAAAGGCCTGATATTAGGATCGGGCTGGGCTTAGGCAGACACGAAGTTCCTACGTAGTGCTGCCCGTCCCAACAAACGTCTACCCTTACTTAAGCTGAATACGTGTGGAGAGGTGCAGTGGATATGAATAATTTTATATATTTCACTTTAACTATTCTAAATGTATCCCAAAAGTGATTGTGTAATTGTGATTAAATTTGTATAATGTGAAATTTATGTGTAGAATGAATTTGTATTATAAAATAATAATTTTAAATAATTTTTGAATAATTAAATTTAAATTTGTAATATTACTCCGTCGATATTGAACAATATTGTCTCGTTTGAGTAGTTTTGATAATTCCTTTTTGAATCCACTAGACATTTATTTTCAATTATTTTTATTTTTATTTTTTGTGTGTGGGGGGAAGAATTGTGTATAAGAAAAATGTTTTGGACCTCAAAAAAAAGTCCCCCTAATCCCCCTAATTTCCTTTTATGGAAACTGTTTTCTTTTTTTTTTTCTTTTTTCTTTTTTTTTTTTTTTTTTTTTTTTTACTAAAAAGGGAATTAGGGGATTCGGGGCCCCGGATTCGGGGCCGAATCACCCTGTTGTATATAAATGGGACAAATTAAAAAAAAAAGGAAAAATCAAATTAGTAGGACAATAAATTTTTTTTTGTATTTTTATGATAGTGCAATTTTACTGTGTGCATAATACAAATTCTTTGTGTATGATGCAAGTCCTTATAATGTATCAGAGTTGTACTATAAAAAATTTCATCTCTAGTGTAATAATTTCTCTACTATCCCACTAATTTGATATTTCTCAAAAAAATAAAATAAAAATTAAAACACCAAATATCAAATCAAATCAAACCAAACCAAACCAAACCAAACCAATTTTTTAAGTCCCATCAAATTACAACACCAAATATGGGGGGGGGAAAAAAAATTACAGGAAACACAAAATAGACTTGGCTCGAGCCAAATGATTTGCTTGCCAAGGAAGATCTTGAAATGGTTCTCCAGAGCGATTTTGAATAGCTGCTCTTCCAAGTTCAATCCATGGCGAGGGAACCGTGCTAGAACTTGCAACTCATGAAATTGATATTATTTTTTTGACAATCTAATTGCACCTCTTGTTAATGAGCTTCGAGACCAGTAGCAAACAAAGAAGGAAAAGCTTCAATTTCCTGTTTGTTCAACATCAACCCAATCTCAAGCCCTCCATTGCCATCTGTAGAATCTGAAAGAGAAAAAGCTCCATTTCTAGCAATTGATGTCATATCCACCTTCCTTGGTTTGCCCCAATCTTATACAGCTCAAAGCGAGGTGAACCTGCGATGGTAAATACCCTATCCATGTCTAGCAAAGCAAATTCTGACAAGTCATCGACCCCCTTTGCAAGTCTGTCACTCAAACCTCCTATAACTTCACCAATTGCTTAGCTGCCACAGCAACTCCATCTTCTGGTATTAAATCTTTTGAATCTGCATTTACCAGATGAGTCGAAACACAATTCCCAAAATAAGTTGAAAGAATAGGGGGGTCCAAGCGAGCCCTGCAATCGACAATGAATCCAAGATGAACTTTCCCTGTCCTGCTGATTTTCCGAGCTTTAACTAGGCAAACCCATACTTATATGGGCACATTTTATTGTAAAGGCCGATACATGAAAAATATTGGATTGTTTCTCTTGCCATTGGGCGTTCACCCTCTTCTTCATATTCTCTATATTTGGTCGTGTCAATTGGAAAGTGCCAAGCATTGTACCAGGTGAAGCATTCACATTCAATATCATGAGGCTTCTTCTGTTGTTGTTGTTGTTGTTGTTGTTGGATCCACTATGTTGCAACACCATGGTTAGGTACTTTCTCTCAAACTCATCTGGGTCGTTGATAATGGTCCTGTCATAGAATGGAGTTAATTCAGGGCTTAGACCTCCTCCTCCGCCTCGGCAAATGGAAGCCCAAGAATGCATAAACAGAGCTGAAGTTTTCCCGTCAAGTACTGCACCCTTTGTTTGGAAACAAAGTGATTTGCAATGCCATCACGGGTACTCGATTGTCAGATGCCGGTAAGTTGGGTATAAATGGTTCAATTTCTTTGACTTGGCGAAAGCTGCTTATATTGCTGGAGGAAAGATGACAAAAATCAGCTTCAGACTCGGCTATGGTAAGTGAAACTGCATCATCATCACCTTCAACGTACCGGATAATTGGTTTATCATCAGAATCTGCGAACCATGTCAGATTTCTGGCGAGTGTAAGGTAGTGGTGGAGGGTGACAGAGAGGGAATGTTTGAGTTTAGGAAGGATATTTCCTAAGAATGTAGTGGTTGAATATTGGTGGGCTTCGTACAAGAAAATAGGCGCTTAACAGGAGAGAACTTCACCCAGAACACATCGAAGAATGTAAGAGGAAGAGAGGTTGGGGCGGCCGAGCATGAGCTAGTACTAGTCGGAGGTGTTGGAGTCACTCTGCAAACCTCAACCACCTTCACTGGATTGGGGGTTGGTGCCATGAGAGATCAAAGAAGTAAGCAAGGATAAAGGAGGAATTAATTGGGGCCTGGCCTGGGTGGTGTGGTGTATTGTGTTGTGTTGTGTACAAACTTTACTGGTTTATTGATTATATTTATAGTATGAAAAATACTATTCAAATAAATTAATTTCGATAATTTTTTTTTAAAAAAAATTCATTATTGTGACATATTATAACACTGTAACACTACCAACCAACCAATTTTAACTATTCGGAAATTATTCAAAATTATTATTTTATAATTCAAATTTATTCTATATATGCCCTCATATTATCCATAATACAACTACCCATTCAAAAAAATTTGGATGGATAAGTCTGGTTTTGAACTTATTGTTATAATAAAGCCTTGTTTGTGAAGTGTATATTTTAGTTTAAAAGTTAAAAAATTACTAAAAAAATCAAAAAATTATACAAAAAAAAAAATTAAAGATTTCATTTTTTATTTGTTAAATATTTTTTCGTAAAAAATTAAAATATCATTATATATATATATTTTTTTACATTATATTTTAATCAAAAAAATTAAAAATTATTTAAATAACTTATTCCGAGTTTAAAATTTAAAATAACACTCGTTATTATCTTTTTTTTTTGGGGTGCCGGACACTTGTTATTATCGTGGCATATATAATAGTCGATGTTTAGAATTTCATAATAGCACTTGTTTATAAAGACATGGAATTGGACCCGCATCCAACGGGTGTACAGTGGATTTGATTTTGAAAGTTCGGAATTTTTTTTTTTTTTTTGGCTTGCTTATCTCCTGATCTGATTGAAGAGTATTGTTAGGATTTGTAGGGATTCACCACGGGTCTCGTTTTGATAATCTAAACTATTCAATGTGTAGAACTTGTCGAGTATTAATGCTTGTAAAAAATCACGTTGATCTCTGATCAACGTGATTTTTTACAAACATAAAATACTCGATAAATTTTACACATTAAACTATTTAGATTATCGAAACGGAACCCGTGGTGGACTCCCACGGACCTAACAATACCTTCCAATCTGATTACAGATTGGAGGGAAACCCAACCTTCTTTTTTTTTAATAGATGGTGGAAAGTTGTGATTTGAAACTATAAAAGTACATGTGAAAGGCCTATTCAATATGGGTGCAAAGGGATGTGCACAAACCTATTTAACTCAACAAACTCGCCTAGGCCGACTCGACCGAGTACCAAATGAACAGTTTCAAATGTTGTTTGGGTCGACTATAGATGTTACCCTGCAGGTTTGGCGGTCAAAAACGGATATGGCCCAATCAAAATCAAAAAATTCAAACCAACCGAGTGTCAGTATAGGGTGATTTTTTTAATAAATCATGTTTCTAAGTATTTTATTCCATCTAAATCATATTTTTTTTAGTATTCCATTAAATCATGTTTAATGTAATATGACCAAATCATCATTTCTAATTTTTTTGCACATGTTTCTATTTTGAAACTAATACATAATAGTAGTCCATCATTTATGGAGAAAATCTCTCCCTCATTCTAAAGAGAAAATATTTCTCTTATTTCATAGAGAAAATTTCTCCTGCATTCCATAGAGAAAATTTCAAATTATGAATTTTGAAATTTTTTATAATTTGAAAATTTTAAAAATAGCCTAACAAAAAATCTAAATGAAAATCAAAATATAATGTGAATGCTTATAGTAAACAATAAATATTCAACTAACTTTTGAAAAAACAAAACTCATGTTAAAGTACAATGTAAATGTTCACAATAAACAATAAGCATACAACTAATCTTCGAAAAAATAAAATTTATACCAAAATACAAAGTGAATGTTCACAATTTATAATAAACATACAGCTAACCTTAAAAAAATAATTCATACCAATGTAAACATTTATATTGCAACGTGAAAATATAAAACAAAATTGAAAAAAGTGAAAATAGACTATTTCAATTATTCAATAGTAATAAAAATGATTGTTCAACTAACAAGCATAGTAATAAAAATAACAAACATACAATTAACTTTCAAAAAAATAAAACTTATACTAAAATACAAGCATAGTAATAAAAATTTATACCAAAATACAAGTGAATGTTCACAATTTATAATAAACATACAGCTAACCTTAAAAAAATAATTCATACCAATGTAAACATTTATATTGCAACGTGAAAATATAAAACAAAATTGAAAAAAGTGAAAATAGACTATTTCAATTGTTCAATAGTAATAAAAATGATTGTTCAACTAACAAGCATAGTAATAAAAATAACAAACATATAATTAACTTTCAAAAAAATAAAACTTATACTAAAATACAATATGAATGTTTACAATTTACAATTAATATAAAACTAATTTAAAAAAATATATCATACTAATGTAAACATTTACACTGCAATGAAAATATAAAACAAATTGAAAAAAGTAAAATTGACTATTTTCAATTGTTCAATAGTAAAAAAAACAATTGTTTAACTAACAAGCATAGTAACAAAACAACAAACATATAATTAACTTTCAAAAAAATAAAACTTATATTAAAATACAATGTGAATGTTCACAATTTATAATTAATATACAACTAACTTTAGAAATACTAAATTCATACCAATGTGAATATTCACACTGCAACATAAAACAAAATTGAAAAGAAAAACAAGACTCTTTCAATTGTTTAATAGTGACAAAAAATGATTGTTCAAACAACAAGTATAGTAATAAATAACCAATAGACTTTCAAACAATGTGAAATGTAAACATTCACAGTGATTGACAAAAAAATAGAAACAATGGTAGCAATAAAATTAGAAATTCAAAAAAAACTTAATCACCCTAAAAATAAAAAAATATCACCTACATCCTCATCATCATCTTTATCATTATCACTATTATTAACAATCTATGTAATTTCATCATTTCACCAATCCAAATCAAATCAAACCCACTTCGCAGAATATGTTTGTAACAAAATTGACTGGACATAAATAGAATTTCGACTTACAACAATGGAGAAACATATAGTTTTGAACACGGAGCAACAATGGACGAATATTGAACTTCAAACACAAAGTAACAATGGAGGAACACAAAGTTTCACTATGATAATGGAGAAACACAAAATTTCACCACAACAATGGAGGAACATAATATTATTTCACTACCATTTGTAAATTGGAGTTTCTAAACCCTATCAAATAGAGAGTTTCGAACCCTAACACAATGAAACAATACCACAAATGTAAATAAAACGGATCAAAAAAAAAATGTGAATAATGGTAACTACCAAAATAGATGTAGCAACAAAAAGAAAATGTATATATCATTTTTCTATGTAATACATATCAACAATAGACATAAATATATAATAGTCCAACAAACAATACAAATCAAAAAAAAAGACCTCATGGAATAAAAACATAAATACATAAGACTAATTAGGTTATAATTTTTCTTAATAGACTTATTGGGTTAAAACACCTTTAAATGAGATTTATCAATAAAAAATCCAATATATAGTTCCATGTCCACGTGTTGCTTTTTTTTTTATTACTTTTCCAAATTACAACCTTGGAAAACCAAATTTGACACTCTCTCTCATTCTTTTCAAGAAATGGGTTTTATATTTATTTATAACTTTAATTACACACATTCTCTACTCATTTCATCTACCCTCTATCCTTGAAAAACCAAATTGTCACTTTCTCTTTTTTTTTTTTTTTGATAATAAATGAGTTTTGCATCAATCTATAAATATAATATTAGTTAGTATTTAAGAAGATCTAACTAAGTATATTTTTTGACTTTTTATAAAAAGATATATAAAAAAATAAAAAAATAATGTGACTTAAAAAAATAAAAAGATAAAAAATGCGTTAATATAGGATATGTCAAATAATACTTAATTTACACTCTCTCTCTCTCATCTTTTCGTCTAGTCTGCCCAACTCTATCTTTTCATTACATTGAATTGATTACATTATATCACTTTCTATCTCTCTTTTTCTTTTATACAGAAAATAGATTTGGTATACATCTATAAGGTACGGGGGATAAATATTCTTCATCGCCCGTACACCTTGCTACCAAACTTGCCTTGCTCAAAAGCATCTTGCTTGTTGCAAATAGAACAATGGTGAGCTACCTGGCGGGTGGTTTGCCGGAAAACTCTTCCGACGTTTAAGTTAATTCAGTTGAGGAAGAAGAAAGAATGCACAGAGAAGAGAGAGAGAATGTGGCTAAAGTTTTCTTCCTCTTCTTGGTTGTCCATGCACACTTTATCTAGACTGGCCTTGCAGTCCAAGATTGTGCACGCACTACTTTTGTTGTCCTTTGTTGGATGCGTGGTTGTACTGTCCACTCTCTTCTTTACATATGTGTGTCAATACTGCCAAATAGCATTGGCCAAACAGCCAAACGGTATTGACGCGTACTTTAGGTGGATTCTTCACCATAATTCATTGGGCCATGTGGAATGCTCTAGCCGAGAAGTCACTTATGTTATCCTCGAACATACTAGCTCTAGAAATCCTTTTGCCAAGCTAACTTAGGTCGGCCATGCCAACCGGCTTCCTTACACGGCCGAAACTATCATAACACCAATCTTCAGTTCGGTCGAAGATCTTCAGCTCGATCATATGACCGGCTCATTCATAACTTGACCTGGCTCGTGACTGAGGCACGGTTCAAAGTATTGCTAAGTCCGCACATAACCCGATTCGCGCTTATGGCTCAAACCGATCCTAGCTCGACCTACCGTAAAGGTGAGTCCAACTCTAGTTCAGACTTGCATTGGCCCTGCTCATGCTAATGGACCAAGTCCTACCTAACTTGGCCCAACATCATGGACCGTATAGGTTTAGCTCAGACCATTTGTTCGTCACAAATTCCCCTTTCATATAACATTAATTACATACTCTATCTCTTCTCTTTCCTTCTACCCCAACTTTCTCTTTCTTCCATTATAGTTTTACACACACTCTCTCTCTACTCGTTTCTTCTACTACTGACTCTTTCTCTCTCTTCCGTTACATTTACCGCTTCTCTTTTCCTTCAATTAAATTGATTACAGTACTCTAAGAGGACATTACCACTGGAATGTAATGCCATTTGAATTAAATACTGCACCACAAATCTTTCAAAGATGGATGGATTCTATTTTTTAATGAACTTAAAGATTTTTGTGTAGTATATATAGATAACATTCTTATTTTTTCCAAATTAATGGAAGAACACAAGAATTATCTTAGGCAATTATGTAATAAATTCCAATGACATGGAATTATTCTCTCTCCGAAAAAGATAGAGGTAGAGAAAGAAGAAATAGAGTTCTTAGTATTAATTCGTACATCAACAGGATTAAAATTACAATAACATATTATTTCAAAAGTAAAAGAATTTCCAGATGAATTAACTGAAGTAAAATAACTTCAAAGTTTTTTAGGAATTCTTAATTATTGAAGAAATTACGTCAAAAAACTAGCAAAATTAGAACTTCCTTTATTAGCAAAATTAAAGAAAGATGTACAATTTTGCTGGTCAAAAGAAGATACCAATTTAGCTAAACAAATTAAAGAAAGTATTATAGTCATGCCCATAGTTTATTTACCTAAAAAATGAGATAAGCTTATTGTTGAAACAGATGCCTTAGATTTATGTTGCGAATGTGTATTACGCAATACCTTCTCAATTCTGGACTAAGTCCAAAAAAACAAATAGTTATGGAATTAAAAGTAGGAAAAAACATATTTCTATAAAAACTCAGAAACATGAATTAATTTGTACATATAATTCTGACAAATTTTAAATATATTATTTTTGAAAAAGAATTTTTAGCAATAAAAATTGCTTTAAAAAAATTCCGTATATATCTTGATCTTGAATGCTTTATTGTTAAAACAAACAATCAAGTAGTAAAAGATTTTTTAGTTAACAAGAAAAATATTGAAGAAGGCTGCCAACTTCGATGGTATAATGAAATTGCTACATATACTCTTGAAGTTGAACATTTGATAGCAACTAATAACTCTTTTTTGCAGATTTTTTAAGCAAAAATCACTAAACTAGTGTTTTCTCTTTTCAGCCATAACATGAACAAAGGTAAACAGCCCGCTAAGTTCGATAAAGAATGGGTGACAATTATCAAAAAAGAAATCTCCAAAACAGAAAAAAGTTTATGTTGTTTTTCAGGCAGACAACCTATAATTTACACAAATTGAAAAGATTGCAACACGCAAGTTATGGGATTCCCTAGAGCATGTTATCAAGCATATGACAGTTTGGCAAAAGCTAAAAAGACTTTCTGTAGTGCTCCAGCAATGCCTATTTTTTAGTAGCAACAAACCAATCCAGCCCCTTTTGAATTTCAGAAATCTAAACCAGATGAATATGAAATTAAAGACTTTTTTAATCCTGGTATTACTAGAAAAATTTATAATGAATAAAATGGTGTGTGGAAAACCCACATTTCTGAAAACAAAAAGGGTTTTAGATTACATATGTCTAATTTATCATTTCAATTAGTGCAACAAACCACTTGAACAAATGAGTTATAAAAACTTTGTTTCCAACTCATTAAACAAATGAATTGGGATCAAGATTTTAAATTTAAAAAATAATTACTTTGTTCAAATTTCTGAATTCATAAACCATGAATATTCAGATCCTTCTTTGAAACAATTAAAAGAATTTATCTTTTTGAAAAAGTAAGAACAATCCTTCCTTGTGAAATTTTTAGACTCATTAGAGATAAAGTAGAAGACCATTATGAAAGAATTAAACAAATTCCAAATCAATTAATAAGATTAATTTACAAGATGATATTCCAAAAATCACATTCTTCTTAGATACCTAAAAATGGTTTTATGAGGATAATGATTGGAAGGTCTCTGAAGAAATTGACTGGGAATAACTAATCAAGTTATTCTTCAAAATTCTCATCCTATACAATGGAAAGATTTTCCAGAGATGATCAAGGTAATGCTTTCAAAAGTAATAAAAAAATTACAAATGTAGCAAATATTTCACTTTTTTGGATTACTAGCACCATTAGATGGTGTGAAAAGGAAAAATTCTATTAGCCATGTCAAATTTGGTACTTGAAAAAGATTGAAGAATCAGAATTAGCTCATGATGGACCATTAATAAATTCAAAGGGAGAGGTTGTTAATCCTCAAGAACTAATTAATGTCTTATGTCCTGAAGATTATTGAGTAGAAAGCCTAATATTGTTGTTCCAAGTGGCACAAAGCATAAAAAGTTGCAGTGAATTGCCTTTTATGGTAACTGATGGATGAAGATTATTTGCTGCTATGGAGCCAATTTCATATAAAAGAACCGCTATACAACAATATGAAGCAGAAGATTTTCTCAACAATCTGGCAAAAAGAAATTTGTTAGATCTTCCTCTAGATTTGGAAATGCAAGCTGATGAAGTGGAAGTTTTCAAAACACAGGAATGGAGTCAAGCCCAAGATTATCCATTATCCGAAGATAGTGTCTTCATGTACAATCTAGACAATATGATGAGAGCATAATGGGCCCATGAAGATAGATTGCAGATATACCAGATCGATTGCATCCTTATCTAGCATATGTGGTAGCATCTGCAACAATAATAAAAAGATAAGATTAGCCAAATCTTATCCAAAACAGTTTCTCTTTTTTCAAAAACAAGGAAAAGGGACCGTATGTAATAAAAAGTCATTGTAATTCTTTTAGACTAGACTTTTTGTATTCTAGCTTCATAGACTTTTAGAAAAGCAATGAAGGCCTACAGATAGTCTTGAAGACTTTTTGTTTAGACTTTTGTTTGTATCTACAAATTGTATTCTATAAATTGACATTGAAGCCAACATAATGGATCGTTGTAAATTCTTAAAAACTCTCTCATCTTTTGCTTACATCTCATATTACTACTTTCGCAATTAGTTAGAAAATATAAATATAGTATTTGGTATCAGAGCCCAAGCAACGAACTTGGTGAAAAGCTTCATAGCAAGATCAAGTTCTATGTAAGTATACTCTTTCAGATTTTATTTCCTTTTGATAGTTATATAACTAATAAATTATTGTGGTATTTTTTGTTTCACTATTAGCTATCAAAAAACTCATAATCTTGTTAAACTTCAAAGCCTATATACCCATAGACTGTTAACCCATAATCGCCAGTTGAAGGCTCCAAGTGTCACGACCCAAACCCGCCCCTATAGGTTTAGCTTCGTAACCGGCCAATAATCCTCGAATTATCAAAGGCCTATGACCTGAATATCATAAAATATAAAGGGCTAGCAAAAACAAATAGAGAAACATACATAGTCCATTGAGCTGTGTAGACATATATGAGACAGAAATTTAAAACTTAGATACATAAGAGTGACGTTGTATATATATAATAGTCATAAGTCACCAAACCCACATAGACAGAACTTACAAAACATGCTCGGATAAAACATACAAAAGTCTCAAAGACTTGATTTTCATAAACTTGATCGGATCTCAAAAGGAAACCTCCTCGGGAGGCACAGTGGCTGGCTAACCTAAACTCTCCAAGCAACAACTTAGGCCTGGTCATGCGCCTGCTCACCTACATACATAATATAAATAGTGAACGGAAGCCCAGTAAATAATAACAGAGTAAAGAATTTAATTAATGATATCCCATAGCAGATTTCAAATCAGATACAAATTCAAATTCACAT
The DNA here is from genome assembly GCA_030407325.1 of Camellia japonica. Lineage (NCBI taxonomy): Eukaryota > Viridiplantae > Streptophyta > Magnoliopsida > Ericales > Theaceae > Camellia > Camellia japonica. The sequence goes on along the minus strand of JAPPVO010000002.1, from coordinate 175,031,164 downwards.
ACTTAACCAAAAATCAGAGCAGTTATATGTGGTACATCCATTTAGCTATCATATCATACCAATTTTGCATAGTCGGTACCGACGATCACATAGGTCCATATCTTGTGCACAAGTAGCCATGGTATTGTTACCCCTAGGCGAGGGCCACGTGAACATAAGCTTCGGTATTGTTACCCCCGGGTAAAGGCCACGTGTATATTGGCCATAGGATTGTTACCCCCGGGCGAGGGCCACATAAACTAAGGATGCCATAAATACATTTAAGAAAAATGGACATTCATTCATGATTCACAAAATAGCATTTCAGTCAGAAAATACTTATAATCAAACATAGCTTTACAGAGTTATTACTCACAGGTGGCTTCGGATGCAGACAGATAGAGTAAACTAATCAAATGGCTTACGGCGCGTGACCTACATAAACATAACAAATACACATAATGAAACACGCACTCATATAGTACTTAACGTATTGCATTTCGTTCTTGGTGTGTTTCTAGTCCTTTATCCTCATTATTATGTCTTAATCTTGGCCTAGGAATGCCTAGGATGCAATGAGAATGCCAAAATATGTTGTTCAACACTTAGTCAAATTTGCTGAAAACAAGGGCCTCACTCGAGCGGAGGTCCAAAAATGTGAATGGTCGCTCAAGCACAACTATGGTCACTCGAGCGGTCTGCAAACTTTGCAAAAGTACTGGTTGCTTGATTGTTTTGCTCAATGTACGCTCAACAGTCGCTCGAGCATGAGACTGAAGTCTTTGCTCGAGCGTAACTCTTGTCGCTCGAGCGGTCTGTAAAACATGGAAACTTCTGGAAGCATGCAATTTACGCTCGAGCTAACTTTTGGTCGCTCGAGCGGAGGTGCAAAAACAAGGTGTCGCTCAAGTGCAGGATCTGTCGCTCGAAGATCGAGTGGAGAGGCAAATTCTGGAATTTTCAGATTGCACTCTCAAACTCAAAACTCGAATTCAAAGCTGAAATTCACGATCTTTTGGGCTAAAATTGAAGGAAACTTGAATAAACTTATTAAACTTCATGAATTCAAAACCATGTCACAAAAGCAAAGCCCAAAAGCATGCATTTGTTCAAATTTAAACTTAAAACTTTGACAACATTACATGCATGACATTCTTGACTTCAAAGCTTTCAAAACATGATCAATTAAGGTAAGATGATATGAAACTTGATAACTTTCCAAACCCAAAGTGAACTAGGGACATGCATGAGAGAATTGCTTAAATCTCAACTAAAATTGTAATGAAGGTGCATGCATACATGGTATGGCTTCAATTTATCAATTTTAGCTCAATCATTGTTCTACATCTCTAACTTCTCTTGAATTCTTGTATGGATGAGTCAAATATAAACTTAAGGAATGAAAATCTTACCTCAAGTTCTCAATTCTTTGAATTCTTAGTGAGTTCTAGCTCAAGTCTCCAATTGCCCTTCAATTCCCTAGTAATTTCTCTATTTCCTTCCTGAATTCAACTCTCTCTCTCTCTCTCTCTCTCTCTCTCTCTCTCTCTCTCTCTACGTTGGAAGCTCAAGGAGGAAGAAAATGAGAATGTAAAGTGTAGTCTTGAAGTCTCATATGCCTTATATAGACTCAATTAAGAAAGCTTAATTACACTTGGCTTAAACTAAGCAAATGGATATTATTAATTCTAATTAATTCGTTCCGAATCGAATTTCAATTAAACCTACCATAAATTTCTAAAAATCCCATGTAAAACATAAATCAAGTCAATTTCATGATTGGATGCTGATAAGGCCGCCAATTAGCAGAACAAAACGGAAACACGAACAGATATTTCTACGATAAACAGATAGAAACACAAATAATGCAACACACATGCAATTAATGTAGAATTTCTTCTTAATTACTTATTAGGCATCCTTAATCATGGTTTAACAGTTAATCATAGATCGGGGTTGTTACACCTAGGGTGTTAGTCATTTAGGGACATGGTTTTAGGCACTTGAAGAAAAATAAGAAGGTTTTAAGTACCATTGATAGTCTAATATGGCAAAAGATACTCAAGAAAATATTAGATGTATGGCTACTCAAATAGGAAGGCTGGAATTTGAATTTGATCATAGTATACACATAGATAAACGAAATAGTAATAATTTACTTATTATAACTTCTACTATTAATAGTCTATGTGATTTATCTCATTTCTGGTTGGAAAACACAGGGAAAAAAAAACACAAAAACATAATCATATGTATATAGACAAGACATTAGATTTTTTGCATCAAACTTTAGTAAATGTGGAACAAGATGTTAGAGATATTGGTAAGATAATTAATATAGATTTAAATAAAAAACAAAAAAATACGTTTCTCTTTCCCAAAACATTCTTTTGACTAAACATAGAATAAAATCATTTCTTTTCTTTCAAACTGCCGTTTCATTTCAAAACCATTTTCTTTACTCTTAAACCTCTCTACGTTGACATAAAAGAATTTCACTCAAACATTAGTTTTGAAAACACGTCCACACCTACAAGTCATACCTTGGCCCACATGCCACCACTCTACACGGATCTACACCATAATACAACTACTACCTTCCCTGACCATAGGCCCAAGGCAAAAGACAACCATAATACAAAACCACGAGAACGTACACATCCAAAATATAAATAACTGAAAGAATACATACTCCAAATCCCATTTCCACCGGCATATAGCATGGATGTCAAAAGCTACACCAACAACACATAACACTTTACCGGCCTCACCCAAAAGAAAACGACCCCAAGGTCATACTTTACCATGTGCAAACCAAAAAGGAGAAGAACCTATCACAAGGCGCCACGCTTTACCGGCTCAATACGACGAGAAATAGACCTCTTTTCACACTTTATTGGGTGCAAACTGGAAGGGACGAGGAAATCTCTATCAAGGCACTACGCTTTACCAGCCTTACCTAGTGGGAAATAGACCCCCACACAATAAGAGCAATAATAGCACAACATGATAAACTACATAAATAAATACACAAGTGTAATACATACACTTAATCCAATCACCACAACAACGATCACTATCAGTTAAATACATTTATCCATTTTTTCAAAATGTGCTCTGCACACTACTGTTCAACAATGGATTTTCCTTTTATTTTCAAAATATTTCCAAAATACGATATGACTTACTAATCATCAAAACCAAAACTACCCAACGACAATCTCATAACATAAACAACATTCACAAGCGTTCCAATTCCTTTCTAACAACATAATCCACGACATAAAAATGGAATTGTTGTTCACAATGTCCACCAACAAACATGATTACATAATCTAACACGCAGACCTTACATATGTCATCTACAAATCAACAAACAATACCGCCCTCCACTAATGGCCAAGGACAAAACTCTACAGACTCCAATTATTTAATAACGACAACAATCATGTACAACCCAAATTCCAACCCACCAGTTTATAAAGAATTAACACAATATCAATTCGTTTGAAAACCTAGTTTCACCTTTTTAAACCCCAAACATGCTCCACGCACACCAATACCCATTTATGATTTATCCAAACCCCCCCAACTCGTTTATATAAAACATGACTCAATCTTTAGTTAACATTACCCATTTCTCCTTCTGTAATCCAATGATTAGAAGCTAAGACTTCCCAACCCCATACTCTAAACATCATCACAACCTCATAATCAACCACCAACTCAACCCAAAACCAATAACCTCAAACCCAAACCAGCCCATATGTGTTTAATAAAACCAAACATGAAAACTATACTTTTAATACAATAAAAAGTAACACACATCTATCTATAGCGAGGTATTGAAAAAAAGCTCAAGAATCTCTACTTCTTGAAGCGAAGAGGAGAAAAGCTGAAAATCCACCGACGACGAAAACACGATTCGCTCAAATTAAAAAAATGCCGTTGCCACCCTCTACGCTTTGGTTTATGGGACTAGGGATAGATGTGACGACCCCAACCTCCGTAATCTTATATTACATTAGTTTAATAAGCTTGATTGTGTGATTGGGTGATTGTGTGTTTAATTGTATGATTATATGCTTAATTTTGTGACTATCTGTCGATTCATGGAATATTTGTTTACTTAATGACTTAGAATCAGAAATTGAAAGCCCAAACAGCTTCAGAAACCGATATTCACTGGCCCAATAGACTAGTTAGAATATTTAGAATTTTATGGAAACTTTAATTGAAATTTAATTCGGATCAAAATAATTAGAATTAATCAAAACTAGGTGGGATTAATTAGTTCTAAGTTAGCTTAATTAGCCTAAGCTAATCACACCCTATATAAGCCTAACTTATGTCTTGAACTCATGATATACAACACTTGGGCTGAAATTGTTGAGAGAGAGGGAGAGAACTCAACTCTAGAGAGAGAAGGAGAAGAGAATTGTAGAGAATTTGAAGATCAAGCTTAGATACTCTTGAATTCACACTCTAGGTAAGAAATTCTCCCTTAATCTATGTAGATAAAACATATAGAAGTCAAATTCATCTAGTTTTTGAGTTTTTTTTAATGAAATTGTACAATAGAGGCATGAATTACCTTGAATTGGAAAATTTGAGTTGAATTATGTACATCCATGCATGATCCTTCATTTTTGAGTTAAGATTTCTTGAATTTCATACATGCATGAGGTCTAGAAGGCATAAACTTGAAGGTTTTTCATGGTTTTATACACTTCATGCCATCTTGTTGTGTTTTGAAAAGAAGAGCATTCAAGTTAAGACATGCATGGTTTATAACTTTAAGTTGAGTTCAAATTTGAGAAATGGACCATGATTTTGGACAATTGGTTTCAAATTAACTATGTTTTGATGTTCTATGATGTTTCTCCATGTTTTTGTACCAACCATGCAAAGTTTGAACCATTGAATTGCAAGTATGAGCTTCAAACACAATTCTGAAAATTTCAGAATTCGACCAGTCTACTCAAGCGAAGAAAGTGTCGCTCGAGCATAAAAATCAAGCTCCAAGAAGTTTTACAGAGAATTGCATGGTGACTCGAGCAGCAAACCTTGTACTCAAGCAAACCCTGTTTTTCACTACTCATGGCTCGAGCGACAGAAAGTTGGCTCGAGCCTAAAAATCATGCAACCAGTACTTTTACAGAGTTTTACAGACCTCTTGAGCGACCAATGTTGCACTTGAGCGAAGACCCTATTTTCAGCAAATTTTGGCTAACGCTTTCAAGTGTATACTTTCATCCTCATATCATTTCAAATACTCTTAGGCACCAATTGGACTCATAAAATCATGGAATGAGTTAGAAACACACAAGAAGAGTTGAATTAAAGTGAAATGGTTATTGAATGGTGCTTCAATTGTGTATTTGTTATGTGTTTTGTTTAGGTGGACATCCGAGGCCTAGCATCGATAGAACCCACTGTGAGTTACTTTATAACAATTTGTTCAAGTGATATTTACTTTCGAAACTATTATTCCTCTCGAAATCGATATATGATTGATTGAATGGTTTATTGAAACGTTATGATGATTGATGGAATGGTTTATTGAAATGTTATTTCCTTGATGAATGAAGTTCCATTTGAAATTGTAATCATGGCATCCTTTAGTGAGGCTCTTGCCTGGGGGATATAATACCATGGCCCATTGTTTGATAAGTCTTTTCCTGGAGGATATAATACCGTGGCCCATTGTTTAAAAGGCTCTTGTTTGAGGAAAAACAATACCATGGTCCATTAGCCCTCACCAGGGGAAAACAATATCGTGGCCCATTGGAATAATTGAAACATAAAAATCTCTCCCACGTGGTCACATTGAATATGGAATGATTAAATGACCCATCGGGGTCCCGTTGATTGACCCTTGCAGTCCCATTGTCATTGATATATTGTTACTCTATTGGATGTGCCACGTAAATGGATTGAAATGGCTATTAACATTGAGATTTGAATGGAATTGGAAATTGATATTTGGATATATTATCGAACTTCATTCATATAACCTTTTTATTTTGTTATTACTCACTGGGCCCTAACTCACCTTTTATATGTATATGTAAGTAAGCAGACGGAACATCAAGGTTAGGAGAAGAAGCCTCGGAGTCTACCCCATTGTCAGCCTTTTTGAAGAGCTTCCGAGAAGAAGCAAGCTTTTTCTCGAGCAGAGCCAAGCAAAGTCAAACCCCTTTTGTTTTTGTTTGAGATTTCATTTGGGTACTTGTATATGGGGTTTTTGTTTAATCATGACTTGTGGAGTTTGGATAGATGGATTAGATGTTTTTTTAAACTTTTGTAATGTATTCACTTGTAGAATGGTTGTACAATTTTAAGCACAGTTCAGTGGATTATTTTCAAGTATTATATTGCTTCTGCTAAGCCCCGTAATTTATATTCAATTGATTTTGTTAATAGAGGTCATAAGTAATCTAAGATTACTGGCCGGTCATTACACTAAGCCTATAGGGGCGGGCTTGGATCGTGACAGTAGAAAACGGGTATAACTAGATGAAACCCAAGCTTCTATGTTTTTACACATAATTTTACATAAGTATGTATAATTGTACATGGTGTGGACCTACAATTACACTTAATTTTTCTCCTTAAAAAAACATCTGCAACATCAGCACGACATTTTCCTAGCAAAACACACCACACAAGTAAACATTTTAGGAAAACAGACGTGCGTGTGCAGGGGTAAGATGGTGTAGGATAGGTTAATGTGACAGGCGCATTAGATTGGTAACCTGAAATGCGTAACATGCAACAAACGAAACTACACAACAGTGGAAAAAATCGAACCCCTGTAATCGGGAAACCACACGACCCACACAAATCATTTGGAAAACCAGTACCCACACCAATCAACCGGAAAAACATTATCCACGCCAAACCAGTTAGGGGAAAACACACACGACTCGAAATTGGAATTGAATATTCACACAAACTGTGAAAAAGTATATAAGAAAATGGTGCTACCAAGTGTGTACTGTACCTGATGTATAGCAGTAGCATTTTGAAGAATAAAAACCTAGCCTCCCTTCAATGACGGTGATATGCTTAACCCACACACCTCAATCCCAACCCCATCCCCCGTCACATATATCCCACTCCCAAGAGATGTGGGATACATGTTTCCTTAATAAAACAAACTGGTGAATTTCAAAATGGGTAGAATTGTCTAGGAAAACACATAACAATTCAAAAAATAACTTTGTTGCACTATACACGGGATATGTAGGATTGAACAAACTAACAAAAAAAAAAAAATGTGGGACCACACAGATCAATTGTTCCTCATATAGGACTTTCAATAATTTTCCCTAAAAAAAATAGTAATAAAAAAAATTATGTCAAAAAAAATGCCTATTTTGAGATATTAGAGTTTGAATAAAAATTTGAAAAGATACATAGTTTTAATAAAAATATATTAAAAATAAATATATGTATTTCAAGTTTTGTTTTATGAATACCTATTTTGAGAAATTAGAGTTTGAATAAACATTTAAAATTACAAATGGGTATTTGATTTTTTTTTTTTTTTGGGGTATGAAAATACCTATGTAGAGAAATTACTGTTTTTACAAAATTTTGAAAATACCTATTTTTAATAAAAACTTATCTTAAAAATACATAGCTATTTTGAATTTTGTTTATTAAAATTACTTATTTTGAGAAATAATTAGTAATTAAAAAATTTGAATTGGTAGATGTAGAAATATAGAGAAAATGAGAGAGGTAAATTACAATTACATCCTCTGAGATTTCTAACAATTATATAGATCTCATTTGTGGTTTCATCCTCATACCAAAGGGTAATATGGTTATTTTGAACACCCAAGTAACGTCGTTTGTGCTAACTTAATAAATTGAGAAAATTTTGATAATGTTAGCAAAAGTAGGGGAGGTTTTTGTAATTATAGAAATCACATGGGAGATTCTTGTAATTGTCAGAAATCTCAGATGAGTTAAGTGTAACTTACCCTTAATTTTTTTAACTAAACATAAAAAAAAAATACCTAAAAAGTAAAATAAAAAAATTGACTCAAAAGAAAGAGGATATTTTGGTCATTTTTTTTTTTTTTTTGGTGAGTAAGTTATAAAATAAAGACAATGAAATTTACAGGTTTACAAGGGGCATACCCCAGGCACGCCCAACAACAAAAAAATAAACAATTACAAAACCAACATAAAACTACCACTACATCCCCACAGAGAGAGGAGAGAAATACAACCCAACCCCGCAAATGCAGGAGAACAACAGAAAAACAAAAAACCCAACTTTCCCCGTATATCCTTTTTGTCCCCAAGTAACCCCTACCATCAAAGATAATAGATGGAAACTTGGGGTGGATATACGGGCAAAGATACAAATAAACACCACAAAGCTTATAAAACACAACAGACATACTCACAAAGCAACAACCCACACGTTCAATCAAAAGATAACTACTCCCATATGCCCCTAGTCTCTACCGCAAATAAACCCATGGAATCCAATAAGCATCCCACTCCTCATAGCCGTGACATCCTAGCCACTAACCAAAGCCGTGACGGAGAAAAAAATCTATCCCATGAGAAATCCGGACAAAGTCACATGAAGCTAGCACGATCGGTAACCATAATCAACGATCTTATTACCAAAGAATCAAATTTTTTCTAATGAAACATTATCTAGTTTTTCTAATTCTATACAAGTGGAAGTGGTTGATTTCATTTAATGCATCCTTAACTAGTGTCCTAAGGGCACTTGTTAACAAAACCCTTATTTTATTTGATGAGTCTTGAAATTTGTTAAATTTTAAATAATATATTAAAAATAGAAAGTTATTGAAGATAAATTAATATAACATTAAGGAATATACTATTCTAGATTTTTTTTTTTTGGGTATAAAATTATATGGTGTTTTTTAGTTTTTTAGTGACTTTTTAACTTTTTTAATTCTTCCCAAACCTTGCTCTAAGAAAATGGTAATTGTTAAGATAACATTGGTGTTTACTTTATTTTTTTCCTTTTATTTTTGCCTTTCATTCAAGCTTAATCTCCACGTCCGTTCGACCTCTGTTAGAAATGGAATAACAATAAACAGATTCATATGTGAAGATGATAATGGATGCCTCATTCAAATTCTAAGCTCCCTCTCTAAGCCTTTGGCTGGGTGTGCCGTCAAGAGTGGGCAGGGGTTCTGGCTGCCAGCCTCCTCTTTTCTCCTTCCACCATCTTTTTTCTCATTTTCTTTGTCTTTTTGCTTAATAATATTGAGAGATTGTCCTTCCAACCTTTTTCGACACAACCACCACCACACTGCCACCAAATCTAATACATTGCCACCTCCATGGATCCACCCTCACTAGATCTACCTCATCTCCTTCAAATCTACCTCTAGCCACTAGTGTTGGCATTGCCTCTCCCTCTTTTCAATCTTCCAAATCTGATGTTTGATTTATGCCCAAACTTTCACCCTCGCTCCCAAAACTTTAAGATTTGGTTTCAGATCTTCTTACAATCCGAAAATCGACGTTGTTTAACGCATTCTTTTCACGCTCAGCGACTACCTCAACCTTAATGTTTCATCTTGACCAGCAGCGGTGGGTCTTCAGATTTCAAGTTGAAGGTTGCGGTGTAATGGAGTTTTGGATGTGTTTGGCAACTTGGATCTAGTTTTTTAGATTTGTTTTCTTATTTTTTTTTTATTACTATAATAATCCTCCCTATGTGAAAGTTATATCCCTAATTTGTGAGGGTTTTTTCTCCTCCTCTATGGAGGCTAGGATTCTTCCTCTTATGGAAGTTTGTTATCTCTTTATGAGATCTTTTGCTACCGTTGTACGAGATTGATCAAAAATTTTATCGGTTTTCCAATCTAAAAAAAAAAAGCATTGCTCTAAAGAATAAAAACGTTCTTCCCAAACCAAGCCTAAAGTGCAAACTAAAGTTTATGTTGTGTGGTTCCTTTATTCGTCGTGGTAGCTTTAGTTTTTTTTCTTTTTCTTTTTCTTTTCAAGTTCGGATTCTCTACTGAGCTTGGGCACTTTTTTCTCCCCTTTTTTTTTTTCAAATTTCTACCTAAATTCATGATCCAAACACAGTATAAAAGATTTATACTCTTTTTCAAATTAGATTAGACTATATCGTTGTCCAGCTTTTGATTGCTAATTTATGAGAAATTATAACGTAGTTATATTAAAATAAAAATAATCATTATACAGAACCCCAAAAAAAAAAAAAAAAAAAAAAACAAAACCCAAAGGCCCAACAAGAAACCCCACATAATCTATAAACAACAAAACACAAAAGCCGCCAAAAGAATCAAATTTTGAAAAAGTCACCAATCTTCTTACATAGGTGATTTGAAAAAAGTAAGATCTATATCAAAATAAAGTCCAAACCTGCCATCGCTGTCGTCCTTGCCACCACTACCCAACCCCACCATTGCCGCCGTTATCTTCTTGAATTTTGATTAGCACCGAAAGCCAGAGTCAAAAAAGAAAAATCCCCACAACAAAAGGGAGGAGTGAGAGAAGAGGGTAATCATTAGTGATGAAGCGGTAGTTTCAACTGGGGAATGGGTCAGACTGATTCACGCTTCCAACCAATCTGCTAGGCTCGACGTTCACAAAGGGTGCCTGCAAAACAGTCCAAGGGGGGAGATAGTCCCCCGGTGGACATTCTGACGATCAAGTTAGATTAGAACAAGTTGATTTTTTGAGGGGAGAGAGAGAATGTAACTAGGGATAGACAAACTTAACCTCGACGTATCTCCAAGACTTTCTTATACCCGTTGCTCATCATTTCCTTGTCCATTCCAAGCTGTCCCGTTAGCCGAAAGTCTATAGTCTAGTTAACATCGTTCATGGTGAGTCTGCATCCTCCGGCATGGAAGGGTTACTGCATTTAATGCTATGAGGGCCTTATTAATGGCTGATGTATGGGTGCAATAACTTTACAGGATCTTTGTCTATTTTCGTGGCTGATTTTCTGCCTGATAAATGTTTAAATGCTATTGGTCTTGGTTCAATATTGGTTCCTTAAGGATACTGGGTTTTGGTATCTGGGCCTTGAGTTGGGGTATTGGTTTTGGTTTAATATTGGTTTCTCAAGGATACTGAGCTTTGGTATCTGGGCCTTGAGTTAGGAGCTAGGCCCTCTTGAGGCCTATCAGTATCAATAGTCCTCCAGTCCCAAGAATAGCTTTAGTCTAACGAAAGGAATAAGAAAAGGATTGGCCGTGCAGGGAGGAGGTAGGGGCAGGAGATGGTGGAGTGGTGAGGGAATCGATCAACCATAAAGATGGTTGAACGCGAAAGTGGCTGCGCATAGAGGTGGTTAATCGTGAAAGATGACCGTCCGGTTGACCGAGCATGAAGAAAGACCGCAGGGCTGGACGAGTGTGGAGGTGACCGATCGTTCATGATGACCGCCGACTGGTCATGAAGGATAACCATCGGGCAAGATGAGCGTAGAAAGGGCCGATCGTAGAAGATGACCATCAGGCTGGCCGAGCGTGGAGGTGGCCGATCATAGAAGATGACGGTCAAGCTGACCGAGCTTGGCGGTGGCCGAAAAATACAAGGAGCAGCAATTAGGCCCAGCACCTAAGTTGGTCGCAAAGAGGCCGGTCCGGCCACGATCGAAGCCCTTGGGCGAGAAGGACTTAAGTCCGATTTGTGCCCTTGCAAGCACTAGTGGACCCGTTGAGAGAGAGAAGCAAAAAAGAGGTGGAGCCAGTATTGAAGAAGAAGAAGAAGAAGAAGAAAAGGAAAGTGACCGCAAATGATGGGGAAGAAGGGCCCTTGGTGAAGAAAATGAAAGAGGGAGCGGTGGAGCTTCCCCCAAATGTAGGGGAAGAAGAGACTAGGGTTAGAGCCGGTCGGTCTGAACATGTTGGTCGATCTGGATACGGTGGGGGTCTGTGTGTATATTGTGAGGACCGGGGCTTGGGCTCTTTTCTTTTGTCCTTGGAGGATAGGATTTTGGGATGTGGAGTCTTGGCGGGCTGCCAGAGAGTATTCGGCATTCATGTATTTTTGGGCTTTGGCGAGAAGGGCGGCCATAGCGATCAAGGAATTTTTGGAAAGGGAAAAGAGGAAGTCGGACTAGCGCAAGCCAGCCATGAAGGCTGTGAGAATGACCTTGTCATCGTTTTCCTCCACTTGTAAGGCTTCGGTATTGAAGCAGGTGACATAGTTGCGTAACGACTCCCCTTTCGTCTGCCGAATGTTTAGCAGTTGAGTTGCTGGATGTCGTTGTCACTGAGCACCAATGAAATGGCTTAAGAAGGATTCGCTGAGCTAGCGAAATAAAGTAACCGAGTCTGAGGGAAGCTGACTGAACCAGAGGTGCGCCGACCCCTTCAACGTGACAGGGAAGGCGTGACACATGATTTTGTCTAAGAAGGCATGAAGGATCATGAGCGTCTGATATGCTTCAACATGGTCGACGAGATCGGTGGTACCATCGAAGTGTCGATCGATGGCATTTTGAACTTGGGAGTGAGAGCTTTATCCCTGATGAAAGTGGTAAAATGAGAGTTGACGGTAGAGGAAGTTTGGTGCTGCATATTCTCTATGACCCCCTGCAATTGTAGCTTCATGGCCCGCAGTTCTTCGTCCCAGACGGAGGCATTATCCCCACAAACAGGAATCGGGGGTTTAACACTACTAGCCTCGCCTTCATGGGCGGCAGTGTGGGGTGGTAAGAGGTGGTTATGGAAAGGCGGTGGTATATCTTGGCAAAGCTGCGAGCCTGATGGAGAGGGGTGTAGAGCGTCAAGGTTTGAAGGTTGAGGCCATAGGGCGAAGGGTGGATGTATTCCTTAGGACACATGTGGTGGGAATTGGTGGTGATTGTGGGCTTGTTCCAGGTTCGGGGGAATTATTGGTGGCGGTGGAGGGGGGTTAGGCAAGTCGAGCTGGAGTAAGACGTTGATCAGGGCTTGATTTTGTTCGGTTAGCCGGTTGATGCTGTTGGTGAGTTCTGCGAAATATGGAAGTAGGTTATTTGGGTTAGAGGATTCAGCTTTAGGGTTGCCAATTGTGACAACCCTATTCCGTATTAGGCTTTTAATTCATTAATCATATATGTGTTTATATGCCTAATATGAATCTGAATGCTAATTATGTGTCCTACGTAAATTTTGGATGCCTATCTGTTGATTGTAGACATATCTGTTACAATTTCTGTTATAATCTGAAATTGAGGGCTGTAGAGGCGTCAGAAACCAAAATTGATTAATTTATTATGTTCAGCGTAATTTTTAGAGCCTGTGGTGAAATTTAATTAAAAATTGATTCGGATTAAATTAATTAGATTAAATTGAATTAAATTAAGTAAGGTTGATTAGTCTTAATCATGCTTAATTAGCTTAAACTAATCACCCACTATATATATATGTTGTGTTACTGCCTAGGCTCATAATTTTGAGCTCATCTTCACCATTTTGCTGAGATTAAGCTATACAGAGAGAGAAATCTTCATCTTAGAGAGAGAGAAGCTCAATCTTGATGAATTGGCTTGGAGGATTGAAGAATTTGGAAGCTAGGCTCAAGAAATTGGTAAACCTAGCCTCATTGAAGATAGTAAGGAAGAGTTTGAACCTCAATTTGGGAGTTAAGTCACTTAAATTGTGGATTTAAGAAGATAATGAGATTAAATGTGTGAATTGAACAAAGATTGTAGGAATTGAGATGAAATTGTACATGCATGAAAGTATTTGCTTTGATTCTTCAAGTTTTGGGCATGAACTTTGATAATCATGTTGAATTGGGAGTTGTCACTTGCATGCATTCATACTTTCTAAGTCTTGAAGGTTTGAAATACATGAATTCATGAATTGGAAGAGTTTCATACTCTTGAGCATGATCCTTGTCATCCATGTTGAATTTAGAAGATGAATATGTAGAATTTTATCATTTTGGGTTTGAAATCTATGATTCATGATGAAATTGGAAATTATATTGCACATGCATCATTGTTTCATAAGTCTTGGAAGCTTAATTTTGGACTTGGGGTCACTGCTGTGGCTCTAGCACAGCAGTGACTGTTGTGCTCCATTTTTGTAGTGTATTATGGAATTATTTTTATAATCTGAACCGTTCATATTGTAGGATTTGTTGAGTACTACATGCCCACCAAAAATCATATTAATCGGATATCAATAACTATATGATTGATAACCAAAAAAATAAACAAAAAGTTTTTCTTTTGAAAAATAGTATAACAATATGCAATTCGATTATATAGTTATTGATATCCGATTAATATGATTTTTGGTGGGCATGTAGTACTCAACAAACCCTACAATATGAACGGTTCAGATTATAAAAATAAATTCATAATACACTACAAAATGGAGCACAACAGTCACTGCTGTGCTAGCGCCACAGCAGTGACCCCAAATCCCTTAATTTTATGTTTGGAAAGTCATAAAAAGAGTTTTGAAATTAATCCTCACATGAATGAAGATTTGAGTTCAATTTTGGTAAATTCATGAGGTTTTGAGCAAATGATTTATGGATTATCTTGTATTTGAGTTTTCTAAAATGTTTTTATGATTATCAAAGTGTTTTCATGAGTTTGGAATGGCTATGCAAGCTTTTACATGTTAAAATGTATTTTTGGAACTCAGATTTTCTGTTTTGAAACCCAGAAAATTCGCAACTAGGTCGAGCCAACATTGTGAGCTCCCAGTATTTTGCACTCTGCAAAAGTTGGCTTGAGCGACCAAATGGTGACTCGAGCGAACTCAGTTTTTGCTTTCAGCTGGCTCTAACGACCAAAAGTTGACTCTAGCTAAGGGTGTAATTTTGGCCCGACTCGGCCCATTCGGGCTCGGGCCGGGCCCATGTCGGGCCTTGTGGGCTCCCGCCAAAAAATCGGGCTGGGCCGAGCCGACCCACGGGCCAAAAAACTAGGCCCAGGCCGTAGCCCAGGCCCAGGGATATTCGGGCTTTGGGCGGGCTAGTGGGCCGGGCCCATAGGCTTGGGCCTGGACTCAGGCTTTGGCTGGGCTTGGATGGGCCTAAACAAATTTTTTTAATTTTTCCCACCAAAATTTTATTATTTTCCATTAAAAAAAAAGGGGCATCGGGTGGACCGGGCAGGCCTTGAGCGGGCCACGGGACGGGCCCATGGGCCGAGCCGGGCTTCAAAACGATGGCCCAAGCCCTAGCCCTAGCCCTAGTCCAAGGCATCGGGCTGGGCTTGGGCTCGAGCTCGGGCTTTAATGGGCCGGGCCCACCTCGGGCCGCGGGCGGGCTTCAAGCCACTCGCGGGCCACGGACCAAATTTACGCCCCTAACTCTAGCCAACAGCTTATTTCCAGTATGTTTTCAAAAGATGTTTTAAGTTCATAGCTTCACTCCCGTCTCTTTCCAGACATTCTTAAGCATGAATTATGACTTATTGAGGACCAATAAGCTAAGAAACAACATAAGTAAATGATTAGGAAAGAGAGGCAAGATTCAATTGGTTTGAACATTGAATTTCATCCTTTGAGCATGAACCTTGTAATCTTTGTTTTTGAAAGAATTTCTAAGTATTATTTGAAGTTGTGGATAAGCCACACAAGTTCATGATTTAAACACTCTTAGGCATACATTGTACATTCTAAATGAATTAAAAAGTTTGAAAGGAGCCTAAGAGAATTAAACAAGTTAAGGAGCGGATTAAATAGCATTGTGATCCAAGTTGTGTATGTTTATGAATTATGTAGGAGCATCCACGAAGACGAATCAACACTCCGAACACTGTGAGTAATATCTTAGTAAAGATATTTTTAAGTATGTTATCTTCCAAATGCTACTATGTATAAGCTTCATGGATTTGTTAATTTGAATTATGAATGAGTATTCTATATGCCTAATTTTTGTATAAGACTCTATGAAGAACATGATTTGGGCCCAAGGCCGTTCGATATGATGGTTGGGCCTGAGGCTGTTTGATATGATTGGGCCCGAGGCCGTTTGATGTGAATGAATTGGGTCTAAGGCCGTTTGAATATGATGATTAGGCCCGTGGTTGTTTGATGTGACTGAATTGGGTCAACGACCGTTTGAATATTATGATGGGTCAAAGGCCATTTGAATGAAAAGGAGCTCATGAACATGAACATGGATATGAATATGAATATACGCATAAATATGAATATGGAAATAATGGGCCCGAGGCCGTTTGATACGTTTGAAATGTTTAAATTGGGCCCGAGGCCGTTTGATGAATCTGACAAGTTATATAATGGGCCCAAGGTCGTTTGATATGTTTGCTAAGGATCTAAAATGGGCCCGAGGCCGTTTGACATATACAACAAGAACACATAATGGACCTAAGGCCGTTTTTATACAAAATTTACAAGTTTGATGTACTTAATATGAATCTCATTCATATAACCCCTTTACTTTGGTATTATTCACTAGGCGTTAGCTCACTCTTATTTATATGTATGTAGGTGAGCAAAGGGATGTTCAACCCCAGCCTTAGTGGAGTTTAAGAAAGGCACCCGAGTTTTGTGAAGCCAGCCCAGGTGCCTCACGCAAGAGGCTTTTTTTATGATCTTTTGTATTTTCTTTTGCTATTTCCATTGGTCATGATAGACCATTTATGTGTATAAGCTTTTGGTATAACTGACTATGGCCCTGTTTGGTAGAGCTGTGAAAAAGTGCTTATAACTTATGCCTAAACAGCTTATAGCTTATAACTACGAACATAAGCTGATTTCTGACTTATAAATTAAGCATCTCCTGCCCCACTCAAAGAATAAACTGATTTCTGATTTCCAAAAAGCTATAAGTTATAAGCTATAAGCTAAACCAAACACATCAAAATAGCTTAAATTAAGCTGAAAGCTAAAATAAGCAGCTTTTAAGCTGCACCAAACAGGGCTTATGTGTTTGAATGATCCTGGGTGCACAAGATGTTAACTACTAATATATGGTGTGAGTTATTATTAAGTGTATAGGAAATGTTTTTAATTTGCCATGTAAGCACAGCTCATTGAACAAAATTTTTAAGTCTGCTTTCGCATCTGGCCCCATATTATTAATTTTTAATTGATTTCTGTTTGAGACCGTAAGTAATCTCATGATTACTGGCCGGTTATGACCTTAATTTATAAGAGCGGGTTCGGGTCATGTCACCAGTATTGTGTTGTGAAGTCATGGACCTGGTTGTGACCATCCATCCTGACTTAGAAGGTGTGTGATGATGGAGTTCCCTTTGGTGACAATGAACACAACTGTCGACCAATGGTGCGAGTTCCCACAGACGGCGCCAACTGATGAAGTGGTTGCTTCAACTGGGGGATGGGTTGGATTGATCCATGCTTCCAACCAGTCTGCTGGTCTCGACGTTCACAAAGCGTGCTTGCAAAACAGTCCAAGGAGGGAGATAGTCCCCCGGTGGACACTCCGACGAACAAGTTAGATTAGAACAAGTTGGTTTTTTTGGGGGAGAGAAAGAATGTAACTAGGGATAGAAAAACTTAACCTTGACGTATCTCCAAGACTTTCTTATACCCGTTGCTCATCATTTCCTTATCCATTCCAAGTTATCCCGTTGACCGAAATTCTATAGTCTAGTTAACATCGTTCATGGTGAGTTTATATCTTCCGACGTGGAGGGGTTGCTGCATTCAATGCTATGAGGGCCTTATTAATGGCTGATGTATGGGTGCAATAACTTTGCAGGATTTTTGTTTGTTTTCGTAGCTGATTTTCTGCTTGACAAGTGTTTAAATGCTATTGGTCCTGGTTCAATATTGGTTCCTCAAGGATACTGGGCTTTGATATCTGGGCCTTGAGTTGGGATATTGGTCCTAGTTCAATATTGGTTTCTCAAGGATACTAGGCTTTGGTATATGGGCCTTGAGTTAGGGGCTGGGCCCTCTTGAGGCCCATCAGTATCAATTGGGAATGTTGAAAATTCAAAAATCTATGCAGAAAGTAAGTGGCTAAGTTCTTAAACCCCTCTTCATTAGTATAAAAAACTCAGATCTACAATATGAAAGTTTGGAGCTCACTGAAAAGTTATTAGATTGACGCCAAATATTGCTTAGAGCGAGAGGCTCTCCAAAGCCGTTGTCGGGCCTTTCATGAGTTGAATGTGTTGATGTAGTGCGGATCTTTGTAAATACTTGACACTGTCTTTGTAATTTATTTATTTTTTATCATAGTGAATATCAAAACCATCATAGACATAATTTTAATTTTGGATGTGCCCGAAGAGAGAGAGGATAGAGGTTCTCTCTCTGGAGATTTTCGACAATTCTCTAGCAAAGCTCCGGTGACCTCCTTTACACTTCTAAAATGTAGATCTACATTCCTAGAGTATAGATTTGCACTTCCAAAGTGTAGATCTGGATTTTTTATGTTTGAAATAAGGGTTTTGAGTGTTTCTCCTCCGCTTTTGGCATAATTTTTTGAATTTTCGACACCCATAATGATTCTCTCTTCTCTCAAACTTTCTCACATACCATTGTAGGTGTTCTTCCTCTTCAACTCTAGCTTCTAGCAGTGTCCGAAGTATAGCGGCGACGGTGACGGTGACGGTGACGGAATTGGACAGAGGAGACAGGGACAACGTCGACGATGGGTATTGATGCAAATCTTACTTGATTTGATGCAGATTTAGTTTTCCAAACTGCATTTATAAGAAGATCGGTGATTTTTTCTGAATCTTAACTGATTTTTTGACAATTTTATTTTTGTTGTTTGTAATTTGTTATTTGGTTATTTATTTGGCCCTTTAAGGTCTTAATATATTTATTTTTTTTTAATACAACTGCTTTTTATATTCTTAAAAAAAATAATTTTGGATAAATTATTTACTAGATATAACTGCACCTAAATTATTATTTATTTTTTTTAGGCCACATGCTTGGCATCAGGACGCCAAAGATGCTTTTACTAGATTTGTTTAGTGAGTCACTCTTTCCAGCTCACAACTAGTTCAGCGTATGAGAAGAGCATTAAAGAGCACACATTGCTCCACCGAGGACAAGTCATATATAGACATCAGAATCAATCCTAGGTGAGATAGTAAAAAGTCTTGCACGTCCCGTTTTTCTCTCTCTAGAATGCACGATCCCACTGCTGACATTAGTGATTCCAGCAGAATTTCTCTTGAGGAGAAAGATCATTTGATACGCAGTACCAAAAAAATCAAGAATAGGGAGGCTTTGGAGGATCACGAAATGGTAACCAATGTTGATTCCAACCCCGCGCTCGTCCCTCCTGATCTACCAGAAGCTACCATGGTTGAAGGTTCTCCTCCTGTAGTGGAGGTTCCCACTGCAGCCCCTCAGGCCAAATCGTTCAAAGAGGCACTAGCAGCTCCACCAAGTCGAGACTTCTATTTTGATGAGACGACGGACATTATCCCTCCCGATGAAGGAGATGCAGATGGAGATACCCTCATGCCTGAGGATATACAAAGAGGTATACCTAGAATTTTCTTGCCTAAAAATCTTTTACTGCAGATACGACAACCATGGTCACACTCCCTCATTGTTCGGCTTTTGGGCAAAAGCATTGGGTACAGGCTGCTCTGTACTAAAGTCAAACAATTATGGGCCCTACAAGATGATTTCACTGCTATTGATCTGGGGAGCAATTATTTTCTGTTTAAATTTTCTTCTCAGGAGGACTGTGCCCATGTTTACTCAGGAGGTCCATGGGTAATTTTGGATCACTACTTTACCGTTCGTAAGTGGGAGCCTGATTTCAAGGCATCGGAAGCTTTCGAAACAACAACTGCTGTTTGGGTTAGGTTTCCCGAATTACCGATTGAGTATTTTCAAGAACAAGTGTTGTATACCATTGCTAAGCAACTGGGTCGTCCACTCAAGATAGATCTAACCACTGCCATGGCTACTCGAGGCAAGTTTGCCCGAGTATGTATTGAATTGGACCTCAACAAACCCCTCTGCCCCAGATTCCTGCTAGGCAAGAAAAGCTACTCCATCGAATATGAGTCTATTCATTCCCTTTGTTTCCATTGTGGTAGGGTGGACCATCGCAAAGAGCTTTGTAGGCACAAAGCTGCTAATCGACCATCACACATGACATCAACCCCAAACACGTCATCGCCCGGCGAAGAATTAGCCGTTTCAGGCACTCCACAGTCAACTCAGTCCCAGGCCAACGGTAACCTGCAACTTTCTGAGGAAGGAGATATTCAGTTTGGGCCTTGGATGATGGTAACCCGTAGAAATCGCAGACCAACACCTAATAGGAAAACTCAAGCCAATGGGCCACAACCTACTTCAAATAGGTTTGCGGGTTTAGGTTTTTTAGAACCCAAATCCAATACCCCGGCCCAGGTTAATGGGGCCTCTACCTCCAACATGGACTTAACCCCTCCTGGGCCACACCCCTCCATTACCCAACAAAATTTAATTGCTAACTCATTGGTCCCAAGCCTCTGCAGTGACCCAGTCCACTCCCAAGCTATTTCTAGTTCACACCTTTCTCCAGAAACACACGCCACAACCTCCGTGGTTCCTGATGACTTAGATACAACGGTCAATACCCACATTGAACACTCCCCTACTCTACTCCCTGGAAAGCCTACTATGCAGGTTCAACTCAGTGTATCCCCAGAAATCCCGATGGAAGAACTTAAAGCTGATCCTTCCCCAGCCTCATCTCTCAACCTCTTGACCACTCCTCACCCCAGTTCACTTAGACTTGAAAAAGTTAAAGCCAGAAAACCTCCTGACCCACCTCGCAGTTATGGAGAACGAGGCAACAGCCATACCAGCCGTGACCACTCACAGGATGGAGGGAGAAGCGCTGGGGTTGTTGATCGAGAAAGGGACAGAAGCCATTCACCGCGTAGACACCATTTGGTGGATCGAACAAATCCGCATGAGAATCGAACCCGGATGGAGCAAAACCCCAGAAACTCCAGTCCACTCCTTCCAGATGGCATCCATGAGATCCACCGACCAGGATCACCGAAGGATACGTAGTATCTTGCCCCAACTTGCCACTGATCCTCTACCCCTCCCATCGTCTATGGATTCTCTCAAAATTCTGATTTGGAACTGCCGAGGGGCAGGTAATAATACCTTTCGTAGGAACATGCGTGAACTTCTGAATACTCATAAACCTGGGATTATTATTCTCATGGAAACCAAAGTTCAATTTAGCTCCATGGGGACTTTCTTCACTAACATGGGCTTCTCAGCTTCCACCATTGTTGACCCCATTGGAAGAGCTGGAGGCATATGGCTCATTTGGGATACAGATCAAGTTAATGTCCGGGCCTCGGCGGTCTCGAACCAATTTATTCAAGCCACCGTCCACAAAGAAGACTTCGAAGAATGGGTTCTCAATGCTGTGTATGCTAGCCCCAATCCATTATCCAGGGATACTCTTTGGGATAATCTTGAGGACTCTGCCAACCAGATGAACAAACCGTGGCTTGTTATGGGTGATTTTAATGACTTTGCTCACCAGAACGAAAGAAGGAGCTTCTCACAATCCCACAATCAGAACAAACTCAACGTTTCAGGGAACGAATTAATAACTGCAATCTCCTTGACTTGGGAAGTGTAGGGCCTCGGTTCACCTGGACCAACAACAGACAGGGCATGGCAAACACCATGGAACGACTTGACAGAGCTTTGTGTAATGATCAATGGCAGGCCTTGTTCCCTGAAGGCACTGTGCGGATTCTCCCCCGGACTTATTCGGATCATTCCCCTTTGGTGGTTTACACTCAAGGTATGTACTCTTCAACTCCTCATCATAGACCTTTTCGCTTTGAAGCGGCTTGGATGTGCCATCCCAGCTTTGTTGATGTTGTCCAGAAGTCGTGGCTTCATATGGATTTTAAACTCCTTGAAGCCATTGATAACATTACCCATAATATTCAAATCTGGAATAGAGAAATTTTTGGAAATATCTTCAAACGTAAAAGAACTCTGCTGGCTCGTATTGAGGGCATACAAAAATCTCAAGCTGCTATCTTTTCTCATAACCTCCATACTCTTGAGAAAGACCTTGTTAAACAGTTTAACACGACCCTGTTTCAGGAAGAAATATTGTGGTACCAAAAATCCCGTAACAAGTGGCTTACCATGGGGGACGGAAACACTAATTTTTTTCACACATCTACTCTTACCAGGAGAAGAAAGTTAAAAATTCAGGTCCTTAAAAATGAAAATGGTAGCTGGATTTCAAATAAGGATGATCTTAAAGCTCACATTTTGGAACATTTCTCCAACCTCTTCCAGCATGAAGATACTCACCTGTTAGATAATTGGGTTAATATTGCTAGAAATCGAATTTCTAGTGAGGATAATATTACTCTTCAAAGCCCTGTTACTAACACTGAAATCTGGAATGCTGTCAAAAGCATTAAAGCTTTCAAAGCCCCTGGTAAGGATGGCTTCCAGGCTGTTTTTTACCACCAAAATTGGAACATAGTTGGGAACTCTGTTTGCCATTTTGTCAAGAACTGCTTCCTTCATAAGACTATCCCCATGGAAGTCAATGAAACTCAAATTGTCCTGATCCCCAAGCTTCCAAATCCTGAGTCCCTAAAACAATTCCGCCCTATTAGCCTTTGTAATGTCACTTATAAGACTATCACTAAAATTATTGTTGACCGTCTTCGCCCTCTTCTTTCTGACCTCATTAGCCCTAATCAAAGTAGTTTCATCCCTGGGCGATCCACCACTGATAACATTATCATAACTCAGGAAATTCTGCACACCCTTAGAGGGAAGAAAGGTAAGATTGGTGGCATGGTCCTCAAAATCGATTTGGAAAAAGCCTATGACCGCATCTCTTGGGATTTCATCCACCACTCTCTTAAAGAAATCAATCTTAATCCTGACTGGATCACTCTCATCATGAACTGTGTGTCCAATGTTAATTCTACCATCATCTGGAATGGTGAGGCCTTACCCAGCATCAGTATGGGAAGAGGACTCCGACAGGGGGATCCTCTATCCCCTTACCTTTTTGTGCTTTGTATGGAAAATTTGTCCAACATGATTAGGGTTAAGACTGATAATGGTGAGTGGAAAGGTCTCCAAGCTTCTAGAAACAGTCCTCCCATTTCCCATTTGTTTTTTGCTGACGATCTCATCTTATTTGCTAGAGCTACTAGGCGGAACTGTGACTGTATTATGAATGTTCTTGCTGAATTTTGTGACATGTCTGGCCAGAAAATTAATTTTCAAAAATCTAAGATGTTTTTCTCCTCTAATGTTCCTAGAAGGGAAGCCACTTCTATCAGTTTTCATTGTGACATTTCTCTTACTTCTGACTTGGGGAAATACTTGGGTACCCCCCTCCTCCATAGCAGAGTTTCCAAATCCCACTTTCAAGACATCCTGGATAAAATGGCCCAAAGACTCTCAGGATGGAAAGCTAAGAATTTGTCCCTTGCTGGTAGAACTACTCTCATTAAGGCTGTCACTTCTGCTATGCCTAACCATTTTATGCATACTATGGAAATCCCTAGGAAAGTTTGTGACCAGATTGACAAACTCAATCGAAATTTCCTTTGGGGTAGTACTGAAGCTAGGAGGAAGGTCCATCTTGTCAATTGGCAGCAAGTCTGCAAACGGAAAGAGCATGGGGGTTTAGGTATTAGAGAAACCAGAGTTCAGAACTCTGCCTTCATTTCTAAGCTTGGCTGGAAACTTGCCACTAATTCTGATGAGCTATGGTGTACTGTTCTGAAAACTAAGTACCTCAAGACTCATTCTCTATCTAACTGGCCCACTAGGAGACAAGCCTCCCACACTTGGAGAAGCATCATAAAGAACAGAGATGTTTTAGATAAAAATATTAAATGGGATATTGGGAATGGGGAGCATGTTTCTCTTTGGACTGACTGGTGGTGTGGGGAACAACCTCTATGCCAAATAACCCAAGGCAGTCACACTGGGGACCTAACTAAAGTTTGCTCCATCCTTGATAATAATGGTAACTGGGACCTCACTTCACTCCACAACATGTTACCTCATCAGATCATTGACACCATTCTTCACATCCATAGACCCAGGTATGTTATATATGATGACACACCTCATTGGAAAAGTTCCCCCACTGGCAAGTTTTCTATTTCTGCTGCTTATCATGCTTTATCTAACTCTGAAACTGCTGGTGCTAACTGGAATTGGATTTGGAAATTAAAAGTTCCTCATAGGCTGAGATCATTTCTTTGGCTTGTCATGCATGAAAGATTGTTAACAAATCATATGCGGCACATCAGGAATTTATCCGACACCGACACATGCCCCAGATGCCATACATCCAGAGAAGACATGCAACACCTCTTCAGAAACTGTCCTAAAGCCCAGGCAATCTGGCTCATTTTGAAGAATATTCATTGGTGGCAACTCAGCAGTAATGTTCCCTTTCAAGAATGGGTCAAAAGTAATATTCATAGCAAGGACCGTGCCATTCATGCTAACTGGCCAACCACTTTCCTGACAGCCTTATGGGTTATCTGGAATGATAGAAACAAAGAGGTGTTTGATAAGACCACCCAATATCCTCACCTCAGTGTTAATTCCATCCTGCACAAGGCTATGGAAACCCAGGAAGCTTTTCAAGCTTTCCTCCACCCAAACTTTAAAGATCCTAAACTAATGCTCTGGTCTTGTCCTATGGCAGGTCAGCTCAAGCTCAACACAGATGGCTGCTCCAAGGGCGATCCTGGTCAATCTGGATTTGGTGGGTTGCTCAGAGACGAAGTCGGTACCTGGGTTTGGGGGTATTATGGCTATCTCGGCAACTGTACAAGCCTTGAAGCTGAGTTATGGGGGATTTACAGAGGACTTACCATAATCATGCAGAAAGGAATGGCCAACACCCACATAGAAACTGATTCCCAGCTGGCTATGGAGCTCATCCGGGACGGAGCTGCTGCAAATTCACCTTATCGGGCTCTCATAGAAGATGCCAACTTCATCCTCAGACGATGCCAATGTACCATTGCCACAATACCCAGGGAAGCCAATCACACTGCAGATGCATTGGCTAATCTGGGTGTTACTCAACAGGAGCATTTCTACTTCCTGGAAGACCCACCCTCTCTATTTCTTCTTTGCTTATGAATGCTGTGATCACTGTTGGATCAAGAAGGGATTCTAATATCCCCTGACTTTAGTCCTGTAGTCTGTTTATTCATTTGAATCAAAAAAAAAAGAATCAATCCTAGGTTAGCTAATTTTTACGAGTAAGGTTATAGATACTGAATTTTTTATTAAATTAATAATCAAATGTTTCACATAGATGTAAAATCTGTAATTTTGTGAATCTTACATCATGTAAAATATTTGACCATTTATTTAATAGAAAATTTAAAACCTATAACATTTTCTATTTTTTACCAACGAACATAGAAAAATTCCCACAAGTTTAGACACAACATCCACAGCATAATGTTCCCCCAAACATGGGAGGAACCACTTACGGTGTGTTTGGTTGGAAAATTTGAAAAGGAATTTGAAAAGAGAAAAAGAAAAGGTGTGTGAAACTAGATGAAATAGAAATATATTTTATTCATATTTCACCTACCTTTTTCATTTCTCTTTCCAAATCCCTTCCCAAATCCCCCAACCAAACAAAGCATTAGGGATAATAATTTCTCCTAATCTCACCACTTTCCCAATTTTATAGTCTCCAATATGATTTGGGGCAGGGGTACTACAAGTCGATTCCCGCCCCCATCCATTGCCATCCCTACCCTGCTGCTTCTCCCCCAAAGAGTCCAAAAACTATATACTTTGGATAGTGCCTAAAAATGCCAAGAACTATACTTTGAGGTCAGCCTATTTTGGTGTTGGGTCCCCTTGTTCTTTCTCATTGAACTACAATTGCAAGCAAGGAAATTCAGATAAAAAATTATTCTACACAGCATAGATAGGAAATTTTAAAGCATATATATAACCAATATCTCATGCACTCTTAACTTAGTACTAATATAGATGACTAAATTAGTCTCATATGAGCTTTTCATCAGCCATCAATAAAACTTCATCCGCAACCCAAAATCTCTAATTGAAAATCTAACACCACAAAAGACCACTCAGAAAGTCCTCCAAATCAGCTAACAAGTCGAAGACAAGAAGACCAGCTTCACCATCATGCCGCAACTCCTGCTTCCTCATGGAGGAGCATCTGATCAAAGTGCCAGACTCCTGAAATCACAGGAATACATACTGGGTTTTAGAACAGGAAAGCAGTTATATTAAAATAAAACAAACAATATACAAATTAAAAAGAAAAACGAGAAGACCCTAAAGGGCCAAACAAATAACCAAACAACAAAAATAGATCTACCAAAAAATCAGCTACGAGCTAGGGAAAACCACAATCTTCTCATAGATGTGATTTGAAAAACTAGATCTTCATCAAACCAAATCAAATTTGCATAAAACACCCGCCGTCGCCGTCGTCCACATTCCCATTGCCGCTATCTAACTCCACCACCGCCGCCGTAATTCAAACACCGCCAAAAGCTAGAGTTGAAGAGGAAGAACATCCACAATAGTATAGGAGAAGGCTTGAGAGAAGAGAGAACCATCATATGTGTCGAAAATAGAAACCTATGTCAAAATTGGGAGAGAAACACCCAAATCTACATTTTAGAAGTGTTGTTGTCGGAACACCCCTCTCTCCCTTCGGGCCTTTATATAAGATAGTTATTGCTATTGCTAAATTGTAGCAACTTCAACAGAAAAGCAAGCTTCAATGTCATGCCAAAATATGGCATTGCCAAAATTTGTGATGCCAAATTTTGACTAGAGCTCCTCTTTCTCTCTTTCATAATGGGGCCCCAAATGACATTTTGAATTTTATTTTTTTATTTTTTTATTTTGGAATAAAATAGAAGAAATTACTAGTGCATCATTGGAACATTGCTAAAACAGCAACTGCTAGGTACCCAAAAAATTTAATCAAAATAAGTATTGAATGGTTGATATTCATTTCAAGTATGGTTTACCACTATACAAGAATTAAATCCAAGCCACATCAAGTGACTGGTAAAGTATTATGGGTTCTTAGACTTTATGGTGCTCAAATTTGGTATTCTTATACAATGTCATGC
Source organism: Camellia japonica (assembly GCA_030407325.1). Classification (NCBI taxonomy): domain Eukaryota; kingdom Viridiplantae; phylum Streptophyta; class Magnoliopsida; order Ericales; family Theaceae; genus Camellia; species Camellia japonica. The sequence continues at coordinate 175,004,100 of JAPPVO010000002.1, read as the reverse complement.
CAAATTTGGTGTTCTTTCACTATCCATTTTAGCATTTTAGCATTTGCTCCAACAAGGCCAAAATTACAAAACAAAATGGATTAAAATAGGGATCAAGGTCTGAGGAATTTGGATTCATACCATGTCCTTTGCCCACTCTCCTCAACTGAGCAACGTATTCTGACATCTTCTTAATGGCTTCCACCTAATAATAATAATAAGAAAAAGATTGAACCCAGAAATCAGTATATCATGCTACATGAGTGACACAATTATCTTCTATAAGGAAATAAGGAAATTTCAGATGAATGGGAACAAATGAAATTGCATTTCACCTGCTCAGTTAAAAATTCACTTTCGACAAAATCTGTCAACTGCGCATCATTGTTCTGGCTTGCTACCTGTTGTCACAGTTAATGTCATAAATAACCAATGCCTCAACTTCACACTAGAATAACGACAGTAAGCAATTTCAAACACACTGGATTACATAGATCAACTTTTCGATCCTTGGAGTCACAAAATGTAATACAACTTCCTGGGACATTTTCTCCACTGGTCATATAGAACTGCCTAAAAAGAATGAAAACTATAACAAGAACTAGAGCCAAGTAAACAAGACACAAAAGGAATGTCTTACAGCGTGCAAGTTCAGAAGTTTTTCATTTGTCAACTTCTCCAAAGACAGTGCAAGCTCCATTGCTAAATCAACAAATTAGCCACAATCAGTATCAATCACTTAAGATACAGAGGTTTCAATCAGTTTTTTTAAAATAAAGGGTTCATGAGTATGAGTACACAAATTGACATGCCATGAACAGCAAAACCACAAAACAAAGGCAATTTTACAAGCACTTGGCAAGTTTGGAAACATACTAAAATAGCTAAAAGGTCACTACCAAAAAGTCAACTTTTCTCTCTACTTCTTTGCACGTCTTTTCATAAAAAAACTAAAAAATCAACTAAAATACTACTTCCCAAAACAACCCTTAGTTCTTGGTCATTTACCATTAATAACAGCAATACACATGCTACTCAAAGGCAGACAAGAAGAACCGATACATGTAAGTGATTACTACATGAGCACATCACGATGGAAATCATTATAAATTAAAATACAAAATGCCAAGGAAGTCCCTCTGTTTCCATAAAATGAAATGTTTCAAGACGCTACATGATGAAAGCCACCGCATGAAGTCCAATTCATTGTACTTCATGACCCAAAGAAATCATAATCAAAAGCCAAAAAGAGCACATTTGAAAACAACTGTATGGCTATATGGTTAAATTGATAAAAGCTGTAATACAGCAGGTTCAATTCTCATCATATTGCATAAAGAAAAGCCAAAACAAAAACTTACCATACAATGCATCTCCCTTCTCAGCATGGTCAAACTCAGACAGTGGCATCAGAATTGATTGCAGCTTCACTTTCCCACCTCGTTTGTTCTGACATTTATCGCAGCAACAAATATTAGGGATTCAAATTCATACAAACTACTTCCAATTAGAAATCAATTGAAAATGAAAAGTTTTGAATCATAGATGTATTTTTTTCAAACACCTGATACTTCATGAACTTCTCAGCATGGTCCCGTTCCTCTTCACTTGATTCCTTGAAAAACCTACATATAACAAGCCATAAATCAGATCAGACTTGCCCCCAATAAACCACAAGGAAAGTAATTCAAATAAAAAATTTGAGAATTTTGAAAGATTACTTTGCAAGACCCTTGAGAGCAACGTTGTCGCGATCAAAGTAGGCAAACATAGCATGGTACACATATGATACATTGTATTCAACACTGTAAAAACAAACAAGTAGACATAGAACATTAGAGAAAATGTGAAAATCAACTAATAGTCAGAGCTCAAACAGAGTCCATTAAACTAATAGCTCAAGCACGAACATAAACACCAAGCAATGGTACACAAACACCCATATGGATAACCCATAAAATTAAGAACTAATAAATGTTGAAAATTTGTTTTGGATAAAAATGATGACAACAAATAATCACATAGATAGGTACATTTTAGGCCTCATTTGGGTAGTCATATTTTAGCCTAAACCCAAAAAATTACTAAAAGAGTCAAAAAAAAAAACTACTAAAAATAAGAAGGAATAATAATGCTAGACACCGACATTTGAGACCCCCTAAATACACCCCAATGATATGGCAAGGAAGTAGGAGTCCGGATCCTCTAGAGTGATTTTTCATAGGGTGATCTTAAAACTTATTTGAGAGTTGACTATTTTAGTTGACCTTTTAGTTTTGTACAAAAATATGTGCAGAAAATAGACAAAGATGCATCTGTAGTGGTTTTTTTTTTACTTTTTAACTAAAAATTCATCTTCCCAAACAAGTCAGTGATTTTTTAAATGGCTGAGATTTTTTTAAAGGGATTATCAGTACTATTGTATCCTCAACTTTTGTAAGGTAAACCATTCAAAAAATCACTCTAACTCTAAAATAACTCTACGTAAAATCACTTTAGACCATCTCCAACGCTTAATCAAATGCAGTATCATTTGAATTTTTGTGAAAAAATCACTTTTTGGTGCTCCAACGGTTGCACCAAATCGATATCAAATCGAGAATTCAGCAAACGTTTCGCCAAAATGAAAACAGGCTCCGCATTTCACCAAAACACTGTGCATGACCGTTGGGGGAGACCAACCGGTTGACCAACCGGTCAACCACCAAAAGGTTCAAACAGTTCCAAAAAAATGTTCAAACAATTAAAAAAAAAAAAAAAAAAATTTTACCTTACCGGTCGACCACTAAAAAGGTTCAAAAAGTTCAAAAAAAAAAAAAAAAAAAAATTTTTTGCTTAACCGGTCGACCGGCCAGTCAACCAACGGGTTGTCCCGGCGCAAGTTTGATAAAAATTTAATGAAAATCAACCGTTGGAGCACTCGGTATCAGATTTGGTGAAATGGGTATTTTTGACTCAGATTTGAAGAAAAAAGAAATGCACCGTTGGAGATACTCTTAAAGGATCCAAATGTAAGTAGAACTTCACATAATTGAGAGTATATGACAAGCCAAAAGTTGAGACCTATCATTTCACATCATTGGGTGAAATTATGGGGGTTTTATTACAGGTCTCAAACATTTTTCAAAGAAAATAAATAATAATTAATCAACACATACAAAAAAAGCCAAAGATTTTCTCAGTCACTTTACTTTTTGCACAAAGTCATTTTCAGACATATTATATTTTTTCAAATACAATTTTAACCCCTCCAAGAAAAAAAATAAAAAAAGGTCAAAAAAATCACTAAAAACTTCTTCCCAAACCACCCCTTTGAATATCAATCAAGAAAGGAAAATAAACCCAATCTGAGATTGAGAAAATATGACCCAAACATGTTAAAAGGGAATAGAGGAACCACGTAGAAAGCTAAAAATACGTACATATACGGCGCTGTTTGGAAGGGGCTAAAAAGGCTATTATAGCCTAAAAAAAAATTTTAGCCAAAAAGCTCTCTTTTTGTAAGCTTTTTCAAAAAAAAAAATAGGACTGCACAGCCCCGGCAGTGTAGGCACAGCCTACACTGTCAGGCTACACTGCACAGCCGGCAGTGACTAAATGACGATTTTACTCCTTGACTTTAATTTTAAAAAATATATGTGTAGGAACAAATTTGTCATTTTAAATTAAAACATCATTTCAACACACTTTCCAATACAACAACTCAACTAAAAATTCATCTCATCTTCCCAAACAAAAAATTAAAATAACTTATTAAAATAGCCAAAAAATCAAATAACCTACTAAAATAACCACTTTCCAAACGAGGCGAGAGAGAGAGCTAAAAAAATCAAGAACTGACATAAATGTCGAAACAGTGTTTGGGATACGCATGATAAAAAAAACAAATAATCAAATACATTTTATGATGAATATCAATCAATCAAGAAAAGGAAAGAAAAGAAAGCGGAAAAACAGAAACCCACTTGATCTGTTCGTTGATAGCGGACTCGCATTCATCGGAGTATTTCTGGCGAGCAATGGAAGAGTGGGGGAGAGTAGGGACGAGTGTGAGCTCCTTCTTCACCTCTTCAAACGGCTCGAACACTACACCGGTAAGAGGCCGATTGTCCGAGCCCTTGGAAGCGCAAACCAGAAACCCATTTCCGATCTTGGCTTTCGAAGAAACCCCCAAAACAGAGGACCCAAATGGACTCAGATTGTCCCCATGAGGGTTCACGAGAGAGAAAGCCGAAGCAGTTCGGAGAAGCATAATGGTGTTTGTATAGAGAGAGAGAGAGAGAGAGAGAGAGAATGAGGTTGAGGAAGAACAGGGGAAGATGAGAAGGTTTAGGGGTGGTGTGGTTTGTGGTGAGGATGAGATATATGGGAAGTGCATGTCTGGCAGCATTGGATGTGGGCCGCTGGATGGAGAGACACGTGGAGGGATGGGATTGATTGGTGGCAGAGGGAGCGTGGTAGGCTTGTGGCGTATCTGGAGATGCTTGTGGAATCCCGAGACAATTTTTTTTTTTGTTTTTTTTTGAACTGCCCGAGACAGAAAATCTGGCCCGGCGTTTTCGAATATGGAAAACTTATGGAGGGTTCTTTTGGCAAAGCCCAAAAAAATCAGTTTTTCCCTTTTTTTACATAAAATATCAATTTTTTTAGTAAAAAAAATCATCAAAAAAGTTAAAAAATTAAAAAGTTATTTTTTTTATTAAGAGATTGTTTGAGATGTCTTAGACTAAGGCCAAGTTTGAAAACACTCCAAAAAGTCAAAAATTCAAAAAGTTACTCAAAAAGTTAAAAAATTATCACTATTCAAAAGTCAACAATTACGGTTGCACAACTCCTAATTCTAATTTTCCCCTACAAATAATTTTTACAAATTTTTATTACACATTTTTTCATAAAAAGTCAAAAAGTTAACCCAAACATTCATATTTTCAACCTCAACTTTTTAGTCTAAAAAGACAAAAAATGCACTTATTTAGGACACCCCAAACAACTCCTAAAAAGTTGAGAGAAAAAAGATGATTGTTTTGAATAATTTTTTGACTTTTTACGAAAAAAATGTATATTAAAATATTGTATAAAATAACAAAATTACTATTTTACCTCTATGCCCTATGCATAGTGACAGTGACTATTGAAGGAAGTAGTACAGAATGATTTGAATTGTGTGGTGGGGCTTCAGATTTATATATATAGGATGAGGCTTTTCTGTAGTCTTTCATCGAATTGGAAAGACATGCCACGAGTCTCATTTCAATAATCAAAACCGTTTAATGTGTAAAAATCGTCAAGTAATATATGCTTATAAAAAATCACGTTGATCGGATATCGATAACTATGCGATCAAATCAGTTTTGTAAAAAAAAAATTGGACAATTGAAAATAAATGGCTAAAAGAAATCTGATTTGATCACATAGCTATCAATATCCGATCAACATGATTTTTTTACACGAATATAGTACTCGACTAGTTCTACACATTCAACAGTTCCGATTATCAAAATGGGACCCGTAGTAGGCCCCCACGGGCCAAACAACACAATTTTTTATAAATTTTTTGTGCAGCCGATTAGGTAATTTGTATCATGGTCTCCATCACGTTAATGACTTTTTGGGTTGTATTTTTTTTATGTAAATTTGTTTTTTTATATTTTTTTTTGTGAATAGAAATAATTTTTTAACTTTTTAGTGACATTTTGACTTTTTGTATTTTTTTAAAGATGCCAAACCAAGCCTAACTTTCCAAAACGCTCTTGAATAATGCTATATGTACCAATTGATATACTAATTAATGTACCAATTAATGATGTGACATAATTTAAGAGTTTTTTGAATTTATAATGTGATTAATGAGTGGGGTCAATAAGAATGTCATAACTAGTATTGGTATACTAGTTAGTTTACTAATTGGTGCATGTAGCACCACCAAAACTTATTAGTAGTTGATACAATATTCTCATTAATTATTGAGGCCCGGTTTGGGAATTCAATATTTTAGTAGTTTTTTAATTTTTTTATAAAAAATTATATAGAAAAATAAAAAGAGTGATGTAATAATTTACAGTGACGGTAGATAGAAGTATTAGGGGACTGGGTAGGCTAAGATTAACATTGGCTAGCATTGTAAGTAGAGATGTAGATCTACTTAATTTGACTAACGAAATGGTATTTGATAGAGTTATGTGGAGAAGAAACATTTATGCAGCTGACCCCATTTAATAGGATTTAAGGTTTGGTTTTTTCACTAAAAATGTAGTTTCTAAACAAAACCTGAATGTCACGTAAAATCAAAGAATTGTTTGGATTGTTTCAAATAAATATTTTTTAAATTTTTTATAAAAAGATATATAATATGATAAAGAGATAATATAACTCAAATAAAAGATAATATGACCTAAATAAGATTAAAAAATGTGTTACTTTAATATATACCAAACAATTTCCAAATCACGAAGAGCGATGTTAGAGATACAATAAACTTGCTTGAGTTAAAGCTTGTTTAGGGTGATTTATTTTAGACTCTTATTTGAATTATATCACCTCGCTATCATATTGCATAATTTTTTTATAAAAAATCAAAAGGTATACTTATTTAGATTATCTCAAACAATCTTTTAGTTTTTAAATCAACTTTTGAGAGTTTAAAACTTAAATTTGTTTGGTTTATAATTTTTTCAAAATTGTTTTCAATTATTTTTTCTATCTCTTTTCTCCTTTTTTCACATCCTACACATCAATCAATCATTTTTTCTTTCTTCTCTCTTCTCTCATTATTTCACAATCCACATATCAATCAATCATTTTTTTCCTCACACTAATCTATTCAACTACAAAAAAAAAAAAAAAAAAAATACAAATCATTCCAAATTACAAAACTATTTTCAAAATAACAACTAAACAAATTTTTAAATTTTGAAAAAACTTATCTTTGAAAATTGATTTCAAAATCAAACCAAACGAATCCAAAAATTTTTACACACGAGTGTGGAACTCATACTTACGTTAGTGTTTGGTATAAATATTGATAGAATATTTGGAGTGTAATAGTTTAATAAATTTGAATCATGAATTTCACTTCTTTTATCAATTACAATATTTTGGAACACCACTTAGTAATGAGAAAATTATTTGGTGTTCTCAGAGTGTCACGTAACAATACTCCTCACCAATCACAATACACTACGCCTCTTGTTGCTCCTCAATTACCCACTACAAAATCGTAAACTCTACTTCTTTTGTAGTAAACTCTACTTCTTTAACCAATCACGACACTCTTGGGCATTACCTAACACTGCTTCAGGACCACTCAATAACTTCTCCTTTGTAATGCCTCAAAGCCACACACCGTTTGGGAAGCAAGATTTGAGGCTTTTTTGACTATTTTAGCCACAAAAAACAAAATAGGCTATTTTAACCACAACAAACAAAATATCACATCCAACCCATAATCATTACACTCTTCTCTCACAAAAAAGTCAAAAAAGCCAAAAAGCCCTTCCCAAACCAAACTTTTTAGCCCAGGCTAAAATAGCCAAAAAAGTCAAAAAGTCAACCCACTTCCCAAACCAAGCTTAAATAACTTTTGAAAAAACATGCAAATGACATGAATTGATGGGGTCAAATTTGGGATTTCATTGATTGTTCAGTTTTTGTCCACCTGTTATATAGTGCCAGAGCTATAAGAGACAAAAGTATGGGGTATCTTTATTAATTATGAGTTAATTTTATTAATCATTATAATTTAGATACTAATAACAGATGAAGAATAATAGGTGCAGCACAATTTTAAATTTTAAATTCACTCATAATTTTAAATTTTAACAGATGAAGAATAATTAGGCTTCATATAATTAAGTTTGTGATAAATTAAAAATCGATACCTAATATATATTATGAGTCAATTTGATGTAATTTATTATAAGTTAAAATTGATAATAAAAATGTAAACGTCAAAAACATATTCTCTCAATTTCTAAATAATTATTTTTTTCACTTTATTTAAGATATTTTCCTTAATCAGTTGTACACAGAAGTTATACTTATTTGACACAGACTTTAAAAAATAACTATAAGCAAAATAAATTGCACCAATTAACCTTTATGTCATTGTGAAAAAAAAAAAAAAAAAAAAAGAAACTTCTTTTAAGATTGCGAAGTAACAATTAACTAGAAAAATGAGGGGTAAAATTGACAATTGATTGTAGGGAGGACCACTAAAAAGAAATGTCTCATTCATGGAAGGCGAAAATTTAATGGTTTAGTCATTTTCAGGGATTGTTAACAAAAGCACACTTTTTACTCTAAACCAAAATATAAACTCATGTTGGAATATCAACAAACACTATGCTCTTTCGTTTTTTTATAGTTCATAAGTTAATTTTTATTATTATAATTTTTTATATTATTAACTTACAAGCTTAAAAGTAAATTATAAATCTATTTGGTGAATCTTTTGATACTTGGTAAATAAAATTAAATATGTTTGGTTAAATAAGTTGTCATAGAATATTTTTATTGTGTAAATATTCAAAATGATTTTAGAAGTCTCTTCACATCAATAATTAAGAGAAAAAATAATATTAGTAATTATGAAAAAAATATTGTAAAATATTTTATAAAAAATTTTCATCATTTAATTAATATGTAATATTTTATTGTATATAATCTAATAGTAAAAAATCTTTCATAATCATTTTTATAATATATTTTTTTTTTACATGCTTAATATTTCTCCATTCAAAGAGGAAACCAAATATCAAGAAGACTTTTTAGGAAAAGATAGTTTGCATTATGCATACCTTTTGCAAGAGGAAAATTGAGGGAGGGTTTGTGCCACGTGGTTTTTGAAAAGAGTATTTAAATGAAATGATAATTTGTTTGAATAATCATCATCGAATATTTTATTTAATGATTTCCTTGAAGAAAAAAAAAAGAAAAGAAAATGAAGTTATTGATTATAGCTTAGGGAAAATTATTTATAAGTCTTATTAGAAATACTTATGCTAGATATGATCCTATTAAAAAATTTATGTTTTCATAAGTCCTGTGTGAAGTTTATTGACACATTTACCCTAAATATTAGTTATTAATATCATAAATAATGGTAAAATCATATATAGAAAATTGAATGTTACCATAGATCATATTTATATGAATGTGAATTTGAATTTCAAATTCAAAATACACATTTGCGAAACGTAACGTGACACGTAAACGTAACGTGACGTAACGTGACACCTACATAAATGTAACATAACGTGACACTTATACAAACGTAACGTGACACCTACATAAACGTAACGTAACGTGTCACGTTACGTTTCGCAAACTTACTAGGTTTTTTATTTTTTAAATTGAATATGATCTATGGTAATATTCAATTTCCTATACATGGTTTTGCCATTATAATGTATAATAGTATATTAATACCATTTGGTCATGTTTGATTCACAAAACTACTAGTGAAGTATTAATAATCTCATTAAATTAGTGTGGTATTCACTATCCAATTGGATTAATATTCATTGGATTAATAATCTCACTCCTACTCCATTACTAAAAATCCAACAAATTTGTTGGATTACTTATCCATTGGATTAATAATCCTAAACCAAAATATTAAAACAAATATAGGATAATTGGGCCAACGTCTCAATCCCATGCTCTAATCCACCCAATCAAACATGCCCTTTATTTATAACTCATAGGATCTTGTGGAATATATTCCTATCTAAATAGGACTTGAAACTCTATAAGAAATTACATAAGACTTAACATAGCATAAGTGTCTGAAATAGGACTTATAAATAAGTTTCCCTATAGTTTATTTTAACAGTATGCTATATCCGCTTAGCTAATATATTAATTAGTATATATAATATTATTCTTATTTTAATTTAGGAGATTTGGTTAAAATCTTCTTATAATAAAATTTTAATGTATTAAAGACAAGCATAAAAAAATTTTCTTAAAAAGTCTAACACATATTATTATTATCAAAATATTAAATTTTAAAATAATATAATTTTTAATGTAAATTTCGATTTTTTATAAAATTAATATTTTTAAAATTTTCTCATCAAGATCTATCAAATAAATTCCATATAGACTATGAAATTTTTTTAAAAAAAATTATTACCATCAAAATTAATATAAACAGTAACAATAATATGTTACTCTGTTTGGCATAACATGTTATTTCGCCTCACAGTAACATGTTACTCTGATAATATTATTCAAGAAAAAAAAAAGATATTTTACTTTATCTTGACTCAATTATGTGTTTTTTCCTTACGGGTTTATGAAACAAAATAAATTGGACTGTCCTTTTCCACCAAATAAGGGTCTAATGAAAGAGTTTTTGGCTAAATTTTCCTTTAATTTAAGATTCTCTTTTTTAGTATTTTTTTTTGCTTACAATTTTATACATATAAATAATTTAAATAAATTAAAAAAGTTAATTATCTTATGAGTGCTTTCGAGTGTTGATTTTTTTTTTAAGAGACATTTACACACAAGTCATAATTAAGATTTTTTGAATTTTCAAGTCTCATTAAATTTTTAATAGTTGGAACTATCCTTCAAACAATAATTGTTCATCATTTATGATAATCGATAAAGGCACATGATGATTTATCATTTATTTTAATTTTCAAAATTTTAAAATATCAACTTTTAAATTGAAAAAACTAAAAAAACAAAATAAAAAAAAATTATGTGCAAAAAAAAAAAATTTGAATTATTTTTTTGCAAAACTGAAAATTTTGTGTCTATAAAGGAGCATGATGATGGAACATTGATGTGCAAAACTAAAATAAATAAATAAAATTTAAATGAAAAAAATTGATAATATTCTCAGTTTTAAAATTAGAAAAAAACTGTTAATATTTTCAATTTTATTGGATAGTTGAATCAAATCAGTAAGTAGAAGGACAAAAACATTTAATCTCATATTTTGTTTTTTTCATCAGTTAGTAAAATAATTATCTAGAATATTATTATGCAAAATTGATAATATTCTTACTTTTAAAAATTAAAAAAAATGATAATATTCTCAATTTTACTAAATATTTATTTTAAAAAAATATTAAATAAAATTTAAATTACCATAACATTTATAAATAGGACTTTCAAATAATTAACTCATCTTATAACCACCAAACAAATCATACATCTCATGAAAAGCACAATGGACAAACATGAAAAGGATGACAATGTTCCCCTCATTCATTATTATAATTTGATTATGGAGGGAGAGGGTACAGTCCACTTGGATAGCGAGATATTTTTGTTGTTTATTCAAATGTTTAATTATAGCATTGTGACACACAATTAACCAAAGGATTAGCTTAATTTTTATTTATTTTTGGTTGTATTCTAAATTAAAGTTAGTCCTATCCCTAATAGGGTTATGATTTTCAAATTCGTGGGCTAGTGATGCTCACTAGGGCAGTGGGTGAGTTTAGTGGGCTAATCATATCTACAAAAATTGCTGAAAAAAAAACATAAAAATAAAAATAAAAATTCAATATAATAATAAAATTATGTCATTATTAATATGTGATGTTATCATTTAATAATATATTATTTTATTGGCTACTTTATATTGGTGTCAGGTGGTTGGTGATATGTGATGATGTGATATCATTATCAACAATGATAGGTGACCTGAAAAAACATGACTCGAATGGCTCGAAACACTCAAAACGAAGTCGTTTTGGGTGTAAAACGACATCGTTTTGACACATTTGAACCATTCGAATCACAGAATTCGGGTCACCAAACATTTTCCTATCATTATTTAAAAGAAAAAAAAATTGAAAAAAATTCTGAAACCTGAGAGAGACGGGACCGTGGGATTCGAAAAAACAAAATGGATCAAGAAATGGGTCGGATTGGGTTAAAGTAGTCTGGACTAGAATTAGAAGGTTGTGTTCAGAAGGGCAAGAAATTCCCAAAGCCCATTTCGAATGGGAAGCTTTGGGCCGTATGGCCTAGTTTATCAGTCTGCCTAGCCGTGGCAGCTTTGATATCATTTTTTTTTTCAAAAATTGAAACAAATAAAAAATTAAACGTATTTGGGAAATTATTTTCAAAAAAAATTTCAATATTTCTTTTAATGTCAAAACCCCCTCTCTTTTTTTACGAAACACTTTTAAATTGTATTATAAATTTTTAAAAGTTGTTTCACACAAATAAAAAAGATGGCTGTTTCTAAACTTTTCATCATCTATATTTTCCAAAACACAATGAAAAACAAATAATAAAAATTGGGAAATTACAAGTCAGTGGGATTTATACAAAATATTTAAAGATTAGTGAAAAAGTTTATGAATTTAATTATTAATGTTTATAATTTTAGGGGAAATTATCAGAAAGTCCTATTTCACAACCTGTTGCACTATATGGTCCCACGTTTTTTCTATTAGATTGGCAAGTCCTACTGATGTGTTCTTTTAGTCAACCAAGTCCTTTTTTGAATTTTTTGGATTGTTGCTGGACGAATTTGTCCTTTTTGTTAATCAATTGATGGTATTGTAGGAGTAACAGATATTGGGGGATACGTGGATGCCATGTTTGGTAGTCGAATCCCATAATTATAGGGAGTGAGAAATCAGTGGGTCTTCTGGCAGTGTAGTCGACACATCTGGATGCTACATCGCCGAGGGGAGTGACTGTGGAACCTGTGGAATCCTCCTCTTCCCTCATTCGGCTACCCGATATTATATGACGACCCGGAACTCAGCTACTCCATAGGAGGGCAGGCGATTGAGAAACGGTGAACTGTTAAACGAGAATCGGTGAAACTAGTGTGGAACCAGAACTGAGATTGAGATTGAGAACCAGAACTGTGAATCGGTGAGATTGAGAACGAGAATCGGTGGAACCTGTGGAATCGGTGAGGTTCACGTCGAAAGGTCACACACACACACAGGAAATAAAGCCCAAAAAATTTGTAATCAGGGCACATAGAGTTGCAGAGGGGGTTCGGGGAGAGGGTTTCGCAGCGATGGAAGAGGAGGGAGAGAGAGAGAGAGAGACATTACCAGATCTCGATTCGAGGGCTTCAATGGTGGAATTGTTGCTGCCTTCACTTCAACAAACCACACACAGAAATAAAGCCCAAAAAATTTGTAATCAGGGCACATAGAGTTGCCAGAGGGGGTTCGGGGAGAGGGTTTCGCAACGATGGAAGAGGAGAGAGAGAGAGAGAGAGAGAGAGAGGAGTCATTACCAGATCTCGGTTCGAGGGCTTCAATGGTGGAATTGCTGTTGCCTTCACTTCAACAATGGAAGCAAACACAAATTGGACTGAGTCGAGTCTGAGTTGGATTGGATTAATAAAACGTGAAACACACATCCTAATTATCATAAACCATCTACATTTTTTGGAACGTGAATCTCACACATCCTTCCTATACCTGTAATCACACCGTCAAAAAAAAGTACTATTACCTTTTTTTTAGAACGTGAATCTCACACACCCCTTCCCATAAATACGCGCGCCACATCACGCGCCTGTAACCCACACCGTCCAAAAAGAGTACTATTACCTTTTTTTTGGAACGTGAATCTCACACACCCCTTCCCATAAATACATGCGGGTCTACAAACTCAAATTAACACTTTAATGGCAAAATAGTAAACAAACAATCCAAAGGACTAAACGGTTTAAAAGAAAACAATTAGGACCACATGATCTACAAGATGATAAAATGGGATTTACTAGTCAATTCCCCTAAATTTTACCATTGAATTTTTTTTTTTTTTTTTTTTTGAAAAACTACACTAAGCTGTAATTCTCCCATAGAAATTTGAGAGCTGCTATATGCACTTTATCGCAAATAGCATACTATATGCACTTTACCGCAATGTAAGTAATATAACCACAACGTTTCGTAAAAAATATGGCGAATTATACAAACAGTCTCTATAGTTTGGGGTTAGTGTCATTTTAGCCCATAACTTTTCAATTGTAATATATTTGACACTGAATTTTGAATCTTGTTTCAAAAAAAGACAATTGAAGATACTATTGATCAATTTCAAGGACAAAGTCATTAATTTGAAAAAATATAAACTAATTTGATAAAAATAAATGTCAAATTTTTTTTTGAATTTTTAAAATTTCTACCCACCAAAGATAAAATTATGTAAAATTGATAATTTTTTTAGATATTTATTTATTTATTTATTTTTTACAAAATTAATTTTTATTATGTGTTTGGATGATGATAATGTAATGGATGGTTGTTAGTCTTTTAATGAGTAATTGATATATTTAATATATGAAATATTTTTAGTTTTAGATTTTTTTTCATTTAATGGATTGATTTAATAATGATATCAAAATTGTCGTCATATTTCACTTTTGAAAAATTAAAAATTAATTTAATAAACATAAAAATAATTACCCATTACATGATTATCATTCAAACACATAATAAAAATTAATTTTGTAAATAAATAAATAAATAAATGTGTAAAAGATTTATCAATTTTACATAATTTTATCTTTGGTCGGTAGAAATTATTTTTAAAAATTCAAAAATATTATTTTGACATTTATTTTTATCAAATTAGTTTATATTTTTTCAAATTGATGACTTTGCCATTGAAATTGATCAATAGTATCTTCAATTGTCCTTATTTGAAACAATATTCAAAATTCAGGGTCAAATATGTTATAATTGAAAAGTTAAGGACTAAAGTGACACGAGCTCCAAACTAAATGGACTGTTAGTATAATTCACTCAAAAAAATATTGTCACGCCCCAAAATTTAGACTATTAAATATTAAATTAGAACTAAACCCCAATCAATATTCCATCATCCTAATCTTAGGGGTAAAACAAAATCTAAACGTTCTCGTCTCCATAAGATTTAAGTAAATTTCCATACTCAAAAAAATTACAAGGGATAAAAAAAAAACTAACTAAACGCCAACCAAACCATCCACCATAATTTCATAATTATCCAATATCTCCAACATTAAAGTAGGAACAACTAGTCAAAATAATTTAAATAATATAAAGATGGAAAATAACCCACAATGCCAAACTATCATAATACTAGGGTCATAAAAAAAAATAATAAATACATAAACTAATATCAACCCTAAGTTCAAGAAAACAAAAGAAATTCAAATGACATGTTCAACAACTATCGTTATTTCTTGTCACCACCGTAACCCCAACTAATCCTGCAAAGAAAACTTGGCTGCGCGCAAATAGAACGCACCCGAGTTGCCAAGAGACAAAACGGGTCAGTAGATAGGTATACTGCTATGAGTACAAGATTTAACACCCATGTGTCTACCAGACACAAACAAAAGTACATTTAATTCTTGTTACGGGACATGACAAGTAGTTCCACCAGCACTGAGACAAAGGGGTAGTTTTCCGAGATACGGTGGCATTTAGTTTCTTACTCATACACAACTAAATATAAATTAAGTATAGAATAAACAAAATAAACATAAAAATTATGGTGGGTCAGCCCTATATAAAAAATTAGTATGACCCACCATTCTACAAAAAAAATAGAGTTAGTATAATTTAATCATAAGTAAATTGCTGAAGCAGTATAAAAACGCATTGTTTCATGCTTAAATCATTTGAATTAATCAAAACTCAAAGAACAAAAGTTGTACAGAATCAAATTTTCTAAGAAGTTTCGAGGACGAATTTAGTAGAAACTGAATAGGTTGAGAGAAAAACTTAATAGAAGAATCTAAATGAAATTCGATCGAAAAAAATCTAGAACTAAAAATGAAAAGAAACTGTCATAAAATGATTTTTTTTGGAACTGTTCAAAACACGAAAAGTGTTTAGAATAATGTTTTACTTCAATTTACGTGAAATCAATAAAAATGAGCTTGTTTCGTGAGTTAAAACAGCCTCTAAAATCTACATTGCTAAAATGAATAAAAACTACTATAACCAAGATCATCCTATTCAAGTTATAATCGATCTTTTTAGTATAAAGTTAAAATATAAAAGTTGTCTAGAATTACGTTTACATGTCTCTGCCCAAATTTCATAATTTATCAAGGTCATTTACTATGTTTTAAGATGTACAAATCAATACAATTCACACTACACCTATAAACTCATAGTTAAATTCTTTGTACCTTAATCCCACTACTTCGACCCTTCATTTCTGACCTACACATATATCCCATGTGCTTCCTGTATACCTAATAATGCTCCGAAGCCAAATTTGTACGGGGATATCATCCCGAGTTTGACCCACACTCCCTAGATGGTTAGCATATACGTATGTGCGTAAATCAAAGCACTCGTTTACTCATGAGAACAAATCAATAATATATATATACATAATCTCTCATCTACTCATGAGAACAAACATAACAATGCCAAGTCTAAGGCATTCAAATAAATCTCAATTTTTTTTTTTTTTATACACTCTTTCTTACCAACACTTAAATAAAATAACAATCTATAGAGTCATGGTAGAGTGTAAGGAATTTATTTATGGGTTCTAAGTTTATTTTAATTTCATATAATCATGAGTGTGATTACAATCATAAAATAAATACATATAAAAATCTTAAACCTTATATACACATCTAACCAAATAATGAAATCAATTCATCATCTACATACAAATACAAAATCAAACTAATATCGAATAAATAATAAATAAATAAATAAAATTAACGAATTACACATAAATCAAGAGAAGTGAGTTTTGTACTCACAATATTTTTTTGAAGATCAAAGAATCACTTAAATAATTAATTAAGACACCAAAACAAAACTCTAATATTTTTTTCTCCTTTTCTCCTCTACCGTCCCTATCTCTCGGTTGCACTCCTTTTTTCTTTTCTTTTCTCTCATTCTCTTCCCGTGGTGGATGCTGCTGCTTTCAATTCTAGGGTTCCTTTATATATATATATATATATATATCTAACCAAAAAGGCTCTAAATTATTTTTATTTTATTTTCTCTCTTCTTCTTTTTTTCCCTCTTGATATTATAACCTAATCACTATTATATTATACAACTAGACCACCATATATAAATATAAATATAAGATTAAATATGTATATATAACATATTTTATATGTATATATAAATATAAATATTTAAATTAATTATAGATAATTAAATATCACATTAAATTAATTGAATATCACATTAAATTCCCATGTAGTCATGCAATTAATAAAACCAAAAATAAAATAAAGTAATAATAATAAATAATGACTTATGAAAAATTAAGATCGCTACAATATACACATCTCAAAAGAATCTCGTCCCGAGATTCGATAAGAGAGAGTATTAAACAAAAAGCTCCAAGTGCATACGCCGAACTTTCTCTTCCAATTCTCAAGTGATATTATTCTCATCCTCGCTCCATTGCACTTTCACCAAGTTCACTTTTTTGCGCCGCAACTGCTTTATATGCTGATCTAGAATAGTTACCGGTCACACTACATACGTAAGATCATCATTAATCTCCAACACTTCTGGTGATACTTCTTGGAAAAGGCCTTGCACACACTTTCGCAATAAAGATACATGGAACACGTTGTGAATCATAGCTAAAGCAGGTGGTAGGACTAATTTGTAAGCCACATTACCAATCCTCTCAGTGATCTCGTATGGTCCCACAAATCATGGTGTCAACTTTCCCTTCTTTTCCGAACTGCATGATACCCTTTATCGGCGAAACCTTCAAAAACACAAAATCTTCGACATTCAACTCAACCCCCTTACGTTTTCTATCAACGTAACTCTTCTGATGACTCTGTGCAATCTTAATACGTTCTCGAATAATGTTCGCCTTCTCCATGGTCTCTCTCACCAACTTTGGCCTTAACAACGGCACATCTTCTACCTCCATCCAACAAGCAGGTGATCGACATGGCCTCCCATACAAAGCCTCAAAAGGTGCCATCTCGATACTGGAGTGATAGCTATTATTATAAGCAAACTCTACTAATGGCAAGTGTTCTTCCCAACTACCACGAAGATCTAGGACACAAGCTCTCAACATATCCTCCAAGATCTGATTTACTCGCTCAGTTTGCCCATTCGTCTGAGGATGATAAGCCGTGTTCAAGTCTAAACTAGTACCTAAAGCATGTTGAAAACTCTTCCAAAACTCTGCCACAAACAATGGATCACGATCCGAAACTATAAAAACTGGTGCACCATGAAGTCGCACCACCTCCCGAATATACAACCTAGCCAGTTTATCCGTAGTTTGGTGAACACTAATTGGAATAAAATGAGCAGACTTGGTGAGTCGATCCACTATCACCCAAATAGATTCATTACCTCGCTTAGACCACGACAATCCATCCATGAAATCCATAGAGTTGTACTCCCATTTCTAAGTAGGGATCTTGAGAAGTTCAAACGATCGTTGGTATTCTACCTTAACCTGTTGACACACATAACATCGAGAAACATACTCTCCTACGTCCTTCTTCATACCTTTCCACCAAAACGTCCTCTTCAGGTCATGATACATCTTAGTCCTACCAAGGTGAATGGTATATCGGGACTTATGGGCATCATCCATAATCTTTTTCCTTAATTCAACTATGTTAGGTACACACAATCTGCCCCTGAATCGCAATTCCCCATCTGAGTCCACAGACCAATTAGTAGCACAATCATCAATCAAATCCACCACAAGGTCATTGAGCTTACTGACAAGAAACCCATCTAAAATCTACATTTGACGAACTTTACCCAGTAACGTCAGCTGCACGATCAAACTACCAATGTATGCCCTCTCAACACTCTCTATTGGTTGAACATCGTGCATCGAAATTAACTCCAAGGACTTCCATTCCTGAAATATCAAAGAAGCTATAATCCCATGTTGTCGACTAAGTGCATCTACAGCTACATTTCTTTTCCCCGGGTGGTAAAGGATCTCGAAATCATAACTACTGATGAATTCAACCCACCTTTGTTGCCTCATGTTTAACTCTTTTTGAGAAAAAGATATTTAAGACTCTTGTGATCTGTGTACAACTCAAAGCGCTCCCCAAACAAGTAGTGTCGCCACACTTTCAACGCAAAAACAACTGCTGCCAACTCTAAGTCATGAGTAGGGTATTGTCTCTGATGAGGTTTTAACTGTCGAGAAGCATAAGATATAACCTTCCGATACTGCATTAACACACATCCCAACCTAGTTTCACTCGCATCAGTAAACACTACTAGCTTTTCCCCTTGTACTGGTATAGTTAACACCGGTGCTGTAGTCAAATGCTGCTTTAACTTTTGGAAAGCTCTCTCACAATCATCTGTCCATACGAACTTCATATTCTTGCAGGTCAACTTGGTCATGGGTCTTGCAATAATGGAAAACTTTTCTATAAATCTCATGTAATAACCGGCTAGTTCTAAAAAAACTCTTCACCTCTGAAGGGTTCGTAGACTACTTCCATTCTTTGACTGCAACAACTTTCTCAGGATCTACCGCTATCCTCTGATTGGACACAATATGTCTCAAAAACCAAACTTCTTTCTCCCAAAAGGGACACTTACTGAACTTAGCATATAACTACTGCTCCCTTAAAGTCTACAACATGACTTTCAAAGGTTCTCTATGTTCTTCTTCATTCTTAGAATACACCAGAATATCATCTATGAAGATAATTACAAACTTATCTAGATACGGTTGAAAAATTCTATTCATCAAGTCCATGAAATAGGCAAGGGCATTGGTCAAACCAAAAGGCATTACAGGAAATTCGTACAACCTATACCGGGTCCGAAAAGCAGTAAGCGGTATACTTTTCTCTGACACACCTATCTGATGGTAACCCGTTCTGAGATCAAATTGAGAGAACATGGCTGCCCCCTTCAACTAATCAAATAACTCATCAATTCTAGATAGCGGATACTTGTTCTTGATAATTACAAACTTATCTAGATACGGTTGAAAAATTCTATTCATCAAGTCCATGAAATAGGAAAGGGCATTGGTCAAACCAAAAGGCATTACAGGAAATTCGTACAACCCATACCGGGTCCGAAAAGCAGTAAGCGGTATACTTTTCTCTGACACACCCATCTGATGGTAACCCGTTCTGAGATCAAATTGAGAGAACATGGTTGCCCCCTTCAACTAATCAAACCACTCATCAATTCTAGATAGCGGATACTTGTTCTTGATAGTCATCTTGTTCAGCTCTCTGTAATCTATATACATGTGGAGAGTGACATCTTTTTTGGAAACAAAGATCGCGGGTGCTACCCCACGGGAGTTACTTGAACGTATGAACCCTTTTTGAAGCATCTCTTCCAGCTGCTTCTTCATCTCCACAAGCTCTTTAGATGCCATTCTGTATACCGCTTTAGAAATCGGTGCAGTTCCCGGCACTAGGTCAATGCGAAATTCTACTATCTGTCGAGGTGGAGGTCCAGGTATATCTTGAAATACATTCTCAAACTCACATACCACATCTATCTCACTAATATCCTGCTTAGGGATTTTACTGAGCACAGAAAACTCGTCATTACTGACTCTTCTCCATCGCTAGAAGTGTAGGTAAGCCGTGGCATGCCGGGAATATCTATATTTACAGTCCTTCTAGCACAATCTAGAGTCACAAAGTATTTTCGCAATCAATCCATACCTAAAATAATTGTAAACCCCTCAAACTCTAACACAATTAGGTCCGCATACAAGACTCTTCCCGCAAAATCAATTTCAAAATCTTTACACATCTCATAAAGAGTAACTGCCATTCCTAAAGGGGTCTCAACACGAATAGGTCTAGACAAGGAGATAGTTACAAGGTGTTCTCTTTCTACAAACTGTCTAGATATGAAAGAATGAGAGGCACCAGTATCAAAAAGTACTCTAATGGGTTCTTGAAAAAGATTAAAAGTACCTTGCACTTTGTTATTTCCTAGCATCACTACAAATGCCCTGGCTGTAGCTGCCTGACCTTGTCGCGCCTGTTGTCTCTGAGGGCAATCCTTGATTACACGTCCTAACTGTTGACACCCAAAACACTTCTTATTGATCGGTTAGGTACTACTGCTCTGATAGGTGGGGGTCCCTCCAACTGAAGTACGAGAGGATGATAACCCAACTGTGACACTTGTTGTCGCTGTCTTTGATAACCCTGGGGGCGTAGACCACCCTGTCTCTGATAATAGTGCCCCTGGGGCTGGAAATTGCCTTGAGGCCTGAAATTACCCTGAGGTCTGAAATTTCCCTAACTACCTTGTTGTTGTGGCTTTTGAAACTGCTGAACTGTGACAACCCTCACCACTGTTTACTGATAACACCATTGATTAGTGCTAATCTATGATTAAGCATGTTAAATGATTGATTGACTGAATGTTCTGAACTGATTGATTGAATGTGCTAGTTTAAATGCATTTCTATCTGTTAGACTGCTAAATTATCTATTTATGTATTATGTTTAAACTGCAAATTGAAGGCCTTGTCGGCGGCCGAATCTGAAATTGATTAGTGTTTTATGTTAATTAGAATTTATGTGAATTTTATGGTATATTTAATTGGAATGTGATTTGGTATGATTAAATTGGATTAAATAAAGCTAAACTACATAAGTTAGACTTATTTACCCTTTTGCCACTTAGTGGCCTATCTCTACAACTTTGAGACTTGATTTTATATCATTTCATCAGCATTTCTGAGCCTAACCGACTAGAGAGAGAGAGATAGGAGATAGTTTGAGTTCAATAAGAATTGCTTGGAGAATTAGAAGATTTAAAGAGAGGATTGCATATTTGAGCTTCTAACTTGAAATTCAAGACCTAAGGTAGAGAATTTACTTTTTTGTTCATGTTTGGGTTGGTTCTTGCATGGTTCTTGGTAAGTTAGAGTTTAAAGGCATGAATTGGTTTAAAAGTGTTGAATTAAAGCTTGTATCTTGCATGCATGTATATGTTGTAGAGTTTTGAAGTTGTTTTCATGAAAACTCCCACATGCATGTTCATATTATGGTTCTAGTTCATGAATTCCTCATGTTTTTGAAAGAATTGACCCATTTGATCATGTATTTGAAGCTTTGAATTTGGTTAAACACATGCATGTTGCATACACTTTGTGTTCTTGTAATTTATTTGAAAATTGTATTTAATTGAACTACCTTTGGGCTTTGATTTCTCAAATTGATCTTTGAAACATGTAATTTATGGGTTTTGAAGTGTTTTCCAGAAAATTAGCCCAAGAGGATCGAAATTTATGTTTTAAAGTTGAGTTTTGAACTTGAGGTTTAAATCTGAAAATTCCAGATTTTGGACTCACGCTCGAGCGGGGAACTCCACGCTCGAGCGTATACACTGAGTTCATGCAGTCCGCTTGAGCGGGAAAGTGACGCTCGAGCAAGAAATGCGTGTATCCAGTACTTTCATGTGTTTTACAGTCCGCTCGAACGAGGGAATGCACGCTCGAGGGAGGACTTGTGTCTCACGCTCGAGCGGGGGTCGAGCGCCCGTCGAGCGTGAATTTCATGCATCCAGTACTTTTGCCATGTTTTGCAGTCCGCTCGAGCTAGGAAAGTGACGCTCGAGAGGGGATCCTTTGTCTGCATGTCCGCTCGAGTGTAGAAAGCTACGCTCGAGTGTGACCCCTGTTTTCCGAAAATTTTGTAAAGTGTTTAAAAGTGCATTTTTGCATCCTCTTTCCATCCTAGCATTCCTAGGGCATGTTTAAGGCATCTTAATGAGATATTGATGTAGAACCACACCGAGGCAAATTAGGGATTAAGTTATTATGTCCCAACTGTGTAGCTTAGTGTGTGTTGTTCTGTAACTGTGTAGGGTTGGCATCCGAGGACGCTCTGCTGCTTATAGCCCAGTGCTCTGTGAGTAATAATGTTGTAAAAATATGTTCAATCATGAATATTTTCTGAATGAACCACTGTACTGCTTTCTGAAATGATATTTCTTACTGAATGAATGTTTGTCCTATTTGTAACTGTATTCGTGCATCCATAGTAATTTACTGTTACTATACTGTACTGCTACTGTCACAGAGATGTCTGTCGGTTCCCATGTTTGGAACCACTACTGTTTACTGATGATGGCCATCAACTGACTGTTCGGTTTGTTAAGACTACTGTACTGTTTTGCTATTGGATGTACCACATATGACTATTATAATTTCTGAATGACTGTTATGGCATGAATTATGAGCACAAACTGAATGACTGATATACTGATAAACTGTTTTCAATACTGAAAGGACATTCATTCTTAACCTCTTTACTCATATGTTATTCACTGGGCTTTAGCTCACTGCTCATATATATATGTAGGTGTACAGGCACCGGACCGTTGCTAGGAGCGTCAGACCAAGCTCTTGTTTTGTCAAGCCAACTTTTGTGCCTCACTGCGAGGTCCCAGATCTGTTTAAGCTAGGCCGGCTTGGGGGTGTTTTAATTTCCCCTTTCTGTTTCTGTTTTGTATAGACTGTATAGACTGGCACTGTACTGTTATGGTAGGGATTCGGTCCCTAACCTGATATCTGTATATGTTGTATGTACATACTGTTTTGTTTCGAACGTGTATATGTTATGAAAGTCTTTTTGCATACAGACTGTCACAGCTCATTGGACATCTTTTAATTACTATTTTGGCTTCCGCCAGCCCCTGTACTCTGTATTACTGTTTTACTGTTAAGCAGGCCTTCGGTAATCACGGATTATTGGCCGGTTACGGTGCTAAACCCATAGGGGCGGGTTTGGGTCGTGACATGAACCTAAGCCTTTGATCATAGGGTCTGTATCTGTTTCCATCACGCTGTTAGAAGTTACTCCTTCTGGAAGTCTCTCTAACCTTAGCCTTCCTTTCTTTAAACTATTTCTTCTTTTCTTCATATTTCAGTGCCAAGTCAAGAACTCTGTCAAACGGTTTAGCATCAAAGGAAATAAGGGACTTAGACAGATAATGATTTAATCTCTTAATAAACTGCTCGTTCTTTTTCTCCTGTGTGTCAACCAAGTAAGGGGCATAACGAGACAACTGAGTAAACTTGGTAACATACTCGATCACTGTTATATCCTCTTGGGTCAGCTTCGAAAATTTATCACTCAGTTGAGACTGAATAGCAGCAGGAATAAACTTTCGGTAAAATCTGCCCAAGTCAAAGTCATAAAATCTAGACCCTCATTCCACGAGTTCCACCAAAATAGGGCTGCTCCCTCAAGCTGATGTGTAGCCAACTCCTAGTTTTGAACCTTGGTGAGCTACATACGACCAAACACCATCTTACATTTCTGAATCCAAACGTCAGCTGCAATGGGCCCTCCATCTCCAGAGAATTTTTGACCTCCTAAATAACCAAAGTCTTTGTTTCTCTTCGCAAATGGATCTCCTTGCTGGCTTTGATTATTGTTCTGAACAACCTAAAGTAACTGAGCCATCATCTCCCCCACATTAACTTGCACCGTATTGGTTGCTCGGGTAATAGCCGCCGCGGCATTAGCAGTTGTTTCTTTCCCTGTGCCGTTGGGCTCAACACTTCTCAAATTATACCTTCCAGCCATCACTTTCAAGTTAAACACACAAAAAGAATTTGTTCATAAATACTTAGAATAAATTCAACCACCAACCTAAACCAGCTGACCCATGTTTCTACAATTCTAGGATCACTTAAACTCTTACAAGTCTAAGGTAACCTAGAGCTCTGATTCCAAACTGTCACGTCCCAAAATTTGGACAATTAAATATTAAATTAGGATTAAACCCTAATAAATATTCTATCATCCAAATCCTAGGGGTAAAACAAAATCTAAACGTTCTCGTCTCCACAAGGTTTAAATAAATTTCCATGCTCAAAAAAATTACAAGGGATAAAAAAAATAACAAAACGCCAACCAAACCATCCACCATAATTTCATAACTATCAAATACCTCCAACATTAAACTAGCAACAACTAGTCAAAACAACTTAAATAATGTAAAGTTAAAAAATAACCCACAATACCAAACTATCATAATACTAAGGTCATAAAAAAATAATAAATACATAAACTAATATCAATTTTAAGCTCAAGAAAACAAAAGAAGTCCAAACGACATGTCCAACAACTATCGTTATTTATTGTCACCACCGTTATCGTAGCCCTAACTAATCCTGCAAAGGAAGCTCGGCTGCGCTCAAATAGAATGCACCTGTTTTGCAAAGAGACAAACGGGTCAGTATACAGGTATACTGCTATGAGTACAAGATTTAACACTCACGTGTCCATCAAAAACAAACAAAAATACATTTAATTCTTGTTACAGGACATGACAAGTAGTTCCACCCACTGAGATGAAGAGGTAGTTTCCCAAGATACGGTGGCATTTAGTTTCTTACCCGTACACAACTAAATATAAATTGAGTATAGAATAAACAAAACAAACATAAAAATTATGGTGGGTCAGCCTTGCATAAAAAGTTAGTAAGACCCACCATTCTGCAAAAAAAATAGAGTTAGTATAATTTAATCATAAGTAAATTGCTGAAACAGTATAAAAACGCATTGTTTCATGCTTAAATCATTCGAATTGACCAAAACTCAAAGAACAAAAGTTGTGCAAATAATCAAATTGTCTAAGAAGTTACGTGAACGAATTTAGTAGAAACTGAATAGGTTGAGAGAAAAACTTAATAGAAGAACCTAAATAAAATTCGATCGAAAAAAATCTAGAGCTGAAAACGAAAAGAAACTGCCCAAAGATGATTTTTTTTGAAAAAATTCAAAACATGAAAAGTGTTCAGAATAATATTTTACTTCAGTTTATGCGAAATCAATAAAAATGAACTCGTTTCGTGAGTTAAAACAGCCTTTAAAATCTGCATTGCTAAAATGAATAAAAACTACAATAACCAAGATCATCCGATTATAAGTTCTAATCGATCTTTTTAGTACAAAGCTAAAATACAAAAGTTGTCTAGAATTACGTATACATGCCTCTGCCCAAATTTCATAATTTATCAATGTCGTTTACTATTTTTCAAGATGTACAAATCAATACAAGTTACACTACACCAATAAACTCATAATTAAATTCTTTGTACCTTAACTCCACCACTTTGGCCCTTCACTTCTAACTTACACATATATGTCATGTGCCTCCCGTATACCTAACACCGCTCTGAAGCCAAACTTGCACGGGGATATCGTCCCGAGTTGGACCCACACTCTCTGGATAGTTAGTATATACGTACACGCATAAATCAAAACATTCGTATACTTATGAGAATGAGGCAACAATATATATATACACAATCTCTCATCTACTCATGAGAACAAACATAACAATGCCAAGCCTAAGGCATTCAAATAAATCTCAAAATCCTCATTTTTTTTTATGCATTCTTTCTCATCAACACTCAAATAAAATAACAATCCATGGAGTCATGGTGGAGTGTAAAGAATTTATCTATGGATTCTAAGTTTATTTTAATTTCATATAACCATGAGTGTGATTACAATTATAAAATAAATACATATAAAAATCATAAACCTTAAATACACATCTAACTAAATAATAAATCAATTCATCATCTACATGCAAATACAAAGTCAAACCAATATCGAATAAATTAAAAATAAATAAATAAAAACAACGAATTAAACATAAATCAAGGGAAGTAGGTTTTGTACTCACAATATTTTTTTAAGATCAAAGAATCACTCAAACAATTAATTAAGCCACCAAAACAAAACCCTAATCTTTTTTTCTCCTTTTCTCCTCTGCCATCCCTGTCTCTCGGCTGCACTCTTTTATTTTTTTTGTTTTCTTTTCTCTCCTTCTCTTCCCGTAGTGGATGTTGCTACTTTCAATTCTAAGTAATATATCTAATCGAAAGGCTCTAAATTATTTTATTTTTATTTTATTTTATTTTTTTCTTGATATTATAACCTAATCACTATTATATTATACAAATACACCACCATATATAAATATAAGATTAAATATATAACACATTATATATATATATATATAAATATTCAAATTAATTATATATAATTAAATATCACGTTAAATTAATTAAATATCACATTAAATTCTCATGTAGTCACACAATTAATAAAACCAAAGATAAAATAAAGTAATAATAATAAATAATGACTTACGAAAAATTAGGATCGCTACAAATATTCTAACATATCGGTTGTTTTGAAAAGATGGTTAAAAATTAATTTTTTTGACTTTTTTTTGAAAAAAACATGTAAAAAATATGAGAAATGATATAACTCAAAATGGGTTAAAAATTGAGAAGTGGCTAAGTGGCTACTAACCCACTTCCCAAAAGAGCCTTTTGTCACAAAAATAGTTCTATTGGCACTAAAATTTTGAAATCTTTCCATCGACAGGTTGCTGAAGCATAGTGAGGTGGCACGTGATATGGCTTTTTGAAGAAAGACAGAAATCACAGGAAAAATTCAAATTGAAAGATAGGTAGTTGTTACCAAGAGTCAAGGGATGGAAGACCAAGTCAAATAGAAAATCTGTCAAAACGATGCCTAACATAAAGGGATCAAGGTGCAAAGGAGTAGAAGATCAAGGAGGATCATGGAGGATAACTGCATTGAGGGATGATCAAGCAAGTATAAAATGAGGACTTGAAGAATGAAAGGATCATCAATCAAACTACTCACACGATATTAGTTTCTAACTAAGAGTAGTCAAATTAGCAACTTTATGAGTAGATTAGTGATAGTTTTTTTTTTTTTTTGCTGATTGTTATATTTTTCAATTCTTATTCTTGTTTAAGTTCATGCAACTTATAACAAGTGACAATTTATTTGAATAATATATATTCTTATCTGTTTTGTTTCTTCTTTATTTAATTACCTCCAAGGAAGTTCTTAATCTATTTAAGGCAAAGACTTCAACCACAAGTCTGATCTTTTTGTGTTTGTGTGAAAATTAATTTAAATCTATCAATTAATCACTATTGACTACACTTAAACCAAATTTTTACCTAACAAGTTTGTAATATTTTATCATACCGTGCACAACATAATAATTCGTAACTTTTACTTTAAAGTGTAAACCATAGATTCATCTATTCATAACTTTTAATACAATGTAATGTAATACTTATAATGTACCCTTTTTTTTTTAAGAAGCACACACAACAAATTTCTCCTAAAAATTTTGATAGTTCAAACCAAGATTTTTTATTCTTAAACAATAAAGATACAATAACCATATTTGTATATCATAAAAGGAAAATTCTAATATGGATACCCTTAAAAAAGGTATACCATATGCATTCCTAGTTATGTCATTTTCTTCCTTAGTTATGACAATTTTCTTATTTAGTTATACATTATTTTAGTTATGACTCATGAGATATGTAGTTATATCTCGTGTTGTATTTAGTTATGACAACAAAAAAACAAATTTAGTTATGACTCAGAAAATATAAAATTATGATATTTTATTTTTTTAATTATAAGGTGTATATAGGGTGTGTACCATAGTCTTTCCCATCATAAAAATTGCTTATAATCGTATGTATTATCATTGCATTGACTTAAAAAGCCCCATCACTCATGTAGGTTACTAATGTGGTGACTCATGAAATAATAAATACTTTATAGTACACAAATATGATCATTTTAACATTGCAAAATGTTACATATAAACAAATGTATTAGGGCATGTTTGGTTATCTTTTGAAACTATTTTCAGATTTTTTTTTTTTTTGAAAAAATAGAAACTAATTTAATGAAAATAAATATCAAAAACATATTTTAAAATTTTTAAAAATTATTTTCTTTCTTCCAAAAGATAAAAGAGAAAAGAAAAATACTAGAGATACCAACAAAATTGCCAATAAATCTATCAAATCACTCGCATAAGTGTGGGACCCACATTCATATAGGATTCACACCCATGTGAGTGTTTGGTAGGTTTTTTGGTAAAAAGTTTGGTGTCTCTAACATTGTTGAAGAGAAAATTGGTGATAAATCTATATTTCCACCGCTATAAGCTATTAAGGACAATGGTGGATTTGTTGGGGACATAAGGACATTTGTTGGAAATTTGTTAGTCAAAAAGACATTTGTTGATCAAAAGGACTTTGCCACATATATGTTAAAAATTTTATTTAACTTTTCTGTTCAAATATTTTTTTTATTTGTTCAAATTCACTGAGCTTATTTTTTCCTATCTGTTGAAATTCACAAAGCCCATTTTTCTTATTTGTTTGAATTCACCAAGCTTTGTTTTTCCTATCTGTTTAATTTTCTATTCTATCTGTTCAAATTGTGATACATACACACATATATATCTAGAGAGAGGAGATTGAGAGGTCTTATCTGTCAAAATCATTTTTTTATCTGTTCAAAACCCAATTCTCTCTATCTCTCTTTCTACAAACCCACTATCAGTTGAAAGAGAAAATCAAATCTGAGATAACACAGAGACATCTATTTAAGGAATGATATCAAAACTCAACAAACATTGTTCCAAATCTACTATTCCTACAATACTCAACAAACATATTCTAGATCTGAGATCACAAAAAAAGAAAATCCTGAAAGTGTAACGATGAAAGAAACATCTGCTCTTTTTTTTGCTATCATCTTCCTCCTCTTGTCCTTCATCTACCTCCTTTATCATTCGTGCTTCTCATGATGCATAGGACGTCGACGATGGCACATCCGTCAATGGCGTGCTAAGGGAAACCCATGATGAGGTGAGGTGACAAAGGATGGTAGTTCGCTACACCTTGAAACGTCCCGTAGTAATACTGTTGTGATGCCGACGACTGTTGCTGATCGTCGACTTTGATGGTGAAGCCTCTGTTCTTCCCTCCTTCACTCATCTGTGTGTGTGTGTGTGTGTGTGTGTGTGTGTGTGTGTGTGAGGTTAGGGTTTCAAGAATGACAATGAGAGAGAAACAAGGATGTGAAGAGAGAGAGAGAGAGAGAGAGAGAGAGAGAGAGAGAAATGAAGTTAATTTGAACAGATAGAAAATGAAAGATGGAAGAAAGAGAAAGAGAGAGAGAGAGAGAGAGAGAGAGAGAGAAAAGTTTGATTAGATAAAGATGCGTGGATCCAAAAAGCGCGTAGACTATCCTTATAGACCCAACAAAAAGGTGTATAAATCTACAGATATACAAGTCTATAAATAAGACCTATTGCCTGAGCACCCAAGATAAAATTATATAAAAATAATAAGAATTTTTTTTTCCTTTTTTTTTTCACTAAATTCATTTTTAGTTTTTCAATTTTTTTTTCGTCTTCTGATAACAGATTATAAAAATCAAACCAAACAGAATCTGAAATTTTTTTACCACTGGACACGAAGCAATGTGTTACACATATCTATTTATTAATATGAACGTATATACTGGAGTAAGAAAATTTAGTGAAAATTTTGTTTTTGAAAATGATGTTGAAAATGGTAACAATTGAGTGAACTTGGTGACTTGGTCCACATGTCCTCCCAAATGATTCCAAACCTTTTTCAAAACACACACTACCAAATGACATAAATAAAGTTCTTTCTTTCTCATATCAGGTATTATAATTAATCATATCAAATTAATTATTAATTTACTATTAATGTTTTGTCATTTTCCTAAATATTTAACAATAATTTTGTTGATCTAATGTACACTAATAAACTAGTTCCCACATGTTAACACCTACTATAAATTTCCACACTCCAACCCCTTTCTCCACAACTCTACAATCTCTTGTGTTCTCTCTTCTCTCTTTTTGTCTCACCAACTTTCTCCAGAGAATTTTCCTGAGCAAAAAATGGCTGGAAATTCACCTTGTGCTTCCTGCAAAATGCTGCGGCGTCGATGCGCCAAGGATTGCATCTTTGCTCCTTACTTCCCTTCTCATGACCCCCATAAATTCGCCATTGTTCACAAGATCTTCGGTGCTAGCAATGTCAGCAAAATGTTGCAGGTCTCTCTCTCTCTCTCTCTCTCTCTCTCTCTAAATCATATACATGACTTGTGCACATTTACACATCATACATATATCAGTGGTTAATTTCACTTTCTTTCCTTTTTTTTCCACCATCAAACTATCAATTTCATCAACTTAGTTTATAGAGTTTTAAATTTTAGTTCATGTGATCTAATTGTGAGATTAATGTTATATAGTGTGAGTAAGAAAATAAATGATTTGAATAAACTATTTCCCCTGTCATTGTAAAATAGAGAGTAGAAAAATGAGTGTTTTGTTATTTGCTTTAATTTGTTCAAATTTTAAAATAATTTTTTGACCTATCAAATTATGTTTTACGGTTACTCATTTAGGTAACTGTTTCCAATAGAACCATTTTAGCTAAAAAATAAAAATAAAAATGGAAACTAAATAGATGGAATTAAAATTTTAAAGATAAAATTAAGAAAAAAATGATTAGAATTAAAGAGATAAAAGTAAAATTAACTTCATTAATCAATGAATCTATTATCACTTAGTATACAGAAATATTATGCATAGTTGTTATATAGGAAAATGCGATTAATTGTGATTCTTTGATTTAAAAATCACAATGCTAATCGTTATTAATTTAATTTACAACAATGATATTGTCACATCATTTTGAAAGTTGTTTCTGTATCAAAATTCCGATGATATAGGAGCTTCCGGTTCATCAGAGAGCAGATGCAGTGAGCAGCTTAGTATACGAAGCGAGTGCAAGAACAAGAGACCCTGTTTATGGCTGCGTGGGAGTGATTTCACACCTTCAAAACCAGGTGGCTCAGCTAAAAATGCAGCTCGCTGTGGCTCAAGCCGAGATGCTCTGCATCCATATGCAGCATGAGCCGGCCATTCCAGCTCCAGAGTCGTTTGACCGAGCCGACAAATCTTTTCTTCTCCAAAACAACCTCCCACAGTGTCTCAATTTTGTCTCTCCTACTAGCAATGTAATTCAGGACACTCTCAAGAGTGAGTCCTTGCTTGGACATCATGACATGGTTTCTTATTAGTGAAAGGAAAAAAAAACATTTATTTTTAGTCATTTCTAATCATTTTGATGATGATGATGATGATGATGATGATGATGATGAACCTAGCATCTAAAAACAAGGATAAATATTGATGGGGTCAACTCTAGCTAGCATGTGAGGTGAGGCATGTAAGTGAAATAGTGTTTTTCTTTCAAAGTTATTAAACAAATTAATGAAGGTTACATGTTGGTTATGTTAATTAATCTATGTTCCTTCAATTCAAGGGTAGGTGCCGTTCTAAACTATTCTGTAATTGATTTTTATAAAATATTTCAATACATAAACACTTTTTTACTACTCTTATAAAGAAATAAAGATAGTCAATCCCACATGAACTAATTAATGTGGATCTCATTAACTACCTTTTAATGATAAGAAAATACTATTAAAATTTACTTACATTAATATTGTGTTTGGTTGGGGGATTTGAGGAATGATTTAAAAAGGGAAATGGCAAAGGTAGGTGAAATGTGAATAAAATATACCTACATTTCACCTAGTTTCACACACCTTTTCCCTTTCCCTTTCCAAATCCCTCTCTAAATCCCTCAATCAAATACAGCATAAGGTAAGTTGCTTTTTTTATTTTGTTACTTGCCACATTAGATTATTTCTAAAAATTTCATGAAATTTTTCTTAATATTACTTTCATCAAACCTTACATTACTCAACATTTGCTTTTTAGTTATCTAAAATAAAGTCTGGATGCAGCTCAAGACTTGCAAACTCTATTGGCTCCGTTTGGGGTTCAGTTTTAGAATTATGATTTGAGTGTAGAGTTGTCATTTAAGTGTGAAATTGTGAATTGAGTTTTAAAAAGAGAAAATTTGTTTGATTATAAGTTTTAAAAAGAGTTTTCAAAAATGTTTTGAATAGAATTTTTGAATTTTAAAAAGAGTTTTGAGTTTTGAAAAGAATTTTGAAGTGAATTTTGAGTTTTGAGTTTTTAAATTTTGAGTTGTATTTTGAAATTTTTTAGATTTATTATTAAAAAATGTTTAAGAATTTTTTATTTTAATATATAATTTTTATTTAAATATTTTATTTTAAATATTTTATTTTATTTTGTAAATATTTTAATTTTAATATTTTAAACTCAAAACACAACTCCACACTCAAATTGTAACCAAACACATAACTCAAAACTCAATTCAAAAATTATTTTCAAAATCATAAACAAACATATAATTCAAAATTCTATATTAGTTTCAAAACTCCACACTCAAATTATAACCAAACACATAACCAAAAAAAAATTTAAAAATTATTTAAAAATATTTTATAAAATAAAATAAAAATTATATATTTAAAATAAAATTATATATTTAAATAAAAAATAAAATGTTTTATATTTAAAATATATTTACTGCACACAAATGTAATGAATTAGTGCACATTAAAATAAATAAATTTAAAATATAAAATATTTACTCTAAAAAAATAAAATTAAGAAATTCTTTTAAACATTTTAAAAAAATAAATCCAAAAAATTTCAAAATATAACTCAATTCAAAACTCATAACCAAACAAATTTTCTTTCTTCAAAACTCAACTCAAAACTCATAACTCAAAAAATAATTTAAAAAAAAAAATTGATTTTTTATTTTTATTTTTTTAAATAGAGTTTTGAAAAGAGTTTTGATTTTGAGTTTTTAATAAGCTATGTTTGGCATAGGCTTTTTTGATTATTTTAAGCACAAAAAGACAAAATATCACATTCAAACTATAATCATTTTATTTTTTCTCTTGCAAAATTTAAAAAGCCAAAAAGTTCATCCCAAACGAGATTTTTTAGCCCCAGGCAAAAATAGTCAAAAAGCCAATTCCATCCCAAATGAAGGCTGAGTTTTAAGTTGTGTGTGTGGTTATGAGTTTTAAAAAAAAAAATTTAATTGAATTTTGAATAGTTTTAAATTGTGTATTTAATTTTAAATTTAAAAAAAAAAATCAATTTTTTTTGGATTAAAATCATAATTTTAAAAGACAACCAAACACCGTATATGCATTTCCTACAATTTTATGCACTACACACAATGCACCGCATCATAAAATATTGTTACATCTTGTGATTGGTTTAAAATTGTGTGATGGATCCCATTTACAGCGATGGCCACCATAATGTTTTAATCAATCATAATATATATTTTATTCATAAATTGCATGAACAAATTTGGACTCCAAAGTAGGTTAAAATATTTGTATTTAAAAAGATAATTAGATTTTTTTATAATTAAATGTAATATTTGTGAGAGAAAAAATAAAATAATTATAAATTTAATGTAATATTTTATCTTATTAACTATTTTAACCTATTTTAAAAAATGTCCAAACCTAACTTGCCAAACACGCCAGAGAGTGCTAAGCAATTTTCACCATAGAAAAATTACTAGTCTTTTTTTAAGGAAACTCACCAGACAAGCCTATGATTTACACAATTTTTGAGACTCAATTTTTTTTATTTTTTTTTATTTTTTCCCTTGTCCTTTTTCTTTTTTGAAATTAGAGACTTTAACCTAACAACAGTACAATTTTAGCATCTCTCAAAGGCAATTGCAAGATGGCTTTAATATGATAAAAGTTTTCTCACTTTTTAAACTCCAAAAAATAAAAAATTGAGAGAGGATTCTCTCTAGTAAAGTGGAGGTTCAATTTAGGAATGTGGACCATCACGTGTTTCACTTTGATAGCTGGAGTCATTTAACTTATAAGTCTCTCTGTATAAATTTACAATATTTTTTCAATTTTTGTCATTGTCTACCAACCAATAGCTACCACATGGCATGCAGCCATCCGGTCCTAAATTTTTATTCTTCGGTATGGTCTGGAAGTACATATGAAACCAATTTTGCTACATACAAAATAAAAAATAAAAAAACTATCCAGAATTTTATAGAGAATTGAAAGGTATATATGAACGAAATTTATTCAGAGTATAGCCTACAACACACTAATTTTAAAACAACACCCTAAACTCTGGTTTTGGGTAAAATTTGTAGTTTTATTTTATGAGTAACTAAAATTATTGATATAAAAATGCTCATGAGTGGTAAAAAAAACTCCAAATCTTCAAGCTCAGTAAGCTAAGCAAAAGCGTTTGAATGTGTAAAATGTATACCACATACACTTGTGTAAGTTCTCACAAATATATATAAGTTATCTTATAAAATCGCATAAGTTCCATAAATATATGTAAGTTCTCTCACAAAATTGAGTAAATTTTCACAAACATACGTAAGTTAATCCACAAAAATTTCTCACAAATTTCTTGCATAAGTTCTTACAATATACATTAGTTACCTCACAAAATCATGTAAATTTTTACAAATATAAATAAGTTTACCTAATTTTTTTTTTAAAAATTATATATATATATATATTTGTGAGAATTATAAGTGACTAAGTGACACACACTTAAGAATTGCCATTCTTTCTAAAACTATGTTTGGTTTTGACTTTTTGGATAAAAAAACACAAAAGACAAAATTGGTTACATAAGTTAATAAGACAAAATATCACATTCTAATCATAATCATTACACTTTTTTTTTACAAAAGTCAAAAAAGCTAAAAACAAAAACCAAACTAGACTAAAAAAGACAAGTTAAAATAATCAAAAATTCAAACTATTTTAACTCTTCCCAAACAAAGAATAAGTGATTCACGTGGGTGAGCAGTGCAAAGAAGTGCTCATCAGTCTATAAAAAATGCACATAAGTGGACAAAGTTCTATACATTATGTATGTATTTAATTCAATGATAACGTGATGTTCTAAATCCATCTCTCAAAACAATTATATGTCCAATCAATGAATAAATGTTCAAAATTGAAAAAAAGAAAGAAAGATAATAATTAAAAAACAAAACAAAACAAAAATAAGAAGGTGGTAACAACTAGTGACTTTAAAAGATTCCTCTCATTCACTTTGTTTAATGTAGAAGCATTTCCAAAAGTCAATCCCTTGATGACTTAAGATCAGTATGGCTAGCTGGAAGGTCTTTTGATCCTATGTTTTTATATTTAGTACTGATACTGATCAATAGTTTCTTCTTCCCTTTGTTGTTTGTTTTGTTCTTATTTTGACAGTAACATAACATTATATATGACTTCTTCCACCTTCCACTGAGATCATGTTATTTGATTATTGCTACAAATGATGTTCTTAATTTACAACAATCATGATCAATAAACAGCTGTTTAACATAGCAACGGTAACAAAAAAAATCCTAACCTAGATGATGGAAAAGACGTGATAATGATCCTCATAAACACGTTAACTAAAACCCGTGAAAAAATCAGCATAAAAAAAATATCAAGCAAAGTATCTTAATTGTCTATGTAAGTTCATTCTGCAACAGTTGCTCAAATAGTCTGTGGTGGGGTCATGGCGGCATTGTAGAATTTAGGATATCATTAAATGTTACATTATGTCCAAAATTGAGCTTGAAATGTGACAAAACTTGGGTTAGTACATGAAACTTCCATGGAGGATTAGAGGAAGAAAGAAAGTAGAGAGAGAATCATATAAGTTGAATATGTCCAAAATGGAGCTTGAAATGTGACAAAACCAGGGTTAGTACATGAAACTTCCATGGAGGATTAGAGGAAGAAAGTAAGTAGAGAGACAGAGAGTCATAAGTTGAAAATGATTGATTGTATCAGAGGGGATTAAAGTGATGGAAAAAGTGAAAAGCATGACCACTCTCTATCTATCGACCTCAAATTTTTCCCTTTTTTTTTTTGGGTGCGTTTTAGAGCTGTGTGGAACCTATTTGTCTTTTTGGGTGTTTGGCAAAGGTTATTTTTGGGTTTTTTGAACTAAAATTCATAAAAAGGTAAAGGGTTCGTTTGGAAAGTGGGTTGGCTTTTATATTTTTTGACTTTTTGACTATTTTAGTCTGGGGCTAAAAAGCCTGGTTTGGGAAGGGCTTTAGGTTTTTTTGACTTCTTTGTGAGAGAAATAATGTAATGATTATGGGTTAGATGTGATATTTTGTCTATAAAAAGCCTATTTTGTTTTTTGTGACTAAAATAGTCAAAAAAATCCCAACTTTTGCTTTCCAAACGAAACCAAAATAGGATAAAATAGCTAATAAGATAAAATGTCACATCAAATCCATAATCATTTTATTTTTTCTCTCACAAATATCACATCTAATATAAAAATTTCAACTATCTTTTCAAATACAAAATTTTAACCTACTAAAATAGCTATAAATCAAATTAACCTATTAAAATAATAACATTCCAAACACCCACAAAAGCTTGAGGACAATGCTTCGAACAAGAAGGTTTTTTGGCTTTCAAGTATCATTCCTGTTTTGGTTTCACTCCTTTATTGTTTCTTCTTTTTTTCTACAGATTAAAGTTATTGCCATGGAAAATTTTTATTTATTTATTTTTTTGATAACTAGTGTGTAGTCTCAATTTAGGCACACATCGATTAATTTTAGAGTATCAATCCGGCTGCCAGAGCAATCGCCCTGCGTGGATGGACTGACTCCAAAAAACTAATTACGGCTAATAAATATTAAACCTGAAATCAAGATAAAGTACACTGTGCCTATTAAGCTAACCATTCAAGTTTATATTGGAGTAACTTCGATTCAATACAAAATGCACGGAAAGCAAATCAATTTTTAGTTACAAACTTACGGTCAGCTTTTATGGGAAAAGACAAAAAGGAAGGTCAGTGGAGTGATGCCGGACACTTTTTTTTTGAATTGTGAGTTTAGAATAGAAAAAAAAGGAAATATTAAAAGGAAAAATAATATAATTTTAATTTTTTAAATTATAATTAAAAAAATATCATAGCTAAATATATTACGAAACATAATAATAATTAAAAAAATAAAATAACTAAGAGTGCATATTATATATCTTTTTAAAAGAAAATATATTAGAATTTTCTAAAAAAAAAAAAAAAATCTCATCTATTTGGATGAGTAATAAAGATTTTTTTTTAACAGTCTAATGGCCAATCTTACACTATGCTCAAATCAAGGGATTTGGTGAGAAACGGTAAAAATAGAAGTTATGTTTGTTTTGCTTTTTAAGAAAAAGATTGGATTAATAATATACGGGATCCATTTAAAGAGTTTTTGATTAGAGACATGAGTGAAGAGATTAACTATTCACTAGTAATCCCCCATATAGTTGGACTAACAAAATTATACGAGAGTTGAGATTAGAATTAAGTATGGGATTAGTGAACTTTTAAATGATTTTTAAGCAAAAATTATATTTTTAAGAATAGAAAAATAATTATAATATTAAAAAAATACTAAAACTTAAAAAATATTAATTTTATATATTAATATTATCTATAATATTATTAATTTGGTAGTGTACAAACAAACACTCTTTATTACACATTTTCAACCTAATACCACCACACTAACAATCTCTCACTCAATCTCACCGTACTATTAATTCCTCTATACTATGGAGCCAAACAAACGTGAAAACGTAAATTTTTTTTTTTTTTTTTTTTTTTTGATGATATTTGATTTATAAGTTGAGTGTGAATGATAGAAATGATATGAAAACTCTATTATTTTATAAATTTCATTTCTCACCAATAGTGGTGAGATTTGGTGAGAAACAACTTGACTGATTATAATCTTTATAACATCGATATTACCTACTAAAATATAAAGAAGAAAAAAATCACCCATATCTCTATATCACTTATTTTGCTTTCTAATTCATTCAAATATGATATTAAGAAAACACAATATTTCTTCTTTTTTTTCTCACAAAAATGAGAGATCTCAATAATTTGTTTTATTTTCTCATCCAACTATCCAAATGAAATGTTAGTATTATACAAAGTACACAACTAATCATTTTATTTCTTATCAAATCTCACCACTTTTAGTACAAATTAAAACTTATAAAATAATATAATTCTCTTTCTTATTTTTCACAAATTCTAGCCTGAACTATAAACCAAACACAAGGGTAAAAAAGGTTCTATTTTCTCTTCATTTCTCACAAAATCACTTGATCCAAACGGACTGTGAGCGAAGCACTAGGTCCCAAACAAGGTGATTAGATGAGAAAACTCATACTATTGTGCCACTGGGGCAATTCCTTGGCTTCCATACACCCTATAGCTAAAAATACTTCATTTGGAATGTTTATTTATTACAACTAGAAAATAATATTTTACATTTTACATTATACATTTTATCCATGCTTCTATTATTTTTTTTTCTATTTTCCCCCACTGTTGCCTTTGTTTTTACATAAATATTATGTTTGTTTTATCATAGATCAATTAAAGGACCATAAATAATTGTTTTACTAAAACCTAGCATTTTGAATAAATACAGAACTTCAATTATTAGGAATGGAAATTGTCTTTGCTTGCATTTGCAGCAAGAATCCAATAATTCTAAAGTGCTAAATTGGGTAACCATCTATAGGTTTTTAAAAGCAGAGGAATAAAGGTGTATCAGATGGGACTATATAGAGTTCGACACGTGTAAGAGAACTTCAAATAGGTTCTCATCTTTACAGCCAATTATATATAGTTCAGAAAACAATATGTCAAAATGACACTTAATAGACCCAACTCTTATTTCAAATTTATTGTCATGGTACAACAATTTCCAAGTACATCTAACATAATTCATGTTCCCTCTAAAAACAAAAGATGAAAAAGTAACATAATTTACGAACGTTTAACGGCAATTGAAAAGAGGGAGAATCATCTACCTTTTGAGAAGTCCCGTCATCGCCACACACTTGGATGATGAATTTGAGATTAGAAGTCCCAGATGGAACTGAAAGATCAGAAACATAAAAGGCTTGGATTTCCGCCACTCCCAGATACTCCTGCGCCCCAGCTTCTTGATTTGCAAGCTTTTCAACAAAAATATTGTACTTTGGGAACAGAGAAGCGTTCCCATCTTTCAATTTCCAAA
Source organism: Camellia japonica (assembly GCA_030407325.1). Lineage (NCBI taxonomy): Eukaryota > Viridiplantae > Streptophyta > Magnoliopsida > Ericales > Theaceae > Camellia > Camellia japonica. The sequence goes on along the minus strand of JAPPVO010000002.1, from coordinate 174,964,236 downwards.
CGATCTTAACACTAAGGGTCTTCGATCCCTGAGAACCTGAAGTCCAATTAATGTATTGACCCTCGACTAGCCATGAGGTCGATGGTGGGAAATCCAAGTTCTGTCCAGGAGTTTTGACAGTGAAGTGACCCAGAATGGCAAAATATTGAGTTGAACCGCGATCCAGGGAATTATCTACTCCATCTGGCTGGGATTTTGAACTCATTCTATTAAGTTCGGGCTTTGAATGGTAGCATACAGCATGAATTTCCGTTAATGTTGATCCATTCATTGTAATGCTACTATCCTGTATGACCCATCCTGGGTCGGTTTCTGGCTTTGTAACTTGACGAGGCATAATTATTTTACTGAATTGGCTTGAAAACTGGTTCATGGTAAGTAAAGCATTTCCATGGGAAGCAAGAAGTACTGATGTTTTCTCATTCGTGGAAGAAGAAAATTTAAGAGAAAGGCCTATTAGAGAGCTCCCATCTGATTTAACCTGCACAAGGTTGTGGTGTCAACATCTACAGGAAATGAAAGGAAAAAATAATTCTTCTTCTTATATATCTCATAGTGCTGTTTTTCAGGCAAACATATGAATTATTGGTCATTTATCATTACACATAATCTTGGGGATAAGACTGATGCTTTAAAGGAGTGTTATTCATTATTGGGGGCAAAAAAATCTCTGATCTATGAACTATAAAAGAAATGAAAACGACATTGAGATTGCAATGACGCAAAGGCTAGTAAAACTGTAAGTACTTGGCCCACCTGGTCAGCACATTCTTTTCTTGTATCACAAGCACTACTTGGATGCATTTATAAGTTTTAACTATCTTCAAAGATTGTAAATGTGATGATTGGACGTACTAAAAGGAACAATATAAAAGAAATGAGGGCCAAGAAGTGGTTGGGGTACAACTAGTGGAGGCCATATGACAATGGAGGATCATTTCTAGTGACTCAAAAAATGATATGATTCGGTCTCATTGTCATATGTACTGGTCATTTTTGAAAATAAGACCATTTCCTTATGGATTTTACCTTTCATTGTTTTAAACCAAGGTTTTGAAAAGCAGTTGCGGTCGTCGTAACGGTTACGATGACGTGGTATCAGTTACAAGGTGTAAAGGCCGTAACGTAACGGTTGTAGTAACCGAAACCGTGATTTTTTTAAATTTTTCGTACAATTTAAAGAAAACTTATTGATACGCATATATATATATATATATATTTTCAAAATCATATTTATTGGAATTTAAAATAAAATTTAATTAATTTTTGTTAATTTTTAAGTATGATCCAATATATTTCATATTTTTAAATCACTATTATAAAATAAACTTTTTACATTTTATTTCAATAGTTAATGATTTAAAAAATAATTGATTTTAAATGTCTACAAATTATTTTTTACCAATACCTGAACTTACTAAATAAAAAATATTCACAACTATTAAATGAAAGAATTATAAAATAAAAATTGTGTCATAAATTAAATAAAAAAAATTAAATGAAAAAAATTTATATAAGATTTTTTCTTTGGACTTTGATCACTTGAGTATTTTTTTATTTTTTTTGTAAGCTTTTATTTTTTTTTTTGGGAAAATGAAACTATTCAGAATATTGTAAAAAGATGTAGCGGTGTCTAATGGACCGTTACGGCCGTTACGGTACTGCTACGGCCATTATGTAAAACCAAAACAACCGTTACTCATGTGAATTTTTGTCCCACCGCTATAGCGGCCGTAACGGGTGACGGTAACCACCACAACCGTTACGTAACGGCATTACATAACGGTTGCGGCCGCTTTGTAAAACCTTGTTCTAAACATAATCAAATCAAATGAATCCATTTTCTCACAAGACTTTCCGAAGGTTCCACTCCAGAATAAAATGCTTAAAATTACTTCAGTCCAATTCAACTGATTATGTTTCTCAAATCAATTTGGACACAACTATATCAGAGTTCACATAGAAATAGCTGGGAAATGGACCTACCATTGATCCAACTATGGCAACCTATTGAATTGAACTTGGGTTGTGATTGTAATCATATAATTTTACATTTCAGATGTTTTGTGTTATCCTAATGATTCTAACAAACTGGCTTAAATATTTAGGTCAAGTTTGGGAAGACTAAATAAGTGCACTTTTTGACTTTTTATGAAATATGGGTTGGATTTGGGTTGGGTTTGAAGTGATGTGATAGAGAGGTGATGTGACTTAAATAAGATGATGTGACTTAAATAGGATAGTGACTTTTTGACTTTTTGAATTTTTTTGAGGATGCCAAACTTGGCCTTGAGAAGTTTGGGTTTTGAGCAACAGTGGGCCTCCTCATTCCCCACCAACCATGCACATGACACATTCAAAACTTGGTCCCCAAAGGCTTGTACAGCATAATGTTCATAAAACTTTGGGCATTTGTCAATCAATTTATAATTAATCAGAAAAAGGTAGGACAACAATATAAATCAGGTCTCAGATTGTCTTTCCAAGTTTAATTGACAAATGAGATGGCTTACAGAATATGTGAAGTGGACTGGTAAATCCCCAAAAAGAAGATCTCCCTGAAACAGCCTTCTTGTGAAATATGTGCCTTGCAGAGTTCCCTTAAATGTGATGCTGCTTCCTCCACTATAAGATGCTTCCCTACGACTATCATTCGAAAATACATACTCAATTCAACAGATAGAAAAATGTTTGATATCTAACTAAAACTGTATAAATAAATTAATGTAAAATGGAGAATTTTGAGAACAAATAATGTACTAAATAGGTCATGTAGCTGGGAGAGATATCAAAAGACTTGATCACTACAAAGACTCATCATGCTTAGGTCCAAAAGAAGTCACAAAGAATCAACATTATAAGGATTCATGCAGGAAGTGATTCTAGGCCCAAAGTAGTGATTGTTTCATAGAATGTCTGAAGGGTAGGCTAACTGCGCAATATAAGGTGTATTGAAAATCACTTTTGATCCTGATGGAAAAGTAGAATTTTCCTTCTTCAAAATGATCAAGAGAAAAGAACAGAATGCTGAAGCTTCATTGTTAAATTTAAGCCTGTGAAAAAAATTTCATGGACAGTAGTTGATTCATAGCATCTACTTTTCTACAAGTGACCACATCACAGTGTGATGGACTTATATTTCGAAGAGTAGAACATATACATGAGTTATAGAACTTACTCAACAAAGACTTCAATTGATTCGGAAGGTGGATCTTCAAAAAACTCAAGGAAAGGCTGTGATGAATCAAGTATAAATTAGAGGAAAAAGATGACATGCTCTAAAGGCAAACATAAATAAAACTGATAACAACGTATTCTATTAAAAACTAAACTTAACACCACACCATTGCACACACAAGCATATCACGATATATTTGCCAATTGATTCAATTATATTTCTCCTTCACATGCACAGAACAGAGGAAAAGCAAATGAAAATAGCCATTTTCTTTTCACTGTAATACTATTATCAAATTGCTAGCTTCAAACCTTCAATACAGGATTCAGATTTCACATTTACATCTTTTCTACTTCAACTCAATAATATTGATTTGTTCTCATATTGTCCTTATTGAAATCACTAACCTTATATTACTACTGTAAAAGCCCTGAAGGGCGATTTAAAATCAATTTCTAAAACTATTTCTATTCTGGAAACAGAGAAAACTGACAATGACCAAAAACACATTGGCCAGATCATTTTTTAATACTTTTTTTGACAATGTCTTCAGTAATTATCAGCTTATTTGGTTTTAGTTTCAAAACACTTACTTTTTTATTTTTCATATTTTTTTGTTTTCAAGGAATTTTTTTAATATTTTAAGCAATTTTTTTAATTTTTAAACACACCTAACATAAATACACTTAAAAAGTATAATATTTGTGAAAAAAATCTTTAAAAAATTCACTAAATACCAAAAAAAAGACAAAAATACAAAAATTCAGTATATTTTTCATATTTTTGTGTATTTATTAATTTTTAAAAATATTTTTTCACAAATATTTTACTATTTAGATACATCTAAGTAAAGTGCATCTAAAAGTAAAAAAATTGCTTAAAATTTTAAAAATATTCACTTAAAAAAAAAAAAGGGGGCAAATTACCAACACCCTTTCGAGGTTTGACTAAAATACGGATTCCCCTGGAGATTTGGGAGATTACAAATTGCCTCCTGAGGTTTATATTTGCATAACAAATGAGAGGGCACTTTGTTATGCAAATATAAACCTCAGGGGGTAATTTATTATATAAATATAAACCTCAAGGGACGGGATGCAATTTCTCAAATCTCAGGGGGAATCCATATTTTAGTCAAACCTCGGGGTGTTGGTAATTTGCCCAAAAAAAAAACAAAAAACTCAATTTCTAGAAAACTAAAACCAAATACACTGAATTTCTTCGGAAACTTGAAAGAGGATTTTTTGTGCATTTTCAAAAGTCTGGGTGCATTAAAAATAAATGATCCAAAATGGATGCAGTTTCAAAGTTTTTATTGTTTTCATTTTCAAATTATTCAGAAATGAGAAATGAAGAAGAATACCAAAAACGGTATACATTTCTTGATGAAACTTAAAGAGAATAAAAAACAGATCAGTACTGAGAAAAAACTCCTAGAAATAATAAAACCAAAATAGAAAACAATTACATGTAATTGGCCCAAAAAGCTTGCTTGTGCAGAAGAGAAGGAAGAGAGACAGAGCATCAAGGATATGGAATTCAAAAGAGAGATTAGCCAAAAATTAGTGACATGATGTGGCCATTTTTACAGTATTTCATATCTCTTGACAGTATCAACTATTGTCCTTCATAATTGGGTAACTATTCAAGTAAAGAAGCTTTTTTTGTTGCCAAAATTTGAATTGGAATGCTTCCAATGTATGAAATACAGGTGGTTAGTGCAGGTTATCATCAATGTTCTATTCCATAAATGCAATGCTCACCAAATGCCTCCTAAGTATAACTAGAAGAACAATTATAAGTGATGCACAATCAGTTCTAAGATGAAGCTAGATTACACATAATTTTAGTCCATCCATCTTGATGAACCAAGAAACAGTATGGAAGTATAATTCAAGTGAGGATCTTATTTGCTAAACATTTCTAAATGTTAGTTCTCTCTCTCTCTCACACACACATTGCTAGCACACATGCTTTGAAAACGGTAATCAAATGGAAACCACACACATTTTCATTACACTAACACAAGTTTAAAGCTCTTCACAACTGCTTTAGTAAACAAAATTTTAAGGAAGCCATTGTGAAAGTATCGTGATAAAATTAAGTCAAACAATCACTGCAGAACCATGGTTTCACTTAAGTTTTTGAGTATATAGTGTTGGTGTTGAAACCTTGATTAAATTCAGAAGAAAAGTTAAGCCATAAACAAATAAAAGAAAATTGAGCCTAATTGCATCTCTTATGACAGAATTGACTAGCCTAAAACAATAGAGAAGAAGGAAGAAAAAAACAATTCAATTAAGCACAAACCTGAAAGCTTTGGGATATGTTGTTCCAAGAACCACTTGATACTTGCCCTCCATCTACAGATATATGGTAACCACGACCCTGCACAATTTAAACAAACAAAAAATGACATTTATACGTATACTGTACATTGCTTGCAGCCTGGTTCTCTCAGTTTTTCTTTCAAGCAACCTGCAGTGACCACTTCTATCTTGCCATAGGAACAATAATGAATGAGATTGACCCTAGGACAAGTGTGGCAAGTATGTGTAATTGAATGAGCTTTTTACCATTTTAATCACATATATCATACTAAGAATTCAATCCATGGTTGAAATGACCAAACCAAGATAATATTTTATATGCATGATGAGATTGACCCTACTTTGTCATGCTGAAGTGAATGACACTACATATTTAGATGATCACTAGTGGATGCCAAAGAAAATTCACTGTAAAAGTGCATGCTGTTTAACGAGGAATCCATATAACTTAGCCAACAATAAATGACTTTTAATTTTTGAAGTTAAAATATGAATGAAAGGAATCTTAATTACGTGTTCCTTTAATAATCATTCACCATAAAATCTTTCATATGCTCCATTCCTTAAACAGGGAAGAAGAAGAAGAAGGCTGAAGGAGAAAGAAAGTCAAAAGAAATGAAGATATCGATAAAGTTTCAACCTGATCAAAATTTGAGTAGAACGGTAGCACTTGGGGTAATTTTGTACTATTCCCCATGATTTCTCAATGAGCGCCCACCAACTGCAAATCAAAAACATACGACAAGAAGGTCATCAAACAATTAACATGACCAGAAAGATTTGTCAGGTACAGAATTCTAATCATAACATGTAGAAGTTACACTGATAACACAGAAAGAACTTGCGATAATTGAAAAGCTGAAATTGCACAAGTAGAGGCTAAAAATATATAATTTTCAGTGTTGCCTTTCAAGGTGTAACAACCCTCGTCCTGACTACCGATAAACTACTGAATTACATACTGATTACTGCTAAATTGAATTGATAATGACTGATGATTGAATTAACTAAAGTACTGAATAGACTGATTGAAATCGAAACTGAAATTGAATAAGTTTATCTATTGAATTGCATATCATCTGTTTGATTGATTGATTTTCTGTTTGAATTCGTATGTTTAAACTGCTAATTGAAGGCCTTATCGGCGGCCGAATTAGAAACCGTTGAGAGTTTTGGAATCGTAGAATATTTGTAATTTAATGGTATATTTATCTGAAAATTGTTTAGGAATGATTAAATTAGATTAATTCGAGCCAATTAAAGAGTTTGACGTAATTACCACTTTGCCATTGAGTGGGGCCTTGTTTATTCACATTGTTGAACTTCATCACACTTCAATTAAACATTCCTCAGCCTTCTCCTTGCTTTAGCCGACCAAAGAAGAGAGTTAGAGTGAGAGAGTGATTTCATCTTGTGTATTGGCTTGAAACCTTGAAGAATTGCTTGAGAATTGAAGTATTGATTGTTCATTTAGCTCCCACATCCTGATTACAAGACTTAGGTAAAGATTTTACTTCTTAATGTTGTGCTTAAACTAAGTCTTGCATGTTTTATACTCTATTGTAGGATTAAGTCATGAAATTGCTCATACATGTTGAATTAGAACTCCATTGTTACATGCATGTTGAATTGGTGATTTTGAGTTGAATTCATGTGGAATTGTACATGCATGTCCATGTTTAGCTAAGCATGTTTTCATTTTGTTTTCAACTATTGAGCTCATTGAGCAAGATTGAAGCTTGATTTGGTTTAAAGTTCATGCATTGCATGTTTTGAAATTGTTCTTGAAATGGGTTTGAAATGTTGGACTTTATGACTCCCTTCTTGGCCCTTGCATGTACAATTGAGCTTTAAACTTGTTGTACTTGAGTTTGAAATGTTTCCAGAATTTGGGCCCAAGAGGTTGAGTTTTGGTTTGTTGAATGCTTGGTTCGAACTTGGGAGACAAATCTGGAATTCCAGATTTGGCTTCTCGCTCGAGCGGGATTCCTGCTGACGAGCACCTTTGTCCAGGGCTCGCTCGAGCGGCATCGCGACATCGGCGTAAATTTCTGCATCAGTACTTTTGCATTTTTTCTTCAGCTCGCTCGAGCGAGCATCGCGACGAGAATCCAGCAACAGTACTTTTACTGTTCATCAGACCGCTCGAGCGAAGGATTGTTCGCTCGAGCGAAGCCTTTGATTTTGGAAGCTCGCTCGAGCGAAGGCTCGCTCGAGCGAAGAGCCTATTTTCAGCAACTTTTGAAAAATGCCTTCCAACTGTATTTTTGCATCCTCATCATCCTAGGCATTCTTAGGCCTAGTTTAAGACATCTTAATGAGGATTTAGACATAGAACCACACGAGGAAATTTAGGGATTTAATTATCATCCTTCCCGACTGTGAAACTTAGTGTGTGTTCTATTTGTTAACTGTTTAGGGTTGGCTCTCGGGGACGCGCTCTAGCTGCTATTAGCCCAATCTCTGTGAGTAACAATTGTGTAAAGATATGTTCAAATGATGATCTTTTGAATACTGAACTGAAATGTTTATGAACTGATATTGTTTACTGAATGAATGTATGTCCTTTATTTCTGAACTATACTGTGGCATCCTTAGCACTACTGTTATTGTTACTGTTACAGAGATCTCTGTCGGTTCCCTTGTGGAACCATACTGTTTACTGAATGACTGGCCATCATTACTGTTCGGTCTTTTTGACCTACTGTTACTGTTATGCTAATGGATGTACCACATATGATTGTTTATTGTACTGAAACACTGTTACTGATTGAAATGAACTGTTTTCATTACTGTAAGGACATTCATTCTAAACCTCTTTACGCTTTATGTTATTCACTGGGCTTTAGCTCACTGTTTATATATTATGTAGGTTCTCAGCAGCCAGACCAGAGCTAGGAGCGTGGGTTGGTCCCCAGTTTTGTCAAGCCAGCCTATGTGCCTCACTGCGAGGTTCCGAGTTGCCATGCTATGGCTTGGGGTGTTTTTTTGTGTCCCATCGGTCTCCTCTGTTTTGTATTGTATAGACCGTCTACTGTTTTACTGTACTGTTATCGAGGGATTAAGTCCCGTACTGAATGTTGTGTATGATTGTATAGACTGTACTGTTCTGAACCGTATGAATGCATGAAAAATGTTTTTGGCATACAGATTTACACAGCTCAATGGACACTAGTTACTTATTGTATTGGCTTCCGCCAGGCCCTGTACTCTGTTTAACTGTATTACTGTTCAGCAGGCCTTCGGTAATCTCGGATTACTGGCCAGTTACGGTGCTAAACCCATAGGGCCGGGTTTGGGTCGTGACAGAGTGGTATCAGAGCGATACTTAACCACGAGTTATACCGCACACACGTGTCCAAATGAGCTATAGGGTGTCCTAGAAAAGCAATTAGGGCATCTCATGAATTTGAAAAGTGTGTGCTTATGACTGACTGAATATATGTTAAAATGTTAAACTGTTTAATTATATAACCGCTTATCATGATAACTGTTATAACTGCTTATAGTGAAATGGATAACGCAAACGCTGCAAATGAAACTGAACCATCATCCTCTGAGGCTAGAATGGCCAGACTTGAACAATGATGGGACTGATAATTGAAAGACTGGATCAACAACAGAACCAACAGCCCCCACCTCCTCCTCCGGTACAGCCGGACAAAATGTGAATGTGCAAAATGTGAATGCAAATGAGGGGGATATTATTGCTCTTACCCAGAAGTTCAGCAAGTTGAAACCGCCATCCTTTCAGGGAGGCCTTGAACCATTGAAGGCTGAAGCTTGGGTGCTTGAAACAGAAAATTGTTTGAAATGTTTCCGTGCTCCGAAGCCAATAAAGTACTGTTAGCAACCTTCACCCTTCAGGAAGAAGCAAGAAGGTGGTGGATGTTGACCCGCGATGCAAATACTATTATGACTTGGGCTCAGTTCAAGGAGTCCTTCTTTGAAAAGTATTTTCCCCAGTGCATCCGGGACAGAAAAGTAACGGAGTTTGAACAACTGAGACAGGGCAAAATGTCTGTTGCCGAGTATGAGAAGAAATTCACCGAACTTGCTAGGTATGCACCACACATGGTGGACACCGATTATAAGAAGGCCAGAAGGTTTGAGGGAGGCCTTAGTGTTGCTATACAGGACCGAATAAATGTTTTGAAACTACCGACTTTTGTGGGTGTTCTCGACCGGGCGTTGATGGCCGAGACGAATATTGCAGCAGTGAAACAATCTGAAACACCAACAACTGAGTGGCAAGGTAAAAGGCAGGGTTTCAAATTCAAGAAAGGCAAGCATAACCCAGCAACAAGAAACAGAATACGGGGTCGACGACTAGCCCCAGCCAAGGGAGTGGATTTACTCCACCCTGCTCCATATGTGGCAACAAGCACAAAGGGGTTTGCTATCAGATTTCTGGAGCTTGTTTCAGGTGTGGCAAGGTGGGCCACAGAATTAAAGACTGCCCTTCTGCTCCACCAGTTAGTAAAGCTACCGAGCGCAGCATCAAATGTAGCACCGAAGCCTAACCCCAAAGCTACCGGGAAAGAGCCTATGAGGCAGGGCCGAGTGTTTGCCCTAGTACCGGGAGACGTGCAAAACACTGAGACTGTTGTGTCAGGTATCCTCTCTATCTGTGCTCAAAATGCATATGTGTTGATTGATTCGGGGTCTACACATTCGTATGTATCGCATGCTTTTTCGCGTAAATTGAATAGACCCTTAGAACCCATGAACTATCTGCTAGCTGTATCATCACCTGTTGGGGGATCCATGACATGTGCATATATGTATCCTGCCTGTGAGATTATTGTTGGGGATATGCATCTATTTATTGATTTACTGCCATTGAATATTGATCACTTTGATGTAATATTGGGGATGGATTGGTTACAAAAATATCATGCTACTATCGATTGTGTGACCAAACAAGTAGTTTTCCGTCCACCGGGTTTGCCTGAATTTGTGTTTAATGGGGTTGGAGTAGTACCTCCGTATCTGATTTCTTCTGTGAAAGCTGTTAAACTATTAGAAAGGGGTGTAAAGGATATCTGTGTTCTGTACTGACTGTATCTGCTGTATGATGTTAAAACTGATGTGAATTGATTCCTATAGTCAGAGAATTCCCAGATGTATTTCCAGATGATCTACCAGGGGATTTGATTGACAGGGAGATTGAATTTACCGTTGATGTAGTTCCGGGTACACAACCAATATCTAAAGCTCCTTACAGAATGGCTCCAACTGAACTGAAGGAATTGAAAGTACAATTGCAGGAACTGTTAGACAAGAAGTTTATCAGACCCAGTACTTCACCGTGGGGTGCACCTGTTTTGTTTGTGAAGAAGAAAGATGGCTCACTGAGACTGTGCATTGATACCGTGAATTGAACAAGGTAACTGTAAAGAATAAATACCATTACGCGTATTGATGATTTTTTGATCAGTTACAGGGTGCACAAGTGTTTTCCAAGATTGATCTCAGATCGGGTATCACCAACTGAAGTTAAACCGAGACATTGATAAACTGCTTTTAGAACGAGGTATGGCCATTATGAATTTTTAGTTATGCCGTTCGGAGTCACGAATGCCCCTGCTGCATTTATGGACCTTATGAACAGAATTTTTAAACCATACCTTGATGATTTCATTGTGTATTTATGATGACATACTGATTTATTCTAAGACTGCTGAAGAACATGAACACCATCTAAGACTTGCCCTACAGACCTTAAGGGAACAAAAACTGTATGCTAAACTGTCTAAATGTGAATTTTGGCTTGATCATGTGATGTTTTTGGGGCATGTTATTAGCAAAGATGGAATTTCTGTTGATCCGCAGAAAATTGAAGCCGTAGTGAACTGGCCTAGACCAACGAATGTAACCGAAGTCCGAAGTTTTTTGGGATTGGCTGGATATTACAGAAGATTTGTCAAAGATTTCTCCAAAATTGCCCTACCACTGACTCAACTAACACAGAAGGGGACATCATTTGGCTGGACTGACCAGAGGGAATCAGCGTTTCAAGAGTTGAAAACCCGACTTGTGACTGCACCGGTTCTGACCTTACCTTCAGGTACGGATGGTTATACTGTATTTAGTGATGCTTCTCATAAGGGTTTGGGGTGTGTTTTAATGCAGAATGGGAGAGTTATTGCTTATGCTTCCCGACAGTTGAGACCGCATGAAAAGAATTACCCAACCCATGATCTTGAACTTGCTGCTGTGGTTTTTGCATTGAAAATTTGGCGTCACTATTTGTATGGGGCAACATGTGAAGTATACACCGACCACAAGAGCCTGAAGTATTTCTTCACCCAGAAAGAACTGAATATGAGACAGCGGAGATGGCTTGAATTGATCAAAGATTATGACCTACAGATTCTGTACCATCCGGGAAAAGCCAATACCGTTGCCGATGCTTTGAGCCGAAAATCGATTGGGAACTTAGCCTGTTTGCTGACTGGACAGAAGGAGTTGCTTTGTGACCTTGAAAAGTCCGAGATTGAAATTGTTTTGAAGGAACAAGGTGGAACCTTAGCTGTCATTACTGCTCAACCAGCATTGATTGAAGAGATTAAGGAAAAACAACAACTGGATGATTTCTTGAAAAAGGTTATTGAAGAAAAAGATTCTAAACCGAGACCGGGGTTCAAATTTGACAACAATGTACTGAAATTTCAAGATAGACTGTGTGTACCAAATGACACTGAATTGAAAAGAAGAGTCATGCAAGAAGGCCACAATTCGAAATTTTCGATCCACCCGGGGAATACGAAAATGTATCAAGACCTGAAACAGAATTTCTGGTGGCCGGGAATGAAGAAAGAAATTGCCGACTTTGTGTCCAAGTGTCTTCATTGCCAACAAGTCAAAGCTGAACATCAACGACCTGCCGGATTACTGCAACCCTTACCCATACCAGAGTGGAAATGGGAGCACATCACGATGGATTTTATCGTTGGATTACCTCGCTCCAGGAAAGGTATGGATTCTATTTGGGTTATTGTTGATAGACTGACCAAATCTGCTCACTTCTTACCTGTCAAGACAATATATAATGCGGACAAACTGGCTGTTATCTATATTGATGAAATTGTTAGACTGCATGGAGTGCCTGTGTCTATTGTTTCTGACAGGGATTCGAAGTTTACATCGAGGTTTTGGCAAAGCCTACAGACTGCATTGGGTACTGAATTGAGGCTGAGTAGTGCCTATCATCCTCAGACAGATGGACAGTCAGAAAGGACCATCCAAACTTTAGAGGATCTACTGAGAATGTGTGTCCTCGATTTCCAGGGAAACTGGGAAAGTCATTTGCCGTTGGCTGAATTCGCCTACAACAACAGCCACCATTCGAGTATTGGTATGGCGCCTTTCGAGGCATTGTATGGCAGAAAGTGTAGATCTCCAATTTGCTGGGCAGAAGTTGGGGATGGGCCTTTGCTTGGACCCGAGATTGTATATGAGACGACTGAAAAGATCAAACTGATACAACAGAGACTGAAAACTGCACAGAGTAGACAGAAGAGTTATGCAGATGTTAGAAGACGGGACAGAGAGTATGAAGTGGGTGATCACGTGTTTGTGAAAGTGACACCAATGAAAGGCCAGACTCGTTTTGGAGTCAAAGGCAAGTTAGCGCCGAGATATGTCGGGCCGTATGAGGTGATTGAGAAAATCAATCCGGTGGCGTATCAAGTTGCACTTCCTCCTGAAATGGAGCATATGCATAACGTCTTCCACATTTCGATGTTGAGAGATTATCTCCGGGATCCGTTTCATGTGATTGAGCCTACTCGTATCGTGTTGAGTGATGACTACACTTACGAGGAACGGCCTATACAAATTGTGAACAGAAGGATCAAGAAACTGAGAAACAAAGAGATCCCATTAATAAAAGTTGACTGGCAGAATCATGGTGGTGTGTATGCCACTTGGGAGAGGGAAGATGACATGGCTAGGCGATATCCTGATTTGTTCCCGCTGAATCCTGTTTTCTTCCAGAATGAAGGTAACTCGAGTTTAGAGGACTAAACTCCTTATAAGGAGGGGAGACTGTAACAACCCTCGTCCTGACTACCGATAAACTACTGAATTACATACTGATTACTGCTAAATTGAATTGATAATGACTGATGATTGAATTAACTAAAGTACTGAATAGACTGATTGAAATCGAAACTGAAATTGAATAAGTTTATCTATTGAATTGCATATCGCATCTGTTTGATTGATTGATTTTCTGTTTGAATTCGTATGTTTAAACTGCTAATTGAAGGCCTTATCGGCGGCCGAATTAGAAACCGTTGAGAGTTTTGGAATCGGTAGAATATTTGTAATTTAATGGTATATTTATCTGAAAATTGTTTAGGAATGATTAAATTAGATTAATTCGAGCCAATTAAAGAGTTTGACGTAATTACCACTTTGCCATTGAGTGGGGCCTTGTTTATTCACATTGTTGAACTTCATCACACTTCAATTAAAACATTCCTCAGCCTTTCTCCTTGCTTTAGCCGACCAAAGAAGAGAGTTAGAGTGAGAGAGTGATTTCATCTTGTGTATTGGCTTGAAACCTTGAAGAATTGCTTGAGAATTGAAGTATTGATTGTTCATTTAGCTCCCACATCCTGATTACAAGACTTAGGTAAAGATTTTACCTTCTTAATGTTGTGCTTAAACTAAGTCTTGCATGTTTTATACTCTATTGTAGGATTAAGTCATGAAATTGCTCATACATGTTGAATTAGAACTCCATTGTTACATGCATGGTTGAATTGGTGATTTTGAGTTGAATTCATGTTGGAATTGTACATGCATGTCCATGTTTAAGCTAAAGCCCATGTTTTCATTTTGTTTTCCAACTATTGAGCTCATTAGAGCAAGGATTGAAGCTTGAATTTGGTTTAAAGCTCATGCATTGCATGTTTTGGAATTATTCTTGAAAATGGGTTTGAATGTTGGATTTTATTGACTCACCTTTGGCCCTTGCATGTACAAATTGAGCTTTAAAACTTGTTGTACTATGAGTTTGAAATGTTTTCCCAGAATTTGGGCCCAAGAGGTTGAGTTTTGGGTTGTTGAATTCTTTGGTTCGAATTGGGAGACAATCTGGAAATTCAGATTTGGCTTCCTCGCTCGAGCGAAGGATTCCTCGCTCGAGCGAGCACCTTTGTCCAGGGCTCCGCTCGAGCGAGCATCGAGCGACCCATCGCGCGTAAATTTCTGCATCCAGTACTTTTGCATTTTTTCTTCAGCTCGCTCGAGCGAGTATCGCGCGAGAAAATCCAGCAACCAGTACTTTTACTGTTCATCAGACCGCTCGAGCGAAGGATTGTTCGCTCGAGCGAAGCCTTTGTTTTTGGAAGCTCGCTCGAGCGAAGGAAGGCTCGCTCGAGCGAAGAGCCTATTTTCAGCAACTTTTGAAAAATGCCTTCCAACTGTATTTTTGCATCCTCATCTCATCCTAGCATTCTTAGGCCTAGTTTAAGACATCTTAATGAGGATTTAGACATAGAACCACACCGAGGAAATTTAGGGATTTAATTATCATCCTTCCCGACTGTGAAACTTAGTGTGTGTTCTATTTGTTAACTGTTTAGGGTTGGCTCTCGGGGACGCGCTCTAGCTGCGATTAGCCCAACTCTGTGAGTAACAATTGTGTAAAGATATGTTCAAAATGATGATCTTTTGAATACTGAACTGAATGTTTATTGAACTGATATTGTTTACTAAATGAATGTATGTCCTTTATTTCTGAACTATACTGTGGCATCCTTAGCACCTACTGCTATTGTTACTGTTACAGAGATCTCTGTCGGTTCCCTTGTGGAACCATACTGTTTACTGAATGACTGGCCATCATTATTGTTCGGTCTTTTTGACCTACTGTTACTGTTATGCTAATGGATGTACCACATATGATTGTTTATTGTACTGAACAACTGTAATACTGATTGAAATGAACTGTTTTCATTACTGTAAGGACATTCATTCTAAACCTCTTTACGCTTTATGTTATTCACTGGACTTTAGCTCACTGTTTATATATATATATGTAGGTTCTCAGCAGCCAGACCAGAGCTAGGAGCGTGGGTTGGTCCCCAGTTTTGTCAAGCCAGCCTATGTGCCTCACTGCGAGGTTCCGAGTTGCCATGCTATGGCTAGGGGTGTTTTTGTGTTCCCCATCGGTCTCCTCACTGTTTTGTATTACCGAATAGACTGTCTACTGTTTTAACTGTACTGTTATCGAGGGATTAAGTCCCCGTACTGAATGTTGTGTATGATTGTATAGACTGTACTGTTCTGAACCGTATGAATGCATGGAAAATGTTTTTGGCATACAGATTTACACAGCTCAATGGACACTAGTTACTTATTGTATTGGCTTCCGCCAGGCCCTGTACTCTGTTTAACTGTATTACTGTTCAGCAGGCCTTCGGTAATCTCGGATTACTGGCCAGTTACGGTGCTAAACCCATAGGGCCGGGTTTGGGTCGTGACACAAGGCCAAGAGTGCTACTACATTTCATATTTTCAAAGCTTAATGCAAATGGATTAAGAAAACCTATTAGTATTACTGAGATATAAAGGTAATTAATATGGTAAAATCAGAGTTTGGAGATGAGAGCATAAACTTTATTGTGATGATAACATTGAAAGCTAGATATACAAAATACAGAACATTTGAAGAAGATAAAAAATTTTAACTTTCAAATTACAGTGTTCATCTATTGCACCATCTTGTGAAAGTGGTTTTAAATTTATCAGCCTTTAAAAAACATAAACCATCAATACATTATGCACAATGAGTTAATCACATTCCAATACCATTTAATTGATTAAGATATATGAAGCATTCAAATGTGTTCAAGTTGGTGCCATGTTTTGAAATAGGCAGGGTAGACAACATGAGAGTTCCACAACACAAAGACTAGACAAAAGATGCTGCTTCACATTTGTAGATCTGTTATCCAGCAATATTATATAATAATATACATGTCACATAATACATATATTGCAACAAGAATGAGTTTATTACCGGTTCTGAGCAGTCTGAAAATCAGGTGGTTGTTTAGTCTCATAGACCCACCCAGGAGCAAATATTGCAGCTGACACATCATCTTTCTTTAGTACATCAAGTGCAACATTGGTCTGAGGTGCAAAGGTTAGTATAACTATGTGGCATCTAAGAAATTATTACAACTATGTGGCAACCAAGAAATTATTTCACCATTCAAATAAGAAACAGTTAAAAAACAGTTCCTTCTAGCACACACACCGCCATATAAATTGACTGACTTAAGATGATGTCATAAGAGTGAAGTTTGTCTTATTTGAAAAATTAGTACCACCACACACCCACCAAATTTGTCCATAATTATGGTAGCTAATCTATCTGTTGGAGTGCTTGACATGCATTGTTGGGTCCCTTCCCTAAAAACTTAAATTTTTTGGATTTCTGGTGATCAAGGAGGTCCTGGATTCAAGTCCCTCCGTTAGCATTAGTTTCCCATCTGCATTCTATTTCTATGTTCAGATGATTGCAATTGCATGTGCAAGATAAAGGTTGCACATGAGGGAGGCTGTTGGAGGGCTTGATATGCATTGTTGGACCCTTTTTCTAACATCTCAAGTTTTTGGGACTGGTGATTTAACAGTATCATCCTTCTTTAGCATATATCTGAATTTTTCTCCAACCGAGACATCAAAGAGTTATAACCAAAAAATCTTCAAAAATCTTCAACCGTTCAAATTTGAAAGACATAATCAAAACTACCTAATAATTTACCAAAATTAAGGTAACAACATTTTCCACAGGAGGAGATCTAATAGACCATAACCTGCTTTCCAGTGTAAGTAGAAAACTCTACTATGCAAAGTAGGGGAGGCAATGACCATTGCTGGTTCTGATAATGCCACTTCTTTTGCATGATACTTCAAAAAGGAGGGCATAATTGTAAGACTCAAAAACTTTTGTTAGGTTAGTTAGTTTACGTAATTCCTACCCTCCTCCCTCTGCTCCCATGAACCTAAAAAAGCTCATACCCATTGCACGAGAGTCCCACTTACAACAAAGTATGAGAGAGGTAGTATGTACGTAGCCAGCAGCTTCCCCCACTTTTTTGTTAATCAAAATTGCACGGCAATGCTTGGAGCAGATAGCCCTTGCCATTGCTCCAGGTCACGACCTCTCTCTTCCCATTAATCTGTTTCTCCCAATTGGTGGACTGTCACTTGTGCATAGCACATGCTTCACTGTCTATAATTGAAGAAGTCCATACCATTCCCTATTTCTCCATAAAAAAGCTGATGGGATAAATCTTTTACCCTTTCAATCTAAAAAGTCTTGACCACTAATCAATGTATAATTACTTCCTTATTTTCCTTAAAACACGTGCCTATATATGACAATAATGTCACCAAGAAGGCAAATAAAATGTAACCTTGAAATAAATCGTACGTTACACAAAATGAAACAAATGACCAGAAATGCTAACCTCTTCTCTCACAGAAATATTAAAAAAAAAAACCACAGTTCTCAAAATTCTTACGTCACACTAAGGTGTAAGATACACTGACTTACCAGGAGAAACCTTATATGTTGCATTCTTATCCTCTACAAACCTAAACTACTATTGCAGAATTCTCTTTAACCATCCTTGAGCTTATTTTGAATAGTCAAAGTGAAAAACATACTTATCAGAAAGAAAACTTTCCATCCCCAAGATATACTGAAAACTTCGTGGCTTTATTAGGTAACAAATGCCATAAAAATTCTAAACTGTATTGAATAACTTAGTAGAAGAGACCAAGCAGAGGAAGTGATGAGAATCAGTGAAGGATAACCAAAGAGGCACCAAACATTTATGGAAAAGAAAAGGGATCCGCCAGCAGTTAATCATGATACAAGCCTACTCCTATAAGTGAAAAAACTTGACACAACTATCATGCCCTAATTATTCATTTGTTACATCTTTCTTCCCTCTACACGAATATGCACATATGGAAGTCAAGATGACGTCTGACAACATCTAAACATCTACACAAACTCAAATTCATCTACTAGATAAATTTTTTAACAAGATACACTACGAGCTGATTCTTTGAATGAAACAGATATTTGTGTAGTATCTGTTTAAGCAATAATATATTTGCAACTAGGTAGAAATTAAACACACATGCGCTGAATGAACTCAATTAGTGGATAATTCGACAAACTGTAAACCAAGTCAGGATGCTGTGGACTAACCACTTTGATCTACAGTTTTCAAAAAGTACGAGTATACAAACAGAATTCCTATGATATAGAAAATCCACTGCCAATCATTCTGGACGAGATTTATAAAAGTTCTGTTTGCATACCATTTTCCAACAGTAATATAAAATATCTAGAGCATAATGCAAGATGTCAAACACATAGCAGGACTGAATGTTACACTTACATCCCATTGTCCACCACCATAAGTGTTCCTCCCAAAAACATCAATGCCATGTAAACATCAAACTTTCTGTTACCAGCAACAGCAGCTGAAAGTTTTGGATAGTCTTCCTGCAGGGAAAAAAAATAAATATGACAACATTCGGACCACAAAATAAAAATTCTGAAAAGAGCAAAGAAATAATGCAATACCTGCCATGTATAATTTACAAATATTCCATCACATATGTCAAAGAATGGTTTATTACTGTCATTCAGTTGATCTTGCAGCTAAGTTTGCCATCAACGGTAACACTATCATACCTGAATAGTCAATAATAAAAGACAGAATTGATAAGTTATCTATGTTTCAATAAGACAAAATCATCAGTACTTGCGGACGACGTATCATCTCATATGACTTACCATATAACTAAGATCCAGGCACTGAGGAGTGCATTGTTGTAGTTAAATGGATGATAAATTCTTTTAGATTGGGGATTCGCCCTACATCCAAATTGACCTCCATATTTATCTACAGACAGATTCAAGGTCAATGATGAAAAAGTAAACAAAAAGTCCTTCATGGGAACCATTTTAATAGAAGGAAAAGATTTCAGATTTAACCCTTTTTTTATGTTTCTTGTCAAAAGCACTAAAACGGCATGAAGAATTTAGATTTTTCTCTGTGAGCCATGGAACTTTTTCAGTCATCCCTAGAGTTTTGTTTTGTTTTGTTTTGTTTTGTTTGTTGTTTTTTTTTTTTTACATGCTTCAAATCGGAAAATTTAACCAAGCCAAACCATGCAGTCAAATTTTTAGATCATCTCATGACAACAGATTTTCAGGTCTGCATAGACTACAAAATACATCAACAAGTTCATAAAAATAAGCTATCAAACAAATACGTAGGGTGTGAACATAAAGAATGTGAACTCCACGAGAGAATAAAGAGGAACCAAAAGATGGCAGTGGCTATGTTGTAGAAAAAAGGAAAGAAAAGAAGACTTTACCAGCCACCCATCAAATCCCAAAGCAGTAGCTAGTTCAGTCAAGCGCTCAGCATACATGTGGGCAGACTCCTTCGTTGCTAGCAGTTTGTTGGCATTAACGGCCCCATCATCCCATTCTGTGATGAAAGTCCCCAATACCTTATGTTCCATGGGAAGAAACAAAAACATTATGTGCAACAATAACTTCTTCAGTGGATTCTTTATAACCAAACAAGACTCTGTAGAACATTGAATCATAACCCACTATTCTGTGCATTCTGTATGACTAGTAAATCCTCATCAATTAAAAAAGAAACAAAAGAAAAAGAAATTGGAATGCTTTATCACTTATATTTTCTTTGAATCAGTACTAATGTGTCTTCTCATCATCTGCTGAGTTAATTTGTGTGTCTGTTATATTTACATAAGCCATAGGCAGATCCAAGTGAGGATTCAAGTGAGGGTAACTGCCCCGCCCCAAATTTTGGAGAATTTTCAATTTTCAGCCATCTGCCTGTTGTCACATATGTGGTTATAGGTCCGCTCAAAAATTCCCTTCAGAGCATAAGCAAAGTAGTGACCGGAAAATTTATAATTACCCTTTTTGGTCTTTATCCTTAAAACATTGATAATCACTTCACGTAAATCAATTCCGTCAAAGGTCAGCTTGATTAGGTAGATTTTAACACTTAATTACCTTAACTTGACTCTGAAAAGTTCACAGCTGTGCAATGTTGAAAAAGTAAAGTAGTATTTGAATGTCTAAATTGCTTCATCAAGCTAAGTGTGGACACGGGGTTTTGAGGCGGCCATTTCCACAAATGGACCAACGGCATCCTAAAGGCAACCGGGGGTGCAGAAAATAAGCTAACAAAACAAATATATGTACAAAATAGTGAGTTTAAGAAAAGAGACTACACATACAATGACTTAAGGCCAAACTTTCCATAAATTACAAAGTGATCAAAAGATAACACCGACATGCATTCTCATGGCGACACGATGGTCTTTTATTATAAGAAACACATGCTCTATTTTAAATGTACAAAATTTATGAAAAGAAGAAAACAATCCTAAATATGTGATATAACATGTCATTTAAACATATATTTACCTCATACGAGGAGTTGAGCCTAGAGGGCCCGTACATAATGGCTGCTGGGGGGTTCCCCTAGGCAGGGTTTCGGGGGCAACGCCACTGTAGGCTGTAGCACAAAAACTACTCACATTTCTTTATTAAAAATGCACCATTAAAACCTATTTTTTATGAAATGCAAAAAATGCAAAAATATGAGAAAAAATAAAAAGTCACTAGCGTGATTTGAAAAATAAAAGCACCCGGCCTTGTTCCTCCAATGAAATTCCCTCAGTTGTGAATGATCATCTTTAGGAAACTTGCAGTAAATTAATGTATTGATATTATTGATTGATATATGATTGTATACAATGACTCTCCTATATATAGGAGAGGAAGACAAATAGACTAACACACACCTACCACACTATACACTCACCTACCACACTAACACTCACCTACCACACTAATACTAACCTAACACACTCACCTAATATACTAACTCACTCACCTACCACACTAAGGTAGAGTAGGTGTGAAGTTTTTATTTTTACATTCAACAGCCCCCCTCAAACTTAAGGGGGTTAGGAACTAACCAACTTGAGTTTGGAGAGAGTAACAAAACAGGAAAAAATAATCTGACAAATAAAATAAAAGTGGATAGGAGACACTGTATGGTCGTGTCAGACCGTTGTAGAAAACAGTTTATGAGTTTATGGGGTCATGTCGGACCGATGTAGAAAACAGTTGACGGGGTCATGTCGGACCGTTGTAGAAAACAGTTTACGGGGTCATGTCGGACCGTTGTAGAAGACACTATATTGCTGTGTCGAACCGTTGTAGAAAACAGTTTATAGGGTCATGTCGGACCGATGTAGGAAACAGTTTACGAGGTCATGTCGGACCGTTGTAGAAAACAGTTTACGGGGTCATGTCGGACCGTTGTAGAAGACACTATACGGCTGTGTCGAACCATTGTAGCTGAGAACCGAAATCAATGTCGGAACAGTTTACCGAGTCTTGTCGGACCCATATAGGAGCTAACCGGAATCAATGTCGGGACAGTTTACCGAGTCTTGTCGGACCCATATAAGAGCTAACCGGAATCAATGTCGGGACAGTTTACAGAGTCTTGTCGGACCCATATAGGAGCTAACCGGAATCAATGTCGGGACAGTTTATCGAGTCTTGTCGGACCCATAAAAGTTGCACCCTCAAAAGGCGTGCCCAATCTTATCAAAAGGCGTGCCATCAAAAGGTGTGTCCGACAGCCATCAAAAGGCGCGCCGATTTGTCGTCTGGCGTTGAGAGGCGCGTAAGGCGCGTGTCTGCCTTGCCTATTTAAACCAAGGCGAGGCTGTCGCTGATGCATAACAAACCAGCTGAAAAACTCTTCGTTCTCTCTGTAACACTTCTGAGAGAGATACTCTGAAACATTCTACAACCAACCCTGAATATGGCCTCTTCTTCCGTTCAGCTACCCAGAACATAGCCTCGTCGTCCCGTGGTCTTACTCTCTTTCCCGACCTCAACGAGGCCACAACCCAGAATATGGCCCTTGAACCTCAACCAAGCGCCCCTGGGCCAAGCCCCTGGTTTTGCGCCATTAAACTTTCCAATGTTGTCAGTTGAGCAGAAAATGGCTGCTCAATCTGATATTGAAGCCAATCATTATACTTTAAGGTCTTGTGTTGAGACAATGACGGCGGTCAACAACCTGTCGCACCGGCTTCAAAGTAAAACAAATGAGGTGCAGCAGGTAAAAGCCCAACTGGCTCTGCTCCAGAGCATGTATACGGATGCCCGAGCAGAGATCTGTGTGCTCAAGGCAGAAAACAAGGAACTGAAGCGGAAGGCCACCGTGATGCTCAGATTTGGAGGACCGCCATATGTGACGGTTGAGGAGCAACGGGAAGTGAACGTGCTTGGCGGCGTGGGAAACACGGAGGCAGTGCCGGCAAGAGACGCCCAAGACCGAGGCAAGAAGAAGAGAACAGCTGAAGAGGCGAAAAAGTAAGGCCGATTTGTTGTGGTGGTAGGTGTGGTTGTGTTGTGTGTGGTTGAGATTTTTTTTTTTTTTTTTTTTTTTTTTTTTTTTTTTTTTTTGTGTGTGTAAAAATGTGATCGGGGTTGATCCCCGAGATGAATAAATGACAAGTTTGGAAAATGTTGTTGGTGGTGTTTTGTTTAAGAATAAAAATAAAATAAAAGAAAATCATGGATAAAGAAAATAAAGAAATAAAAAGATGGGACTTAAAATCTTTTGGATTCACTTGCCTTCCCAACTCAAGACCAGAGCACGACGAAGGCGAAGCAATATGATTTGAAGTGTTCTCACTGACTCCATCAAACTCAGCAATAGTGGAACCTGAGAAGTGAAGACGACTCTTGTGATGCTCAAATTTAAGTTTTCCGGGCTCTTGACCAGAAACTGCATAAAGTGTTCCTAATCCCAAATCTGTGGTCAAATAAGTAGCTGAAGATGGTGATGTGCAATTGGGCTGGTGACTCTTTGAAGCTTCTATGAGTATCGTGGGTTGGAAATCAGCATTTTCAACTTCAGAAGCCACTGGGGATACTGTTTTTTGTTTCAGGGGAGAAACCTTTCGTAAGTCTATTAGAGTGGAAGAAATTAGATTGGACGACTCAGTTTCATTTGAAGATGAATTCTTACTGCTACTTTCCTTCCTATCTACAAGAAAATGAAAACCCTCCACATGTTGACTTTGAAACCTGGACTGCGAAATATCAGGACGGAATGGCCTTGTGGGATGAAGACGCTGGCAGATATCATTCCATTTCCTCTGTAGACCCGTAAGTTTCGCATTCAATACAGTTTCATCATCTTTGGCCTCTATAACATCCACTCTCTTGTTTGCATCACATTCAGTCATTTGTAACCAAGAAGACAAACTTGCCGAGTGAACCATAAACTCAGGGTGCAGAGACTGCGGTTCTTCTATCGGGATCAACAATAGTTGACCAGTCCATTGCCATAGCTCTTGCACCAAATTACAAGTTGCCACCCACTGCTTCAGTAACACCTATTTCCACAGAGAACAAAAGTGCCGGTGCTGCCGGGTCTGCTGTCCAAAAGGCAGAGGATGTTGTCAGCAGCATGTTGGCCAAGGGCTTCATATTGGGCAAAGATGCGGTCAACCAAGCGAAGGCTTTTGATGAGAAGCACCAGTTCACTTCCACTGCCACGGCCAAAGTTGCTTCCCTGGACCAGAAGATCGGTCTTAGTGAGAAGATCGGCGTGGGCACCACAATAGTGAACGACAAAGTGAAGGAAATGGACGAGAAGTTCCAAGTTTCTGAAAAGACCAAGTCTGCCTTTGCAGCTGCTGAGCAGAAAGTTAGTACTGCTGGATCTGCGATCATGAAGAACCGCTATATTTTGACGGGGACTTCGTGGGTTACGGGTGCTTTCAATAGGGCTGCAAAGGCCGCAGGCTAAGAAGCACGGACACGTCCCTGAGGCTTGCGTATTAGTGTCAGATACGCGTCGGACACGGACACGTGTACGACACGCTGTTGACACGTGTCCGACACTCCCCTGCGTGTCCCCATTTTTTCAGAATTTTTCAGAGTCGGACACGAGGTTGGACACGCGAGGACACGATTCAGACACGCAGGTGGGTGGATCGAAGAAGCCCTAGAACTGTTGGAGAGGAGAAAGAGAGAGAGAGAGCCAGAGACAGAGACAGATCGAGGGGAGAGAGAGAGGGAGATAGGTCGAGGGAAAAGAGAGACAGATTGAGGACAGAGATGAAACCCTAACCTGTTCGTCTTCCTCGTCTTCCTCTCTGCGCCTCGATCGACCTCGTTTGACCATCGTTTGACCATCGCTGACCATCGATCTACCATCGCCATCGATCGCCCTCTCTTCTCTGCTCTCTCTCTCTCTCTCGATCCTATGTTCGACGCGATAGCTATATAAATATACTAACAATATATATACGTTATATAGCTATTTATTTTATATTATTTATTATTAGTATATATGTATATAAAATTAAAAAATAAAATTAGTATATATTTTTTGGTGCTTGAAATAAATAAATAAATAAATAAATAAAATAAAATTAGTATATATTTTTTAATTTTGCATATAATAAATAAAATTAGTATATATTTTTTAATTTTACATATAATAAATAAAATAAATAAATAAATAAAAACAAATAAAAATAGTATATATTTTTTAATTTTACATATAATATATAAATAAAATTATATATATTAAACGTGTCCCCAGCGTGTCGTGTCCCTCATTTTTTGAAAAATTGCGTGTCCGCGTGTCTGTGTCATATCCGCGTCGTATCCGTGTCGTGTCACGTATCCGTGTCCGTGCTACTTAGGCCGCAGGAGATGTGGGACAGAAGACTAAGGAAAAAGTGGCGGAGAAAGAACAGGGAAGAAATCCAGCAGAGGGTCATGCTCAACCACAGGTTTTGGAAGTCCCACTGGAGTGGATGTTGAATCACCTGGGACTGAAGAAGTAGTGAGCAAAGAATTAGGAATACTGGTAACAATCCTCAAAATAACCATCAGCCATCACAAAAATGACGACCAACACCAGGATGTGGCTGAAGGGAACACTATAGACGAGACATGCAACTTTGTCAAGGCCTGCTCAACTGCAGCAGCAACAACAAGATCAAGATCAAGAAGAATAATTTGTGGCAGCGGAGTGAAGGTATGTGTAGAGGTCCGGCGGGCGGTCAAGGCAAGGTTGCCGCCCGCCGGAAGGCGAAAAACACTAAGAGCTTAACCTATAGCTCTGATACCATGCAGTAAATTAATGTATTGATATTATTGATTGATATATGATTGTATACAATGACTCCTATATATAGGAGAGGAAGACAAATAGACTAACACACACCTACACACTATACACTCACCTACCACACTAACACTCACCTACCACACTAATACTAACCTAACACACTCACAATATACTAACTCACTCACCTACCACACTAAGGTAGAGTAGTGTGTGAAGTTTTTATTTTTACATTCAACAAAACTCTACGCAAAGTGATACATGTTTGGTTATGGATATTGGTTTTATAGGTGATATAGAATGTAAGAATAGAGACTACAAACAAAGAGCTAGAATCTTTCTGTCATCAAGATTAGCTCCAGAGTGACAAACTTCTCTCTCTATGTTCCCCCCTTTACAATGGTTGAATAATCCCTTATTTATAGGCTAAGAGGTCCAAAAACAAGCATAAGGCCATTAGACAACTCTTTGCCTGGATTGGTCAAGTGCAGTTGATAAAGGTGCAAACTATGAAGCACGGATACTCCGAAATGGCCCCCGTACGCGTATCGGATACGTATCAGATACGGATACGCGCCCGATACGGCGGGATACGTATCAGATACGGTCAGGATACAGTATGGATACGGCGGGGCAAAAAAATAATTTAAAAACTTAAAATGGGGTCAAAGTATAAAATCTGAAAATAAGATAAAATAAAACACACAAAAATAAAAAATAAAAAAATAATCAACCAAACTTACCTTGACCTAGGTCGAACAGTAGCCGCGAAGGAGGAGGAGGAGTTCGTCGTCGTCTCTCGTCTCGAACAGCAGCTCGACGGTCGTCGATTAGGTTCGCGAACAGGAGCTCCACGGTCATCGATCAGGTTCGTCCCTCTCTCTCTCCCTTTCGCTCCCTCTGTCTGCCTCTCACTCGATCTCATGAACTCTCTCTCTCTCCCTCGATCTGTCTGTGTCTGGTTGGAGATGGACAGATCTCGATCTCGATCTCATCTCCCCCCCCCTCTTGGTCGATCTCTCTCTCCCTCTCCCTCTCCCTCTCCCTCTCCCTCTCCCTTATCTATGTCGTCTCTGTTTTGCTTTTGCATATTTATTTTTATTATTATTATTTTTTAATTTTTTGTATGTATACTCTGTAAATAAAATAAAATAAATCAAATAAGATATAAAAAAAAAAAAAACTTTGTATATGTATTCGGTACTATTACTTGAATCCAAATAAAACAAATAAATAAATAAATTGTATTCTGTACTATTACTTGAATCCTGAAAAAACAAATAAATAAATAAATTTATTAAAAATAAACTTTGTAAACTTATAAAATTATAAACTTTATAAACTTATTAATAAATCAAATAAGGTAAAAAAACTTATTAATAAATAAATAAATAAACTTATTAAAAATAAACTTTGTCAACTTATAAAATTATAAACTTTGTAAACTTATTAATAAATCAAATAAGGTAAAAAAAAACTTATTAATAAATAAATATTTTATGTATGTTACATTACTAAAAATTGTTAAAGTTTTATTTTTGTGTATGCTACATTACTAA